>CANSGD010001529.1:0-1200000 GCA_947645195.1 Patellifolia procumbens | reverse complement strand
TTCTTTCAACAATTCAAGCCCCATCACCTTAGGGCTTAAGGTAGAAAGCAACAAGTACCTCCTAGATAAGGCATCAGCACCTTTGTTCATCTTCCCTGCTTTATGCTTAATGGTAAAATGGAATGTTTGAAGGTATTCCACCCATTTAGCATGTCTAGGCTGCAATTTCTGTTGGCTTTGGAGGTACTTAAGCGCCTCATGATCTGAATGGAGAATAAACTCCTTTGCAATGAGATAGTGTCTCCAATGGTCCAAAGCACGAACCAAAGCATAGAATTCTTTGTCATAGGTCGAGTACTTTCTCTTTGCCTCGTTTAATTTCTCACTAAAGTAGGCCAAAGGCCTTCCATTTTGAGACAGCACAGCTCCAATTCCCACGCCAGATGCATCACATTCAACCTCAAAAACTTCATTAAAGTTAGGTAAAGCTAAAATAGGAGCACTAATCAATTGAGCTTTTACCTCCTCAAACGCCTTGTTGGCTTGTTCACTCCACTCAAACTTCTTTAGCTTTGTTATCTCTGTAATTGGAGTCATGATAGCACTGAAATTTCGAACAAACCTCCTATAAAAGGAAGCTAGTCCATGAAAGCTTCGAACTTGTTGTATTGAAGTGGGAGTAGGCCACTCCTTGATTGCTTGCACCTTCTTCTCATCAGCCTTGATTCCATCTTTAGAGATAATGAAACCTAAAAATACAACTTGACTAGAAAAGAAGTGACATTTTTCTAAGTTCCCATACAAGCTTTCGGCTCTCAACACACTAAACACTTGATCCAAGTGTTTTGCATGCTCACATTCATTCATACTATAGATAAGTATATCATCAAAATAAACTACTACAAATCTGCCCAAAAAAGGCTTCATGGTTTGATTCATTAAGCGCATGAAAGTACTCGGAGCATTAGACAATCCAAATGGCATAACAAGCCACTCATACAAACCCTCCTTTGTCTTGAAGGCAGTCTTCCATTCATCCCCTTCACAAATGCGAATTTGATGGTATCCACTTCTCAAATCGATCTTAGAGAACACATTAGATCCATTGAGATCATCTAACAAATCATTCAATCTTGGAATTGGAAATCTGTACTTGATAGTGATCTTATTGATAGCTCTACTATCCACACACATACGCCACTCACCATTCTTCTTTGGTACTAAGAGAGTTGGAACTGCACAAGGACTCAAAGACTCTCTAATCATACCCTTGGACAACAATTCATTCACTTGCCTCCTTATTTCTTCAGTTTCTTTAGGGTTGGTTCTATAGGCAGGCTTGTTAGGTAACATGGCGCCAGGAATTAGGTCAATTTTGTGTTGGATGTCTCTTTTTGGGGGTAGGCCGTGGGGTATTTCATGTGGGAAGACATCTTTGTAGTTTTCAAGCAAGGGGACAAGTAAGGGGTGATCTAGATTACTATCAACTTGTTCCTTTTGATCTATATTCAACAATAACTCACGAAAAGGACTAAGTTCATGATAATCAAATTTCAATAAGGTGGTGAGTGAGTGATATTTCTCTTTAGTCGAATGTTGTTTAGAGGTAGGGATAGACATGATAGGGGTGAGGGTTACTTTCTTTCCATCTTTAGTGAATGAATATGTGTTTTTATAACCATCATGTATGACTCTCCTATCAAACAACCAAGGACGCCCTAACAACACATGACAAGCATCCATAGGAATAATATCACACCAAATCTCCTCTTTATAGTTACTACCAATACTAAAAGATAATAGTAAACGATGAGTAACTTGGATACCTTTACCTTGATTGAGCCATTGAATCACATATGGCTTAGGATGAGGCGAAGTTGAAAGCTTCAACTTATCCACCATAGTTTGAGACGCCACGTTGGTACAACTCCCTCCATCAATAATCAAGGTGCACACCTTGTTCTCAACAGTGCATCTAGTATGGAATATGGCTTCTCGTTGTTGTGACTTCTCTTCATCTATCACGCCGCTCAAAGCTCTCCTAACAACCAAGCATTCACCCTCATCAGGGCCAACAATCTCTTCTCCATACTCCTTATCATCACACACCTCCATGACTACATCATCCGCCTCCTCTAGGGTTTCATACTCTACTAGGGTTACAATTCTTTTGTTGGGGCATTCAGAAGCAATATGTCCTCCTCCTTGACATCTAAAGCACTTTCTAGTAGATCTATTTGGGGTGAACGTGTTTGGAGTGAAGGTATTTGGGGTGTTTGGGGATTTTTGGTTCGAGTTTGGGGTAGTTTTAGAAAAGTTCGTGTTTGGCTTAGAGTAGGTGTTAGGTTTAGGGTAAGTACGAGCCACTTCAGTCTTTCCTTTGCTCTTTTGTTGTTTTTCCACCTTGTGAGCCAAGATGATCAAGTCCTCCAAACTAGAAAAAGGATGTAATTCAACTATGTTAGCAATTTTAACATCCAAACCACCAAGAAATCTTACCAGGGTTTGAGGTTCATCCTCTTGCACTTCACACTTCATGAGATATGACTCGAATTCCCTTGCATATGCCTCCACTGAATTCGAACCTTGTTGTAGGTGGTGGAATTTGGAAAAGTTCTCTTGAACATAGTAGGTGGGAAGGAATTTTGTTTTAAGTAGTTTCTTCATTTTTGTCCAGTCTCTAATCTTTTCCTTTCCATCTCTTTCTCTCTTGCTGCACTTGCTAGCCCACCATGTTGATGCATATTTTCGAAGCTTGAGAGCAACAAGCTTGACCTTCTTATCCTCCGGAATTTGCTTGTAATCAAAGACTCTTTCAACAGTCCTTAACCACTCTACAAATTCGTCTGCATCCAACTTGCCATCATACTCAGGAAGATCCACCTTAAAATCATTGAAATTTCGTTGATCATTTTGAAAGGGTGGAACCCTAGATGCGTCATCACTTTCTCCATCAGAACTCCCAAAGGGTTCATCTCCTCTTTGTCTTCTCAACCTTAAAGACAAACTCTTTACTTGATCTTGTAGTAAGGTCATCCTGGCCTCACTCTCACGCCTCTCTGTTTCCATGGTTACGAGTCTCTCTTGTAATTGTTCGTTGGTTTGGCTAGTTCCTGACATTGTGTTTAGGGTTTGTGTTTGGACGAATTTAGGCTAGGATTTTTGTTGGCTCTGATACCAAGATGTTATATTCTGGCTATGCTCTAGGCAGAATAGATTGGATTATGAATTTAGTTGATAGTTAAGCTTTACTTAATTTAACTTAGATACAGAAATCACCACTAAGTCAATATTAAGGTCCTAAGAACACCACTTGATTCAAGCTCGAAATCAAGCTAGCATAGGCGCTTGGATTAATGATGAATTAACCAAAGCAAAAATAAACTCGAAAGTTCAATGTATAAAACGTCTAATGAATGTTTATTAATGACTCAAGCCCTTTAAATACATGTCCTTGACTCTCTAAAAGATAATTACTGAAAATAAAAAGAAATAATTAAACTAGTTAAGATAAAACCTATCCTAACTAGGGTTGAAATCGATCCACTTCACTCCCCTCCATTTGTGACGCCATCTTGGACCATTTTCCTTGATACTCTCACTTATCCCTTCAAAATAGGACACCAAACCCTAATCTGGTTAGGTTAGGCGCCTAAGATAAGCTTTGGAGGGAAAATGATTCCTTTTCCTTGATCCTTGTAGCTTGGCCGCCCATTTTGTGTAAAAGATAGGCTTTGGGCGCCCATTTTGTGTAGAAGATAGAAGGGAATTTCTATCTTATCTTTAGTAAACCCTAGGCGCCATTTTCTGATATGTTAGGCGCCATTTTCCTCATTTTCCTTGCTTCATCCGTCCTTGCCTTCCTTTGTAACCCTAGTTGACTTTCTCCTTTCTAAAAAATGGAAATTACAACTCAACTAAGACTTTCCTAGTTAATCTAATATATCATTAAATTAACTAAGAGTACATTTTATTAACTAGACTCCTAATAAAGCAATAAAGATAGTAACTTAGTCAATAATCAATTAACTAAGCTAAGGACATTTTCAAGGGACTTAAAGGACTCAATACTCTTAAGGGAATTCAGAACATCCCTTAACACACAAGCAACCATGTTCTTGGTCTTGGAATCAATGGAGCTAGATGAGCTAGATGGACCTCCATCACCTTTCAAATCATTTGATGTGCTTAAATTAGCTATTGTTTTTGAATCCTTTTATAGGTATTAGGTATATGTAAAGCATATCAAGCCCTTGGATCAAACTCATTTCAAATCAAAGGTTAAAACAATCATAGGCTCTTACGAGATTTTGTGATGTATGAACACCTTTCAAATCATTTGATGTGCTTAATTAGCTTTTGTTTTTGATTCCTTTTATAGGTATTAGGTATATGTAAAGCATATGAAGCCCTTGGATCAAACTCATTTCAAATCAAAGGTTAAAACTATCATTGTCTCTTACGATATTTTGTGGTGTATGAACACCTTTCAAATCACTTGATGTGCTTAATTACCTGTTGTTTTTGACTCATTTAATAGTTATTAGGTATATTTTATATTCTGAAGCCCTTGGATCAAACTCATTTCAAATCAAAGCTCAAAACTATCATAGTCTCTTACGAGATTTTGTGGTGTATGAACACCTTTCAAATCATTTGATGTGATTAATTACCTGTTGTTTTTCACTCCTTTAATAGGTATTAGGTATATGTAAAGCATATAAAGCCCTTGGATCAAACTCATTTCAAATCAAAGGTTAAAACTATATTAGTGTCTTCAGAGATTTTGTGATGTATGAACACCTTTCAAATCATTTGATGTGCTTAATTAGCTATTGTTTTTGATTCCTTTTATAGGTATTAGGTATATGTAAAGCATATCAAGCCCTTGGATCAAAGTCATTTCAAATTAAAGGTTAAAACTATCATAGTCTTTTACGAGATTTTGTGATGTATGAACACCTTTCAAATCATTTGATGTGCTTAATTATATATTGTTTTTGATTCCTTTTATAGGTATTAGGTATATGAAAAGCATATGAAGCCCTTGGATCAAACTCATTTCAAATCAAAGGTTAAAACTATCATAGTCTCTTACGAGATTTTGTGGTGTATGAACACCTTTCAAATCATTTGATGTGCTTAATTACCTATTGTTTTTGACTCCTTTAATAGGTATTAGGGATATGTAAAGCATATGAAGCCCTTGGATCAAACACATTTCAAATCAAAGGTTAAAACTATCATAGTGTCTTCCGAGATTTTGTAATGTATGAACACCTTTCAAATCATTTGATGTGCTTAATTAGCTATTTTTTTTGAATCCTTTTATAGGTATTAGGTATATGTAAAGCATATGAAGCCCTTGCATGAAACTCATTTCAAATCAAAGGTTAAAGCTATCATAGGCTCTTACGAGACTTTGTGATGTATGAACACCTTTCAACTCATTTGATGTGCTTAATTACATATTCTTTTTGATTCCTTTTATAGGTATTAGGTATATGCAAAGCATATGAAGCCCTGGATCAAACTCATTTCAAATCAAAGGTTAAAACTATCATAGTCTCTTACGAGATTTTGTGGTGTATGAACACCTTTCAAATCATTTGATGTGCTTAATTATCTTTTTTACTCCTTTAATACGTGTTAGGGATATGTAAAGCATATGAAGCCCTTGGATCAAACACATTTCAAATCAAAGCTTAAAACTATCATAGTGTCTTCAGAGATTTTGTGATGTATGAACACCTTTCAAATCATTTGATGTGCTTAATTAGCTTTTGTTTTTGATTCCTTTTATAGGTATTAGGTATATGTAAAGCATATGAAGCCCTTGGATCAAACTCATTTCAAATCAAAGGTTAAAACTATCATAGTCTCTTACGAGATTTTGTGGTGTATGAACACCTTTCAAATCACTTGATGTGCTTAATTACCTGTTGTTTTTACTCATTTAATAGTTATTAGGTATATTTTATATTCTGAAGCCCTTGGATCAAACTCATTTCAAATCAAAGCTCAAAACTATCATAGTCTCTTACGAGATTTTGTGGTGTATGAACACCTTTCAAATCATTTGATGTGATTAATTACCTGTTGTTTTTCACTCCTTTAATAGGTATTAGGTATATGTAAAGCATATAAAGCCCATGGATCAAACTCATTTCAAATCAAAGGTTAAAACTATTATAGTGTCTTCCGAGATTTTGTGATGTATGAACACCTTTCAAATCATTTGATGTGCTTAAATTAGCTATTGTTTTTGAATCCTTTTATAGGTATTAGGTATATGTAAAGCATATCAAGCCCTTGGATCAAACTCATTTCAAATCAAAGGTTAAAACAATCATAGGCTCTTACGAGATTTTGTGATATATGAACACCTTTCAAATCATTTGATGTGCTTAATTAGCTTTTGTTTTTGATTCCTTTTATAGGTATTAGGTATATGTAAAGCATATGAAGCCCTTGGATCAAACTCATTTCAAATCAAAGGTTAAAACTATCATAGTCTCTTACGAGATTTTGTGGTGTATGAACACCTTTCAAATCACTTGATGTGCTTAATTACCTGTTGTTTTTGACTCATATAATAGTTATTAGGTATATTTTATATTCTGAAGCCCTTGGATCAAACTCATTTCAAATCAAAGCTCAAAACTATCATAGTCTCTTACGAGATTTTGTGGTGTATGAACACCTTTCAAATCATTTGATGCGATTAATTACCTGTTGTTTTTCACTCCTTTAATAGGTATTAGGTATATGTAAAGCATATAAAGCCCTTGGACCAAACTCATTTCAAATCAAAGGTTAAAACTATTATAGTGTCTTCCGAGATTTTGTGATGTATGAACACCTTTCAAATCATATGATGTGCTTAATTAGCTATTGTTTTTGATTTCTTTTATATGTATTAGGTATATGTAAAGCATATGAAGCCCTTGGATCAAACTCATTTCAAATCAAAGGTTAAAACTATCATAGTCTCTTACGAGATTTTGTGCTGTATGAACACCTTTCAAATCATTTGATGTGCTTAATTACCTTTTATTGTACTCCTTTAATACGTATTAGGGATATGTAAAGCATATGAAGCCCTTGGATCAAACACATTTCAAATCAAAGCTTAAAACTATCATAGTGTCTTCAGAGATTTTGTGATGTCTGAACACCTTTCAAATCATTTGATGTGCTTAATTAGCTTTTGTTTTTTATTCCTTTTATAGGTATTAGGTATATGTAAAGCATATGAAGCCCTTGGATCAAACTCATTTCAAATCAAAGGTTAAAACTATCATAGTCTCTTACGAGATTTTGTGGTCTATGAACACCTTTCAAATCACTTGATGTGCTTAATTACCTGTTGTTTTTGACTCATTTAATAGTTATTAGGTATATTTTATATTCTGAAGCCCTTGGATCAAACTCATTTCAAATCAAAGCTCAAAACTATCATAGTCTCTTACGAGATTTTGTGGTGTATGAACACCTTTCAAATCATTTGATGTGATTAATTACCTGTGTTTTTCACTCCTTTAATAGGTATTAGGTATATGTAAAGCATATAAAGCCCTTGGATAAAACTCATTTCAAATCAAAGGTTAAAACTATTATAGTGTCTTCCGAGATTTTGTGATGTATGAACACCTTTCAAATCATTTGATGTGCTTAATTAGCTATTGTTTTTTATTCCTTTTATAGGTATTAGGTATATGTAAAGCATATCAAGCCCTTGGATCAAACTCATTTAAAATCAAAGGTTAAAACTATCATAGTCTCTTACGAGATTTTGTGATGTATGAACACCTTTCAAATCATTTGATGTGCTTAATTACCTTTTATTGTACTCCTTTAATACGTATTAGGGATATGTAAAGCATATGAAGCCCTTGGATCAAACACATTTCAAATCAAAGCTTAAACTATCATAGTGTCTTCAGAGATTTTGTGATGTATGAACACCTTTCAAATCATTTGATGTGCTTAATTAGCTTTTGTTTTTTATTCCTTTTATAGGTATTAGGTATATGTAAAGCATATGAAGCCCTTGGATCAAACTCATTTCAAATCAAAGGTTAAAACTATCATAGTCTCTTACGAGATTTTGTGGTCTATGAACACCTTTCAAATCACTTGATGTGCTTAATTACCTGTTGTTTTTGACTCATTTAATAGTTATTAGGTATATTTTATATTCTGAAGCCCTTGGATAAAACTCATTTCAAATCAAAGCACAAAACTATCATAGTCTCTTACGAGATTTTGTGGTGTATGAACACCTTTCAAATCATTTGATGTGATTAATTACCTGTTGTTTTTCACTCCTTTAATAGGTATTAGGTATATGTAAAGCATATAAAGCCCTTGGATAAAACTCATTTCAAATCAAAGGTTAAAACTATTATAGTCTCTTACGAGATTTTGTGATGTATGAACACCTTTCAAATCATTTGATGTGCTTAATTAGCTATTATTTTTTATTCCTTTTATAGGTATTAGGTATATGTAAAGCATATCAAGCCCTTGGATCAAACTCATTTCAAATCAAAGGTTAAAACTATCATAGTCTCTTACGAGATTTTGTGATGTATGAACACCTTTCAAATCATTTGATGTGCTTAATTATGTATTGTTTTTGATTCCTTTTATAGGTATTAGGTATATGAAAAGCATATGAAGCCCTTGGATCAAACTCATTTCTAATCAAAGGTTAAAACTATCATAGTCTCTTACGAGATTTTGTGGTGTATGAACACCTTTCAAATCATTTGATGTGCTTAATTACCTATTGTTTTTTACTCCTTTAATAGGTATTAGGGATATGTAAAGCATATGAAGCCCTTGGATCAAACACATTTCAAATCAAAGCTTAAAACTATCATAGTGTCTTCCGAGATTTTGTGATGTATAAGCACCTTTCATATCATTTGATGTGCTTAAATTAGCTATTGTTTTTGAATCCTTTTATAGGTATTAGGTATATGTAAAGCATATCAAGCCCTTGGATCAAACTCATTTCAAATCAAAGGTTAAAACAATCATAGGCTCTTACGAGATTTTGTGATGTATGAACACCTTTCAAATCATTTGATGTGCTTAATTACCTGTTGTTTTTGACTCCTTTAATAGGTATTAGGGATATGTAAAGCATATGAAGCCCTTGGATCAAACACATTTCAAATCAAAGCTTAAAACTATCATAGTGTCTTCCGAGATTTTGTGATGTATAAGCACCTTTCAAATCATTTGATGTGCTTAAATTAGCTATTGTTTTTGAATCCTTTTATAGGTATTAGGTATATGTAAAGCATATCAAGCCCTTGGATCAAACTCATTTCAAATCAAAGGTTAAAACAATCATACGCTCTTACGAGATTTTGTGATGTATGAACACCTTTCAAATCATTTGATTTGCTTAATTAGCTTTTGTTTTTGATTCCTTTTATAGGTATTAGGTATATGTAAAGCATATGAAGCCCTTGGATCAAACTCATTTCAAATCAAAGGTTAAAACTATCATTGTGTCTTACGATATTTTGTGGTGTATGAACACCTTTCAAATCACTTGATGTGCTTAATTACCTGTTGTTTTTGACTCATTTAATAGTTATTAGGTATATTTTATATTCTGAAGCCCTTGGATCAAACTCATTTCAAATCAAAGCTCAAAACTATCATAGTCTCTTACGAGATTTTGTGGTGTATGAACACCTTTCAAATCATTTGATGTGATTAATTACCTGTTGTTTTTCACTCCTTTAATAGGTATTAGGTATATGTAAAGCATATAAAGCCCTTGGATCAAACTCATTTCAAATCAAAGGTTAAAACTATATTAGTGTCTTCCGAGATTTTGTGATGTATGAACACCTTTCAAATCATTTGATGTGCTTATTTAGCTATTGTTTTTGATTCCTTTTATAGGTATTAGGTATATGTAAAGCATATCAAGCCCTTGGATCAAACTCATTTCAAATTAAAGGTTAAAACTATCATAGTCTTTTACGAGATTTTGTGATGTATGAACACCTTTCAAATCATTTGATGTGCTTAATTATATATTGTTTTTGATTCCTTTTATAGGTATTAGGTATATGAAAAGCATATGAAGCCCTTGGATCAAACTCATTTCAAATCAAAGGTTAAAACTATCATAGTCTCTTACGAGATTTTGTGGTGTATGAACACCTTTCAAATCATTTGATGTGCTTAATTACCTATTGTTTTTGACTCCTTTAATAGGTATTAGGGATATGTAAAGCATATGAAGCCCTTGGATCAAACACATTTCAAATCAAAGGTTAAAACTATCATAGTGTCTTCCGAGATTTTGTAATGTATGAACACCTTTCAAATCATTTGATGTGCTTAATTAGCTATTTTTTTTGAATCCTTTTATAGGTATTAGGTATATGTAAAGCATATGAAGCCCTTGCATCAAACTCATTTCAAATCAAAGGTTAAAGCTATCATAGGCTCTTACGAGACTTTGTGATGTATGAACACCTTTCAACTCATTTGATGTGCTTAATTACATATTCTTTTTGATTCCTTTTATAGGTATTAGGTATATGCAAAGCATATGAAGCCCTGGATCAAACTCATTTCAAATCAAAGGTTAAAACTATCATAGTCTCTTACGAGATTTTGTGGTGTATGAACACCTTTCAAATCATTTGATGTGCTTAATTATCTTTTTTTTACTCCTTTAATACGTGTTAGGGATATGTAAAGCATATGAAGCCCTTGGATCAAACACATTTCAAATCAAAGCTTAAAACTATCATAGTGTCTTCAGAGATTTTGTGATGTATGAACACCTTTCAAATCATTTGATGTGCTTAATTAGCTTTTGTTTTTGATTCCTTTTATAGGTATTAGGTATATGTAAAGCATATGAAGCCCTTGGATCAAACTCATTTCAAATCAAAGGTTAAAACTATCATAGTCTCTTACGAGATTTTGTGGTGTATGAACACCTTTCAAATCACTTGATGTGCTTAATTACCTGTTGTTTTTACTCATTTAATAGTTATTAGGTATATTTTATATTCTGAAGCCCTTGGATCAAACTCATTTCAAATCAAAGCTCAAAACTATCATAGTCTCTTACGAGATTTTGTGGTGTATGAACACCTTTCAAATCATTTGATGTGATTAATTACCTGTTGTTTTTCACTCCTTTAATAGGTATTAGGTATATGTAAAGCATATAAAGCCCTTGGATCAAACTCATTTCAAATCAAAGGTTAAAACTATTATAGTGTCTTCCGAGATTTTGTGATGTATGAACACCTTTCAAATCATTTGATGTGCTTAAATTAGCTATTGTTTTTGAATCCTTTTATAGGTATTAGGTATATGTAAAGCATATCAAGCCCTTGGATCAAACTCATTTCAAATCAAAGGTTAAAACAATCATAGGCTCTTACGAGATTTTGTGATGTATGAACACCTTTCAAATCATTTGATGTGCTTAATTAGCTTTTGTTTTTGATTCCTTTTATAGGTATTAGGTATATGTAAAGCATATGAAGCCCTTGGATCAAACTCATTTCAAATCAAAGGTTAAAACTATCATAGTCTCTTACGAGATTTTGTGATGTATGAACACCTTTCAAATCATTTGATGTGCTTAAATTAGCTATTGTTTTTGAATCCTTTTATAGGTATTAGGTATATGTAAAGCATATCAAGCCCTTGGATCAAACTCATTTCAAATCAAAGGTTAAAACAATCATAGGCTCTTACGAGATTTTGTGATGTATGAACACCTTTCAAATCATTTGATGTGCTTAATTAGCTTTTGTTTTTGATTCCTTTTATAGGTATTAGGTATATGTAAAGCATATGAAGCCCTTGGATCAAACTCATTTCAAATCAAAGGTTAAACTATCATAGTCTCTTACGAGATTTTGTGGTGTATGAACACCTTTCAAATCACTTGATGTGCTTAATTACCTGTTGTTTTTGACTCATATAATAGTTATTAGGTATATTTTATATTCTGAATGATGCATAAAGCATTTCATAAACAAGAGCATTCGTTGGTTAAGAACCGAAGAATCAGTTTTGCTTCAAGCCTTGTTGGAACCGTACCAACAACCACCACTTTCACTAGCCTTAGAACCACCAAACTAGGCCACCAATGTCAAAGAAGAACTCTTGGTGCAACCTTGCTTTGTTAAATTAGTAACTAATCTATGTTAGTTAGCTAATTAACTCAAAGACTTTAATTAGGACAAACTGTCCAGTTTTGCTCTAAGCGCACAGCTCAAAGAAATGAGTATAACTCTTAATTCATTCAACAAACTCTAATGAAACTTCTTGCCTTACAAACCTAACATATAAAGCAGTAACATACCAAAAATTCACGTCATTTGGTGATGTTTTGCTTAGGTAACAAAAGCCATCTTAAACTATTACAAAAATCTGGCCAGTTTACAGTACCTAGGTGCCATGATTGAGGGATTCTGAGAAACGAAAATGTCCTACTGCAAAAAGGAAGCTAAGGTATTAAAATAGACATTCTAAGGAAAATATCCTCAAAAAATCAGCTCCAAAAGCTAAAAAAAGACGGCTGCCCAGAACTGATGAAGAGGGGCCCAGAATGACGCCTCCCAGCTGCGGTTTTGGATACTTCTCCATGAAGCTCTCATTTCCTATTGATTCTTGCCTCCAACTCTTCACATGCTTGTTGGTGATGTATGTAAGCACACAGGTGAGTCATGTATGGTTGCCTTAGCCAAGAATAAAGCTCAAAAACGTAGCCAAAACGTGCCCTAAACAAACCGTATAAATTCTGTTCTTCCAAAACAGTTTCACTAAGCTTACTTTAATGACTTAGAACTAACTAATTAAGCTATTTAATCATAATTCAAGCTTTATTACTAATACTTAATGATGTTAAGATGATCATAAGCATTAATCAACAAGGCTTAAAAAAGATTAAGAAGGTGTTAAGCTTAATTAACAATTCGAAGTACTTGTTTGTTCGAAATTGGATTAAGTAAGCTAATGAACTGAATCTCCTTCACCTTAATCTCTTCTTGATGACTCTTTGTTAGGAGACTTGGATTGATCATGGATGCTCCTGCATCATTCTCCCCTGGTTTGGAGAAGTCTTCTTGTAACTCAAAATCTTCTTCTAAATATGGAGCTAAATCACCCACATTGAAGGTGGCCGAAATGTTGCCCATCTCACTTGGTAGTTCTATCTTGTATGCATTGTTATTGATCTTTTCAAGCACCCTAAATGGACCATCACTCCTTGGCATCAGCTTGTTCTTCCTTCTTGATGGAAATCGTTCCTTCCTTAGGTGCAACCATACCAAGTCCCCGGGCTTGTAAATGACCTCCTTTCGATGCTTGTTAGCTCGGACCTTGTAAGCTTCATTAACCTTCTCAATGCGTGCTCTATCTGTTGGTGAAGCTTTTTCATCTCCTTTGCCTTCTCCTCTGCATCTTTGCTTTGTCTCACTTCAATTGGAATAGGTAGTAAATCAATGGGGCTTAAAGGATTAACCCCATAGTTCACTTCGAATGGAGAGCACTTCGTGGCATATGTAGGTGATCTATTATAAGCAAATTCTGCATGTGCTAGCTTTAGATCCCAATCTTTCTGTGACTTGTTAACTAGAGTCCTGAGTAGAGTCGTAAGTGTCCTGTTTGTAACCTCCGTTTGACCATCAGTTTGTGGATGCGCCGTGGTACTAAAGAGGAGCTTAGTACCTAGGAGCTTCCATAAAGTCTTCCAAAAGAAACTAAGGAACTTAACATCCTTATCAGAAACAATAGTCTTCGGTACACCATGTAATCTAATGATCTCCTTGAAGTACAAATCAGCTACATGAATTGCATCATCCGTCTTGTTGCAAGCAATGAAATGAGCCATCTTTGAGAATCGATCCACCACCACCATAATAGCATCTCTTTGCCTTTGAGTCCTAGGCAAAGCCACAATGAAATCCATACTAATATCTTCCCATGGCTGATTAGGAACTGGAAGTGGAGTATAGAGCCCTTGATGAAAAGAACTCTTGGCCTTTTGACATGTGATGCATAAAGCATTTCATAAACAAGAGCATTCGTTGGTTAAGAACCGAAGAATCAGTTTTGCTTCAAGCCTTGTTGGAACCGTACCAACAACCACCACTTTCACTAGCCTTAGAACCACCAAACTAGGCCACCAATGTCAAAGAAGAACTCTTGGTGCAACCTTGCTTTGTTAAATTAGTAACTAATCTACGTTAGTTAGCTAATTAACTCAAAGACTTGGATTAGGACAAACTGTCCAGTTTTGCTCTAAGCGCACAGCTCAAAGAAATGAGTATAACTCTTAATTCATTCAACAAAGTCTAATGAAACTTCTTGCCTTACAAACCTAACATATAAAGCAGTAACATACCAAAAATTCACGTCATTTGGTGATGTTTTGCTTAGGTAACAAAAGCCATCTTAAACTATTACAAAAATCTGGCCAGTTTACAGTACCTAGGTGCAATGATTGAGGGATTCTGAGAAACGAAAATGTCCTACTGCAAAAAGGAAGCTAAGGTATTAAAATAGACATTCTAAGGAAAATATCCTCAAAAAATCAGCTCCAAAAGCTAAAAAAAGACGGCTGCCCAGAACTGATGAAGAGGGGCCCAGAAAGACGCCTCCCAGCTGCGGTTTTGGATACTTCTCCATGAAGCTCTCATTTCCTATTGATTCTTGCCTCCAACTCTTCACATGCTTGTTGGTGATGTATGTAAGCACACAGGTGAGTCATGTATGGTTGCCTTAGCCAAGAATAAAGCTCAAAAACGTAGCCAAAACGTGCCCTAAACAAACCGTATAATTTCTGTTCTTCCAAAACAGTTTCACTAAGCTTACTTTAATGACTTAGAACTAACTAATTAAGCTATTTAATCATAATTCAAGCTTTATTACTAATACTTAATGATGTTAAGATGATCATAAGCATTAATCAACAAGGCTTAAAAAAGATTAAGAAGGTGTTAAGCTTAATTAACAATTCGAAGTACTTGTTTGTTCGAAATTGAATTAAGTAAGCTAATGAACTGAATCTCCTTCACCTTAATCTCTTCTTGATGACTCTTTGTTAGGAGACTTGGATTGATTATGGATGCTCCTGCATCATTCTCCCCTGGTTTGGAGAAGTCTTCTTGTAACTCAAAATCTTCTTCTAAATATGGAGCTAAATCACCCACATTGAAGGTGGCCGAAATGTTGCCCATCTCACTTGGTAGTTCTATCTTGTATGCATTGTTATTGATCTTTTCAAGCACCCTAAATGGACCATCACTCCTTGGCATCAGCTTGTTCTTCCTTCTTGATGGAAATCGTTCCTTCCTTAGGTGCAACCATACCAAGTCCCCGGGTTTGTAAATGACCTCCTTTCGATGCTTGTTAGCTCGGACCTTGTAAGCTTCATTAACCTTCTCAATGCGTGCTCTAATCTGTTGATGAAGCTTTTTCATCTCCTTTGCCTTCTCCTCTGCATCTTTGCTTTGCCTCACTTCAACTGGAATAGGTAGTAAATCAATGGGGCTTAAAGGATTAACCCCATAGTTCACTTCGAATGGAGAGCACTTCGTGGCATATGTAGGTGATCTATTATAAGCAAATTCTGCATGTGCTAGCTTTAGATCCCAATCTTTCTGTGACTTGTTAACTAGAGTCCTGAGTAGAGTAGTAAGTGTCCTGTTTGTAACCTCCGTTTGGCCATCAGTTTGTGGATGCGCCGTGGTACTAAAGAGGAGCTTAGTACCTAGGAGCTTCCATAAAGTCTTCCAAAAGAAACTAAGGAACTTAACATCCTTATCAGAAACAATAGTCTTCGGTACACCATGTAATCTAATGATCTCCTTGAAGTACAAATCAGCTACATGAATTGCATCATCCGTCTTGTTGCAAGCAATGAAATGAGCCATCTTTGAGAATCGATCCACCACCACCATAATAGCATCTCTTTGCCTTTGAGTCCTAGGCAAAGCCACAATGAAATCCATACTAACATCTTCCCATGGCTGATTAGGAACTGGAAGTGGAGTATAGAGCCCTTGATGAAAAGAACTCTTGGCCTTTTGACATGTTGAACATCGAGCTAGAACTGAGTGAACATCACCTGCCAGTTTTGGCCAATAAAAGTGTTCCTGCAAAACATCCACAGTTTTATTAATACCAAAATGCCCTGCTAGGCCTCCTCCATGAACCTCCTTGATGAGCAAATCCCTTAGTGAGCACTTAGGGATACAAAGCTTATTATTTCGGAAGAGAAAACCATCTAGAACCGAATAAGCTCCATGAGAACCATCCTTGCACGCTTCTATCAATGGTGAAAAATCTGGATCATCATAATAAAGCTCCTTAATATGAGTGAAGCCAAGAACTCGAGCCTCCATTAGAGAAAGCATAGAATGCCTCCTAGATAATGCATCTGCAACCACATTAGAAACTCCAGTTTTGTATTTTAAAACAAAATCAAAAGATTGAAGGAACTCCACCCATTTAGCATGTCGAGAACTGAGCTTATGTTGTCCATTAATGTACTTCAAAGCTTGGTGATCTGAATGCAACACAAACTGAGCTGGCCTAAGATAATGAGTCCAATAAGTCAAAGCACGAATAATAGCATAGAACTCTTTATCATAGGTGCTGTAGTTGAGCTTGGCATGATTGAGCTTCTCACTGAAATAGGCTATGGGACGCCCTCCTTGTTGTAAAACAGCTCCAATCCCTACGCCACTTGCATCACATTCCACTTCAAACACTTTCTTGAAATCTGGTAAGGCTAGAACAGGCGCCTCACAAAGCTTGCTTTTCAACTGATCAAATGCTTCCTGAGCTGCTGGAGTCCAAGTGAAAGAACCCCCTTTGATACATTCGGTCAGTGGAGCCAAAATAGTACTAAAACCTCTGATGAATCTCCTGTAAAAAGATGCCAATCCATGAAAACTTCGAACTTCTGTGATGGACTTTGGAATTGGCCATGATTTGATTGCCTCCACCTTGGATTCATCCATAGAAATACCCTGAGACGAAATAATGAAACCAAGAAAAGACACACTAGAAGTGAAGAATTCACACTTCTCCATCTTTGCATATAGCTTCTTTTCCCTTAACTTAAGGAAAACCTTCTTCAGATGAATAAGATGATCCTGTTCACTGTTGCTATACACAAGAATATCATCAAAATAAACCACAACAAACGAACCAATGAAAGGACGAAGTACCTCATGCATGAGCCTCATGAAAGTACTAGGAGCATTAGTTAAACCAAATGGCATAACACGCCACTCATATAACCCACTCTTAGTCTTAAAGGCTGTTTTCCATTCATCCCCTTCCTTGATTCGAATCTGATGATAACCACTACGCAAATCTATCTTGGAGAATATAGTAGCACCATGTAATTCATCGAGCAAATCATCAAGCCTAGGAATAGGATACCTATACTTGATGGTAATGTTGTTTATAGCCCTGCAATCTACACACATACGCATAGTTCCATCCTTCTTTGGAACCAAAATAACAGGAACAGCACATGGACTAAGACTTTCTTGTACAAATCCCTTAGCTAACAATTCAGTAATCTGTTTTTGCAACTCTTTAGCTTCTTCAGGATTACATCTATAAGCTGCCTTATTAGGTAATGGTGCTCCAGGAACTAAGTCAATTTGATGCTCAATACCCCTACTAGGTGGTAAACCATAGGGAAGATCCTCGGGAAAAATATCACTAAAATCGTTCACTAATGGTTTAACCCAATCATGTAATTCACGAGTATTTTCATCATTTGCAGCAAATAACAACAACAAGTACATTTCCTTCCCCTTTTCAATGGCCTTATCAACTTGGTGTTTTTGGAGAATTAAGGATTTCTGATTTTTAGCCTTTGAATTAGAGGTTTCTTTCTTAGGCAAATTCGGACCCTTTTTGCTAGGACTAAGTATAATTTTCTTGTTTTCATGCATGAAAGTGTATGTATTAGTCCTACCATTATGTAAGGTTTCCTTATCAGATTGCCACGGCCTCCCTAAGAGAATATGACATGCATTCATAGGCACTACATCACATAAAACCTTATCATTATACGAATCACCAAAAGAGAAGCTAATTAAAGCTTGTTTTGTTACCTCCACACAGTTACCATCATTAAGCCAATGAAGCTTATATGGTTTAGGATGACTGAAAGTAGGATAATTGAGCTTCTCCACCATAGAACTCGAAGCTACATTAGTGCAACTCCCACCATCAATAATCATGGAACAAATCTTGCCCTTGATTAAGCATTTTGTCTGAAAAATCTGGTCTCGTTGAGATGGTATAGCTTCGGCTTCTTTGGAGTGAAGGACCCTCCTTAGAACCAAGCTAAGATGATCATCTCCTTCCACTTCATCAACAAGAACATCTTCATTGCATTCATCCTCCTTTTCAGATTCTTTTTCGTGCTCATCTTGATCTTTAAGGGCATCTTCTATGTTTTTAATGTCTAATAAGGTCATTACCCTTCTGTTTGGGCATTGTGCTTGATAATGACCATAACCATGACACTTAAAACATTTAATATCATCCTTCTTGGAAGAACTTTCAGCAACTTTCTTCCCTTTATCAAGAAATTTCGAACCAGCTTCATTTTTAGGTGTAAATGGAGATGTCGAAGTAGGCTTTACATAGGAACTAGAACCTCCTTTAGCATAAGAAGTTCCTTTGCTAAATACCTTCTTCTTCTTGTCTTTTTGATGCTTTTCCACCTTAAGAGCCAACCTGAAAAGTTCATCTAAAGTAGAATAAGATTGAAGCTCAAGCTTCTTTTGGATGTCACGATCTAGGCCCTTCACAAAACGAGCCATGGTCTGCTCTTCCCTTTCTTGAACATCCAATTTCATCATCAACTTTTCATATTCATGGATGTATGTCTCGACATTCTTGGTACCTTGGAACAAATCAGAAAGTTGGTTATATAAATCAAGAGTGTAAGTGGAGGGGAGAAACTTAGCTTCCATCTTCTTTTTCAGTTTCTTCCAACTCTTGATTTTCGGCTTATGCTTCCCTTTCTCTAGCAAGAGCAACGTTTTCCCACCAAAGGGATGCATAACCCTTTAGCTTAGTGATAGCCAACTTGAAAGATTTCGAATCATCATACTCCTTTAGCTCGAAAATCCTATTACATCTCGAAACCCATTCCAAATAAGCATCCGGATTAAGGTTTCCATCAAATTCTGGAACATCTAACTTGATGTCTCGAAAATCATCTTGTTTTCGTGGCCTCCTTCTTTGATTAGAAGTTTGTGATTGTACTTCTTCACTAGAGTCATAAACAACCTCATTCTCATCTTCAAAGTGCCTCCTTTCATGAACTTCTCTTCGAATTCCAACACTAGAACTTCGAAAAGCTTCCATGAGATTTGCCATTTGCTCACTAATTGTAGCCATTTGATTCTCAAGGCCAACTAACCTTGCTTCATTCAATGTCATGCCCCTTCTAAACTGATTTGGATCTTCACTACCACTCATTTTAACAACCACTAAGTTGTATCAAAGATTAGAGGTGAAAAGAGAAGAAAAGAGATGTGTTTGGGCTTAAAATTGATTTCGGTTTTGGGGGGGATAAGTGTATGAGTTTAGGAAATGATTATGGGATGATTAGAGGGTTAAAAGAATGCTCTTAAACTAACCAAAGCTCTGATACTAAATGATGCATAAAGCATTTCATAAACAAGAGCATTCGTTGGTTAAGAACCGAAGAATCAGTTTTGCTTCAAGCCTTGTTGGAACCGTACCAACAACCACCACTTTCACTAGCCTTAGAACCACCAAACTAGGCCACCAATGTCAAAGAAGAACTCTTGGTGCAACCTTGCTTTGTTAAATTAGTAACTAATCTACGTTAGTTAGCTAATTAACTCAAAGACTTGGATTAGGACAAACTGTCCAGTTTTGCTCTAAGCGCACAGCTCAAAGAAATGAGTATAACTCTTAATTCATTCAACAAAGTCTAATGAAACTTCTTGCCTTACAAACCTAACATATAAAGCAGTAACATACCAAAAATTTACGTCATTTGGTGATGTTTTGCTTAGGTAACAAAAGCCATCTTAAACTATTACAAAAATCTGGCCAGTTTACAGTACCTAGGTGCAATGATTGAGGGATTCTGAGAAACGAAAATGTCCTACTGCAAAAAGGAAGCTAAGGTATTAAAATAGACATTCTAAGGAAAATATCCTCAAAAAATCAGCTCCAAAAGCTAAAAAAAGACGGCTGCCCAGAACTGATGAAGAGGGGCCCAGAAAGACGCCTCCCAGCTGCGGTTTTGGATACTTCTCCATGAAGCTCTCATTTCCTATTGATTCTTGCCTCCAACTCTTCACATGCTTGTTGGTGATGTATGTAAGCACACAGGTGAGTCATGTATGGTTGCCTTAGCCAAGAATAAAGCTCAAAAACGTAGCCAAAACGTGCCCTAAACAAACCGTATAATTTCTGTTCTTCCAAAACAGTTTCACTAAGCTTACTTTAATGACTTAGAACTAACTAATTAAGCTATTTAATCATAATTCAAGCTTTATTACTAATACTTAATGATGTTAAGATGATCATAAGCATTAATCAACAAGGCTTAAAAAAGATTAAGAAGGTGTTAAGCTTAATTAACAATTCGAAGTACTTGTTTGTTCGAAATTGAATTAAGTAAGCTAATGAACTGAATCTCCTTCACCTTAATCTCTTCTTGATGACTCTTTGTTAGGAGACTTGGATTGATTATGGATGCTCCTGCATCAACATGTAGAACATCGAGCTAGAACTGAGTGAACATCACCTGCCAGTTTTGGCCAATAAAAGTGTTCCTGCAAAACATCCACAGTTTTATTAATACCAAAATGCCCTGCTAGGCCTCCTCCATGAACCTCCTTGATGAGCAAATCCCTTAGTGAGCACTTAGGGATACAAAGCTTATTATTTCGGAAGAGAAAACCATCTAGAACCGAATAAGCTCCATGAGAACCATCCTTGCACGCTTCTATCAATGGTGAAAAATCTGGATCATCATAATAAAGCTCCTTAATATGAGTGAAGCCAAGAACTCGAGCCTCCATTAGAGAAAGCATAGAATGCCTCCTAGATAATGCATCTGCAACCACATTAGAAACTCCAGTTTTGTATTTTAAAACAAAATCAAAAGATTGAAGGAACTCCACCCATTTAGCATGTCGTGAACTGAGCTTATGTTGCCCATTAATGTACTTCAAAGCTTGATGATCTGAATGCAACACAAACTGAGCTGGCCTAAGATAATGAGTCCAATAAGTCAAAGCACGAATAATAGCATAGAACTCTTTATCATAGGTGCTGTAGTTGAGCTTGGCATGATTGAGCTTCTCACTGAAATAGGCTATGGGACGCCCTCCTTGTTGTAAAACAGCTCCAATCCCTACGCCACTTGCATCACATTCCACTTCAAACACTTTCTGGAAATCTGGTAAGGCTAGAACAGGCGCCTCACAAAGCTTGCTTTTCAACTGATCAAATGCTTCCTGAGCTGCTGGAGTCCAAGTGAAAGAACCCCCTTTGATACATTCGGTCAGTGGAGCCAAAATAGTACTAAAACCTCTGATGAATCTCCTGTAAAAAGATGCCAATCCATGAAAACTTCGAACTTCTGTGATGGACTTTGGAATTGGCCATGATTTGATTGCCTCCACCTTGGATTCATCCATAGAAATACCCTGAGATGAAATAATGAAACCAAGAAAAGACACACTAGAAGTGAAGAATTCACACTTCTCCATCTTTGCATATAGCTTCTTTTCCCTTAGCTTAAGGAAAACCTTCTTCAGATGAATAAGATGGTCCTGTTCACTGTTGCTATACACAAGAATATCATCAAAATAAACCACAACAAATGAACCAATGAAAGGACGAAGTACCTCATGCATGAGCCTCATGAAAGTACTAGGAGCATTAGTTAAACCAAATGGCATAACACGCCACTCATATAACCCACTCTTAGTCTTAAAGGCTGTTTTCCATTCATCCCCTTCCTTGATTCGAATCTGATGATAACCACTACGCAAATCTATCTTGGAGAATATAGTAGCACCATGTAATTCATCGAGCAAATCATCAAGCCTAGGAATAGGATACCTATACTTGATGGTAATGTTGTTTATAGTCCTGCAATCTACACACATACGCATAGTTCCATCCTTCTTTGGAACCAAAATAACAGGAACAGCACATGGACTAAGACTTTCTTGTACAAACCCCTTAGCTAACAATTCAGTAATCTGTTTTTGCAACTCTTTAGCTTCTTCAGGATTACATCTATAAGCTGCCTTGTTAGGTAATGGTGCTCCAGGAACTAAGTCAATTTGATGCTCAATACCCCTACTAGGTGGTAAACCATATGGAAGATCCTCGGGAAAAATATCACTAAAATCGTTCACTAATGGTTTAACCCAATCATGTAATTCACGAGTATTTTCATCATTTGCAGCAACTAATAACAACAAGTACATTTCCTTCCCCTTTTCAATGGCCTTATCAACTTGGTGTTTTTGGAGAATTAAGGATTTCTGATTTTTAGCCTTTGAATTAGAGGTTTCTTTCTTAGGCAAATTCGGACCCTTTTTGCTAGGACTAAGTATAATTTTCTTGTTTTCATGCATGAAAGTGTATGTATTAGTCCTACCATTATGTAAGGTTTCCTTATCAGATTGCCACGGCCTCCCTAAGAGAATATGACATGCATTCATAGGCACTACATCACATAAAACCTTATCATTATACGAATCACCAAAAGAGAAGCTAATTAAAGCTTGTTTTGTTACCTCCACACAGTTACCATCATTAAGCCAATGAAGCTTATATGGTTTAGGATGACTGAAAGTAGGATGATTGAGCTTCTCCACCATAGAACTCGAAGCTACATTAGTGCAACTCCCACCATCAATAATCATGGAACAAATCTTGCCCTTGATTAAGCATTTTGTCTGAAAAATCTGGTCTCGTTGAGATGGTATAGCTTCGGCTTCTTTGGAGTGAAGGACCCTCCTTAGAACCAAGCTAAGATGATCATATCCTTCCACTTCATCAACAAGAACATCTTCATTGCATTCATCCTCCTTTTCAGATTCTTTTTCGTGCTCCTCTTGATCTTTAAGGGCATCTTCTATGTTTTTAATGTCTAATAAGGTCATTACCCTTCTGTTTGGGCATTGTGCTTGATAATGACCATAACCATGACACTTAAAACATTTAATATCATCCTTCTTGGAAGAACTTTCAGCAACTTTCTTCCCTTTATCAAGAAATTTCGAACTAGCTTCATTTTTAGGTGTAAATGGAGATGTCGAAGTAGGCTTTACATAGGAACTAGAACCTCCTTTAGCATAAGAAGTTCCTTTGCTAAATACCTTCTTCTTCTTGTCTTTTTGATGCTTTTCCACCTTAAGAGCCAACCTGAAAAGTTCATCTAAAGTAGAATAAGATTGAAGCTCAAGCTTCTTTTGGATGTCACGATCTAGGCCCTTCACAAAACGAGCCATGGTCTGCTCTTCCCTTTCTTGAACATCCAATTTCATCATCAACTTTTCATATTCATGGATGTATGTCTCGACATTCTTAGTACCTTGGAACAAATCAGAAAGTTGGTTATATAAATCAAGAGTGTAAGTGGAGGGGAGAAACTTAGCTTCCATCTTCTTTTTCAGTTTCTTCCAGCTCTTGATTTTCGGCTTATGCTTCCTTTCTCTAGCAAGAGCAACGTTTTCCCACCAAAGGGATGCATAACCCTTTAGCTTAGTGATAGCCAACTTGAAAGATTTCGAATCATCATACTCCTTTAGCTCGAAAATCCTATTACATCTCGAAACCCATTCCAAATAAGCATCCGGATTAAGGTTTCCATCAAATTCTGGAACATCTAACTTTATGTCTCGAAAATCATCTTGTTTTCGTGGCCTCCTTCTTTGATTAGAAGTTTGTGATTGTACTTCTTCACTAGAGTCATAAACAACCTCATTCTCATCTTCAAAGTGCCTCCTTTCATGAACTTCTCTTCGAACTCCAACACTAGAACTTCGAAAAGCTTCCATGAGATTTGCCATTTGCTCACTAATTGTAGCCATTTGATTCTCAAGGCCAACTAACCTTGCTTCATTCAATGTCATGCCCCTTCTAAACTGATTTGGATCTTCACCACCACTCATTTTTACAACCACTAAGTTGTATCAAAGATTAGAGGTGAAAAGAGAAGAAAAGAGATGTGTTTGGGCTTAGAATTGATTTCGGTTTTGGGGGGGATAAGTGTATGAGTTTAGGAAGTGATTATGGGATGATTAGAGGGTTAAAAGAATGCTCTTAAACTAACCAAAGCTCTGATACCAAATGATGCATAAAGCATTTCATAAACAAGAGCATTCGTTGGTTAAGAACCGAAGAATCAGTTTTGCTTCAAGCCTTGTTGGAACCGTACCAACAACCACCACTTTCACTAGCCTTAGAACCACCAAACTAGGCCACCAATGTCAAAGAAGAACTCTTGGTGCAACCTTGCTTTGTTAAATTAGTAACTAATCTACGTTAGTTAGCTAATTAACTCAAAGACTTTAATTAGGACAAACTGTCCAGTTTTGCTCTAAGCGCACAGCTCAAAGAAATGAGTATAACTCTTAATTCATTCAACAAACTCTAATGAAACTTCTTGCCTTACAAACCTAACATATAAAGCAGTAACATACCAAAAATTCACGTCATTTGGTGATGTTTTGCTTAGGTAACAAAAGCCATCTTAAACTATTACAAAAATCTGGCCAGTTTACAGTACCTAGGTGCCATGATTGAGGGATTCTGAGAAACGAAAATGTCCTACTGCAAAAAGGAAGCTAAGGTATTAAAATAGACATTCTAAGGAAAATATCCTCAAAAAATCAGCTCCAAAAGCTAAAAAAAGACGGCTGCCCAGAACTGATGAAGAGGGGCCCAGAATGACGCCTCCCAGCTGCGGTTTTGGATACTTCTCCATGAAGCTCTCATTTCCTATTGATTCTTGCCTCCAACTCTTCACATGCTTGTTGGTGATGTATGTAAGCACACAGGTGAGTCATGTATGGTTGCCTTAGCCAAGAATAAAGCTCAAAAACGTAGCCAAAACGTGCCCTAAACAAACCGTATAAATTCTGTTCTTCCAAAACAGTTTCACTAAGCTTACTTTAATGACTTAGAACTAACTAATTAAGCTATTTAATCATAATTCAAGCTTTATTACTAATACTTAATGATGTTAAGATGATCATAAGCATTAATCAACAAGGCTTAAAAAAGATTAAGAAGGTGTTAAGCTTAATTAACAATTCGAAGTACTTGTTTGTTCGAAATTGGATTAAGTAAGCTAATGAACTGAATCTCCTTCACCTTAATCTCTTCTTGATGACTCTTTGTTAGGAGACTTGGATTGATCATGGATGCTCCTGCATCACTGAAGCCCTTGGATCAAACTCATTTCAAATCAAAGCTCAAAACTATCATAGTCTCTTACGAGATTTTGTGGTGTATGAACACCTTTCAAATCATTTGATGCGATTAATTACCTGTTGTTTTTCACTCCTTTAATAGGTATTAGGTATATGTAAAGCATATAAAGCCCTTGGATCAAACTCATTTCAAATCAAAGGTTAAAACTATTATAGTGTCTTCCGAGATTTTGTGATGTATGAACACCTTTCAAATCATATGATGTGCTTAATTAGCTATTGTTTTTGATTTCTTTTAAATGTATTAGGTATATGTAAAGCATATGAAGCCCTTGGATCAAACACATTTCAAATCAAAGCTTAAAACTATCATAGTGTCTTCAGAGATTTTGTGATGTATGAACACCTTTCAAATCATTTGATGTGCTTAATTAGCTTTTGTTTTTTATTCCTTTTATAGGTATTAGGTATATGTAAAGCATATGAAGCCCTTGGATCAAACTCATTTCAAATCAAAGGTTAAAACTATCATAGTCTCTTACGAGATTTTGTGGTCTATGAACACCATTCAAATCACTTGATGTGCTTAATTACCTGTTGTTTTTGACTCATTTAATAGTTATTAGGTATATTTTATATTCTGAAGCCCTTGGATCAAACTCATTTCAAATCAAAGCTCAAAACTATCATAGTCTCTTACGAGATTTTGTGGTGTATGAACACCTTTCAAATCATTTGATGTGATTAATTACTTGTTGTTTTTCACTCCTTTAATAGGTATTAGGTATATGTAAAGCATATAAAGCCCTTGGATAAAACTCATTTCAAATCAAAGGTTAAAACTATTATAGTGTCTTCCGAGATTTTGTGATGTATGAACACCTTTCAAATCATTTGATGTGCTTAATTAGCTATTGTTTTTTATTCCTTTTATAGGTATTAGGTATATGTAAAGCATATCAAGCCCTTGGATCAAACTCATTTCAAATCAAAGGTTAAAACTATCATAGTCTCTTACGAGATTTTGTGATGTATGAACACCTTTCAAATCATTTGATGTGCTTAATTATGTATTGTTTTTGATTCCTTTTATAGGTATTAGGTATATGAAAAGCATATGAAGCCCTTGGATCAAACTCATTTCAAATCAAAGGTTAAAACTATCATAGTCTCTTACGAGATTTTGTGGTGTATGAACACCTTTCAAATCATTTGATGTGCTTAATTACCTATTGTTTTTTACTCCTTTAATAGGTATTAGGGATATGTAAAGCATATGAAGCCCTTGGATCAAACACATTTCAAATCAAAGGTTAAAACTATCATAGTGTCTTCCGAGATTTTGTGATGTATGAACACCTTTCAAATCATTTGATGTGCTTAATTAGCTTTTGTTTTTGATTCCTTTTATAGGTATTAGGTATATGTAAAGCATATGAAGCCCTTGGATCAAACTCATTTCAAATCAAAGGTTAAAACTATCATAGTCTATTACGAGATTTTGTGCTGTATGAACACCTTTCAAATCATTTGATGTGCTTAATTACCTTTTATTGTACTCCTTTAATACGTATTAGGGATATGTCAAGCATATGAAGCCCTTGGATCAAACACATTTCAAATCAAAGCTTAAAACTATCATAGTGTCTTCAGAGATTTTGTGATGTATGAACACCTTTCAAATCATTTGATGTGCTTAATTAGCTTTTGTTTTTGATTCCTTTTATAGGTATTAGGTATATGTAAAGCATATGAAGCCCTTGGATCAAACTCATTTCAAATCAAAGGTTAAAACTATCATAGTCGCTTACGAGATTTTGTGGTCTATGAACACCTTTCAAATCACTTGATGTGCTTAATTACCTGTTGTTTATGACTCATTTAATAGTTATTAGGTATATTTTATATTCTGAAGCCCTTGGATCAAACTCATTTCAAATCAAAGCTCAAAACTATCATAGTCTCTTACGAGATTTTGTGGTGTATGAACACCTTTCAAATCATTTGATGTGATTAATTACCTGTTGTTTTTCACTCCTTTAATAGGTATTAGGCATATGTAAAGCATATAAAGCCCTTGGATAAAACTCATTTCAAATCAAAGGTTAAAACTATTATAGTGTCTTCCGAGATTTTGTGATGTATGAACACCTTTCAAATCATTTGATGTGCTTAATTAGCTATTGTTTTTTATTCCTTTTATAGGTATTAGGTATATGTAAAGCATATCAAGCCCTTGGATCAAACTCATTTCAAATCAAAGGTTAAAACTATCATAGTCTCTTACGAGATTTTGTGATGTATGAACACCTTTCAAATCATTTGATGTGCTTAATTACTTATTTTTTTGATAACTTTTATAGGTATTAAGTATATGTAAAGCATATGAAGCCCTTGGATCAAACTCATTTCAAATCAAAGGTTAAAACTATCATTGTCTCTGACCAGATTTTGTGGTGTATGAACACCTTTCAAATAACTTGATGTGCTTAATTACCTTTTTTTTTTACTCATTTTATAGGTATTAGGTATATTTAAAGCATATGAAGACCTTGAATCAAAATCAATTCAAATCAAAGGTTAAAACTATCATACTCTCTTACGAAATTTTGTGGTGTATGAACACCTTTCAAATCATTTGATGTGCTTAATTACCTATTGTTTTTGACTCCTTGAATGGGTATTAGGTATATTTAAATCATATGAAGCCCTTGGATAAAACTCATTTTCAAATCAAAGTTTAAAACTATCATAGTCTCTTACGAGATTTTGTGGTGTATGAATACCTTTCAAATCCTTTGATATGCTTAATTACCTATTGTTTTTGACTCCTTGAATAGGTATTAGGTATATTTAAATGATATGAAGACCTTGGATCAAACTCATTTCAAATCAAAGGTTAAAACAATCATAGTCTCTTACGAGATTTTGTGGTGTATGAACACCTTTCAAATCATTTGATGTGTTTAATTACCCATTGTTTTTTACTCCTTGAATAGGTATTAGGTATACTTAAATCATATGTATCCCTTGGATCAAACTCATTTCAAATCGAAGGTTAAAACAATTATAGTCTCTTACGAGATTTTGTTGTGTATGAACACCTTTCAAATCATTTGATGTGCTTAATTTCCTATTGATTTTGACTCCTTGAATAGGTATTAGGTATATTTAAATCATATGAAGCCCTTGGATCAAACTCATTTCAAATCAAACGTTAAATCTATCAGAGTCTCTTACGAAATTTTGTGGTGTGTGAACACCTTTCAAATCATTTGATGTGCTTAATTACCTAATTTTTTTGACTCATTTAATAGGTATTAGGTATACTTAAAGTATATGAAGCCCTTGGATCAAACTCATTTCAAATCAAAGGTTTAAACTATCATAGTCTCTTACGAGATTTTGTGGTGTATGAACACCTTTCAAAACATTTGATGTGCTTAATTACCTATTGTTTTATACTCCTTGAATAGGTATTAGGTATACATAAATCATATGAAGCCCTTGGATAAAACTCATTTCAAATCGAAGGTTAAAACTATCATACTCACTTACGAGATATTGTTGTGTATGAACACCTTTCAAATCATTTGATGTGCTTAATTACCTACTGTTTTTGACTCCTTGAATGGGTATTAAGTATCTTTAAATCAATAGAAGCCCTTGGATCAAACTCATTTTCAAATCAAAGTTTAAAACTATCATAGTCTCTTACGAGATTTAGTGGTGTATGAATACCTTTTGAAATCACTTGATGTGCTTAATTACCTATTGTTTTTGACTCCTTGAATAGGTATTAGGTATATTTAAATGATTTGAAGACCTTGGATCAAACTCATTTGAAATCAAAGGTTAAAACCATCATAGTCTCTTACGAGATTTTGTGGTGTATAAACACCTTTCAAATCATTTGATGTGCTTAATTACCTATTGTTTTTTACTCCTTGAATAGGTATTAGGTATACTTAAATCATATGAAGCCCTTGGATCTGATGCATAAAGCATTTCATAAACAAGAGCATTCGTTGGTTAAGAACCGAAGAATCAGTTTTGCTTCAAGCCTTGTTGGAACCGTACCAACAACCACCACTTTCACTAACCTTAGAACCACCAAACTAGGCCACCAATGTCAAAGAAGAACTCTTGGTGCAACCTTGCTTTGTTAAATTAGTAACTAATCTACGTTAGTTAGCTAATTAACTCAAAGACTTTAATTAGGACAAACTGTCCAGTTTTGCTCTAAGCGCACAGCTCAAAGAAATGAGTATAACTCTTAATTCATTCAACAAACTGTAATGAAACTTCTTGCCTTACAAACCTAACATATAAAGCAGTAACATACCAAAAATTCACGTCATTTGGTGATGTTTTGCTTAGGTAACAAAAGCCATCTTAAACTATTACAAAAATCTGGCCAGTTCTCAGTACCTAGGTGCAATGATTAGGCTTTTCTGAGAAACGAAAATATCCTACTGCAAAAAGGAAACTAAGGTAATAAAATAGACATTCTAAGGAAAATATCCTCAAAAAATCAGCTCCAAAAGCTAAAAAAAGACGGCTGCCCAGAACTGATGAAAAGGGGCCCAGAATGACGCCTGATTGCTGCGGTTGTGGATACTTCTTCATGAAGCTCTCGTTTCCTATTGATTCTTGCCTCCAACTCTTCACATGCTTGTTGGTGATGTATGTAAGCACACAGGTGAGTCATGTATGGTTGCCTTAGCCAAGAATAAAGCTCAAAAACGTAGCCAAAACGAGCCCTAAACAAACCGTGTAAATTCTGTTCTTCCAAAACAGTTTCACTAAGCTTACTTTAATGACTTAGAACTAACTAATTAAGCTATTTAATCATAATTCAAGCTTTATTACTAATACTTAATGATGTTAAGATGATCATAAGCATTAATCAACAAGGCTTAAAAAAGATTAAGAAGGTGTTAAGCTTAATTAACAATTCGAAGTACTTGTTTGTTCGAAATTGGATTAAGTAAGCTAATGAACTGAATCTCCTTCACCTTAATCTCTTCTTGATGACTCTTTGTTAGGAGACTTGGATTGATCATGGATGCTCCTGCATCATTCTCCCCTGGTTTGGAGAAGTCTTCTTGTAACTCAAAATCTTCTTCTAAATATGGAGCTAAATCACCCACATTGAAGGTGGCCGAAATGTTGCCCATCTCACTTGGTAGTTCTATCTTGTATGCATTGTTATTGATCTTTTCAAGCACCCTAAATGGACCATCACTCCTTGGCATCAGCTTGTTCTTCCTTCTTGATGGAAATCGTTCCTTCCTTAGGTGCAACCATACCAAGTCCCCGGGCTTGTAAATGACCTCCTTTCGATGCTTGTTAGCTCGGACCTTGTAAGCTTCATTAACCTTCTCAATGCGTGCTCTAATCTGTTGGTGAAGCTTTTTCATCTCCTTTGCCTTCTCCTCTGCATCTTTGCTTTGCCTCACTTCAACTGGAATAGGTAGTAAATCAATGGGGCTTAAAGGATTAACCCCATAGTTCACTTCGAATGGAGAGCACTTCGTGGCATATGTAGGTGATCTATTATAAGCAAATTCTGCATGTGCTAGCTTTAGATCCCAATCTTTCTGTGACTTGTTAACTAGAGTCCTGAGTAGAGTAGTAAGTGTCCTGTTTGTAACCTCCGTTTGGCCATCAGTTTGTGGATGCGCCGTGGTACTAAAGAGGAGCTTAGTACCTAGGAGCTTCCATAAAGTCTTCCAAAAGAAACTAAGGAACTTAACATCCTTATCAGAAACAATAGTCTTCGGTACACCATGTAATCTAATGATCTCCTTGAAGTACAAATCAGCTACATGAACTGCATCATCCGTCTTGTTGCAAGCAATGAAATGAGCCATCTTTGAGAATCGATCCACCACCACCATAATAGCGTCTCTTTGCCTTTGAGTCCTAGGCAAAGCTACAATGAAATCCATACTAACATCTTCCCATGGCTGATTAGGAACTGGAAGTGGAGTATAGAGCCCTTGATGAAAAGAACTCTTGGCCTTTTGACATGTAGAACATCGAGCTAGAACTGAGTGAACATCACCTGCCAGTTTTGGCCAATAAAAGTGTTCCTGCAAAACATCCACAGTTTTGTTAATACCAAAATGTCCTGCTAGGCCTCCTCCATGAACCTCCTTGATGAGCAAATCCCTTAGTGAGCACTTAGGGATACAAAGCTTATTATTTCGGAAGAGAAAACCATCTAGAACCGAATAAGCTCCATGAGAACCATCCTTGCACGCTTCTATCAATGGTGAAAAATCTGGATCATCATAATAAAGCTCCTTAATATGAGTGAAGCCAAGAACTCGAGCCTCCATTAGAGAAAGCATAGAATGCCTCCTAGATAATGCATCTGCAACCACATTAGAAACTCCAGTTTTGTATTTTAAAACAAAATCAAAAGATTGAAGGAACTCCACCCATTTAGCATGTCGTGAACTGAGCTTATGTTGCCCATTAATGTACTTCAAAGCTTGGTGATCTGAATGCAACACAAACTGAGCTGGCCTAAGATAATGAGTCCAATAAGTCAAAGCACGAATAATAGCATAGAACTCTTTATCATAGGTGCTGTAGTTGAGCTTGGCATGATTGAGTTTCTCACTGAAATAGGCTATGGGACGCCCTCCTTGTTGTAAAACAGCTCCAATCCCTACGCCACTTGCATCACATTCCACTTCAAACACTTTCTTGAAATCTGGTAAGGCTAGAACAGGCGCCTCACAAAGCTTGCTTTTCAACTGATCAAATGCTTCCTGAGCTGCTGGAGTCCAAGTGAAAGAACCCCCTTTGATACATTCGGTCAGTGGAGCCAAAATAGTACTAAAACCTCTGATGAATCTCCTGTAAAAAGATGCCAATCCATGAAAACTTCGAACTTCTGTGATGGACTTTGGAATTGGCCATGATTTGATTGCCTCCACCTTGGATTCATCCATAGAAATACCCTGAGATGAAATAATGAAACCAAGAAAAGACACACTAGAAGTGAAGAATTCACACTTCTCCATCTTTGCATATAGCTTCTTTTCCCTTAGCTTAAGGAAAACCTTCTTCAGATGAATAAGATGATCCTGTTCACTGTTGCTATACACAAGAATATCATCAAAATAAACCACAACAAACGAACCAATGAAAGGACGAAGTACCTCATGCATGAGCCTCATGAAAGTACTAGGAGCATTAGTTAAACCAAATGGCATAACACGCCACTCATATAACCCACTCTTAGTCTTAAAGGCTGTTTTCCATTCATCCCCTTCCTTGATTCGAATCTGATGATAACCACTACGCAAATCTATCTTGGAGAATATAGTAGCACCATGTAATTCATCGAGCAAATCATCAAGCCTAGGAATAGGATACCTATACTTGATGGTAATGTTGTTTATAGCCCTGCAATCTACACACATACGCATAGTTCCATCCTTCTTTGGAACCAAAATAACAGGAACAGCACATGGGCTAAGACTTTCTTGTACAAATCCCTTAGCTAACAATTCAGTAATCTGTTTTTGCAACTCTTTAGCTTCTTCAGGATTACATCTATAAGCTGCCTTATTAGGTAATGGTGCTCCAGGAACTAAGTCAATTTGATGCTCAATACCCCTACTAGGTGGTAAACCATATGGAAGATCCTCGGGAAAAATATCACTAAAATCGTTCACTAATGGTTTAACCCAATCATGTAATTCACGAGTATTTTCATCATTTGCAGCAACTAACAACAACAAGTACATTTCCTTCCCCTTTTCAATGGCCTTATCAACTTGGTGTTTTTGGAGAATTAAGGATTTTTGATTTTTAGCTTTCGAATTGGAGGTTTCTTTCTTAGGCAAATTCGGACCTTTTTTGCTAGGACTAAGTATAATTTTCTTGTTTTCATGCATGAAAGTGTATGTATTAGTCCTACCATTATGTAAGGTTTCCTTATCAGATTGCCACGGCCTCCCTAAGAGAATATGACATGCATTCATAGGCACTACATCACATAAAACCTTATCATTATACGAATCACCAAAAGAGAAGCTAATTAAAGCTTGTTTTGTTACCTCCACACAGTTACCATCATTAAGCCAATGAAGCTTATATGGTTTAGGATGACTGAAGGTAGGATGATTGAGCTTCTCCACCATAGAACTCGAAGCTACATTAGTGCAACTCCCACCATCAATAATCATGGAACAAATCTTGCCCTTGATTAAGCATTTTGTCTGAAAAATCTGGTCTCGTTGAGATGGTATAGCTTCGGCTTCTTTGGAGTGAAGGACCCTCCTTAGAACCAAGCTAAGATGATCATCTCCTTCCACTTCATCAACAAGAACATCTTCATTGCATTCATCCTCCTTTTCAGATTCTTTTTCGTGCTCATCTTGATCTTTAAGGGCATCTTCTATGTTTTTAATGTCTAATAAGGTCATTACCCTTCTGTTTGGGCATTGTGCTTGATAATGACCATAACCATGACACTTAAAACATTTAATATCATCCTTCTTGGAAGAACTTTCAGCAACTTTCTTCCCTTTATCAAGAAATTTCGAACTAGCTTCATTTTTAGGTGTAAATGGAGATGTCGAAGTAGGCTTTACATACGAACTAGAACCTCCTTTAGCATAAGAAGTTCCTTTGCTAAATACCTTCTTCTTCTTGTCCTTTTGATGCTTTTCCACCTTAAGAGCCAACCTGAAAAGTTCATCTAAAGTAGAATAAGATTGAAGCTCAAGCTTCTTTTGGATGTCACGATCTAGGCCCTTCACAAAACGAGCCATGGTCTGCTCTTCCCTTTCTTGAACATCCAATTTCATCATCAACTTTTCATATTCATGGATGTATGTCTCGACATTCTTGGTACCTTGGAACAAATCAGAAAGTTGGTTATATAAATCAAGAGTGTAAGTGGAGGGGGAGAAACTTAGCTTCCATCTTCTTTTTCAGTTTCTTCCAGCTCTTGATTTTCGGCTTATGCTTCCTTTCTCTAGCAAGAGCAACGTTTTCCCACCAAAGGGATGCATAACCCTTTAGCTTAGTGATAGCCAACTTGAAGGATTTCGAATCATCATACTCCTTTAGCTCGAAAATCCTATTACATCTCGAAACCCATTCCAAATAAGCATCCGGATTAAGGTTTCCATCAAATTCTGGAACATCTAACTTTATGTCTCGAAAATCATCTTGTTTTCGTGGCCTCCTTCTTTGATTAGAAGTTTGTGATTGTACTTCTTCACTAGAGTCATAAACAACCTCATTCTCATCTTCAAAGTGCCTCCTTTCATGAACTTCTCTTCGAACTCCAACACTAGAACTTCGAAAAGCTTCCATGAGATTTGCCATTTGCTCACTAATTGTAGCCATTTGATTCTCAAGGCCAACTAACCTTGCTTCATTCAATGTCATGCCCCTTCTAAACTGATTTGGATCTTCACCACCACTCATTTTAACAACCACTAAGTTGTATCAAAGATTAGAGGTGAAAAGAGAAGAAAAGAGATGTGTTTAGGCTTAGAATTGATTTCGGTTTTGGGGGGAATAAGTGTATGAGTTTAGGAAGTGATTATGGGATGATTAGAGGGTTAAAAGAATGCTCTTAAACTAACCAAAGCTCTGATACCAAATGATGCATAAAGCATTTCATAAACAAGAGCATTCGTTGGTTAAGAACCGAAGAATCAGTTTTGCTTCAAGCCTTGTTGGAACCGTACCAACAACCACCACTTTCACTAACCTTAGAACCACCAAACTAGGCCACCAATGTCAAAGAAGAACTCTTGGTGCAACCTTGCTTTGTTAAATTAGTAACTAATCTACGTTAGTTAGCTAATTAACTCAAAGACTTTAATTAGGACAAACTGTCCAGTTTTGCTCTAAGCGCACAGCTCAAAGAAATGAGTATAACTCTTAATTCATTCAACAAACTCTAATGAAACTTCTTGCCTTACAAACCTAACATATAAAGCAGTAACATACCAAAAATTCACGTCATTTGGTGATGTTTTGCTTAGGTAACAAAAGCCATCTTAAACTATTACAAAAATCTGGCCAGTTCTCAGTACCTAGGTGCAATGATTAGGCTTTTCTGAGAAACGAAAATATCCTACTGCAAAAAGGAAACTAAGGTAATAAAATAGACATTCTAAGGAAAATATCCTCAAAAAATCAGCTCCAAAAGCTAAAAAAAGACGGCTGCCCAGAACTGATGAAAAGGGGCCCAGAATGACGCCTGATTGCTGCGGTTGTGGATACTTCTTCATGAAGCTCTCGTTTCCTATTGATTCTTGCCTCCAACTCTTCACATGCTTGTTGGTGATGTATGTAAGCACACAGGTGAGTCATGTATGGTTGCCTTAGCCAAGAATAAAGCTCAAAAACGTAGCCAAAACGAGCCCTAAACAAACCGTGTAAATTCTGTTCTTCCAAAACAGTTTCACTAAGCTTACTTTAATGACTTAGAACTAACTAATTAAGCTATTTAATCATAATTCAAGCTTTATTACTAATACTTAATGATGTTAAGATGATCATAAGCATTAATCAACAAGGCTTAAAAAAGATTAAGAAGGTGTTAAGCTTAATTAACAATTCGAAGTACTTGTTTGTTCGAAATTGGATTAAGTAAGCTAATGAACTGAATCTCCTTCACCTTAATCTCTTCTTGATGACTCTTTGTTAGGAGACTTGGATTGATCATGGATGCTCCTGCATCAGGATCAAACTCATTTCAAATCAAAAGTTAAATCTATAAGAGTCTCCTACGAAATTTTGTGGTGTGTGAACACCTTTCACATCATTTGATGTGCTTAATTACCTAATTTTTTTGATTCATTTAATAGGTATTAGGTATACTTAAAGTATATGAAGCCCTTGGATCAAACTCATTTCAAATCAAAGGTTTAAACTATCATAGTCTCTTACGAGATTTTGTGCTGTATGAACACCTTTCAAATCATTTGATGTGGTTAATTACCTATTGTTTTTGACTCTTTTAATAGGTATTAGGTATATGTAAAGCATATGAAGCCCTTGGATCAAACTCATTTCAAATCAAAGGTTAAAACTATCATAGTCTCTTACGAGATTTTGAGGTGTATGAACACCTTTCAAATCATTTGATGTGCTTAATTACCTATTGTTTTTGATTCCTTTTATTGGTATTAAGTATATGTAAAGCATATGAAGCCCTTGGATGAAACTCATTTCAAATCAAAGGTTAAAACTATCATTTTCTCTTACCAGATTTTGTGGTGTTTGAACACCTTTTAAATCACTTGATGTGCTTAATTACCTTTTTTTTTTACTCCTTTTATAGGTATTAGGTATATTTAAAGCATATGAGGACCTTGAATCAAAATCAATTCAAATCAAAGGTTAAAACTATCATACTCTCTTACGAGATTTTGTGGTGTATGAACACCTTTCAAATCATTTGATGTGCTTAATTACCTATTGTTTTTGACTCCTTGAATGGGTATTAGGTAAATTTAAATCATATGAAGCCCTTGGATCAAACTCATTTTCAAATCAAAGTTTAAAACTATCATAGTCTCTTACGAGATTTTGTGGTGTATGAATACCTATCAAATCACTTGATATGCTTAATTACCTATTGTTTTTGAATCCTTGAATAGGTATTAGGTATATTTAAATGATATGAATACCTTGGATCAAACTTATTTCAAATCAAAGGTTAAAACTATCATAGTCTCTTACGAGATTTTGTGGTAAATGAACACCTTTCAAATCATTTGATGTGCTTAATTACTTATTGTTTTTTACTCCTTGAATAGGTATTAGGTATACTTAAATCATATGTAGCCCTTAGATCAAACTCATTTCAAATCGAAGGTTAAAACTATTATAGTCTCTTACGAGATTTTGTTGTGTATGAACACCTTTCAAATCATTTGATGTGCTTAATTTCCTATTGATTTTGACTCCTTGAATAGGTAATAGGTATATTTAAATCATATGAAGCCCTTGAATCAAACTCATTTCAAATCAAACGTTAAATCTATCACAGTCTCTTACGAAATTTTGTGGTGTGTGAACACCTTTCAAATCGTTTGATGTGCTTAATTACCTATTTTTTTTGACTCATTTAATAGGTATTAGGTATACTTAAAGTATATGAAGCCCTTGGATCAAACTCATTTCAAATCAAAGGTTTAAACTATCATAGTCTCTTATTAGATTTTGTGGTGTATGAACACCTTTCAAATCATTTCCTGTGCTTCATTACCTATTGTTTTATACTCCTTGAATAGGTATTAGGTATACTTAAATCATATGAACCCTTGGATCAAACTCATTTCAAATCGAAGGTTAAAACTATCATAGTCACTTACGAGATTTTGTTGTGTATGAACACCTTTCAAATCATTTGATGTGCTTAATTTCCTACTGTTTTTGACTCCTTTAATGGGTATTAGTTATATTTAAATCATATGAAGCCCTTGGATCAAACTCATTGATGCATAAAGCATTTCATAAACAAGAGCATTCGTTGGTTAAGAACCGAAGAATCAGTTTTGCTTCAAGCCTTGTTGGAACCGTACCAACAACCACCACTTTCACTAGCCTTAGAACCACCAAACTAGGCCACCAATGTCAAAGAAGAACTCTTGGTGCAACCTTGCTTTGTTAAATTAGTAACTAATCTACGTTAGTTAGCTAATTAACTCAAAGACTTTAATTAGGACAAACTGTCCAGTTTTGCTCTAAGCGCACAGCTCAAAGAAATGAGTATAACTCTTAATTCATTCAACAAACTCTAATGAAACTTCTTGCCTTACAAACCTAACATATAAAGCAGTAACATACCAAAAATTCACGTCATTTGGTGATGTTTTGCTTAGGTAACAAAAGCCATCTTAAACTATTACAAAAATCTGGCCAGTTTACAGTACCTAGGTGCAATGATTGAGGGATTCTGAGAAACGAAAATGTCCTACTGCAAAAAGGAAGCTAAGGTATTAAAATAGACATTCTAAGGAAAATATCCTCAAAAAATCAGCTCCAAAAGCTAAAAAAAGACGGCTGCCCAGAACTGATGAAGAGGGGCCCAGAATGACGCCTCCCAGCTGCGGTTTTGGATACTTCTCCATGAAGCTCTCATTTCCTATTGATTCTTGCCTCCAACTCTTCACATGCTTGTTGGTGATGTATGTAAGCACACAGGTGAGTCATGTATGGTTGCCTTAGCCAAGAATAAAGCTCAAAAACGTAGCCAAAACGTGCCCTAAACAAACCGTATAATTTCTGTTCTTCCAAAACAGTTTCACTAAGCTTACTTTAATGACTTAGAACTAACTAATTAAGCTATTTAATCATAATTCAAGCTTTATTACTAATACTTAATGATGTTAAGATGATCATAAGCATTAATCAACAAGGCTTAAAAAAGATTAAGAAGGTGTTAAGCTTAATTAACAATTCGAAGTACTTGTTTGTTCGAAATTGGATTAAGTAAGCTAATGAACTGAATCTCCTTCACCTTAATCTCTTCTTGATGACTCTTTGTTAGGAGACTTGGATTGATCATGGATGCTCCTGCATCATTCTCCCCTGGTTTGGAGAAGTCTTCTTGTAACTCAAAATCTTCTTCTAAATATGGAGCTAAATCACCCACATTGAAGGTGGCCGAAATGTTGCCCATCTCACTTGGTAGTTCTATCTTGTATGCATTGTTATTGATCTTTTCAAGCACCCTAAATGGACCATCACTCCTTGGCATCAGCTTGTTCTTCCTTCTTGATGGAAATCGTTCCTTCCTTAGGTGCAACCATACCAAGTCCCCGGGCTTGTAAATGACCTCCTTTCGATGCTTGTTAGCTCGGACCTTGTAAGCTTCATTAACCTTCTCAATGCGTGCTCTAATCTGTTGGTGAAGCTTTTTCATCTCCTTTGCTTTCTCCTCTGCATCTTTGCTTTGCCTCACTTCAACTGGAATAGGTAGTAAATCAATGGGGCTTAAAGGATTAACCCCATAGTTCACTTCGAATGGAGAGCACTTCGTGGCATATGTAGGTGATCTATTATAAGCAAATTCTGCATGTGCTAGCTTTAGATCCCAATCTTTCTGTGACTTGTTAACTAGAGTCCTGAGTAGAGTAGTAAGTGTCCTGTTTGTAACCTCCGTTTGGCCATCAGTTTGTGGATGCGCCGTGGTACTAAAGAGGAGCTTAGTACCTAGGAGCTTCCATAAAGTCTTCCAAAAGAAACTAAGGAACTTAACATCCTTATCAGAAACAATAGTCTTCGGTACACCATGTAATCTAATGATCTCCTTGAAGTACAAATCAGCTACATGAATTGCATCATCCGTCTTGTTGCAAGCAATGAAATGAGCCATCTTTGAGAATCGATCCACCACCACCATAATAGCATCTCTTTGCCTTTGAGTCCTAGGCAAAGCCACAATGAAATCCATACTAATATCTTCCCATGGCTGATTAGGAACTGGAAGTGGAGTATAGAGCCCTTGATGAAAAGAACTCTTGGCCTTTTGACATGTAGAACATCGAGCTAGAACTGAGTGAACATCACCTGCCAGTTTTGGCCAATAAAAGTGTTCCTGCAAAACATCCACAGTTTTGTTAATACCAAAATGCCCTGCTAGGCCTCCTCCATGAACCTCCTTGATGAGCAAATCCCTTAGTGAGCACTTAGGGATACAAAGCTTATTATTTCGGAAGAGAAAACCATCTAGAACCGAATAAGCTCCATGAGAACCATCCTTGCACGCTTCTATCAATGGTGAAAAATCTGGATCATCATAATAAAGCTCCTTAATATGAGTGAAGCCAAGAACTCGAGCCTCCATTAGAGAAAGCATAGAATGCCTCCTAGATAATGCATCTGCAACCACATTAGAAACTCCAGTTTTGTATTTTAAAACAAAATCAAAAGATTGAAGGAACTCCACCCATTTAGCATGTCGAGAACTGAGCTTATGTTGTCCATTAATGTACTTAAAGCTTGGTGATCTGAATGCAACACAAACTGAGCTGGCCTAAGATAATGAGTCCAATAAGTCAAAGCACGAATAATAGCATAGAACTCTTTATCATAGGTGCTGTAGTTGAGCTTGGCATGATTGAGCTTCTCACTGAAATAGGCTATGGGACGCCCTCCTTGTTGCAAAACAGCTCCAATCCCTACGCCACTTGCATCACATTCCACTTCAAACACTTTCTTGAAATCTGGTAAGGCTAGAACAGGCGCCTCACAAAGCTTGCTTTTCAACTGATCAAATGCTTCCTGAGCTGCTGGAGTCCAAGTGAAAGAACCCCCTTTGATACATTCGGTCAGTGGAGCCAAAATAGTACTAAACCCTCTGATGAATCTCCTGTAAAAAGATGCCAATCCATGAAAACTTCGAACTTCTGTGATGGACTTTGGAATTGGCCATGATTTGATTGCCTCCACCTTGGATTCATCCATAGAAATACCCTGAGATGAAATAATGAAACCAAGAAAAGACACACTAGAAGTGAAGAATTCACACTTCTCCATCTTTGCATATAGCTTCTTTTCCCTTAACTTAAGGAAAACCTTCTTCAGATGAATAAGATGATCCTGTTCACTGTTGCTATACACAAGAATATCATCAAAATAAACCACAACAAACGAACCAATGAAAGGACGAAGTACCTCATGCATGAGCCTCATGAAAGTACTAGGAGCATTAGTTAAACCAAATGGCATAACACGCCACTCATATAACCCACTCTTAGTCTTAAAGGCTGTTTTCCATTCATCCCCTTCCTTGATTCGAATCTGATGATAACCACTACGCAAATCTATCTTGGAGAATATAGTAGCACCATGTAATTCATCGAGCAAATCATCAAGCCTAGGAATAGGATACCTATACTTGATGGTAATGTTGTTTATAGCCCTGCAATCTACACACATACGCATAGTTCCATCCTTCTTTGGAACCAAAATAACAGGAACAGCACATGGACTAAGACTTTCTTGTACAAATCCCTTAGCTAACAATTCAGTAATCTGTTTTTGCAACTCTTTAGCTTCTTCAGGATTACATCTATAAGCTGCCTTATTAGGTAATGGTGCTCCAGGAACTAAGTCAATTTGATGCTCAATACCCCTACTAGGTGGTAAACCATAGGGAAGATCCTCGGGAAAAATATCACTAAAATCGTTCACTAATGGTTTAACCCAATCATGTAATTCACGAGTATTTTCATCATTTGCAGCAAATAACAACAACAAGTACATTTCCTTCCCCTTTTCAATGGCCTTATCAACTTGGTGTTTTTGGAGAATTAAGGATTTCTGATTTTTTGCTTTCGAATTGGAGGTTTCTTTCTTAGGCAAATTCGGACCCTTTTTGCTAGGACTAAGTATAATTTTCTTGTTTTCATGCATGAAAGTGTATGTATTAGTCCTACCATTATGTAAGGTTTCCTTATCAGATTGCCACGGCCTCCCTAAGAGAATATGACATGCATTCATAGGCACTACATCACATAAAACCTTATCATTATACGAATCACCAAAAGAGAAGCTAATTAAAGCTTGTTTTGTTACCTCCACACAGTTACCATCATTAAGCCAATGAAGCTTATATGGTTTAGGATGACTGAAGGTAGGATGATTGAGCTTCTCCACCATAGAACTCGAAGCTACATTAGTGCAACTCCCACCATCAATAATCATGGAACAAATCTTGCCCTTGATTAAGCATTTTGTCTGAAAAATCTGGTCTCGTTGAGATGGTATAGCTTCGGCTTCTTTGGAGTGAAGGACCCTCCTTAGAACCAAGCTAAGATGATCATCTCCTTCCACTTCATCAACAAGAACATCTTCATTGCATTCATCCTCCTTTTCAGATTCTTTTTCGTGCTCCTCTTGATCTTTAAGGGCATCTTCTATGTTTTTAATGTCTAATAAGGTCATTACCCTTCTGTTTGGGCATTGTGCTTGATAATGACCATAACCATGACACTTAAAACATTTAATATCATCCTTCTTGGAAGAACTTTCAGCAACTTTCTTCCCTTTATCAAGAAATTTCGAACCAGCTTCATTTTTAGGTGTAAATGGAGATGTCGAAGTAGGCTTTACATAGGAACTAGAACCTCCTTTAGCATAAGAAGTTCCTTTGCTAAATACCTTCTTCCTCTTGTCTTTTTGATGCTTTTCCACCTTAAGAGCCAACCTGAAAAGTTCATCTAAAGTAGAATAAGATTGAAGCTCAAGCTTCTTTTGGATGTCACGATCTAGGCCCTTCACAAAACGAGCCATGGTCTGCTCTTCCCTTTCTTGAACATCCAATTTCATCATCAACTTTTCATATTCATGGATGTATGTCTCGACATTCTTGGTACCTTGGAACAAATCAGAAAGTTGGTTATATAAATCAAGAGTGTAAGTGGAGGGGGAGAAACTTAGCTTCCATCTTCTTTTTCAGTTTCTTCCAGCTCTTGATTTTCGGCTTATGCTTCCTTTCTCTAGCAAGAGTAACGTTTTCCCACCAAAGGGATGCATAACCCTTTAGCTTAGTGATAGCCAACTTGAAAAATTTCGAATCATCATACTCCTTTAGCTCGAAAATCCTATTACATCTCGAAACCCATTCCAAATAAGCATCCGGATTAAGGTTTCCATCAAATTCTGGAACATCTAACTTGATGTCTCGAAAATCATCTTGTTTTCGTGGCCTCCTTCTTTGATTAGAAGTTTGTGATTGTACTTCTTCACTAGAGTCATAAACAACCTCATTCTCATCTTCAAAGTGCCTCCTTTCATGAACTTCTCTTCGAACTCCAACACTAGAACTTCGAAAAGCTTCCATGAGATTTGCCATTTGCTCACTAATTGTAGCCATTTGATTCTCAAGGCCAACTAACCTTGCTTCATTCAATGTCATGCCCCTTCTAAACTGATTTGGATCTTCACCACCACTCATTTTAACAACCACTAAGTTGTATCAAAGATTAGAGGTGAAAAGAGAAGAAAAGAGATGTGTTTGGGCTTAGAATTGATTTCGGTTTTGGGGGGGATAAGTGTATGAGTTTAGGAAATGATTATGGGATGATTAGAGGGTTAAAAGAATGCTCTTAAACTAACCAAAGCTCTGATACCAAATGATGCATAAAGCATTTCATAAACAAGAGCATTCGTTGGTTAAGAACCGAAGAATCAGTTTTGCTTCAAGCCTTGTTGGAACCGTACCAACAACCACCACTTTCACTAGCCTTAGAACCACCAAACTAGGCCACCAATGTCAAAGAAGAACTCTTGGTGCAACCTTGCTTTGTTAAATTAGTAACTAATCTACGTTAGTTAGCTAATTAACTCAAAGACTTTAATTAGGACAAACTGTCCAGTTTTGCTCTAAGCGCACAGCTCAAAGAAATGAGTATAACTCTTAATTCATTCAACAAACTCTAATGAAACTTCTTGCCTTACAAACCTAACATATAAAGCAGTAACATACCAAAAATTCACGTCATTTGGTGATGTTTTGCTTAGGTAACAAAAGCCATCTTAAACTATTACAAAAATCTGGCCAGTTTACAGTACCTAGGTGCAATGATTGAGGGATTCTGAGAAACGAAAATGTCCTACTGCAAAAAGGAAGCTAAGGTATTAAAATAGACATTCTAAGGAAAATATCCTCAAAAAATCAGCTCCAAAAGCTAAAAAAAGACGGCTGCCCAGAACTGATGAAGAGGGGCCCAGAATGACGCCTCCCAGCTGCGGTTTTGGATACTTCTCCATGAAGCTCTCATTTCCTATTGATTCTTGCCCCCAACTCTTCACATGCTTGTTGGTGATGTATGTAAGCACACAGGTGAGTCATGTATGGTTGCCTTAGCCAAGAATAAAGCTCAAAAACGTAGCCAAAACGTGCCCTAAACAAACCGTATAATTTCTGTTCTTCCAAAACAGTTTCACTAAGCTTACTTTAATGACTTAGAACTAACTAATTAAGCTATTTAATCATAATTCAAGATTTATTACTAATACTTAATGATGTTAAGATGATCATAAGCATTAATCAACAAGGCTTAAAAAAGATTAAGAAGGTGTTAAGCTTAATTAACAATTCGAAGTACTTGTTTGTTCGAAATTGGATTAAGTAAGCTAATGAACTGAATCTCCTTCACCTTAATCTCTTCTTGATGACTCTTTGTTAGGAGACTTGGATTGATCATGGATGCTCCTGCATCACTCATTTTCAAATCAAAGTTTAAAACTATCATAGTCTCTTACGAGATTTTGTGGTGTATGAATACCTTTTGAAATCACTTAATGTGCTTAATTACCGATTGTTTTTGACTCTTTGAATAGGTATTAGGTATATTTAAATGATATGAAGACCTTGGATCAAACTCATTTCAAATCAAAGGTTAAAACTATCATAGTCTCTTACGAGATTTTGAGGTGTATGAACACCTTTCAAATCATTTGATGTGCTTAATTACCTATTGTTTTTGATTCCTTTTATAGGTATTAAGTATATGTAAAGCATATGAAGCTCTTGGATCAAACTCATTTCAAATCAAAGGTTAAAACTATCATTGTCTCTTACCAGATTTTGTGGTGTATGAACACCTTTCAAATTACTTGATGTGCTTAATTACCTTTTTTTTTACTCCTTTTATAGGTATTAGGTATATTTAAAGCATATGAAGACCTTGAATAAAAATCAATTCAAATCAAAGGTTAAAACTATCATACTCTCTTACGAGATTTTGTGGTGTATGGACACCTTTCAAATCATTTGATGTGCTTAATTACCTATTGTTTTTGACTCCTTGAATGGGTATTAGGTATATTTAAATCATATGAAGCCCTTGGATCAAACTCATTTTCAAATCAAAGTTTAAAACTATCATAGTCTCTTACGAGATTATGTGGTGTATGAATACCTTTCAAATCACTTGATATGCTTAATTACCTATTGTTTTTGACTCCTTGAATAGGTATTAGGTATATTTAAATGATATGAAGACCTTGGATCAAACTCATTTCAAATCAAAGGTTAAAACTATCATAGTCTCTTACGAGATTATGTGGTGTATGAATACCTTTCAAATCACTTGATATGCTTAATTACCTATTGTTTTTGACTCCTTGAATAGGTATTAGGTATATTTAAATGATATGAAGACCTTGGATCAAACTCATTTCAAATCAAAGGTTAAAACTTTCATAGTCTCTTACGAGATTTTGTGGTGTATGAACACCTTTCAAATCATTTGATGTGCTTAATTACCTATTGTTTTTTACTCCTTGAATAGGTATTAGGTATACTTAAATCATATGTAGCCCTTGGATCAAACTCATTTCAAATCGAAGGTTAAAACTATTATAGTCTCTTACGATATTTTGTTGTGTATGAACACCTTTCAAATCATTTGATGTGCTTAATTTCCTATTGATTTTGACTCCTTGAATAGGTATTAGGTATATTTAAATCATATGAAGCCCTTGGATCAAACTCATTTCAAATCAAACGTTAAATCTATCAGAGTCTCTTACGAAATTTTGTGGTGTGTGAACACCTTTCAAATCATGTGATGTGCTTAATTACCTAATTTTTTTGACTCATTTAATAGGTATTAGGTATACTTAAAGTATAGGTAGCCCTTGGTGATGCAGGAGCATCCATGATCAATCCAAGTCTCCTAACAAAGAGTCATCAAGAAGAGATTAAGGTGAAGGAGATTCAGTTCATTAGCTTACTTAATCCAATTTCGAACAAACAAGTACTTCGAATTGTTAATTAAGCTTAACACCTTCTTAATCTTTTTTAAGCCTTGTTGATTAATGCTTATGATCATCTTAACATCATTAAGTATTAGTAATAAAGCTTGAATTATGATTAAATAGCTTAATTAGTTAGTTCTAAGTCATTAAAGTAAGCTTAGTGAAACTGTTTTGGAAGAACAGAATTTATACGGTTTGTTTAGGGCACGTTTTGGCTACGTTTTTGAGCTTTATTCTTGGCTAAGGCAACCATACATGACTCACCTGTGTGCTTACATACATCACCAACAAGCATGTGAAGAGTTGGAGGCAAGAATCAATAGGAAATGAGAGCTTCATGGAGAAGTATCCAAAACCGCAGCTGGGAGGCGTCATTCTGGGCCCCTCTTCATCAGTTCTGGGCAGCCGTCTTTTTTTAGCTTTTGGAGCTGATTTTTTGAGGATATTTTCCTTAGAATGTCTATTTTAATACCTTAGCTTCCTTTTTGCAGTAGGACATTTTCGTTTCTCAGAATCCCTCAATCATTGCACCTAGGTACTGTAAACTGGCCAGATTTTTGTAATAGTTTAAGATGGCTTTTGTTACCTAAGCAAAACATCACCAAATGACGTGAATTTTTGGTATGTTACTGCTTTATATGTTAGGTTTGTAAGGCAAGAAGTTTCATTAGACTTTGTTGAATGAATTAAGAGTTATACTCATTTCTTTGAGCTGTGCGCTTAGAGCAAAACTGGACAGTTTGTCCTAATCCAAGTCTTTGAGTTAATTAGCTAACTAACGTAGATTAGTTACTAATTTAACAAAGCAAGGTTGCACCAAGAGTTCTTCTTTGACATTGGTGGCCTAGTTTGGTGGTTCTAAGGCTAGTGAAAGTGGTGGTTGTTGGTACGGTTCCAACAAGGCTTGAAGCAAAACTGATTCTTCGGTTCTTAACCAACGAATGCTCTTGTTTATGAAATGCTTTATGCATCATTTGGTATCAGAGCTTTGGTTAGTTTAAGAGCATTCTTTTAACCCTCTAATCATCCCATAATCATTTCCTAAACTCATACACTTATCCCCCCCAAAACCGAAATCAATTCTAAGCCCAAACACATCTCTTTTCTTCTCTTTTCACCTCTAATCTTTGATACAACTTAGTGGTTGTTAAAATGAGTGGTGGTGAAGATCCAAATCAGTTTAGAAGGGGCATGACATTGAATGAAGCAAGGTTAGTTGGCCTTGAGAATCAAATGGCTACAATTAGTGAGCAAATGGCAAATCTCATGGAAGCTTTTCGAAGTTCTAGTGTTGGGATTCGAAGAGAAGTTCATGAAAGGAGGCACTTTGAAGATGAGAATGAGGTTGTTTATGACTCTAGTGAAGAAGTACAATCACAAACTTCTAATCAAAGAAGGAGGCCACGAAAACAAGATGATTTTCGAGACATAAAGTTAGATGTTCCAGAATTTGATGGAAACCTTAATCCGGATGCTTATTTGGAATGGGTTTCGAGATGTAATAGGATTTTCGAGCTAAAGGAGTATGATGATTCGAAATCTTTCAAGTTGGCTATCACTAAGCTAAAGGGTTATGCATCCCTTTGGTGGGAAAACGTTACTCTTGCTAGAGAAAGGAAGCATAAGCCGAAAATCAAGAGCTGGAAGAAACTGAAAAAGAAGATGGAAGCTAAGTTTCTCCCCTCCACTTACACTCTTGATTTATATAACCAACTTTCTGATTTGTTCCAAGGTACTAAGAATGTCGAGACATACATCCATGAATATGAAAAGTTGATGATGAAATTGGATGTTCAAGAAAGGGAAGAGCAGACCATGGCTCGTTTTGTGAAGGGCCTAGATCGTGACATCCAAAAGAAGCTTGAGCTTCAATCTTATTCTACTTTAGATGAACTTTTCAGGTTGGCTCTTAAGGTGGAAAAGCATCAAAAAGACAAGAAGAAAAAGGTATTTAGCAAAGGAACTTCTTATGCTAAAGGAGGTTCTAGTTCCTATGTAAAGCCTACTTCGACATCTCCATTTACACCTAAAAATGAAGCTGGTTCGAAATTTCTTGATAAAGGGAAGAAAGTTGCTGAAAGTTCTTCCAAGAAGGATGATATCAAATGTTTTAAGTGTCATGGTTATGGTCATTATCAAGCACAATGCCCAAACAGAAGGGTAATGACCTTATTAGACATTAAAAACATAGAAGATGCCCTTAAAGATCAAGAGGAGCACGAAAAAGAATCTGAAAAGGAGGATGAATGCAATGAAGATGTTCTTGTTGATGAAGTGGAAGGAGATGATCATCTTAGCTTGGTTCTAAGGAGGGTCCTTCACTCCAAAGAAGCCGAAGCTATACCATCTCAACGAGACCAGATTTTTCAGACAAAATGCTTAATCAAGGGCAAGATTTGTTCCATGATTATTGATGGTGGGAGTTGCACTAATGTAGCTTCGAGTTCTATGGTGGAGAAGCTCAATCATCCTACCTTCAGTCATCCTAAACCATATAAGCTTCATTGGCTTAATGATGGTAACTGTGTGGAGGTAACAAAACAAGCTTTAATTAGCTTCTCTTTTGGTGATTCGTATAATGATAAGGTTTTATGTGATGTAGTGCCTATGAATGCATGTCATATTCTCTTAGGGAGGCCGTGGCAATCTGATAAGGAAACCTTACATAATGGTAGGACTAATACATACACTTTCATGCATGAAAACAAGAAAATTATACTTAGTCCTAGCAAAAAGGGTCCGAATTTGCCTAAGAAAGAAACCTCCAATTCGAAAGCTAAAAATCAGAAATCCTTAATTCTCCAAAAACACCAAGTTGATAAGGCCATTGAAAAGGGGAAGGAAATGTACTTGTTGTTATTAGTTGCTGCAAATGATGAAAATACTCGTGAATTACATGATTGGGTTAAACCATTAGTGAACGATTTTAGTGATATTTTTCCCGAGGATCTTCCATATGGTTTACCACCTAGTAGGGGTATTGAGCATCAAATTGACTTAGTTCCTGGAGCACCATTACCTAATAAGGCAGCTTATAGATGTAATCCTGAAGAAGCTAAAGAGTTGCAAAAACAGATTACTGAATTGTTAGCTAAGGGATTTGTACAAGAAAGTCTTAGTCCATGTGTTGTTCCTGTTATTTTGGTTCCAAAGAAGGATGGAACTATGCGTATGTGTGTAGATTGCAGGGCTATAAACAACATTACCATCAAGTATAGGTATCCTATTCCTAGGCTTGATGATTTGCTCGATGAATTACATGGTGCTACTATATTCTCCAAGATAGATTTGCGTAGTGGTTATCATCAGATTCGAATCAAGGAAGGGGATGAATGGAAAACAGCCTTTAAGACTAAGAGTGGGTTATATGAGTGGCGTGTTATGCCATTTGGTTTAACTAATGCTCCTAGTACTTTCATGAGGCTCATGCATGAGGTACTTCGTCCTTTCATTGGTTCGTTTGTTGTGGTTTATTTTGATGATATTCTTGTGTATAGCAACAGTGAACAGGATCATCTTATTCATCTGAAGAAGGTTTTCCTTAAGCTAAGGGAAAAGAAGCTATATGCAAAGATGGAGAAGTGTGAATTCTTCACTTCTAGTGTGTCTTTTCTTGGTTTCATTATTTCATCTCAGGGTATTTCTATGGATGAATCCAAGGTGGAGGCAATTAAATCATGGCCAATTCCAAAGTCCATCACAGAAGTTCGAAGTTTTCATGGATTGGCATCTTTTTACAGGAGATTCATCAGAGGTTTTAGTACTATTTTGGCTCCACTGACCGAATGTATCAAAGGGGGTTCTTTCACTTGGACTCCAGCAGCTCAGGAAGCATTTGATCAGTTGAAAAGCAAGCTTTGTGAGGCGCCTGTTCTAGCCTTACCAGATTTCAAGAAAGTGTTTAAAGTGGAATGTGATGCAAGTGGCGTAGGGATTGGAGCTGTTTTACAACAAGGAGGGCGTCCCATAGCCTATTTCAGTGAGAAGCTCAATCATGCCAAGCTCAACTACAGCACCTATGATAAAGAGTTCTATGCTATTATTCGTGCCTTGACTTATTGGACTCATTATCTTAGGCCAGCTCAGTTTGTGTTGCATTCAGATCATCAAGCTTTGAAGTACATTAATGGACAACATAAGCTCAGTTCACGACATGCTAAATGGGTGGAGTTCCTTCAATCCTTTGATTTTGTTTTAAAATACAAAACTGGAGTTTCTAATGTGGTTGCAGATGCATTATCTAGGAGGCATTCTATGCTTTCTCTAATGGAGGCTCGAGTTCTTGGCTTCACTCATATTAAGGAGCTTTATTATGATGATCCAGATTTTTCACCATTGATAGAAGCGTGCAAGGATGGTTCTCATGGAGCTTATTCGGTTCTGGATGGTTTTCTCTTCCGAAATAATAAGCTTTGTATCCCTAAGTGCTCACTAAGGGATTTGCTCATCAAGGAGGTTCATGGAGGAGGCCTAGCAGGGCATTTTGGTATTAACAAAACTGTGGATGTTTTGCAGGAACACTTTTATTGGCCAAAACTGGCAGGTGATGTTCACTCAGTTCTAGCTCGATGTTCTACATGTCAAAAGGCCAAGAGTTCTTTTCATCAAGGGCTCTATACTCCACTTCCAGTTCCTAATCAGCCATGGGAAGATGTTAGTATGGATTTCATTGTAGCTTTGCCTAGGACTCAAAGGCAAAGAGATGCTATTATGGTGGTGGTGGATCGATTCTCAAAGATGGCTCATTTTATTGCTTGCAACAAGACGGATGATGCAATTCATGTAGCTGATTTGTACTTCAAGGAGATCATTAGATTACATGGTGTACCGAAGACTATTGTTTCTGATAAGGATGTTAAGTTCCTTAGTTTCTTTTGGAAGACTTTATGGAAGCTCCTAGGTACTAAGCTCCTCTTTAGTGATGCAGGAGCATCCATGATCAATCCAAGTCTCCTAACAAAGAGTCATCAAGAAGAGATTAAGGTGAAGGAGATTCAGTTCATTAGCTTACTTAATCCAATTTCGAACAAACAAGTACTTCGAATTGTTAATTAAGCTTAACACCTTCTTAATCTTTTTTAAGCCTTGTTGATTAATGCTTATGATCATCTTAACATCATTAAGTATTAGTAATAAAGCTTAAATTATGATTAAATAGCTTAATTAGTTAGTTCTAAGTCATTAAAGTAAGCTTAGTGAAACTGTTTTGGAAGAACAGAATTTACACGGTTTGTTTAGGGCTCGTTTTGGCTACGTTTTTGAGCTTTATTCTTGGCTAAGGCAACCATACATGACTCACCTGTGTGCTTACATACATCACCAACAAGCATGTGAAGAGTTGGAGGCAAGAATCAATAGGAAACGAGAGCTTCATGGAGAAGTATCCAAAACCGCAGCTCCCTGCGTCATTCTGGGCCCATTTTCATCAGTTCTGGGCAGTCGCTTTTCTTTAGCTTTTGGAGCTGATTTTTTGAGGATATTTTCCTTAGAATGTCTATTTTAATACCTTAGCTTCCTTTTTGCAGTAGGACATTTTCGTTTCTCAGAATCCCTCAATCATTGCACCTAGGTACTGAAAACTGGCCAGATTTTTGTAATAGTTTAAGATGGCTTTTGTTACCTAAGCAAAACATCACCAAATGACGTGAATTTTTGGTATGTTACTGCTTTATATGTTAGGTTTGTAAGGCAAGAAGTTTCATTAGACTTGGTTGAATGAATTAAGAGTTATACTCATTTCTTTGAGCTGTGCGCTTAGAGCAAAACTGGACAGTTTGTCCTAATTAAAGTCTTTGAGTTAATTAGCTAACTAACGTAGATTAGTTACTAATTTAACAAAGCAAGGTTGCACCAAGAGTTCTTCTTTGACATTGGTGGCCTAGTTTGGTGGTTCTAAGGTTAGTGAAAGTGGTGGTTGTTGGTACGGTTCCAACAAGGCTTGAAGCAAAACTGATTCTTCGGTTCTTAACCAACGAATGCTCTTGTTTATGAAATGCTTTATGCATCATTTGGTATCAGAGCCTTGGTTAGTTTAAGAGCATTCTTTAACCCTCTAATCATCCCATAATCACGTCCTAAACTCATACACTTATCCCCCCCAAAACCGAAATCAATTCTAAGCCCAAACACATCTCTTTTCTTCTCTTTTCACCTCTAATCTTTGATACAACTTAGTGGTTGTTAAAATGAGTGGTGGTGAAGATCCAAATCAGTTTAGAAGGGGCATGACATTGAATGAAGCAAGGTTAGTTGGCCTTGAGAATCAAATGGCTACAATTAGTGAGCAAATGGCAAATCTCATGGAAGCTTTTCGAAGTTCTAGTGTTGGAGTTCGAAGAGAAGTTCATGAAAGGAGGCACTTTGAAGATGAGAATGAGGTTGTTTATGACTCTAGTGAAGAAGTACAATCACAAACTTCTAATCAAAGAAGGAGGCCACGAAAACAAGATGATTTTCGAGACATCAAGTTAGATGTTCCAGAATTTGATGGAAACCTTAATCCGGATGCTTATTTGGAATGGGTTTCGAGATGTAATAGGATTTTCGAGCTAAAGGAGTATGATGATTCGAAATCCTTCAAGTTGGCTATCACTAAGCTAAAGGGTTATGCATCCCTTTGGTGGGAAAACGTTGCTCTTGCTAGAGAAAGGAAGCATAAGCCGAAAATCAAGAGTTGGAAGAAACTGAAAAAGAAGATGGAAGCTAAGTTTCCCCCTCCACTTACACTCTTGATTTATATAACCAACTTTCTGATTTGTTCCAAGGTACCAAGAATGTCGAGACATACATCCATGAATATGAAAAGTTGATGATGAAATTGGATGTTCAAGAAAGGGAAGAGCAGACCATGGCTCGTTTTGTGAAGGGCCTAGATCGTGACATCCAAAAGAAGCTTGAGCTTCAATCTTATTCTACTTTAGATGAACTTTTCAGGTTGGCTCTTAAGGTGGAAAAGCATCAAAAAGACAAGAAGAAGAAGGTGTTTAGCAAAGGAACTTCTTATGCTAAAGGAGGTTCTAGTTCCTATGTAAAGCCTACTTCGACATCTCCATTTACACCTAAAAATGAAGCTGGTTCGAAATTTCTTGATAAAGGGAAGAAAGTTGCTGAAAGTTCTTCCAAGAAGGATGATATTAAATGTTTTAAGTGTCATGGTTATGGTCATTATCAAGCACAATGCCCAAACAGAAGGGTAATGACCTTATTAGACATTAAAAACATAGAAGATGCCCTTAAAGATCAAGAGGAGCACGAAAAAGAATCTGAAAAGGAGGATGAATGCAATGAAGATGTTCTTGTTGATGAAGTGGAAGGAGATGATCATCTTAGCTTGGTTCTAAGGAGGGTCCTTCACTCCAAAGAAGCCGAAGCTATACCATCTCAACGAGACCAGATTTTTCAGACAAAATGCTTAATCAAGGGCAAGATTTGTTCCATGATTATTGATGGTGGGAGTTGCACTAATGTAGCTTCGAGTTCTATGGTGGAGAAGCTCAATCATCCTACCTTCAGTCATCCTAAACCATATAAGCTTCATTGGCTTAATGATGGTAACTGTGTGGAGGTAACAAAACAAGCTTTAATTAGCTTCTCTTTTGGTGATTCATATAATGATAAGGTTTTATGTGATGTGGTGCCTATGAATGCATGTCATATTCTCTTAGGGAGGCCGTGGCAATCTGATAAGGAAACCTTACATAATGGTAGGACTAATACATACACTTTCATGCATGAAAACAAGAAAATTATACTTAGTCCTAGCAAAAAGGGTCCGAATTTGCCTAAGAAAGAAACCTCCAATTCGAAAGCTAAAAATCAGAAATCCTTAATTCTCCAAAAACACCAAGTTGATAAGGCCATTGAAAAGGGGAAGGAAATGTACTTGTTGTTATTAGTTGCTGCAAATGATGAAAATACTCGTGAATTACATGATTGGGTTAAACCATTAGTGAACGATTTTAGTGATATTTTTCCCGAGGATCTTCCATATGGTTTACCACCTAGTAGGGGTATTGAGCATCAAATTGACTTAGTTCCTGGAGCACCATTACCTAATAAGGCAGCTTATAGATGTAATCCTGAAGAAGCTAAAGAGTTGCAAAAACAGATTACTGAATTGTTAGCTAAGGGATTTGTACAAGAAAGTCTTAGTCCATGTGTTGTTCCTGTTATTTTGGTTCCAAAGAAGGATGGAACTATGCGTATGTGTGTAGATTGCAGGGCTATAAACAACATTACCATCAAGTATAGGTATCCTATTCCTAGGCTTGATGATTTGCTCGATGAATTACATGGTGCTACTATATTCTCCAAGATAGATTTGCGTAGTGGTTATCATCAGATTCGAATCAAGGAAGGGGATGAATGGAAAACAGCCTTTAAGACTAAGAGTGGGTTATATGAGTGGCGTGTTATGCCATTTGGTTTAACTAATGCTCCTAGTACTTTCATGAGGCTCATGCATGAGGTACTTCGTCCTTTCATTGGTTCGTTTGTTGTGGTTTATTTTGATGATATTCTTGTGTATAGCAACAGTGAACAGGATCATCTTATTCATCTGAAGAAGGTTTTCCTTAAGCTAAGGGAAAAGAAGCTATATGCAAAGATGGAGAAGTGTGAATTCTTCACTTCTAGTGTGTCTTTTCTTGGTTTCATTATTTCATCACAGGGTATTTCTATGGATGAATCCAAGGTGGAGGCAATCAAATCATGGCCAATTCCAAAGTCCATCACAGAAGTTCGAAGTTTTCATGGATTGGCATCTTTTTACAGGAGATTCATCAGAGGTTTTAGTACTATTTTGGCTCCACTGACCGAATGTATCAAAGGGGGTTCTTTCACTTGGACTCCAGCAGCTCAGGAAGCATTTGATCAGTTGAAAAGCAAGCTTTGTGAGGCGCCTGTTCTAGCCTTACCAGATTTCAAGAAAGTGTTTGAAGTGGAATGTGATGCAAGTGGCGTAGGGATTGGAGCTGTTTTACAACAAGGAGGGCGTCCCATAGCCTATTTCAGTGAGAAGCTCAATCATGCCAAGCTCAACTACAGCACCTATGATAAAGAGTTCTATGCTATTATTCGTGCTTTGACTTATTGGACTCATTATCTTAGGCCAGCTCAGTTTGTGTTGCATTCAGATCATCAAGCTTTGAAGTACATTAATGGACAACATAAGCTCAGTTCACGACATGCTAAATGGGTGGAGTTCCTTCAATCTTTTGATTTTGTTTTAAAATACAAAACTGGAGTTTCTAATGTGGTTGCAGATGCATTATCTAGGAGGCATTCTATGCTTTCTCTAATGGAGGCTCGAGTTCTTGGCTTCACTCATATTAAGGAGCTTTATTATGATGATCCAGATTTTTCACCATTGATAGAAGCGTGCAAGGATGGTTCTCATGGAGCTTATTCGGTTCTAGATGGTTTTCTCTTCCGAAATAATAAGCTTTGTATCCCTAAGTGCTCACTAAGGGATTTGCTCATCAAGGAGGTTCATGGAGGAGGCCTAGCAGGACATTTTGGTATTAACAAAACTGTGGATGTTTTGCAGGAACACTTTTATTGGCCAAAACTGGCAGGTGACGTTCACTCAGTTCTAGCTCGATGTTCTACATGTCAAAAGGCCAAGAGTTCTTTTCATCAAGGGCTCTATACTCCACTTCCAGTTCCTAATCAGCCATGGGAAGATGTTAGTATGGATTTCATTGTAGCTTTGCCTAGGACTCAAAGGCAAAGAGACGCTATTATGGTGGTGGTGGATCGATTCTCAAAGATGGCTCATTTTATTGCTTGCAACAAGACGGATGATGCAATTCATGTAGCTGATTTGTACTTCAAGGAGATCATTAGATTACATGGTGTACCGAAGACTATTGTTTCTGATAAGGATGTTAAGTTCCTTAGTTTCTTTTGGAAGACTTTATGGAAGCTCCTAGGTACTAAACTCCTCTTTAGTACCACGGCGCATCCACAAACTGATGGCCAAACGGAGGTTACAAACAGGACACTTACTACTCTACTCAGGACTCTAGTTAACAAGTCACAGAAAGATTGGGATCTAAAGCTAGCACATGCAGAATTTGCTTATAATAGATCACCTACATATGCCACGAAGTGCTCTCCATTCGAAGTGAACTATGGGGTTAATCCTTTAAGCCCCATTGATTTACTACCTATTCCAGTTGAAGTGAGGCAAAGCAAAGATGTAGAGGAGAAGGCAAAGGAGATGAAAAAGCTTCACCAACAGATTAGAGCACGCATTGAGAAGGTTAATGAAGCTTACAAGGTCCGAGCTAACAAGCATTGAAAGGAGGTCATTTACAAGCCCGGGGACTTGGTATGGTTGCACCTAAGGAAGGAACGATTTCCATCAAGAAGGAAGAACAAGCTGATGCCAAGGAGTGATGGTCCATTTAGGGTGCTTGAAAAGATCAATAACAATGCATACAAGATAGAACTACCAAGTGAGATGGGCAACATTTCGGCCACCTTCAATGTGGGTGATTTAGCTCCATATTTAGAGGAAGATTTTGAGTTACAAGAAGACTTCTCCAAACCAGGGGAGAATGATGCAGGAGCATCCATGATCAATCCAAGTCTCCTAACAAAGAGTCATCAAGAAGAGATTAAGGTGAAGGAGATTCAGTTCATTAGCTTACTTAATCCAATTTCGAACAAACAAGTACTTCGAATTGTTAATTAAGCTTAACACCTTCTTAATCTTTTTTAAGCCTTGTTGATTAATGCTTATGATCATCTTAACATCATTAAGTATTAGTAATAAAGCTTAAATTATGATTAAATAGCTTAATTAGTTAGTTCTAAGTCATTAAAGTAAGCTTAGTGAAACTGTTTTGGAAGAACAGAATTTACACGGTTTGTTTAGGGCTCGTTTTGGCTACGTTTTTGAGCTTTATTCTTGGCTAAGGCAACCATACATGACTCACCTGTGTGCTTACATACATCACCAACAAGCATGTGAAGAGTTGGAGGCAAGAATCAATAGGAAACGAGAGCTTCATGGAGAAGTATCCAAAACCGCAGCTCCCTGCGTCATTCTGGGCCCATTTTCATCAGTTCTGGGCAGCCGCTTTTCTTTAGCTTTTGGAGCTGATTTTTTGAGGATATTTTCCTTAGAATGTCTATTTTAATACCTTAGCTTCCTTTTTGCAGTAGGACATTTTCGTTTCTCAGAATCCCTCAATCATTGCACCTAGGTACTGAAAACTGGCCAGATTTTTGTAATAGTTTAAGATGGCTTTTGTTACCTAAGCAAAACATCACCAAATGACGTGAATTTTTGGTATGTTACTGCTTTATATGTTAGGTTTGTAAGGCAAGAAGTTTCATTAGACTTGGTTGAATGAATTAAGAGTTATACTCATTTCTTTGAGCTGTGCGCTTAGAGCAAAACTGGACAGTTTGTCCTAATTAAAGTCTTTGAGTTAATTAGCTAACTAACGTAGATTAGTTACTAATTTAACAAAGCAAGGTTGCACCAAGAGTTCTTCTTTGACATTGGTGGCCTAGTTTGGTGGTTCTAAGGTTAGTGAAAGTGGTGGTTGTTGGTACGGTTCCAACAAGGCTTGAAGCAAAACTGATTCTTCGGTTCTTAACCAACGAATGCTCTTGTTTATGAAATGCTTTATGCATCATTTAGTACCACGGCGCATCCACAAACTGATGGTCAAACGGAGGTTACAAACAGGACACTTACGACTCTACTCAGGACTCTAGTTAACAAGTCACAGAAAGATTGGGATCTAAAGCTAGCACATGCAGAATTTGCTTATAATAGATCACCTACATATGCCACGAAGTGCTCTCCATTCGAAGTGAACTATGGGGTTAATCCTTTAAGCCCCATTGATTTACTACCTATTCCAGTTGAAGTGAGACAAAGCAAAGATGCAGAGGAGAAGGCAAAGGAGATGAAAAAGCTTCACCAACAGATTAGAGCACGCATTGAGAAGGTTAATGAAGCTTACAAGGTCCGAGCTAACAAGCATCGAAAGGAGGTCATTTACAAGCCCGGGGACTTGGTATGGTTGCACCTAAGGAAGGAACGATTTCCATCAAGAAGGAAGAACAAGCTGATGCCAAGGAGTGATGGTCCATTTAGGGTGCTTGAAAAGATCAATAACAATGCATACAAGATAGAACTACCAAGTGAGATGGGCAACATTTCGGCCACCTTCAATGTGGGTGATTTAGCTCCATATTTAGAAGAAGATTTTGAGTTACAAGAAGACTTCTCCAAACCAGGGGAGAATGATGCAGGAGCATCCATGATCAATCCAAGTCTCCTAACAAAGAGTCATCAAGAAGAGATTAAGGTGAAGGAGATTCAGTTCATTAGCTTACTTAATCCAATTTCGAACAAACAAGTACTTCGAATTGTTAATTAAGCTTAACACCTTCTTAATCTTTTTTAAGCCTTGTTGATTAATGCTTATGATCATCTTAACATCATTAAGTATTAGTAATAAAGCTTGAATTATGATTAAATAGCTTAATTAGTTAGTTCTAAGTCATTAAAGTAAGCTTAGTGAAACTGTTTTGGAAGAACAGAATTTATACGGTTTGTTTAGGGCACGTTTTGGCTACGTTTTTGAGCTTTATTCTTGGCTAAGGCAACCATACATGACTCACCTGTGTGCTTACATACATCACCAACAAGCATGTGAAGAGTTGGAGGCAAGAATCAATAGGAAATGAGAGCTTCATGGAGAAGTATCCAAAACCGCAGCTGGGAGGCGTCATTCTGGGCCCCTCTTCATCAGTTCTGGGCAGCCGTCTTTTTTTAGCTTTTGGAGCTGATTTTTTGAGGATATTTTCCTTAGAATGTCTATTTTAATACCTTAGCTTCCTTTTTGCAGTAGGACATTTTCGTTTCTCAGAATCCCTCAATCATTGCACCTAGGTACTGTAAACTGGCCAGATTTTTGTAATAGTTTAAGATGGCTTTTGTTACCTAAGCAAAACATCACCAAATGACGTGAATTTTTGGTATGTTACTGCTTTATATGTTAGGTTTGTAAGGCAAGAAGTTTCATTAGACTTTGTTGAATGAATTAAGAGTTATACTCATTTCTTTGAGCTGTGCGCTGAGAGCAAAACTGGACAGTTTGTCCTAATCCAAGTCTTTGAGTTAATTAGCTAACTAACGTAGATTAGTTACTAATTTAACAAAGCAAGGTTGCACCAAGAGTTCTTCTTTGACATTGGTGGCCTAGTTTGGTGGTTCTAAGGCTAGTGAAAGTGGTGGTTGTTGGTACGGTTCCAACAAGGCTTGAAGCAAAACTGATTCTTCGGTTCTTAACCAACGAATGCTCTTGTTTATGAAATGCTTTATGCATCACTATGATAGTTTAAACCTTTGATTTGAAATGAGTTAGATCCAAGTGAGGCATAAAGCATTTCATAAACAAGAGCATTCGTTGGTTAAGAACCGAAGAATCAGTTTTGCTTCAAGCCTTGTTGGAACCGTACCAACAACCACCACTTTCACTAGCCTTAGAACCACCAAACTAGGCCACCAATGTCAAAGAAGAACTCTTGGTGCAACCTTGCTTTGTTAAATTAGTAACTAATCTACGTTAGTTAGCTAATTAACTCAAAGACTTGGATTAGGACAAACTGTCCAGTTTTGCTCTCAGCGCACAGCTCAAAGAAATGAGTATAACTCTTAATTCATTCAACAAAGTCTAATGAAACTTCTTGCCTTACAAACCTAACATATAAAGCAGTAACATACCAAAAATTCACGTCATTTGGTGATGTTTTGCTTAGGTAACAAAAGCCATCTTAAACTATTACAAAAATCTGGCCAGTTTACAGTACCTAGGTGCAATGATTGAGGGATTCTGAGAAACGAAAATGTCCTACTGCAAAAAGGAAGCTAAGGTATTAAAATAGACATTCTAAGGAAAATATCCTCAAAAAATCAGCTCCAAAAGCTAAAAAAAGACGGCTGCCCAGAACTGATGAAGAGGGGCCCAGAATGACGCCTCCCAGCTGCGGTTTTGGATACTTCTCCATGAAGCTCTCATTTCCTATTGATTCTTGCCTCCAACTCTTCACATGCTTGTTGGTGATGTATGTAAGCACACAGGTGAGTCATGTATGGTTGCCTTAGCCAAGAATAAAGCTCAAAAACGTAGCCAAAACGTGCCCTAAACAAACCGTATAAATTCTGTTCTTCCAAAACAGTTTCACTAAGCTTACTTTAATGACTTAGAACTAACTAATTAAGCTATTTAATCATAATTCAAGCTTTATTAGTAATACTTAATGATGTTAAGATGATCATAAGCATTAATCAACAAGGCTTAAAAAAGATTAAGAAGGTGTTAAGCTTAATTAACAATTCGAAGTACTTGTTTGTTCGAAATTGGATTAAGTAAGCTAATGAACTGAATCTCCTTCACCTTAATCTCTTCTTGATGACTCTTTGTTAGGAGACTTGGATTGATCATGGATGCTCCTGCATCATTCTCCCCTGGTTTGGAGAAGTCTTCTTGTAACTCAAAATCTTCTTCTAAATATGGAGCTAAATCACCCACATTGAAGGTGGCCGAAATGTTGCCCATCTCACTTGGTAGTTCTATCTTGTATGCATTGTTATTGATCTTTTCAAGCACCCTAAATGGACCATCACTCCTTGGCATCAGTTTGTTCTTCCTTCTTGATGGAAATCGTTCCTTCCTTAGGTGCAACCATACCAAGTCCCCGGGCTTGTAAATGACCTCCTTTCGATGCTTGTTAGCTCGGACCTTGTAAGCTTCATTAACCTTCTCAATGCGTGCTCTAATCTGTTGGTGAAGCTTTTTCATCTCCTTTGCCTTCTCCTCTGCATCTTTGCTTTGCCTCACTTCAACTGGAATAGGTAGTAAATCAATGGGACTTAAAGGATTAACCCCATAGTTCACTTCGAATGGAGAGCACTTCGTGGCATATGTAGGTGATCTATTATAAGCAAATTCGGCATGTGCTAGCTTTAGATCCCAATCTTTCTGTGACTTGTTAACTAGAGTCCTGAGGAGAGTAGTAAGTGTCCTGTTTGTCACCTCCGTTTGACCATCAGTTTGTGGATGCGCCGTGGTACTAAAGAGGAGCTTAGTACCTAGGAGCTTCCATAAAGTCTTCCAAAAGAAACTGAGGAACTTAACATCCTTATCAGAAACAATAGTCTTCGGTACACCATGTAATCTAATGATCTCCTTGAAGTACAAATCAGCTACATGAATTGCATCATCCGTCTTGTTGCAAGCAATGAAATGAGCCATCTTTGAGAATCGATCCACCACCACCATAATAGCATCTCTTTGCCTTTGAGTCCTAGGCAAAGCTACAATGAAATCCATACTAACATCTTCCCATGGCTGATTAGGAACTGGAAGTGGAGTATAGAGCCCTTGATGAAAAGAACTCTTGGCCTTTTGACATGTAGAACATCGAGCTAGAACTGAGTGAACATCACCTGCCAGTTTTGGCCAATAAAAGTGTTCCTGCAAAACATCCACAGTTTTGTTAATACCAAAATGCCCTGCTAGGCCTCCTCCGTGAACCTCCTTGATGAGCAAATCCCTTAGTGAGCACTTAGGGATACAAAGCTTATTATTTCGGAAGAGAAAACCATCTAGAACCGAATAAGCTCCATGAGAACCATCCTTGCACGCTTCTGTCAATGGTGAGAAATCTGGATCATCATAATAAAGCTCCTTAATATGAGTGAAGCCAAGAACTCGAGCCTCCATTAGAGAAAGCATAGAATGCCTCCTAGATAGTGCATCTGCAACCACATTAGAAACTCCAGTTTTGTACTTTAAAACAAAATCAAAAGATTGAAGGAACTCCACCCATTTAGCATGCCGTGAACTGAGCTTATGTTGTCCATTAATGTACTTCAAAGCCTGGTGATCTGAATGCAACACAAACTGAGCTGGCCTAAGATAATGAGTCCAATAAGTCAAAGCACGAATAATAGCATAGAACTCTTTATCATAGGTGCTGTAGTTGAGCTTGGCATGATTGAGCTTCTCACTGAAATAGGCTATGGGACGCCCTCCTTGTTGTAAAACAGCTCCAATCCCTACGCCACTTGCATCACATTCCACTTCAAACACTTTCTTGAAATCTGGTAAGGCTAGAACAGGCGCCTCACAAAGCTTGCTTTTCAACTGATCAAATGCTTCCTGAGCTGCTGGAGTCCAAGTGAAAGAACCCCCTTTGATACATTCGGTCAGTGGAGCCAAAATAGTACTAAAACCTCTGATGAATCTCCTGTAAAAAGATGCCAATCCATGAAAACTTCGAACTTCTGTGATGGACTTTGGAATTGGCCATGATTTGATTGCCTCCACCTTGGATTCATCCATAGAAATACCCTGAGATGAAATAATGAAACCAAGGAAAGACACACTAGAAGTGAAGAATTCACACTTCTCCATCTTTGCATATAGCTTCTTTTCCCTTAGCTTAAGGAAAACCTTCTTCAGATGAATAAGATGATCCTGTTCACTGTTGCTATACACAAGAATATCATCAAAATAAACCACAACAAACGAACCAATGAAAGGACGAAGTACCTCATGCATGAGCCTCATGAAAGTACTAGGAGCATTAGTTAAACCAAATGGCATAACACGCCACTCATATAACCCACTCTTAGTCTTAAAAGCTGTTTTCCATTCATCCCCTTCCTTGATTCGAATCTGATGATAACCACTACGCAAATCTATCTTGGAGAATATAGTAGCACCATGTAATTCATCGAGCAAATCATCAAGTCTAGGAATAGGATACCTATACTTGATGGTAATGTTGTTTATAGCCCTGCAATCTACACACATACGCATAGTTCCATCCTTCTTTGGAACCAAAATAACAGGAACAGCACATGGACTAAGACTTTCTTGTACAAACCCCTTAGCTAAAAATTCAGTAATCTGTTTTTGCAACTCTTTAGTGATGCATAAAGCATTTCATAAACAAGAGCATTCGTTGGTTAAGAACCGAAGAATCAGTTTTGCTTCAAGCCTTGTTGGAACCGTACCAACAACCACCACTTTCACTAGCCTTAGAACCACCAAACTAGGCCACCAATGTCAAAGAAGAACTCTTGGTGCAACCTTGCTTTGTTAAATTAGTAACTAATCTACGTTAGTTAGCTAATTAACTCAAAGACTTTAATTAGGACAAACTGTCCAGTTTTGCTCTAAGCGCACAGCTCAAAGAAATGAGTATAACTCTTAATTCATTCAACCAAGTCTAATGAAACTTCTTGCCTTACAAACCTAACATATAAAGCAGTAACATACCAAAAATTCACGTCATTTGGTGATGTTTTGCTTAGGTAACAAAAGCCATCTTAAACTATTACAAAAATCTGGCCAGTTTACAGTACCTAGGTGCAATGATTGAGGGATTCTGAGAAACGAAAATGTCCTACTGCAAAAAGGAAGCTAAGGTATTAAAATAGACATTCTAAGGAAAATATCCTCAAAAAATCAGCTCCAAAAGCTAAAAAAAGACGGCTGCCCAGAACTGATGAAAATGGGCCCAGAATGACGCAGGGAGCTGCGGTTTTGGATACTTCTCCATGAAGCTCTCATTTCCTATTGATTCTTGCCTCCAACTCTTCACATGCTTGTTGGTGATGTATGTAAGCACACAGGTGAGTCATGTATGGTTGCCTTAGCCAAGAATAAAGCTCAAAAACGTAGCCAAAACGAGCCCTAAACAAACCGTGTAAATTCTGTTCTTCCAAAACAGTTTCACTAAGCTTACTTTAATGACTTAGAACTAACTAATTAAGCTATTTAATCATAATTTAAGCTTTATTACTAATACTTAATGATGTTAAGATGATCATAAGCATTAATCAACAAGGCTTAAAAAAGATTAAGAAGGTGTTAAGCTTAATTAACAATTCGAAGTACTTGTTTGTTCGAAATTGGATTAAGTAAGCTAATGAACTGAATCTCCTTCACCTTAATCTCTTCTTGATGACTCTTTGTTAGGAGACTTGGATTGATCATGGATGCTCCTGCATCATTCTCCCCTGGTTTGGAGAAGTCTTCTTGTAACTCAAAATCTTCCTCTAAATATGGAGCTAAATCACCCACATTGAAGGTGGCCGAAATGTTGCCCATCTCACTTGGTAGTTCTATCTTGTATGCATTGTTATTGATCTTTTCAAGCACCCTAAATGGACCATCACTCCTTGGCATCAGCTTGTTCTTCCTTCTTGATGGAAATCGTTCCTTTCTTAGGTGCAACCATACCAAGTCCCCGGGCTTGTAAATGACCTCCTTTCGATGCTTGTTAGCTCGGACCTTGTAAGCTTCATTAACCTTCTCAATGCGTGCTCTAATCTGTTGGTGAAGCTTTTTCATCTCCTTTGCCTTCTCCTCTGCATCTTTGCTTTGCCTCACTTCAACTGGAATAGGTAGTAAATCAATGGGGCTTAAAGGATTAACCCCATAGTTCACTTCGAATGGAGAGCACTTCGTGGCATATGTAGGTGATCTATTATAAGCAAATTCTGCATGTGCTAGCTTTAGATCCCAATCTTTCTGTGACTTGTTAACTAGAGTCCTGAGTAGAGTAGTAAGTGTCCTGTTTGTAACCTCCGTTTGGCCATCAGTTTGTGGATGCGCCGTGGTACTAAAGAGGAGTTTAGTACCTAGGAGCTTCCATAAAGTCTTCCAAAAGAAACTAAGGAACTTAACATCCTTATCAGAAACAATAGTCTTCGGTACACCATGTAATCTAATGATCTCCTTGAAGTACAAATCAGCTACATGAATTGCATCATCCGTCTTGTTGCAAGCAATAAAATGAGCCATCTTTGAGAATCGATCCACCACCACCATAATAGCGTCTCTTTGCCTTTGAGTCCTAGGCAAAGCTACAATGAAATCCATACTAACATCTTCCCATGGCTGATTAGGAACTGGAAGTGGAGTATAGAGCCCTTGATGAAAAGAACTTTTGGCCTTTTGACATGTAGAACATCGAGCTAGAACTGAGTGAACATCACCTGCCAGTTTTGGCCAATAAAAGTGTTCCTGCAAAACATCCACAGTTTTGTTAATACCAAAATGCCCTGCTAGGCCTCCTCCGTGAACCTCCTTGATGAGCAAATCCCTTAGTGAGCACTTAGGGATACAAAGCTTATTATTTCGGAAGAGAAAACCATCTAGAACCGAATAAGCTCCATGAGAACCATCCTTGCACGCTTCTATCAATGGTGAAAAATCTGGATCATCATAATAAAGCTCCTTAATATGAGTGAAGCCAAGAACTCGAGCCTCCATTAGAGAAAGCATAGAATGCCTCCTAGATAATGCATCTGCAACCACATTAGAAACTCCAGTTTTGTATTTTAAAACAAAATCAAAAGATTGAAGGAACTCCACCCATTTAGCATGTCGAGAACTGAGCTTATGTTGTCCATTAATGTACTTCAAAGCTTGGTGATCTGAATGCAACACAAACTGAGCTGGCCTAAGATAATGAGTCCAATAAGTCAAAGCACGAATAATAGCATAGAACTCTTTATCATAGGTGTTGTAGTTGAGCTTGGCATGATTGAGCTTCTCACTGAAATAGGCTATGGGACGCCCTCCTTGTTGTAAAACAGCTCCAATCCCTACGCCACTTGCATCACATTCCACTTCAAACACTTTCTTGAAATCTGGTAAGGCTAGAACAGGCGCCTCACAAAGCTTGCTTTTCAACTGATCAAATGCTTCCTGAGCTGCTGGAGTCCAAGTGAAAGAACCCCCTTTGATACATTCGGTCAGTGGAGCCAAAATAGTACTAAAACCTCTGATGAATCTCCTGTAAAAAGATGCCAATCCATGAAAACTTCGAACTTCTGTGATGGACTTTGGAATTGGCCATGATTTGATTGCCTCCACCTTGGATTCATCCATAGAAATACCCTGAGATGAAATAATGAAACCAAGAAAAGACACACTAGAAGTGAAGAATTCACACTTCTCCATCTTTGCATATAGCTTCTTTTCCCTTAGCTTAAGGAAAACCTTCTTCAGATGAATAAGATGATCCTGTTCACTGTTGCTATACACAAGAATATCATCAAAATAAACCACAACAAACGAACCAATGAAAGGACGAAGTACCTCATGCATGAGCCTCATGAAAGTACTAGGAGCATTAGTTAAACCAAATGGCATAACACGCCACTCATATAACCCACTCTTAGTCTTAAAGGCTGTTTTCCATTCATCCCCTTCCTTGATTCGAATCTGATGATAACCACTACGCAAATCTATCTTGGAGAATATAGTAGCACCATGTAATTCATCGAGCAAATCATCAAGCCTAGGAATAGGATACCTATACTTGATGGTAATGTTGTTTATAGCCCTGCAATCTACACACATACGCATAGTTCCATCCTTCTTTGGAACCAAAATAACAGGAACAGCACATGGACTAAGACTTTCTTGTACAAACCCCTTAGCTAACAATTCAGTAATCTGTTTTTGCAACTCTTTAGCTTCTTCAGGATTACATCTATAAGCTGCCTTGTTAGGTAATGGTGCTCCAGGAACTAAGTCAATTTGATGCTCAATACCCCTACTAGGTGGTAAACCATAAGGAAGATCCTCGGGAAAAATATCACTAAAATCGTTCACTAATGGTTTAACCCAATTATGTAATTCACGAGTATTTTCATCATTTGCAGCAACTAACAACAACAAGTACATTTCCTTCCCCTTTTCAATGGCCTTATCAACTTGGTTTTTTTGGAGAATTAAGGATTTCTGATTTTTAGCCTTTGAATTAGAGGTTTCCTTCTTAGGCAAATTCGGACCCTTTTTGCTAGGACTAAGTATAATTTTCTTGTTTTCATGCATGAAAGTGTATGTATTAGTCCTACCATTATGTAAGGTTTCCTTATCAGATTGCCACGGCCTCCCTAAGAGAATATGACATGCATTCATAGGCACTACATCACATAAAACCTTATCATTATACGAATCACCAAAAGAGAAGCTAATTAAAGCTTGTTTTGTTACCTCCACACAGTTACCATCATTAAGCCAATGAAGCTTATATGGTTTAGGATGACTGAAGGTAGGATGATTGAGCTTCTCCACCATAGAACTCGAAGCTACATTAGTGCAACTCCCACCATCAATAATCATGGAACAAATCTTGCCCTTGATTAAGCATTTTGTCTGAAAAATCTGGTCTCGTTGAGATGGTATAGCTTCGGCTTCTTTGGAGTGAAGGACCCTCCTTAGAACCAAGCTAAGATGATCATCTCCTTCCACTTCATCAACAAGAACATCTTCATTGCATTCATCCTCCTTTTCAGATTCTTTTTCGTGCTCCTCTTGATCTTTAAGGGCATCTTCTATGTTTTTAATGTCTAATAAGGTCATTACCCTTCTGTTTGGGCATTGTGCTTGATAATGACCATAACCATGACACTTAAAACATTTAATATCATCCTTCTTGGAAGAACTTTCAGCAACTTTCTTCCCTTTATCAAGAAATTTCGAACCAGCTTCATTTTTAGGTGTAAATGGAGATGTCGAAGTAGGCTTTACATAGGAACTAGAACCTCCTTTAGCATAAGAAGTTCCTTTGCTAAACACCTTCTTCTTCTTGTCTTTTTGATGCTTTTCCACCTTAAGAGCCAACCTGAAAAGTTCATCTAAAGTAGAATAAGATTGAAGCTCAAGCTTCTTTTGGATGTCACGATCTAGGCCCTTCACAAAACGAGCCATGGTCTGCTCTTCCCTTTCTTGAACATCCAATTTCATCATCAACTTTTCATATTCATGGATGTATGTCTCGACATTCTTGGTACCTTGGAACAAATCAGAAAGTTGGTTATATAAATCAAGAGTGTAAGTGGAGGGGAGAAACTTAGCTTCCATCTTCTTTTTCAGTTTCTTCCAACTCTTGATTTTCGGCTTATGCTTCCCTTTCTCTAGCAAGAGCAACGTTTTCCCACCAAAGGGATGCATAACCCTTTAGCTTAGTGATAGCCAACTTGAAGGATTTCGAATCATCATACTCCTTTAGCTCGAAAATCCTATTACATCTCGAAACCCATTCCAAATAAGCATCCGGATTAAGGTTTCCATCAAATTCTGGAACATCTAACTTTATGTCTCGAAAATCATCTTGTTTTCGTGGCCTCCTTCTTTGATTAGAAGTTTGTGATTGTACTTCTTCACTAGAGTCATAAACAACCTCATTCTCATCTTCAAAGTGCCTCCTTTCATGAACTTCTCTTCGAACTCCAACACTAGAACTTCGAAAAGCTTCCATGAGATTTGCCATTTGCTCACTAATTGTAGCCATTTGATTCTCAAGGCCAACTAACCTTGCTTCATTCAATGTCATGCCCCTTCTAAACTGATTTGGATCTTCACCACCACTCATTTTAACAACCACTAAGTTGTATCAAAGATTAGAGGTGAAAAGAGAAGAAAAGAGATGTGTTTGGGCTTAGAATTGATTTCGGTTTTGGGGGGATAAGTGTATGAGTTTAGGAAATGATTATGGGATGATTAGAGGGTTAAAAGAATGCTCTTAAACTAACCAAAGCTCTGATACCAAATGATGCATAAAGCATTTCATAAACAAGAGCATTCGTTGGTTAAGAACCGAAGAATCAGTTTTGCTTCAAGCCTTGTTGGAACCGTACCAACAACCACCACTTTCACTAGCCTTAGAACCACCAAACTAGGCCACCAATGTCAAAGAAGAACTCTTGGTGCAACCTTGCTTTGTTAAATTAGTAACTAATCTACGTTAGTTAGCTAATTAACTCAAAGACTTTAATTAGGACAAACTGTCCAGTTTTGCTCTAAGCGCACAGCTCAAAGAAATGAGTATAACTCTTAATTCATTCAACCAAGTCTAATGAAACTTCTTGCCTTACAAACCTAACATATAAAGCAGTAACATACCAAAAATTCACGTCATTTGGTGATGTTTTGCTTAGGTAACAAAAGCCATCTTAAACTATTACAAAAATCTGGCCAGTTTACAGTACCTAGGTGCAATGATTGAGGGATTCTGAGAAACGAAAATGTCCTACTGCAAAAAGGAAGCTAAGGTATTAAAATAGACATTCTAAGGAAAATATCCTCAAAAAATCAGCTCCAAAAGCTAAAAAAAGACGGCTGCCCAGAACTGATGAAAATGGGCCCAGAATGACGCAGGGAGCTGCGGTTTTGGATACTTCTCCATGAAGCTCTCATTTCCTATTGATTCTTGCCTCCAACTCTTCACATGCTTGTTGGTGATGTATGTAAGCACACAGGTGAGTCATGTATGGTTGCCTTAGCCAAGAATAAAGCTCAAAAACGTAGCCAAAACGAGCCCTAAACAAACCGTGTAAATTCTGTTCTTCCAAAACAGTTTCACTAAGCTTACTTTAATGACTTAGAACTAACTAATTAAGCTATTTAATCATAATTTAAGCTTTATTACTAATACTTAATGATGTTAAGATGATCATAAGCATTAATCAACAAGGCTTAAAAAAGATTAAGAAGGTGTTAAGCTTAATTAACAATTCGAAGTACTTGTTTGTTCGAAATTGGATTAAGTAAGCTAATGAACTGAATCTCCTTCACCTTAATCTCTTCTTGATGACTCTTTGTTAGGAGACTTGGATTGATCATGGATGCTCCTGCATCATTTAGCTTCTTCAGGATTACATCTATAAGCTGCCTTGTTAGGTAATGGTGCTCCAGGAACTAAGTCAATTTGATGCTCAATACCCCTACTAGGTGGTAAACCATAAGGAAGATCCTCGGGAAAAATATCACTAAAATCGTTCACTAATGGTTTAACCCAATCATGTAATTCACTAGTATTTTCATCATTTGCAGCAAATAACAACAACAAGTACATTTCCTTCCCCTTTTCAATGGCCTTATCAACTTGGTGTTTTTGGAGAATTAAGGATTTCTGATTTTTAGCTTTCGAATTGGAGGTTTCTTTCTTAGGCAAATTCGGACCCTTTTTGCTAGGACTAAGTATAATTTTCTTGTTTTCATGCATGAAAGTGTATGTATTAGTCCTACCATTATGTAAGGTTTCCTTATCAGATTGCCACGGCCTCCCTAAGAGAATATGACATGCATTCATAGGCACTACATCACATAAAACCTTATCATTATACGAATCACCAAAAGAGAAGCTAATTAAAGCTTGTTTTGTTACCTCCACACAGTTACCATCATTAAGCCAATGAAGCTTATATGGTTTAGGATGACTGAAAGTAGGATAATTGAGCTTCTCCACCATAGAACTCGAAGCTACATTAGTGCAACTCCCACCATCAATGATCATGGAACAAATCTTGCCCTTGATTAAGCATTTTGTCTGAAAAATCTGGTCTCGTTGAGATGGTATAGCTTCGGCTTCTTTGGAGTGAAGGACCCTCCTTAGAACCAAGCTAAGATGATCATCTCCTTCCACTTCATCAACAAGAACATCTTCATTGCATTCATCCTCCTTTTCAGATTCTTTTTCGTGCTCCTCTTGATCTTTAAGGGCATCTTCTATGTTTTTAATGTCTAATAAGGTCATTACCCTTCTGTTTGGGCATTGTGCTTGATAATGACCATAACCATGACACTTAAAACATTTGATATCATCCTTCTTGGAAGAACTTTCAGCAACTTTCTTCCCTTTATCAAGAAATTTCGAACCAGCTTCACTTTTAGGTGTAAATGGAGATGTCGAAGTAGGCTTTACATACGAACTAGAACCTCCTTTAGCATAAGAAGTTCCTTTGCTAAACACCTTCTTCTTCTTGTCTTTTTGATGCTTTTCCACCTTAAGAGCCAACCTGAAAAGTTCATCTAAAGTAGAATAAGATTGAAGCTCAAGCTTCTTTTGGATGTCACGATCTAGGCCCTTCACAAAACGAGCCATGGTCTGCTCTTCCCTTTCTTGAACATCCAATTTCATCATCAACTTTTCATATTCATGGATGTATGTCTCGACATTCTTGGTACCTTGGAACAAATCAGAAAGTTGGTTATATAAATCAAGAGTGTAAGTGGAGGGGAGAAACTTAGCTTCCATCTTCTTTTTCAGTTTCTTCCAGCTCTTGATTTTCGGCTTATGCTTCCTTTCTCTAGCAAGAGCAACGTTTTCCCACCAAAGGGATGCATAACCCTTTAGCTTAGTGATAGCCAACTTGAAAGATTTCGAATCATCATACTCCTTTAGCTCGAAAATCCTATTACATCTCGAAACCCATTCCAAATAAGCATCCGGATTAAGGTTTCCATCAAATTCTGGAACATCTAACTTGATGTCTCGAAAATCATCTTGTTTTCGTGGCCTCCTTCTTTGATTAGAAGTTTGTGATTGTACTTCTTCACTAGAGTCATAAACAACCTCATTCTCATCTTCAAAGTGCCTCCTTTCATGAACTTCTCTTCGAACTCCAACACTAGAACTTCGAAAAGCTTCCATGAGATTTGCCATTTGCTCACTAATTGTAGCCATTTGATTCTCAAGGCCAACTAACCTTGCTTCATTCAATGTCATGCCCCTTCTAAACTGATTTGGATCTTCACCACCACTCATTTTAACAACCACTAAGTTGTATCAAAGATTAGAGGTGAAAAGAGAAGAAAAGAGATGTGTTTGGGCTTAGAATTGATTTCGGTTTTGGGGGGGATAAGTGTATGAGTTTAGGAAGTGATTATGGGATGATTAGAGGGTTAAAAGAATGCTCTTAAACTAACCAAAGCTCTGATACCAAATGACGTGATTCTTTGGTATGTTACTGCCTTATATGTTAGGATTGTAATGTAAAAAGTTTCATTAGAGTTAGTTGAATGAATTAAGAGTTATACTCATTTCTTTGAGCTGTGCGCTTAGAGCAAAACTGGACAGTTTGTCCTAATTAAAGTCTTTGAGTTAATTAGCTAACTAACGTAGATTAGTTACTAATTTAACAAAGCAAGGTTGCACCAAGAGTTCTTCTTTGACATTGGTGGCCTAGTTTGGTGGTTCTAAGGCTAGTGAAAGTGGTGGTTGTTGGTACGGTTCCAACAAGGCTTGAAGCAAAACTGATTCTTCGGTTCTTAACCAACGAATGCTCTTGTTTATGAAATGCTTTATGCATCACATAGTCTCTTACGAGATTTTGTGGTGTATGAACACCTTTCAAATCATTTGATGTGCTTAATTACCTATTGTTTTTTACTCCTTTAATAGGTATTATGGATATGTAAAGCATATGAAGCCCTTGGATCAAACACATTTCAAATCAAAGCTTAAAACTATCATAGTGTCTTCCGAGATTTTGTGATGTATAAGCACCTTTCATATCATTTGATGTGCTTAAATTAGCTATTGTTTTTGAATCCTTTTATAGGTATTAGGTATATGTAAAGCATATCAAGCCCTTGGATCAAACTCATTTCAAATCAAAGGTTAAAACAATCATAGGCTCTTACGAGATTTTGTGATGTATGAACACCTTTCAAATCATTTGATGTGCTTAATTACCTGTTGTTTTTGACTCCTTTAATAGGTATTAGGGATATGTAAAACATATGAAGCCCTTGGATCAAACACATTTCAAATCAAAGCTTAAAACTATCATAGTGTCTTCCGAGATTTTGTGATGTATAAGCACCTTTCAAATCATTTGATGTGCTTAAATTAGCTATTGTTTTTGAATCCTTTTATAGGTATTAGGTATATGTAAAGCATATCAAGCCCTTGGATCAAACTCATTTCAAATCAAAGGTTAAAACAATCATAGGCTCTTACGAGATTTTGTGATGTATGAACACCTTTCAAATCATTTGATGTGCTTAATTAGCTTTTGTTTTTGATTCCTTTTATAGGTATTAGGTATATGTAAAGCATATGAAGCCCTTGGATCAAACTCATTTCAAATCAAAGGTTAAAACTATCATTGTCTCTTACGATATTTTGTGGTGTATGAACACCTTTCAAATCACTTGATGTGCTTAATTACCTGTTGTTTTTGACTCATTTAATAGTTATTAGGTATATTTTATATTCTGAAGCCCTTGGATCAAACTCATTTCAAATCAAAGCTCAAAACTATCATAGTCTCTTACGAGATTTTGTGGTGTATGAACACCTTTCAAATCATTTGATGTGATTAATTACCTGTTGTTTTTCACTCCTTTAATAGGTATTAGGTATATGTAAAGCATATAAAGCCCTTGGATCAAACTCATTTCAAATCAAAGGTTAAAACTATATTAGTGTCTTCCGAGATTTTGTGATGTATGAACACCTTTCAAATCATTTGATGTGCTTAATTAGCTATTGTTTTTGATTCCTTTTATAGGTATTAGGTATATGTAAAGCATATCAAGCCCTTGGATCAAACTCATTTCAAATTAAAGGTTAAAACTATCATAGTCTTTTACGAGATTTTGTGATGTATGAACACCTTTCAAATCATTTGATGTGCTTAATTATATATTGTTTTTGATTCCTTTTATAGGTATTAGGTATATGAAAAGCATATGAAGCCCTTGGATCAAACTTGATGCATAAAGCATTTCATAAACAAGAGTATTCGTTGGTTAAGAACCGAAGAATCAGTTTTGCTTCAAGCCTTGTTGGAACCGTACCAACAACCACCACTTTCACTAGCCTTAGAACCACCAAACTAGGCCACCAATGTCAAAGAAGAACTCTTGGTGCAACCTTGCTTTGTTAAATTAGTAACTAATCTACGTTAGTTAGCTAATTAACTCAAAGACTTTAATTAGGACAAACTGTCCAGTTTTGCTCTAAGCGCACAGCTCAAAGAAATGAGTATAACTCTTAATTCATTCAACAAAATCTAATGAAACTTCTTTCATTACAAACCTAACATATAAAGCAGTAACATACCAAAAATTCACGTCATTTGGTGATGTTTTGCTTAGGTAACAAAAGCCATCTTAAACTATTACAAAAATCTGGCCAGTTTACAGTACCTAGGTGCAATGATTGAGGGATTCTGAGAAACGAAAATGTCCTACTGCAAAAAGGAAGCTAAGGTATTAAAATAGACATTCTAAGGAAAATATCCTCAAAAAATCAGCTCCAAAAGCTAAAAATAGACGGCTGCCCAGAACTGATGAAGAGGGGCCCAGAATGACGCCTCCCAGCTGCGGTTTTGGATACTTCTCCATGAAGCTCTCATTTCCTATTGATTCTTGCCTCCAACTCTTCACATGCTTGTTGGTGATGTATGTAAGCACACAGGTGAGTCATGTATGGTTGCCTTAGCCAAGAATAAAGCTCAAAAACGTAGCCAAAACGTGCCCTAAACAAACCGTATAAATTCTGTTCTTCCAAAACAGTTTCACTAAGCTTACTTTAATGACTTAGAACTAACTAATTAAGCTATTTAATCATAATTCAAGCTTTATTACTAATACTTAATGATGTTAAGATGATCATAAGCATTAATCAACAAGGCTTAAAAAAGATTAAGAAGGTGTTAAGCTTAATTAACAATTCGAAGTACTTGTTTGTTCGAAATTGGATTAAGTAAGCTAATGAACTGAATCTCCTTCACCTTAATCTCTTCTTGATGACTCTTTGTTAGGAGACTTGGATTGATCATGGATGCTCCTGCATCATTCTCCCCTGGTTTGGAGAAGTCTTCTTGTAACTCAAAATCTTCTTCTAAATATGGAGCTAAATCACCCACATTGAAGGTGGCCGAAATGTTGCCCATCTCACTTGGTAGTTCTATCTTGTATGCATTGTTATTGATCTTTTCAAGCACCCTAAATGGACCATCACTCCTTGGCATCAGCTTGTTCTTCCTTCTTGATGGAAATCGTTCCTTCCTTAGGTGCAACCATACCAAGTCCCCGGGCTTGTAAATGACCTCCTTTCGATGCTTGTTAGCTCGGACCTTGTAAGCTTCATTAACCTTCTCAATGCGTGCTCTAATCTGTTGGTGAAGCTTTTTCATCTCCTTTGCCTTCTCCTCTGCATCTTTGCTTTGTCTCACTTCAATTGGAATAGGTAGTAAATCAATGGGGCTTAAAGGATTAACCCCATAGTTCACTTCGAATGGAGAGCACTTCGTGGCATATGTAGGTGATCTATTATAAGCAAATTCTGCATGTGCTAGCTTTAGATCCCAATCTTTCTGTGACTTGTTAACTAGAGTCCTTAGTAGAGTCGTAAGTGTCCTGTTTGTAACCTCCGTTTGACCATCAGTTTGTGGATGCGCCGTGGTACTAAAGAGGAGCTTAGTACCTAGGAGCTTCCATAAAGTCTTCCAAAAGAAACTAAGGAACTTAACATCCTTATCAGAAACAATAGTCTTCGGTACACCATGTAATCTAATGATCTCCTTGAAGTACAAATCAGCTACATGAATTGCATCATCCGTCTTGTTGCAAGCAATGAAATGAGCCATCTTTGAGAATCGATCCACCACCACCATAATAGCATCTCTTTGCCTTTGAGTCCTAGGCAAAGCCACAATGAAATCCATACTAATATCTTCCCATGGCTGATTAGGAACTGGAAGTGGAGTATAGAGCCCTTGATGAAAAGAACTCTTGGCCTTTTGACATGTAGAACATCGAGCTAGAACTGAGTGAACATCACCTGCCAGTTTTGGCCAATAAAAGTGTTCCTGCAAAACATCCACAGTTTTATTAATACCAAAATGCCCTGCTAGGCCTCCTCCATGAACCTCCTTGATGAGCAAATCCCTTAGTGAGCACTTAGGGATACAAAGCTTATTATTTCGGAAGAGAAAACCATCTAGAACCGAATAAGCTCCATGAGAACCATCCTTGCACGCTTCTGTCAATGGTGAAAAATCTGGATCATCATAATAAAGCTCCTTAATATGAGTGAAGCCAAGAACTCGAGCCTCCATTAGAGAAAGCATAGAATGCCTCCTAGATAATGCATCTGCAACCACATTAGAAACTCCAGTTTTGTATTTTAAAACAAAATCAAAAGATTGAAGGAACTCCACCCATTTAGCATGTCGTGAACTGAGCTTATGTTGTCCATTAATGTACTTCAAAGCTTGATGATCTGAATGCAACACAAACTGAGCTGGCCTAAGATAATGAGTCCAATAAGTCAAAGCACGAATAATAGCATAGAACTCTTTATCATAGGTGCTGTAGTTGAGCTTGGCATGATTGAGCTTCTCACTGAAATAGGCTATGGGACGCCCTCCTTGTTGTAAAACAGCTCCAATCCCTACGCCACTTGCATCACATTCCACTTCAAACACTTTCTTGAAATCTGGTAAGGCTAGAACAGGCGCCTCACAAAGCTTGCTTTTCAACTGATCAAATGCTTCCTGAGCTGCTGGAGTCCAAGTGAAAGAACCCCCTTTGATACATTCGGTCAGTGGAGCCAAAATAGTACTAAAACCTCTGATGAATCTCCTGTAAAAAGATGCCAATCCATGAAAACTTCGAACTTCTGTGATGGACTTTGGAATTGGCCATGATTTGATTGCCTCCACCTTGGATTCATCCATAGAAATACCCTGAGATGAAATAATGAAACCAAGAAAAGACACACTAGAAGTGAAGAATTCACACTTCTCCATCTTTGCATATAGCTTCTTTTCCCTTAGCTTAAGGAAAACCTTCTTCAGATGAATAAGATGATCCTGTTCACTGTTGCTATACACAAGAATATCATCAAAATAAACCACAACAAACGAACCAATGAAAGGACGAAGTACCTCATGCATGAGCCTCATGAAAGTACTAGGAGCATTAGTTAAACCAAATGGCATAACACGCCACTCATATAACCCACTCTTAGTCTTAAAGGCTGTTTTCCATTCATCCCCTTCCTTGATTCGAATCTGATGATAACCACTACGAAAATCTATCTTGGAGAATATAGTAGCACCATGTAATTCATCGAGCAAATCATCAAGCCTAGGAATAGGATACCTATACTTGATGGTAATGTTGTTTATAGCCCTGCAATCTACACACATACGCATAGTTCCATCCTTCTTTGGAACCAAAATAACAGGAACAGCACATGGACTAAGACTTTCTTGTACAAACCCCTTAGCTAACAATTCAGTAATCTGTTTTTGCAACTCTTTAGCTTCTTCAGGATTACATCTATAAGCTGCCTTGTTAGGTAATGGTGCTCCAGGAACTAAGTCAATTTGATGCTCAATACCCCTACTAGGTGGTAAACCATAAGGAAGATCCTCGGGAAAAATATCACTAAAATCGTTCACTAATGGTTTAACCCAATCATGTAATTCACTAGTATTTTCATCATTTGCAGCAAATAACAACAACAAGTACATTTCCTTCCCCTTTTCAATGGCCTTATCAACTTGGTGTTTTTGGAGAATTAAGGATTTCTGATTTTTAGCTTTCGAATTGGAGGTTTCTTTCTTAGGCAAATTCGGACCCTTTTTGCTAGGACTAAGTATAATTTTCTTGTTTTCATGCATGAAAGTGTATGTATTAGTCCTACCATTATGTAAGGTTTCCTTATCAGATTGCCACGGCCTCCCTAAGAGAATATGACATGCATTCATAGGCACTACATCACATAAAACCTTATCATTATACGAATCACCAAAAGAGAAGCTAATTAAAGCTTGTTTTGTTACCTCCACACAGTTACCATCATTAAGCCAATGAAGCTTATATGGTTTAGGATGACTGAAGGTAGGATAATTGAGCTTCTCCACCATAGAACTCGAAGCTACATTAGTGCAACTCCCACCATCAATAATCATGGAACAAATCTTGCCCTTGATTAAGCATTTTGTCTGAAAAATCTGGTCTCGTTGAGATGGTATAGCTTCGGCTTCTTTGGAGTGAAGGACCCTCCTTAGAACCAAGCTAAGATGATCATCTCCTTCCACTTCATCAACAAGAACATCTTCATTGCATTCATCCTCCTTTTCAGATTCTTTTTCGTGCTCATCTTGATCTTTAAGGGCATCTTCTATGTTTTTAATGTCTAGTAAGGTCATTACCCTTCTGTTTGGGCATTGTGCTTGATAATGACCATAACCATGACACTTAAAACATTTAACATCATCCTTCTTGGAAGAACTTTCAGCAACTTTCTTCCCTTTATCAAGAAATTTCGAACCAGCTTCACTTTTAGGTGTAAATGGAGATGTCGAAGTAGGCTTTACATACGAACTAGAACCTCCTTTAGCATAAGAAGTTCCTTTGCTAAACACCTTCTTCTTCTTGTCTTTTTGATGCTTTTCCACCTTAAGAGCCAACCTGAAAAGTTCATCTAAAGTAGAATAAGATTGAAGCTCAAGCTTCTTTTGGATGTCACGATCTAGGCCCTTCACAAAACGAGCCATGGTCTGCTCTTCCCTTTCTTGAACATCCAATTTCATCATCAACTTTTCATATTCATGGATGTATGTCTCGACATTCTTGGTACCTTGGAACAAATCAGAAAGTTGGTTATATAAATCAAGAGTGTAAGTGGAGGGGAGAAACTTAGCTTCCATCTTCTTTTTCAGTTTCTTCCAGCTCTTGATTTTCGGCTTATGCTTCCTTTCTCTAGCAAGAGCAACGTTTTCCCACCAAAGAGATGCATAACCCTTTAGCTTAGTGATAGCCAACTTGAAAGATTTCGAATCATCATATTCCTTTAGCTCGAAAATCCTATTACATCTCGAAACCCATTCCAAATAAGCATCCGAATTAAGGTTTCCATCAAATTCTGGAACATCTAACTTGATGTCTCGAAAATCATCTTGTTTTCGTGGCCTCCTTCTTTGATTAGAAGTTTGTGATTGTACTTCTTCACTAGAGTCATAAACAACCTCATTCTCATCTTCAAAGTGCCTCCTTTCATGAACTTCTCTTCGAACTCCAACACTAGAACTTCGAAAAGCTTCCATGAGATTTGCCATTTGCTCACTAATTGTAGCCATTTGATTCTCAAGGCCAACTAACCTTGCTTCATTCAATGTCATGCCCCTTCTAAACTGATTTGGATCTTCACCACCACTCATTTTAACAACCACTAAGTTGTATCAAAGATTAGAGGTGAAAAGAGAAGAAAAGAGATGTGTTTGGGCTTAGAATTGATTTCGGTTTTGGGGGGGATAAGTGTATGAGTTTAGGAAATGATTATGGGATGATTAGAGGGTTAAAAGAATGCTCTTAAACTAACCAAAGCTCTGATACCAAATGATGCATAAAGCATTTCATAAACAAGAGCATTCGTTGGTTAAGAACCGAAGAATCAGTTTTGCTTCAAGCCTTGTTGATGCATAAAGCATTTCATAAACAAGAGCATTCGTTGGTTAAGAACCGAAGAATCAGTTTTGCTTCAAGCCTTGTTGGAACCGTACCAACAACCACCACTTTCACTAGCCTTAGAACCACCAAACTAGGCCACCAATGTCAAAGAAGAACTCTTGGTGCAACCTTGCTTTGTTAAATTAGTAACTAATCTACGTTAGTTAGCTAATTAACTCAAAGACTTTAATTAGGACAAACTGTCCAGTTTTGCTCTAAGCGCACAGCTCAAAGAAATGAGTATAACTCTTAATTCATTCAACAAACTCTAATGAAACTTCTTGCATTACAAACCTAACATATAAAGCAGTAACATACCAAAAATTCACGTCATTTGGTGATGTTTTGCTTAGGTAACAAAAGCCATCTTAAACTATTACAAAAATCTGGCCAGTTCTCAGTACCTAGGTGCAATGATTAGGCTTTTCTGAGAAACGAAAATATCCTACTGCAAAAAGGAAACTAAGGTAATAAAATAGACATTCTAAGGAAAATATCCTCAAAAAATCAGCTCCAAAAGCTAAAAAAAGACGGCTGCCCAGAACTGAAGAAGAGGGGCCCAGAAAGACGCCTCCCAGCTGCGGTTTTGGATACTTCTCCATGAAGCTCTCATTTCCTATTGATTCTTGCCTCCAACTCTTCACATGCTTGTTGGTGATGTATGTAAGCACACAGGTGAGTCATGTATGGTTGCCTTAGCCAAGAATAAAGCTCAAAAACGTAGCCAAAACGAGCCCTAAACAAACCGTATAAATTCTGTTCTTCCAAATCAGTTTCACTAAGCTTACTTAAATGACTTAGAACTAACTAATTAAGCTATTTAATCATAATTCAAGCTTTATTACTAATACTTAATGATGTTAAGATGATCATAAGCATTAATCAACAAGGCTTAAAAAAAGATTAAGAAGGTGTTAAGCTTAATTAACAATTCGAAGTACTTGTTTGTTCGAAATTGGATTAAGTAAGCTAATGAACTGAATCTCCTTCACCTTAATCTCTTCTTGATGACTCTTTGTTAGGAGACTTGGATTGATCATGGATGCTCCTGCATCATTCTCCCCTGGTTTGGAGAAGTCTTCTTGTAACTCAAAATCTTCTTCTAAATATGGAGCTAAATCACCCACATTGAAGGTGGCCGAAATGTTGCCCATCTCACTTGGTAGTTCGATCTTGTATGCATTGTTATTGATCTTTTCAAGCACCCTAAATGGACCATCACTCCTTGGCATCAGCTTGTTCTTCCTTCTTGATGGAAATCGTTCCTTCCTTAGGTGCAACCATACCAAGTCCCCGGGCTTGTAAATGACCTCCTTTCGATGCTTGTTAGCTCGGACCTTGTAAGCTTCATTAACCTTCTCAATGCGTGCTCTAATCTGTTGGTGAAGCTTTTTCATCTCCTTTGCCTTCTCCTCTGCATCTTTGCTTTGCCTCACTTCAACTGGAATAGGTAGTAAATCAATGGGGCTTAAAGGATTAACCCCATAGTTCACTTCGAATGGAGAGCACTTCGTGGCATATGTAGGTGATCTATTATAAGCAAATTCTGCATGTGCTAGCTTTAGATCCCAATCTTTCTGTGACTTGTTAACTAGAGTCCTGAGTAGAGTAGTAAGTGTCCTGTTTGTAACCTCCGTTTGGCCATCAGTTTGTGGATGCGCCGTGGTACTAAAGAGGAGCTTAGTACCTAGGAGCTTCCATAAAGTCTTCCAAAAGAAACTAAGGAACTTAACATCCTTATCAGAAACAATAGTCTTCGGTACACCATGTAATCTAATGATCTCCTTGAAGTACAAATCAGCTACATGAACTGCATCATCCGTCTTGTTGCAAGCAATGAAATGAGCCATCTTTGAGAATCGATCCACCACCACCATAATAGCGTCTCTTTGCCTTTGAGTCCTAGGCAAAGCCACAATGAAATCCATACTAACATCTTCCCATGGCTGATTAGGAACTGGAAGTGGAGTATAGAGCCCTTGATGAAAAGAACTCTTGGCCTTTTGACATGTAGAACATCGAGCTAGAACTGAGTGAACATCACCTGCCAGTTTTGGCCAATAAAAGTGTTCCTGCAAAACATCCACAGTTTTGTTAATACCAAAATGCCCTGCTAGGCCTCCTCCGTGAACCTCCTTGATGAGCAAATCCCTTAGTGAGCACTTAGGGATACAAAGCTTATTATTTCGGAAGAGAAAACCATCTAGAACCGAATAAGCTCCATGAGAACCATCCTTGCACGCTTCTATCAATGGTGAAAAATCTGGATCATCATAATAAAGCTCCTTAATATGAGTGAAGCCAAGAACTCGAGCCTCCATTAGAGAAAGCATAGAATGCCTCCTAGATAATGCATCTGCAACCACATTAGAAACTCCAGTTTTGTATTTTAAAACAAAATCAAAAGATTGAAGGAACTCCACCCATTTAGCATGTCGTGAACTGAGCTTATGTTGTCCATTAATGTACTTCAAAGCTTGGTGATCTGAATGCAACACAAACTGAGCTGGCCTAAGATAATGAGTCCAATAAGTCAAAGCACGAATAATAGCATAGAACTCTTTATCATAGGTGCTGTAGTTGAGCTTGGCATGATTGAGCTTCTCACTGAAATAGGCTATGGGACGCCCTCCTTGTTGTAAAACAGCTCCAATCCCTACGCCACTTGCATCACATTCCACTTCAAACACTTTCTTGAAATCTGGTAAGGCTAGAACAGGCGCCTCACAAAGCTTGCTTTTCAACTGATCAAATGCTTCCTGAGCTGCTGGAGTCCAAGTGAAAGAACCCCCTTTGATACATTCGGTCAGTGGAGCCAAAATAGTACTAAAACCTCTGATGAATCTCCTGTAAAAAGATGCCAATCCATGAAAACTTCGAACTTCTGTGATGGACTTTGGAATTGGCCATGATTTGATTGCCTCCACCTTGGATTCATCCATAGAAATACCCTGAGATGAAATAATGAAACCAAGAAAAGACACACTAGAAGTGAAGAATTCACACTTCTCCATCTTTGCATATAGCTTCTTTTCCCTTAGCTTAAGGAAAACCTTCTTCAGATGAATAAGATGATCCTGTTCACTGTTGCTATACACAAGAATATCATCAAAATAAACCACAACAAACGAACCAATGAAAGGACGAAGTACCTCATGCATGAGCCTCATGAAAGTACTAGGAGCATTAGTTAAACCAAATGGCATAACACGCCACTCATATAACCCACTCTTAGTCTTAAAGGCTGTTTTCCATTCATCCCCTTCCTTGATTCGAATCTGATGATAACCACTACGCAAATCTATCTTGGAGAATATAGTAGCACCATGTAATTCATCGAGCAAATCATCAAGCCTAGGAATAGGATACCTATACTTGATGGTAATGTTGTTTATAGCCCTGCAATCTACACACATACGCATAGTTCCATCCTTCTTTGGAACCAAAATAACAGGAACAGCACATGGACTAAGACTTTCTTGTACAAACCCCTTAGCTAACAATTCAGTAATCTGTTTTTGCAACTCTTTAGCTTCTTCAGGATTACATCTATAAGCTGCCTTGTTAGGTAATGGTGCTCCAGGAACTAAGTCAATTTGATGCTCAATACCCCTACTAGGTGGTAAACCATAAGGAAGATCCTCGGGAAAAATATCACTAAAATCGTTCACTAATGGTTTAACCCAATCATGTAATTCACTAGTATTTTCATCATTTGCAGCAAATAACAACAACAAGTACATTTCCTTCCCCTTTTCAATGGCCTTATCAACTTGACGTTTTTGGAGAATTAAGGATTTCTGATTTTTAGCCTTTGAATTAGAGGTTTCTTTCTTAGGCAAATTCGGACCCTTTTTGCTAGGACTAAGTATAATTTTCTTGTTTTCATGCATGAAAGTGTATGTATTAGTCCTACCATTATGTAAGGTTTCCTTATCAGATTGCCACGGCCTCCCTAAGAGAATATGACATGCATTCATAGGCACCACATCACATAAAACCTTATCATTATACGAATCACCAAAAGAGAAGCTAATTAAAGCTTGTTTTGTTACCTCCACACAGTTACCATCATTAAGCCAATGAAGCTTATATGGTTTAGGATGACTGAAAGTAGGATAATTGAGCTTCTCCACCATAGAACTCGAAGCTACATTAGTGCAACTCCCACCATCAATAATCATGGAACAAATCTTGCCCTTGATTAAGCATTTTGTCTGAAAAATCTGGTCTCGTTGAGATGGTATAGCTTCGGCTTCTTTGGAGTGAAGGACCCTCCTTAGAACCAAGCTAAGATGATCCTCTCCTTCCACTTCATCAACAAGAACATCTTCATTGCATTCATCCTCCTTTTCAGATTCTTTTTCGTGCTCATCTTGATCTTTAAGGGCATCTTCTATGTTTTTAATGTCTAGTAAGGTCATTACCCTTCTGTTTGGGCATTGTGCTTGATAATGACCATAACCATGACACTTAAAACATTTAATATCATCCTTCTTGGAAGAACTTTCAGCAACTTTCTTCCCTTTATCAAGAAATTTCGAACCAGCTTCATTTTTAGGTGTAAATGGAGATGTCGAAGTAGGCTTTACATAGGAACTAGAACCTCCTTTAGCATAAGAAGCTCCTTTGCTAAATACCTTCTTCTTCTTGTCTTTTTGATGCTTTTCCACCTTAAGAGCCAACCTGAAAAGTTCATCTAAAGTAGAATAAGATTGAAGCTCAAGCTTCTTTTGGATGTCACGATCTAGGCCCTTCACAAAACGAGCCATGGTCTGCTCTTCCCTTTCTTGAACATCCAATTTCATCATCAACTTTTCATATTCATGGATGTATGTCTCGACATTCTTGGTACCTTGGAACAAATCAGAAAGTTGGTTATATAAATCAAGAGTGTAAGTGGAGGGGAGAAACTTAGCTTCCATCTTCTTTTTCAGTTTCTTCCAACTCTTGATTTTCGGCTTATGCTTCCTTTCTCTAGCAAGAGCAACGTTTTCCCACCAAAGGGATGCATAACCCTTTAGCTTAGTGATAGCCAACTTGAAAGATTTCGAATCATCATACTCCTTTAGCTCGAAAATCCTATTACATCTCGAAACCCATTCCAAATAAGCATCCGGATTAAGGTTTCCATCAAATTCTGGAACATCTAACTTGATGTCTCGAAAATCATCTTGTTTTCGTGGCCTCCTTCTTTGATTAGAAGTTTGTGATTGTACTTCTTCACTAGAGTCATAAACAACCTCATTCTCATCTTCAAAGTGCCTCCTTTCATGAACTTCTCTTCGAACTCCAACACTAGAACTTCGAAAAGCTTCCATGAGGTTTGCCATTTGCTCACTAATTGTAGCCATTTGATTCTCAAGGCCAACTAACCTTGCTTCATTCAATGTCATGCCCCTTCTAAACTGATTTGGATCTTCACCACCACTCATTTTAACAACCACTAAGTTGTATCAAAGATTAGAGGTGAAAAGAGAAGAAAAGAGATGTGTTTGGGCTTAGAATTGATTTCGGTTTTGGGGGGGAAAGTGTATGAGTTTAGGAAATGATTATGGGATGATTAGAGGGTTAAAAGAATGCTCTTAAACTAACCAAAGCTCTGATACCAAATGATGCATAAAGAATTTCATAAACAAGAGCATTCGTTGGTTAAGAACCGAAGAATCAGTTTTGCTTCAAGCCTTGTTGGAACCGTACCAACAACCACCACTTTCACTAGCCTTAGAACCACCAAACTAGGCCACCAATGTCAAAGAAGAACTCTTGGTGCAACCTTGCTTTGTTAAATTAGTAACTAATCTACGTTAGTTAGCTAATTAACTCAAAGACTTTAATTAGGACAAACTGTCCAGTTTTGCTCTAAGCGCACAGCTCAAAGAAATGAGTATAACTCTTAATTCATTCAACAAACTCTAATGAAACTTCTTGCATTACAAACCTAACATATAAAGCAGTAACATACCAAAAATTCACGTCATTTGGTGATGTTTTGCTTAGGTAACAAAAGCCATCTTAAACTATTACAAAAATCTGGCCAGTTCTCAGTACCTAGGTGCAATGATTAGGCTTTTCTGAGAAACGAAAATATCCTACTGCAAAAAGGAAACTAAGGTAATAAAATAGACATTCTAAGGAAAATATCCTCAAAAAATCAGCTCCAAAAGCTAAAAAAAGACGGCTGCCCAGAACTGAAGAAGAGGGGCCCAGAAAGACGCCTCCCAGCTGCGGTTTTGGATACTTCTCCATGAAGCTCTCATTTCCTATTGATTCTTGCCTCCAACTCTTCACATGCTTGTTGGTGATGCATGTAAGCACACAGGTGAGTCATGTATGGTTGCCTTAGCCAAGAATAAAGCTCAAAAACGTAGCCAAAACGAGCCCTAAACAAACCGTATAAATTCTGTTCTTCCAAATCAGTTTCACTAAGCTTACTTAAATGACTTAGAACTAACTAATTAAGCTATTTAATCATAATTCAAGCTTTATTACTAATACTTAATGATGTTAAGATGATCATAAGCATTAATCAACAAGGCTTAAAAAAAGATTAAGAAGGTGTTAAGCTTAATTAACAATTCGAAGTACTTGTTTGTTCGAAATTGGATTAAGTAAGCTAATGAACTGAATCTCCTTCACCTTAATCTCTTCTTGATGACTCTTTGTTAGGAGACTTGGATTGATCATGGATGCTCCTGCATCACTTGTTGGAACCGTACCAACAACCACCACTTTCACTAGCCTTAGAACCGCCAAACTAGGCCACCAATGTCAAAGAAGAACTCTTGGTGCAACCTTGCTTTGTTAAATTAGTAACTAATCTACGTTAGTTAGCTAATTAACTCAAAGACTTTAATTAGGACAAACTGTCCAGTTTTGCTCTAAGCGCACAGCTCAAAGAAATGAGTATAACTCTTAATTCATTCAACAAAATCTAATGAAACTTCTTTCATTACAAACCTAACATATAAAGCAGTAACATACCAAAAATTCACGTCATTTGGTGATGTTTTGCTTAGGTAACAAAAGCCATCTTAAACTATTACAAAAATCTGGCCAGTTTACAGTACCTAGGTGCAATGATTGAGGGATTCTGAGAAACGAAAATGTCCTACTGCAAAAAGGAAGCTAAGGTATTAAAATAGACATTCTAAGAAAAATATCCTCAAAAAATCAGCTCCAAAAGCTAAAAAAAGACGGCTGCCCAGAACTGATGAAGAGGGGCCCAGAATGACGCCTCCCAGCTGCGGTTTTGGATACTTCTCCATGAAGCTCTCATTTCCTATTGATTCTTGCCTCCAACTCTTCACATGCTTGTTGGTGATGTATGTAAGCACACAGGTGAGTCATGTATGGTTGCCTTAGCCAAGAATAAAGCTCAAAAACGTAGCCAAAACGTGCCCTAAACAAACCGTATAAATTCTGTTCTTCCAAAACAGTTTCACTAAGCTTACTTTAATGACTTAGAACTAACTAATTAAGCTATTTAATCATAATTCAAGCTTTATTACTAATACTTAATGATGTTAAGATGATCATAAGCATTAATCAACAAGGCTTAAAAAAGATTAAGAAGGTGTTAAGCTTAATTAACAATTCGAAGTACTTGTTTGTTCGAAATTGGATTAAGTAAGCTAATGAACTGAATCTCCTTCACCTTAATCTCTTCTTGATGACTCTTTGTTAGGAGACTTGGATTGATCATGGATGCTCCTGCATCAAAACTCATTTCAAATCAAAGGTTAAAACTATCATAGTCTCTTACGAGATTTTGTGGTGTATGAACACCTTTCAAATCATTTGATGTGCTTAATTACCTATTGTTTTTGACTCCTTTAATAGGTATTAGGGATATGTAAAGCATATGAAGCCCTTGGATCAAACACATTTCAAATCAAAGGTTAAAACTATCATAGTGTCTTTTCGAGATTTTGTAATGTATGAACACCTTTCAAATCATTTGATGTGCTTAATTAGCTATTGTTTTTGAATCCTTTTATAGGTATTAGGTATATGTAAAGCATATGAAGCCCTTGCATCAAACTCATTTCAAATCAAAGGTTAAAGCTATCATAGGCTCTTACGAGACTTTGTGATGTATGAACACCTTTCAACTCATTTGATGTGCTTAATTACATATTGTTTTTGATTCCTTTTATAGGTATTAGGTATATGCAAAGCATATGAAGCCCTGGATCAAACTCATTTCAAATCAAAGGTTAAAACTATCATAGTCTCTTACGAGATTTTGTGGTGTATGAACACCTTTCAAATCATTTGATGTGCTTAATTATCTTTTTTTTTACTCCTTTAATACGTGTTAGGGATATGTAAAGCATATGAAGCCCTTGGATCAAACACATTTCAAATCAAAGCTTAAAACTATCATAGTGTCTTCAGAGATTTTGTGATGTATGAACACCTTTCAAATCATTTGATGTGCTTAATTAGCTTTTGTTTTTGATTCCTTTTATAGGTATTAGGTATATGTAAAGCATATGAAGCCCTTGGATCAAACACATTTCAAATCAAAGGTTAAAACTATCATAGTCTCTTACGAGATTTTGTGGTGTATGAACACCTTTCAAATCACTTGATGTGCTTAATTACCTGTTGGTTTTACTCATTTAATAGTTATTAGGTATATTTTATATTCTGAAGCCCTTGGATCAAACTCATTTCAAATCAAAGCTCAAAACTATCATAGTCTCTTACGAGATTTTGTGGTGTATGAACACCTTTCAAATCATTTGATGTGATTAATTACCTGTTGTTTTTCACTCCTTTAATAGGTATTAGGTATATGTAAAGCATATAAAGCCCTTGGATCAAACTCATTTCAAATCAAAGGTTAAAACTATTATAGTGTCTTCCGAGATTTTGTGATGTATGAACACCTTTCAAATCATTTGATGTGCTTAAATTAGCTATTGTTTTTGAATCCTTTTATAGGTATTAGGTATATGTAAAGCATATCAAGCCCTTGGATCAAACTCATTTCAAATCAAAGGTTAAAACAATCATAGGCTCTTACGAGATTTTGTGATGTATGAACACCTTTCAAATCATTTGATGTGCTTAATTAGCTTTTGTTTTTGATTCCTTTTATAGGTATTAGGTATATGTAAAGCATATGAAGCCCTTGGATCAAACTCATTTCAAATCAAAGGTTAAAACTATCATAGTCTCTTACGAGATTTTGTGGTGTATGAACACCTTTCAAATCATTTGATGCGATTAATTACCTGTTGTTTTTCACTCCTTTAATAGGTATTAGGTATATGTAAAGCATATAAAGCCCTTGGATCAAACTCATTTCAAATCAAAGGTTAAAACTATTATAGTGTCTTCCGAGATTTTGTGATGTATGAACACCTTTCAAATCATATGATGTGCTTAATTAGCTATTGTTTTTGATTTCTTTTATATGTATTAGGTATATGTAAAGCATATGAAGCCCTTGGATCAAACTCATTTCAAATCAAAGGTTAAAACTATCATAGTCTCTTACGAGATTTTGTGCTGTATGAACACCTTTCAAATCATTTGATGTGCTTAATTACCTTTTATTGTACTCCTTTAATACGTATTAGGGATATGTAAAGCATATGAAGCCCTTGGATCAAACACATTTCAAATCAAAGCTTAAAACTATCATAGTGTCTTCAGAGATTTTGTGATGTATGAACACCTTTCAAATCATTTGATGTGCTTAATTAGCTTTTGTTTTTTATTCCTTTTATAGGTATTAGGTATATGTAAAGCATATGAAGCCCTTGGATCAAACTCATTTCAAATCAAAGGTTAAAACTATCATAGTCTCTTACGAGATTTTGTGGTCTATGAACACCTTTCAAATCACTTGATGTGCTTAATTACCTGTTGTTTTTGACTCATTTCATAGTTATTAGGTATATTTTATATTCTGAAGCCCTTGGATCAAACTCATTTCAAATCAAAGCTCAAAACTATCATAGTTTCTTACGAGATTTTGTGGTGTATGAACACCTTTCAAATCATTTGATGTGATTAATTACCTGTTGTTTTTCACTCCTTTAATAGGTATTAGGTATATGTAAAGCATATAAAGCCCTTGGATAAAACTCATTTCAAATCAAAGGTTAAAACTATTATAGTGTCTTTCGAGATTTTGTGATGTATGAACACCTTTCAAATCATTTGATGTGCTTAATTAGCTATTGTTTTTTATTCCTTTTATAGGTATTAGGTATATGTAAAGCATATCAAGCCCTTGGATCAAACTCATTTCAAATCAAAGGTTAAAACTATCATAGTCTCTTACGAGATTTTGTGATGTATGAACACCTTTCAAATCATTTGATGTGCTTAATTATGTATTGTTTTTTATTCCTTTTATAGGTATTAGGTATATGAAAAGCATATGAAGCCCTTGGATCAAACTCATTTCAAATCAAAGGTTAAAACTATCATAGTCTCTTACGAGATTTTGTGGTCTATGAACACCTTTCAAATCATTTGATGTGCTTAATTACCTATTTTTTTTACTCCTTTAATAGGTATTAGGGATATGTAAAGCATATGAAGCCCTTGGATCAAACACATTTCAAATCAAAGGTTAAAACTATCATAGTGTCTTCAGAGATTTTGTGATGTATGAACACCTTTCAAATCATTTGATGTGCTTAATTAGCTTTTGTTTTTGATTCCTTTTATAGGTATTAGGTATATGTAAAGCATATGAAGCCCTTGGATCAAACTTGATGCAGGAGCATCCATGATCAATCCAAGTCTCCTAACAAAGAGTCATCAAGAAGAGATTAAGGTGAAGGAGATTCAGTTCATTAGCTTACTTAATCCAATTTCGAACAAACAAGTACTTCGAATTGTTAATTAAGCTTAACACCTTCTTAATCTTTTTTAAGCCTTGTTGATTAATGCTTATGATCATCTTAACATCATTAAGTATTAGTAATAAAGCTTGAATTATGATTAAATAGCTTAATTAGTTAGTTCTAAGTCATTAAAGTAAGCTTAGTGAAACTGTTTTGGAAGAACAGAATTTATACGGTTTGTTTAGGGCACGTTTTGGCTACGTTTTTGAGCTTTATTCTTGGCTAAGGCAACCATACATGACTCACCTGTGTGCTTACATACATCACCAACAAGCATGTGAAGAGTTGGAGGCAAGAATCAATAGGAAATGAGAGCTTCATGGAGAAGTATCCAAAACCGCAGCTGGGAGGCGTCATTCTGGGCCCCTCTTCATCAGTTCTGGGCAGCCGTCTTTTTTTAGCTTTTGGAGCTGATTTTTTGAGGATATTTTCCTTAGAATGTCTATTTTAATACCTTAGCTTCCTTTTTGCAGTAGGACATTTTCGTTTCTCAGAATCCCTCAATCATTGCACCTAGGTACTGTAAACTGGCCAGATTTTTGTAATAGTTTAAGATGGCTTTTGTTACCTAAGCAAAACATCACCAAATGACGTGAATTTTTGGTATGTTACTGCTTTATATGTTAGGTTTGTAAGGCAAGAAGTTTCATTAGACTTTGTTGAATGAATTAAGAGTTATACTCATTTCTTTGAGCTGTGCGCTTAGAGCAAAACTGGACAGTTTGTCCTAATCCAAGTCTTTGAGTTAATTAGCTAACTAACGTAGATTAGTTACTAATTTAACAAAGCAAGGTTGCACCAAGAGTTCTTCTTTGACATTGGTGGCCTAGTTTGGTGGTTCTAAGGCTAGTGAAAGTGGTGGTTGTTGGTACGGTTCCAACAAGGCTTGAAGCAAAACTGATTCTTCGGTTCTTAACCAACGAATGCTCTTGTTTATGAAATGCTTTATGCATCATTTGGTATCAGAGCTTTGGTTAGTTTAAGAGCATTCTTTTAACCCTCTAATCATCCCATAATCATTTCCTAAACTCATACACTTATCCCCCCCAAAACCGAAATCAATTCTAAGCCCAAACACATCTCTTTTCTTCTCTTTTCACCTCTAATCTTTGATACAACTTAGTGGTTGTTAAAATGAGTGGTGGTGAAGATCCAAATCAGTTTAGAAGGGGCATGACATTGAATGAAGCAAGGTTAGTTGGCCTTGAGAATCAAATGGCTACAATTAGTGAGCAAATGGCAAATCTCATGGAAGCTTTTCGAAGTTCTAGTGTTGGGATTCGAAGAGAAGTTCATGAAAGGAGGCACTTTGAAGATGAGAATGAGGTTGTTTATGACTCTAGTGAAGAAGTACAATCACAAACTTCTAATCAAAGAAGGAGGCCACGAAAACAAGATGATTTTCGAGACATAAAGTTAGATGTTCCAGAATTTGATGGAAACCTTAATCCGGATGCTTATTTGGAATGGGTTTCGAGATGTAATAGGATTTTCGAGCTAAAGGAGTATGATGATTCGAAATCTTTCAAGTTGGCTATCACTAAGCTAAAGGGTTATGCATCCCTTTGGTGGGAAAACGTTACTCTTGCTAGAGAAAGGAAGCATAAGCCGAAAATCAAGAGCTGGAAGAAACTGAAAAAGAAGATGGAAGCTAAGTTTCTCCCCTCCACTTACACTCTTGATTTATATAACCAACTTTCTGATTTGTTCCAAGGTACTAAGAATGTCGAGACATACATCCATGAATATGAAAAGTTGATGATGAAATTGGATGTTCAAGAAAGGGAAGAGCAGACCATGGCTCGTTTTGTGAAGGGCCTAGATCGTGACATCCAAAAGAAGCTTGAGCTTCAATCTTATTCTACTTTAGATGAACTTTTCAGGTTGGCTCTTAAGGTGGAAAAGCATCAAAAAGACAAGAAGAAAAAGGTATTTAGCAAAGGAACTTCTTATGCTAAAGGAGGTTCTAGTTCCTATGTAAAGCCTACTTCGACATCTCCATTTACACCTAAAAATGAAGCTGGTTCGAAATTTCTTGATAAAGGGAAGAAAGTTGCTGAAAGTTCTTCCAAGAAGGATGATATCAAATGTTTTAAGTGTCATGGTTATGGTCATTATCAAGCACAATGCCCAAACAGAAGGGTAATGACCTTATTAGACATTAAAAACATAGAAGATGCCCTTAAAGATCAAGAGGAGCACGAAAAAGAATCTGAAAAGGAGGATGAATGCAATGAAGATGTTCTTGTTGATGAAGTGGAAGGAGATGATCATCTTAGCTTGGTTCTAAGGAGGGTCCTTCACTCCAAAGAAGCCGAAGCTATACCATCTCAACGAGACCAGATTTTTCAGACAAAATGCTTAATCAAGGGCAAGATTTGTTCCATGATTATTGATGGTGGGAGTTGCACTAATGTAGCTTCGAGTTCTATGGTGGAGAAGCTCAATCATCCTACCTTCAGTCATCCTAAACCATATAAGCTTCATTGGCTTAATGATGGTAACTGTGTGGAGGTAACAAAACAAGCTTTAATTAGCTTCTCTTTTGGTGATTCGTATAATGATAAGGTTTTATGTGATGTAGTGCCTGATGCATAAAGCATTTCATAAACAAGAGCATTCGTTGGTTAAGAACCGAAGAATCAGTTTTGCTTCAAGCCTTGTTGGAACCGTACCAACAACCACCACTTTCACTAGCCTTAGAACCACCAAACTAGGCCACCAATGTCAAAGAAGAACTCTTGGTGCAACCTTGCTTTGTTAAATTAGTAACTAATCTACGTTAGTTAGCTAATTAACTCAAAGACTTGGATTAGGACAAACTGTCCAGTTTTGCTCTAAGCGCACAGCTCAAAGAAATGAGTATAACTCTTAATTCATTCAACAAACTCTAATGAAACTTCTTGCCTTACAAACCTAACATATAAAGCAGTAACATACCAAAAATTCACGTCATTTGGTGATGTTTTGCTTAGGTAACAAAAGCCATCTTAAACTATTACAAAAATCTGGCCAGTTTTCAGTACCTAGGTGCAATGATTGAGGGATTCTGAGAAACGAAAATGTCCTACTGCAAAAAGAAAGCTAAGGTATTAAAATAGACATTCTAAGGAAAATATCCTCAAAAAATCAGCTCCAAAAGCTAAAGAAAAGCGGCTGCCCAGAACTGATGAAAATGGGCCCAGAATGACGCAGGGAGCTGCGGTTTTGGATACTTCTTCATGAAGCTCTCGTTTCCTATTGATTCTTGCCTCCAACTCTTCACATGCTTGTTGGTGATGTATGTAAGCACACAGGTGAGTCATGTATGGTTGCCTTAGCCAAGAATAAAGCTCAAAAACGTAGCCAAAACGTGCCCTAAACAAACCGTATAATTTCTGTTCTTCCAAAACAGTTTCACTAAGCTTACTTTAATGACTTAGAACTAACTAATTAAGCTATTTAATCATAATTCAAGCTTTATTACTAATACTTAATGATGTTAAGATGATCATAAGCATTAATCAACAAGGCTTAAAAAAGATTAAGAAGGTGTTAAGCTTAATTAACAATTCGAAGTACTTGTTTGTTCGAAATTGGATTAAGTAAGCTAATGAACTGAATCTCCTTCACCTTAATCTCTTCTTGATGACTCTTTGTTAGGAGACTTGGATTGATCATGGATGCTCCTGCATCATTCTCCCCTGGTTTGGAGAAGTCTTCTTGTAACTCAAAATCTTCTTCTAAATATGGAGCTAAATCACCCACATTGAAGGTGGCCGAAATGTTGCCCATCTCACTTGGTAGTTCTATCTTGTATGCATTGTTATTGATCTTTTCAAGCACCCTAAATGGACCATCACTCCTTGGCATCAGCTTGTTCTTCCTTCTTGATGGAAATCGTTCCTTCCTTAGGTGCAACCATACCAAGTCCCCGGGCTTGTAAATGACCTCCTTTCGATGCTTGTTAGCTCGGACCTTGTAAGCTTCATTAACCTTCTCAATGCGTGCTCTAATCTGTTGGTGAAGCTTTTTCATCTCCTTTGCCTTCTCCTCTGCATCTTTGCTTTGCCTCACTTCAACTGGAATAGGTAGTAAATCAATGGGGCTTAAAGGATTAACCCCATAGTTCACTTCGAATGGAGAGCACTTCGTGGCATATGTAGGTGATCTATTATAAGCAAATTCTGCATGTGCTAGCTTTAGATCCCAATCTTTCTGTGACTTGTTAACTAGAGTCCTGAGGAGAGTAGTAAGTGTCCTGTTTGTAACCTCTGTTTGACCATCAGTTTGTGGATGCGCCGTGGTACTAAAGAGGAGCTTAGTACCTAGGAGCTTCCATAAAGTCTTCCAAAAGAAACTAAGGAACTTAACATCCTTATCAGAAACAATAGTCTTCGGTACACCATGTAATCTAATGATCTCCTTGAAGTACAAATCAGCTACATGAATTGCATCATCCGTCTTGTTGCAAGCAATAAAATGAGCCATCTTTGAGAATCGATCCACCACCACCATAATAGCATCTCTTTGCCTTTGAGTCCTAGGCAAAGCCACAATGAAATCCATACTAACATCTTCCCATGGCTGATTAGGAACTGGAAGTGGAGTATAGAGCCCTTGATGAAAAGAACTCTTGGCCTTTTGACATGTAGAACATCGAGCTAGAACTGAGTGAACATCACCTGCCAGTTTTGGCCAATAAAAGTGTTCCTGCAAAACATCCACAGTTTTGTTAATACCAAAATGCCCTGCTAGGCCTCCTCCGTGAACCTCCTTGATGAGCAAATCCCTTAGTGAGCACTTAGGGATACAAAGCTTATTATTTCGGAAGAGAAAACCATCTAGAACCGAATAAGCTCCATGAGAACCATCCTTGCACGCTTCTATCAATGGTGAAAAATCTGGATCATCATAATAAAGCTCCTTAATATGAGTGAAGCCAAGAACTCGAGCCTCCATTAGAGAAAGCATAGAATGCCTCCTAGATAATGCATCTGCAACCACATTAGAAACTCCAGTTTTGTATTTTAAAACAAAATCAAAAGATTGAAGGAACTCCACCCATTTAGCATGTCGAGAACTGAGCTTATGTTGTCCATTAATGTACTTCAAAGCTTGGTGATCTGAATGCAACACAAACTGAGCTGGCCTAAGATAATGAGTCCAATAAGTCAAAGCACGAATAATAGCATAGAACTCTTTATCATAGGTGCTGTAGTTGAGCTTGGCATGATTGAGCTTCTCACTGAAATAGGCTATGGGACGCCCTCCTTGTTGTAAAACAACTCCAATCCCTACGCCACTTGCATCACATTCCACTTCAAACACTTTCTTGAAATCTGGTAAGGCTAGAACAGGCGCCTCACAAAGCTTGCTTTTCAACTGATCAAATGCTTCCTGAGCTGCTGGAGTCCAAGTGAAAGAACCCCCTTTGATACATTCGGTCAGTGGAGCCAAAATAGTACTAAAACCTCTGATGAATCTCCTGTAAAAAGATGCCAATCCATGAAAACTTCGAACTTCTGTGATGGACTTTGGAATTGGCCATGATTTGATTGCCTCCACCTTGGATTCATCCATAGAAATACCCTGAGATGAAATAATGAAACCAAGAAAAGACACACTAGAAGTGAAGAATTCACACTTCTCCATCTTTGCATATAGCTTCTTTTCCCTTAGCTTAAGGAAAACCTTCTTCAGATGAATAAGATGATCCTGTTCACTGTTGCTATACACAAGAATATCATCAAAATAAACCACAACAAACGAACCAATGAAAGGACGAAGTACCTCATGCATGAGCCTCATGAAAGTACTAGGAGCATTAGTTAAACCAAATGGCATAACACGCCACTCATATAACCCACTCTTAGTCTTAAAGGCTGTTTTCCATTCATCCCCTTCCTTGATTCGAATCTGATGATAACCACTACGCAAATCTATCTTGGAGAATATAGTAGCACCATGTAATTCATCGAGCAAATCATCAAGCCTAGGAATAGGATACCTATACTTGATGGTAATGTTGTTTATAGCCCTGCAATCTACACACATACGCATAGTTCCATCCTTCTTTGGAACCAAAATAACAGGAACAGCACATGGACTAAGACTTTCTTGTACAAATCCCTTAGCTAACAATTCAGTAATCTGTTTTTGCAACTCTTTAGCTTCTTCAGGATTACATCTATAAGCTGCCTTATTAGGTAATGGTGCTCCAGGAACTAAGTCAATTTGATGCTCAATAGCCCTACTAGGTGGTAAACCATATGGAAGATCCTCGGGAAAAATATCACTAAAATCGTTCACTAATGGTTTAACCCAATCATGTAATTCACGAGTATTTTCATCATTTGCAGCAACTAACAACAACAAGTACATTTCCTTCCCCTTTTCAATGGCCTTATCAACTTGGTTTTTTTGGAGAATTAAGGATTTATGATTTTTAGCCTTTGAATTAGAGGTTTCCTTCTTAGGCAAATTCGGACCCTTTTTGCTAGGACTAAGTATAATTTTCTTGTTTTCATGCATGAAAGTGTATGTATTAGTCCTACCATTATGTAAGGTTTCCTTATCAGATTGCCACGGCCTCCCTAAGAGAATATGACATGCATTCATAGGCACTACATCACATAAAACCTTATCATTATACGAATCACCAAAAGAGAAGCTAATTAAAGCTTGTTTTGTTACCTCCACACAGTTACCATCATTAAGCCAATGAAGCTTATATGGTTTAGGATGACTGAAAGTAGGATAATTGAGCTTCTCCACCATAGAACTTGAAGCTACATTAGTGCAACTCCCACCATCAATAATCATGGAACAAATCTTGCCCTTGATTAAGCATTTTGTCTGAAAAATCTGGTCTCGTTGAGATGGTATAGCTTCGGCTTCTTTGGAGTGAAGGACCCTCCTTAGAACCAAGCTAAGATGATCATCTCCTTCCACTTCATCAACAAGAACATCTTCATTGCATTCATCCTCCTTTTCAGATTCTTTTTCGTGCTCATCTTGATCTTTAAGGGCATCTTCTATGTTTTTAATGTCTAGTAAGGTCATTACCCTTCTGTTTGGGCATTGTGCTTGATAATGACCATAACCATGACACTTAAAACATTTAATATCATCCTTCTTGGAAGAACTTTCAGCAACTTTCTTCCCTTTATCAAGAAATTTCGAACCAGCTTCATTTTTAGGTGTAAATGGAGATGTCGAAGTAGGCTTTACATAGGAACTAGAACCTCCTTTAGCATAAGAAGTTCCTTTGCTAAATACCTTCTTCTTCTTATCTTTTTGATGCTTTTCCACCTTAAGAGCCAACCTGAAAAGTTCATCTAAAGTAGAATAAGATTGAAGCTCAAGCTTCTTTTGGATGTCACGATCTAGGCCCTTCACAAAACGAGCCATGGTCTGCTCTTCCCTTTCTTGAACATCCAATTTCATCATCAACTTTTCATATTCATGGATGTATGTCTCGACATTCTTAGTACCTTGGAACAAATCAGAAAGTTGGTTATATAAATCAAGAGTGTAAGTGGAGGGGAGAAACTTAGCTTCCATCTTCTTTTTCAGTTTCTTCCAGCTCTTGATTTTCGGCTTATGCTTCCTTTCTCTAGCAAGAGTAACATTTTCCCACCAAAGGGATGCATAACCCTTTAGCTTGGTGATAGCCAACTTGAAAGATTTCGAATCATCATACTCCTTTAGCTCGAAAATCCTATTACATCTCGAAACCCATTCCAAATAAGCATCCGGATTAAGGTTTCCATCAAATTCTGGAACATCTAACTTTATGTCTCGAAAATCATCTTGTTTTCGTGGCCTCCTTCTTTGATTAGAAGTTTGTGATTGTACTTCTTCACTAGAGTCATAAACAACCTCATTCTCATCTTCAAAGTGCCTCCTTTCATGAACTTCTCTTCGAACTCCAACACTAGAACTTCGAAAAGCTTCCATGAGATTTGCCATTTGCTCACTAATTGTAGCCATTTGATTCTCAAGGCCAACTAACCTTGCTTCATTCAATGTCATGCCCCTTCTAAACTGATTTGGATCTTCACCACCACTCATTTTAACAACCACTAAGTTGTATCAAAGATTAGAGGTGAAAAGAGAAGAAAAGAGATGTGTTTGGGCTTAGAATTGATTTCGGTTTTGGGGGGGAAAGTGTATGAGTTTAGGAAATGATTATGGGATGATTAGAGGGTTAAAAGAATGCTCTTAAACTAACCAAAGCTCTGATACCAAATGATGCATAAAGCATTTCATAAACAAGAGCATTCGTTGGTTAAGAACCGAAGAATCAGTTTTGCTTCAAGCCTTGTTGGAACCGTACCAACAACCACCACTTTCACTAGCCTTAGAACCACCAAACTAGGCCACCAATGTCAAAGAAGAACTCTTGGTGCAACCTTGCTTTGTTAAATTAGTAACTAATCTACGTTAGTTAGCTAATTAACTCAAAGACTTGGATTAGGACAAACTGTCCAGTTTTGCTCTAAGCGCACAGCTCAAAGAAATGAGTATAACTCTTAATTCATTCAACAAACTCTAATGAAACTTCTTGCCTTACAAACCTAACATATAAAGCAGTAACATACCAAAAATTCACGTCATTTGGTGATGTTTTGCTTAGGTAACAAAAGCCATCTTAAACTATTACAAAAATCTGGCCAGTTTTCAGTACCTAGGTGCAATGATTGAGGGATTCTGAGAAACGAAAATGTCCTACTGCAAAAAGAAAGCTAAGGTATTAAAATAGACATTCTAAGGAAAATATCCTCAAAAAATCAGCTCCAAAAGCTAAAGAAAAGCGGCTGCCCAGAACTGATGAAAATGGGCCCAGAATGACGCAGGGAGCTGCGGTTTTGGATACTTCTTCATGAAGCTCTCGTTTCCTATTGATTCTTGCCTCCAACTCTTCACATGCTTGTTGGTGATGTATGTAAGCACACAGGTGAGTCATGTATGGTTGCCTTAGCCAAGAATAAAGCTCAAAAACGTAGCCAAAACGTGCCCTAAACAAACCGTATAATTTCTGTTCTTCCAAAACAGTTTCACTAAGCTTACTTTAATGACTTAGAACTAACTAATTAAGCTATTTAATCATAATTCAAGCTTTATTACTAATACTTAATGATGTTAAGATGATCATAAGCATTAATCAACAAGGCTTAAAAAAGATTAAGAAGGTGTTAAGCTTAATTAACAATTCGAAGTACTTGTTTGTTCGAAATTGGATTAAGTAAGCTAATGAACTGAATCTCCTTCACCTTAATCTCTTCTTGATGACTCTTTGTTAGGAGACTTGGATTGATCATGGATGCTCCTGCATCAGTGCCTATGAATGCATGTCATATTCTCTTAGGGAGGCCGTGGCAATCTGATAAGGAAACCTTACATAATGGTAGGACTAATACATACACTTTCATGCATGAAAACAAGAAAATTATACTTAGTCCTAGCAAAAAGGGTCCGAATTTGCCTAAGAAAAAAACCTCCAATTCGAAAGCTAAAAATCAGAAATCCTTAATTCTCCAAAAACACCAAGTTGATAAGGCCATTGAAAAGGGGAAGGAAATGTACTTGTTGTTATTAGTTGCTGCAAATGATGAAAATACTCGTGAATTACATGATTGGGTTAAACCATTAGTGAACGATTTTAGTGATATTTTTCCCGAGGATCTTCCATATGGTTTACCACCTAGTAGGGGTATTGAGCATCAAATTGACTTAGTTCCTGGAGCACCATTACCTAATAAGGCAGCTTATAGATGTAATCCTGAAGAAGCTAAAGAGTTGCAAAAACAGATTACTGAATTGTTAGCTAAGGGATTTGTACAAGAAAGTCTTAGTCCATGTGCTGTTCCTGTTATTTTGGTTCCAAAGAAGGATGGAACTATGCGTATGTGTGTAGATTGCAGGGCTATAAACAACATTACCATCAAGTATAGGTATCCTATTCCTAGGCTTGATGATTTGCTCGATGAATTACATGGTGCTACTATATTCTCCAAGATAGATTTGCGTAGTGGTTATCATCAGATTCGAATCAAGGAAGGGGATGAATGGAAAACAGCCTTTAAGACTAAGAGTGGGTTATATGAGTGGCGTGTTATGCCATTTGGTTTAACTAATGCTCCTAGTACTTTCATGAGGCTCATGCATGAGGTACTTCGTCCTTTCATTGGTTCGTTTGTTGTGGTTTATTTTGATGATATTCTTGTGTATAGCAACAGTGAACAGGATCATCTTATTCATCTGAAGAAGGTTTTCCTTAAGCTAAGGGAAAAGAAGCTATATGCAAAGATGGAGAAGTGTGAATTCTTCACTTCTAGTGTGTCTTTTCTTGGTTTCATTATTTCATCTCAGGGTATTTCTATGGATGAATCCAAGGTGGAGGCAATTAAATCATGGCCAATTCCAAAGTCCATCACAGAAGTTCGAAGTTTTCATGGATTGGCATCTTTTTACAGGAGATTCATCAGAGGTTTTAGTACTATTTTGGCTCCACTGACCGAATGTATCAAAGGGGGTTCTTTCACTTGGACTCCAGCAGCTCAGGAAGCATTTGATCAGTTGAAAAGCAAGCTTTGTGAGGCGCCTGTTCTAGCCTTACCAGATTTCAAGAAAGTGTTTGAAGTGGAATGTGATGCAAGTGGCGTAGGGATTGGAGCTGTTTTACAACAAGGAGGGCGTCCCATAGCCTATTTCAGTGAGAAGCTCAATCATGCCAAGCTCAACTACAGCACCTATGATAAAGAGTTCTATGCTATTATTCGTGCCTTGACTTATTGGACTCATTATCTTAGGCCAGCTCAGTTTGTGTTGCATTCAGATCATCAAGCTTTGAAGTACATTAATGGACAACATAAGCTCAGTTCACGACATGCTAAATGGGTGGAGTTCCTTCAATCCTTTGATTTTGTTTTAAAATACAAAACTGGAGTTTCTAATGTGGTTGCAGATGCATTATCTAGGAGGCATTCTATGCTTTCTCTAATGGAGGCTCGAGTTCTTGGCTTCACTCATATTAAGGAGCTTTATTATGATGATCCAGATTTTTCACCATTGATAGAAGCGTGCAAGGATGGTTCTCATGGAGCTTATTCGGTTCTGGATGGTTTTCTCTTCCGAAATAATAAGCTTTGTATCCCTAAGTGCTCACTAAGGGATTTGCTCATCAAGGAGGTTCATGGAGGAGGCCTAGCAGGGCATTTTGGTATTAACAAAACTGTGGATGTTTTGCAGGAACACTTTTATTGGCCAAAACTGGCAGGTGATGTTCACTCAGTTCTAGCTCGATGTTCTACATGTCAAAAGGCCAAGAGTTCTTTTCATCAAGGGCTCTATACTCCACTTCCAGTTCCTAATCAGCCATGGGAAGATGTTAGTATGGATTTCATTGTAGCTTTGCCTAGGACTCAAAGGCAAAGAGATGCTATTATGGTGGTGGTGGATCGATTCTCAAAGATGGCTCATTTTATTGCTTGCAACAAGACGGATGATGCAATTCATGTAGCTGATTTGTACTTCAAGGAGATCATTAGATTACATGGTGTACCGAAGACTATTGTTTCTGATAAGGATGTTAAGTTCCTTAGTTTCTTTTGGAAGACTTTATGGAAGCTCCTAGGTACTAAGCTCCTCTTTAGTACCACGGCGCATCCACAAACTGATGGTCAAACGGAGGTTACAAACAGGACACTTACGACTCTACTCAGGACTCTAGTTAACAAGTCACAGAAAGATTGGGATCTAAAGCTAGCACATGCAGAATTTGCTTATAATAGATCACCTACATATGCCACGAAGTGCTCTCCATTCGAAGTGAACTATGGGGTTAATCCTTTAAGCCCCATTGATTTACTACCTATTCCAGTTGAAGTGAGACAAAGCAAAGATGCAGAGGAGAAGGCAAAGGAGATGAAAAAGCTTCACCAACAGATTAGAGCACGCATTGAGAAGGTTAATGAAGCTTACAAGGTCCGAGCTAACAAGCATCGAAAGGAGGTCATTTACAAGCCCGGGGACTTGGTATGGTTGCACCTAAGGAAGGAACGATTTCCATCAAGAAGGAAGAACAAGCTGATGCCAAGGAGTGATGGTCCATTTAGGGTGCTTGAAAAGATCAATAACAATGCATACAAGATAGAACTACCAAGTGAGATGGGCAACATTTCGGCCACCTTCAATGTGGGTGATTTAGCTCCATATTTAGAAGAAGATTTTGAGTTACAAGAAGACTTCTCCAAACCAGGGGAGAATGATGCAGGAGCATCCATGATCAATCCAAGTCTCCTAACAAAGAGTCATCAAGAAGAGATTAAGGTGAAGGAGATTCAGTTCATTAGCTTACTTAATCCAATTTCGAACAAACAAGTACTTCGAATTGTTAATTAAGCTTAACACCTTCTTAATCTTTTTTAAGCCTTGTTGATTAATGCTTATGATCATCTTAACATCATTAAGTATTAGTAATAAAGCTTGAATTATGATTAAATAGCTTAATTAGTTAGTTCTAAGTCATTAAAGTAAGCTTAGTGAAACTGTTTTGGAAGAACAGAATTTATACGGTTTGTTTAGGGCACGTTTTGGCTACGTTTTTGAGCTTTATTCTTGGCTAAGGCAACCATACATGACTCACCTGTGTGCTTACATACATCACCAACAAGCATGTGAAGAGTTGGAGGCAAGAATCAATAGGAAATGAGAGCTTCATGGAGAAGTATCCAAAACCGCAGCTGGGAGGCGTCATTCTGGGCCCCTCTTCATCAGTTCTGGGCAGCCGTCTTTTTTTAGCTTTTGGAGCTGATTTTTTGAGGATATTTTCCTTAGAATGTCTATTTTAATACCTTAGCTTCCTTTTTGCAGTAGGACATTTTCGTTTCTCAGAATCCCTCAATCATTGCACCTAGGTACTGTAAACTGGCCAGATTTTTGTAATAGTTTAAGATGGCTTTTGTTACCTAAGCAAAACATCACCAAATGACGTGAATTTTTGGTATGTTACTGCTTTATATGTTAGGTTTGTAAGGCAAGAAGTTTCATTAGACTTTGTTGAATGAATTAAGAGTTATACTCATTTCTTTGAGCTGTGCGCTTAGAGCAAAACTGGACAGTTTGTCCTAATCCAAGTCTTTGAGTTAATTAGCTAACTAACGTAGATTAGTTACTAATTTAACAAAGCAAGGTTGCACCAAGAGTTCTTCTTTGACATTGGTGGCCTAGTTTGGTGGTTCTAAGGCTAGTGAAAGTGGTGGTTGTTGGTACGGTTCCAACAAGGCTTGAAGCAAAACTGATTCTTCGGTTCTTAACCAACGAATGCTCTTGTTTATGAAATGCTTTATGCATCAAAACTCATTTCAAATCAAAGGTTAAAACTATCATAGTCTCTTACGAGATTTTGTGCTGTATGAACACCTTTCAAATCATTTGATGTGCTTAATTACCTTTTATTGTACTCCTTTAATACGTATTAGGGATATGTAAAGCATATGAAGCCCTTGGATCAAACACATTTCAAATCAAAGCTTAAAACTATCATAGTGTCTTCAGAGATTTTGTGATGTATGAACACCTTTCAAATCATTTGATGTGCTTAATTAGCTTTTGTTTTTGATTCTTTTATAGGTATTAGGTATATGTAAAGCATATGAAGCCCTTGGATCAAACTCATTTCAAATCAAAGGTTAAAACTATCATAGTCGCTTACGAGATTTTGTGGTCTATGAACACCTTTCAAATCACTTGATGTGCTTAATTACCTGTTGTTTATGACTCATTTAATAGTTATTAGGTATATTTTATATTCTGAAGCCCTTGGATCAAACTCATTTCAAATCAAAGCTCAAAACTATCATAGTCTCTTACGAGATTTTGTGGTTTATGAACACCTTTCAAATCATTTGATGTGATTAATTACCTGTTGTTTTTCACTCCTTTAATAGGTATTAGGCATATGTAAAGCATATAAAGCCCTTGGATAAAACTCATTTCAAATCAAAGGTTAAAACTATTATAGTGTCTTCCGAGATTTTGTGATGTATGAACACCTTTCAAATCATTTGATGTGCTTAATTAGCTATTGTTTTTTATTCCTTTTATAGGTATTAGGTATATGTAAAGCATATCAAGCCCTTGGATCAAACTCATTTCAAATCAAAGGTTAAAACTATCATAGTCTCTTACGAGATTTTGTGATGTATGAACACCTTTCAAATCATTTGATGTGCTTAATTATGTATTGTTTTTGATTCCTTTTATAGGTATTAGGTATATGAAAAGCATATGAAGCCCTTGGATCAAACTCATTTCAAATCAAAGGTTAAAACTATCATAGTCTCTTACGAGATTTTGTGGTGTATGAACACCTTTCAAATCATTTGATGTGCTTAATTACCTATTGTTTTTTACTCCTTTAATAGGTATTAGGGATATGTAAAGCATATGAAGCCCTTGGATCAAACACATTTCAAATCAAAGGTTAAAACTATCATAGTGTCTTCCGAGATTTTGTGATGTATGAACACCTTTCAAATCATTTGATGTGCTTAATTACATATTGTTTTTGATTCCTTTTATAGGTATTAGGTATATGCAAAGCATATGAAGCCCTGGATCAAACACATTTCAAATCAAAGGTTAAAACTATCATAGTCTCTTACGAGATTTTGTGGTGTATGAACACCTTTCAAATCATTTGATGTGCTTAATTACCTATTGTTTTTGACTCTTTTAATAGGTATTAGGTATTTGTAAAGCATATGAAGCCCTTGGATCAAACTCATTTCAAATCAAAGGTTAAAACTATCATAGTCTCTTACGAGATTTTGAGGTGTATGAACACCTTTCAAATCATTTGATGTGCTTAATTACCTATTGTTTTTTACGCCTTTAATAGGTATTAGGGATATGTAAAGCATATGAAGCCCTTGGATCAAACACATTTCAAATCAAAGGTTAAAACTATCATAGTGTCTTCCGAGATTTTGTGATGTATGAACACCTTTCAAATCATTTGATGTGCTTAATTAGCTATTGTTTTTTATTCCTTTTATAGGTATTAGGTATATGTAAAGCATATCAAGCCCTTGGATCAAACTCATTTCAAATCAAAGGTTAAAACTATCATAGTCTCTTACGAGATTTTGTGATGTATGAACACCTTTCAAATCATTTGATGTGCTTAATTATGTATTGTTTTTGATTCCTTTTATAGGTATTAGGTATATGAAAAGCATATGAAGCCCTTGGATCAAACTCATTTCAAATCAAAGGTTAAAACTATCATAGTCTCTTACGAGATTTTGTGGTGTATGAACACCTTTCAAATCATTTGATGTGCTTAATTACCTATTGTTTTTTACTCCTTTAATAGGTATTAGGGATATGTAAAGCATATGAAGCCCTTGGATCAAACACATTTCAAATCAAAGGTTAAAACTATCATAGTGTCTTCCGAGATTTTGTGATGTATGAACACCTTTCAAATCATTTGATGTGCTTAATTACATATTGTTTTTGATTCCTTTTATAGGTATTAGGTATATGCAAAGCATATGAAGCCCTGGATCAAACACATTTCAAATCAAAGGTTAAAACTATCATAGTCTCTTACGAGATTTTGTGGTGTATGAACACCTTTCAAATCATTTGATGTGCTTAATTACCTATTGTTTTTGACTCTTTTAATAGGTATTAAGTATATGTAAAGCATATGAAGCCCTTGGATCAAACTCATTTCAAATCAAAGGTTAAAACTATCATTGTCTCTGACCAGATTTTGTGGTGTATGAACACCTTTCAAATAACTTGATGTGCTTAATTACCTTTTTTTTTTACTCATTTTATAGGTATTAGGTATATTTAAAGCAAATGAAGACCTTGAATCAAAATCAATTCAAATCAAAGGTTAAAACTATCATACTCTCTTACGAAATTTTGTGGTGTATGAACACCTTTCAAATCATTTGATGTGCTTAATTACCTATTGTTTTTGACTCCTTGAATGGGTATTAGGTATATTTAAATCATATGAAGCCCTTGGATAAAACTCATTTTCAAATCAAAGTTTAAAACTATCATAGTCTCTTACGAGATTTTGTGGTGTATGAATACCTTTCAAATCACTTGATATGCTTAATTACCTATTGTTTTTGACTCCTTGAATAGGTATTAGGTATATTTAAATGATATGAAGACCATGGATCAAACTCATTTCAAATCAAAGGTTAAAACAATCATAGTCTCTTACGAGATTTTGTGGTGTATGAGCACCTTTCAAATCATTTGATGTGTTTAATTACCCATTGTTTTTTACTCCTTGAATAGGTATTAGGTATACTTAAATCATATGTATCCCTTGGATCAAACTCATTTCAAATCGAAGGTTAAAACAATTATAGTCTCTTACGAGATTTTGTTGTGTATGAACACCTTTCAAATCATTTGATGTGCTTAATTTCCTATTGATTTTGACTCCTTGAATAGGTATTAGGTATATTTAAATCATATGAAGCCCTTGGATCAAACTCATTTCAAATCAAACGTTAAATCTATCAGAGTCTCTTACGAAATTTTGTGGTGTGTGAACACCTTTCAAATCATTTGATGTGCTTAATTACCTAATTTTTTTGACTCATTTAATAGGTATTAGGTATACTTAAAGTATATGAAGCCCTTGGATCAAACTCATTTCAAATCAAAGGTTTAAACTATCATAGTCTCTTACGAGATTTTGTGGTGTATGAACACCTTTCAAAACATTTGATGTGCTTAATTACCTATTGTTTTATACTCCTTGAATAGGTATTAGGTATACATAAATCATATGAAGCCCTTGGATAAAACTCATTTCAAATCGAAGGTTAAAACTATCATAGTCTCTTACGAGATATTGTTGTGTATGAACACCTTTCAAATCATTTGATGTGCTTAATTACCTACTGTTTTTGACTCCTTGAATGGGTATTAGGTATCTTTAAATCAATAGAAGCCCTTGGATCAAACTCATTTTCAAATCAAAGTTTAAAACTATCATAGTCTCTTACGAGATTTAGTGGTGTATGAATACCTTTTGAAATCACTTGATGTGCTTAATTACCTATTGTTTTTGACTCCTTGAATAGGTATTAGGTATATTTAAATGATATGAAGACCTTGGATCAAACTCATTTGAAATCAAAGGTTAAAACCATCATAGTCTCTTACGAGATTTTGTGGTGTATAAACACCTTTCAAATCATTTGATGTGCTTAATTACCTATTGTTTTTTACTCCTTGAATAGGTATTAGGTATACTTAAATCATATGAAGCCCTTGGATCAAACTCATTTCAAATCAAAAGTTAAATCTATAAGAGTCTCCTACGAAATTTTGTGGTGTGTGAACACCTTTCACATCATTTGATGTGCTTAATTACCTAATTTTTTTGACTCATTTAATAGGTATTAGGTATACTTAAAGTATATGAAGCCCTTGGATCAAACTCATTTCAAATCAAAGGTTTAAACTATCATAGTCTCTTACGAGATTTTGTGCTGTATGAACACCTTTCAAATCATTTGATGTGGTTAATTACCTATTGTTTTTGACTCTTTTAATAGGTATTAGGTATATGTAAAGCATATGAAGCCCTTGGATCAAACTCATTTCAAATCAAAGGTTAAAACTATCATAGTCTCTTACGAGATTTTGAGGTGTATGAACACCTTTCAAATCATTTGATGTGCTTAATTACCTATTGTTTTTGATTCCTTTTATTGGTATTAAGTATATGTAAAGCATATGAAGCCCTTGGATGAAACTCATTTCAAATCAAAGGTTAAAACTATCATTGTCTCTTACCAGATTTTGTGGTGTATGAACACCTTTTAAATCACTTGATGTGCTTAATTACCTTTTTTTTTTTACTCCTTTTATAGGTATTAGGTATATTTAAAGCATATGAGGACCTTGAATCAAAATCAATTCAAATCAAAGGTTAAAACTATCATACTCTCTTACGAGATTTTGTGGTGTATGAACACCTTTCAAATCATTTGATGTGCTTAATTACCTATTGTTTTTGACTCCTTGAATGGGTATTAGGTAAATTTAAATCATATGAAGCCCTTGGATCAAACTCATTTTCAAATCAAAGTTTAAAACTATCATAGTCTCTTACGAGATTTTGTGGTGTATGAATACCTATCAAATCACTTGATATGCTTAATTACCTATTGTTTTTGAATCCTTGAATAGGTATTAGGTATATTTAAATGATATGAATACCTTGGATCAAACTTATTTCAAATCAAAGGTTAAAACTATCATAGTCTCTTACGAGATTTTGTGGTAAATGAACACCTTTCAAATCATTTGATGTGCTTAATTACTTATTGTTTTTTACTCCTTGAATAGGTATTAGGTATACTTAAATCATATGTAGCCCTTGGATCAAAATCATTTCAAATCGAAGGTTAAAACTATTATAGTCTCTTACGAGATTTTGTTGTGTATGAACACCTTTCAAATCATTTGATGTGCTTAATTTCCTATTGATTTTGACTCCTTGAATAGGTAATAGGTATATTTAAATCATATGAAGCCCTTGAATCAAACTCATTTCAAATCAAACGTTAAATCTATCACAGTCTCTTACGAAATTTTGTGGTGTGTGAACACCTTTCAAATCGTTTGATGTGCTTAATTACCTATTTTTTTTGACTCATTTAATAGGTATTAGGTATACTTAAAGTATATGAAGCCCTTGGATCAAAATCATTTCAAATCAAAGGTTTAAACTATCATAGTCTCTTATTAGATTTTGTGGTGTATGAACACCTTTCAAATCATTTCCTGTGCTTAATTACCTATTGTTTTATACTCCTTGAATAGGTATTAGGTATACTTAAATCATATGAAGCCCTTGGATCAAACTCATTTCAAATCGAAGGTTAAAACTATCATAGTCACTTACGAGATTTTGTTGTGTATGAACACCTTTCAAATCATTTGATGTGCTTAATTTCCTACTGTTTTTGACTCCTTTAATGGGTATTAGTTATATTTAAATCATATGAAGCCCTTGGATCAAACTCATTTTCAAATCAAAGTTTAAAACTATCATAGTCTCTTACGAGATTTTGTGGTGTATGAATACCTTTTGAAATCACTTAATGTGCTTAATTACCTATTGTTTTTGACTCTTTGAATAGGTATTAGGTATATTTAAATGATATGAAGACCTTGGATCAAACTCATTTCAAATCAAAGGTTAAAACTATCATAGTCTCTTACGAGATTTTGTGGTGTATGAACACCTTTCAAATCATTTGATGTGTTTAATTACCCATTGTTTTTTACTCCTTGAATAGGTATTAGGTATACTTAAATCATATGTATCCCTTGGATCAAACTCATTTCAAATCGAAGGTTAAAACAATTATAGTCTCTTACGAGATTTTGTTGTGTATGAACACCTTTCAAATCATTTGATGTGCTTAATTTCCTATTGATTTTGACTCCTTGAATAGGTATTAGGTATATTTAAATCATATGAAGCCCTTGGATCAAACTCATTTCAAATCAAACGTTAAATCTATCAGAGTCTCTTACGAAATTTTGTGGTGTGTGAACACCTTTCAAATCATTTGATGTGCTTAATTACCTAATTTTTGATGCAGGAGCATCCATGATCAATCCAAGTCTCCTAACAAAGAGTCATCAAGAAGAGATTAAGGTGAAGGAGATTCAGTTCATTAGCTTACTTAATCCAATTTCGAACAAACAAGTACTTCGAATTGTTAATTAAGCTTAACACCTTCTTAATCTTTTTTAAGCCTTGTTGATTAATGCTTATGATCATCTTAACATCATTAAGTATTAGTAATAAAGCTTGAATTATGATTAAATAGCTTAATTAGTTAGTTCTAAGTCATTAAAGTAAGCTTAGTGAAACTGTTTTGGAAGAACAGAATTTATACGGTTTGTTTAGGGCTCGTTTTGGCTACGTTTTTGAGCTTTATTCTTGGCTAAGGCAACCATACATGACTCACCTGTGTGCTTACATACATCACCAACAAGCATGTGAAGAGTTGGAGGCAAGAATCAATAGGAAATGAGAGCTTCATGGAGAAGTATCCAAAACCGCAGCTGGGAGGCGTCTTTCTGGGCCCCTCTTCTTCAGTTCTGGGCAGCCGTCTTTTTTTTAGCTTTTGGAGCTGATTTTTTGAGGATATTTTCCTTAGAATGTCTATTTTATTACCTTAGTTTCCTTTTTGCAGTAGGATATTTTCGTTTCTCAGAAAAGCCTAATCATTGCACCTAGGTACTGAGAACTGGCCAGATTTTTGTAATAGTTTAAGATGGCTTTTGTTACCTAAGCAAAACATCACCAAATGACGTGAATTTTTGGTATGTTACTGCTTTATATGTTAGGTTTGTAATGCAAGAAGTTTCATTAGAGTTTGTTGAATGAATTAAGAGTTATACTCATTTCTTTGAGCTGTGCGCTTAGAGCAAAACTGGACAGTTTGTCCTAATTAAAGTCTTTGAGTTAATTAGCTAACTAACGTAGATTAGTTACTAATTTAACAAAGCAAGGTTGCACCAAGAGTTCTTCTTTGACATTGGTGGCCTAGTTTGGTGGTTCTAAGGCTAGTGAAAGTGGTGGTTGTTGGTACGGTTCCAACAAGGCTTGAAGCAAAACTGATTCTTCGGTTCTTAACCAACGAATGCTCTTGCTTATGAAATGCTTTATGCATCATTTGGTATCAGAGCTTTGGTTAGTTTAAGAGCATTCTTTTAACCCTCTAATCATCCCATAATCATTTCCTAAACTCATACACTTATCCCCCCCAAAACCGAAATCAATTCTAAGCCCAAACACATCTCTTTTCTTCTCTTTTCACCTCTAATCTTTGACACAACTTAGTGGTTGTTAAAATGAGTGGTGGTGAAGATCCAAATCAGTTTAGAAGGGGCATGACATTGAATGAAGCAAGGTTAGTTGGCCTTGAGAATCAAATGGCTACAATTAGTGAGCAAATGGCAAATCTCATGGAAGCTTTTCGAAGTTCTAGTGTTGGAGTTCGAAGAGAAGTTCATGAAAGGAGGCACTTTGAAGATGAGAATGAGGTTGTTTATGACTCTAGTGAAGAAGTACAATCACAAACTTCTAATCAAAGAAGGAGGCCACGAAAACAAGATGATTTTCGAGACATAAAGTTAGATGTTCCAGAATTTGATGGAAACCTTAATCCGGATGCTTATTTGGAATGGGTTTCGAGATGTAATAGGATTTTCGAGCTAAAGGAGTATGATGATTCGAAATCCTTCAAGTTGGCTATCACTAAGCTAAAGGGTTATGCATCCCTTTGGTGGGAAAACGTTGCTCTTGCTAGAGAAAGGAAGCATAAGCCGAAAATCAAGAGTTGGAAGAAACTGAAAAAGAAGATGGAAGCTAAGTTTCTCCCCTCCACTTACACTCTTGATTTATATAACCAACTTTCTGATTTGTTCCAAGGTACCAAGAATGTCGAGACATACATCCATGAATATGAAAAGTTGATGATGAAATTGGATGTTCAAGAAAGGGAAGAGCAGACCATGGCTCGTTTTGTGAAGGGCCTAGATCGTGACATCCAAAAGAAGCTTGAGCTTCAATCTTATTCTACTTTAGATGAACTTTTCAGGTTGGCTCTTAAGGTGGAAAAGCATCAAAAAGACAAGAAGAAGAAGGTATTTAGCAAAGGAGCTTCTTATGCTAAAGGAGGTTCTAGTTCCTATGTAAAGCCTACTTCGACATCTCCATTTACACCTAAAAATGAAGCTGGTTCGAAATTTCTTGATAAAGGGAAGAAAGTTGCTGAAAGTTCTTCCAAGAAGGATGATATTAAATGTTTTAAGTGTCATGGTTATGGTCATTATCAAGCACAATGCCCAAACAGAAGGGTAATGACCTTATTAGACATTAAAAACATAGAAGATGCCCTTAAAGATCAAGATGAGCACGAAAAAGAATCTGAAAAGGAGGATGAATGCAATGAAGATGTTCTTGTTGATGAAGTGGAAGGAGATGATCATCTTAGCTTGGTTCTAAGGAGGGTCCTTCACTCCAAAGAAGCCGAAGCTATACCATCTCAACGAGACCAGATTTTTCAGACAAAATGCTTAATCAAGGGCAAGATTTGTTCCATGATTATTGATGGTGGGAGTTGCACTAATGTAGCTTCGAGTTCTATGGTGGAGAAGCTCAATTATCCTACTTTCAGTCATCCTAAACCATATAAGCTTCATTGGCTTAATGATGGTAACTGTGTGGAGGTAACAAAACAAGCTTTAATTAGCTTCTCTTTTGGTGATTCGTATAATGATAAGGTTTTATGTGATGTGGTGCCTATGAATGCATGTCATATTCTCTTAGGGAGGCCGTGGCAATCTGATAAGGAAACCTTACATAATGGTAGGACTAATACATACACTTTCATGCATGAAAACAAGAAAATTATACTTAGTCCTAGCAAAAAGGGTCCGAATTTGCCTAAGAAAGAAACCTCTAATTCAAAGGCTAAAAATCAGAAATCCTTAATTCTCCAAAAACGTCAAGTTGATAAGGCCATTGAAAAGGGGAAGGAAATGTACTTGTTGTTGTTATTTGCTGCAAATGATGAAAATACTAGTGAATTACATGATTGGGTTAAACCATTAGTGAACGATTTTAGTGATATTTTTCCCGAGGATCTTCCTTATGGTTTACCACCTAGTAGGGGTATTGAGCATCAAATTGACTTAGTTCCTGGAGCACCATTACCTAACAAGGCAGCTTATAGATGTAATCCTGAAGAAGCTAAAGAGTTGCAAAAACAGATTACTGAATTGTTAGCTAAGGGGTTTGTACAAGAAAGTCTTAGTCCATGTGCTGTTCCTGTTATTTTGGTTCCAAAGAAGGATGGAACTATGCGTATGTGTGTAGATTGCAGGGCTATAAACAACATTACCATCAAGTATAGGTATCCTATTCCTAGGCTTGATGATTTGCTCGATGAATTACATGGTGCTACTATATTCTCCAAGATAGATTTGCGTAGTGGTTATCATCAGATTCGAATCAAGGAAGGGGATGAATGGAAAACAGCCTTTAAGACTAAGAGTGGGTTATATGAGTGGCGTGTTATGCCATTTGGTTTAACTAATGCTCCTAGTACTTTCATGAGGCTCATGCATGAGGTACTTCGTCCTTTCATTGGTTCGTTTGTTGTGGTTTATTTTGATGATATTCTTGTGTATAGCAACAGTGAACAGGATCATCTTATTCATCTGAAGAAGGTTTTCCTTAAGCTAAGGGAAAAGAAGCTATATGCAAAGATGGAGAAGTGTGAATTCTTCACTTCTAGTGTGTCTTTTCTTGGTTTCATTATTTCATCTCAGGGTATTTCTATGGATGAATCCAAGGTGGAGGCAATCAAATCATGGCCAATTCCAAAGTCCATCACAGAAGTTCGAAGTTTTCATGGATTGGCATCTTTTTACAGGAGATTCATCAGAGGTTTTAGTACTATTTTGGCTCCACTGACCGAATGTATCAAAGGAGGTTCTTTCACTTGGACTCCAGCAGCTCAGGAAGCATTTGATCAGTTGAAAAGCAAGCTTTGTGAGGCGCCTGTTCTAGCCTTACCAGATTTCAAGAAAGTGTTTGAAGTGGAATGTGATGCAAGTGGCGTAGGGATTGGAGCTGTTTTACAACAAGGAGGGCGTCCCATAGCCTATTTCAGTGAGAAGCTCAATCATGCCAAGCTCAACTACAGCACCTATGATAAAGAGTTCTATGCTATTATTCGTGCTTTGACTTATTGGACTCATTATCTTAGGCCAGCTCAGTTTGTGTTGCATTCAGATCATCAAGCTTTGAAGTACATTAATGGGCAACATAAGCTCAGTTCTCGACATGCTAAATGGGTGGAGTTCCTTCAATCTTTTGATTTTGTTTTAAAATACAAAACTGGAGTTTCTAATGTGGTTGCAGATGCATTATCTAGGAGGCATTCTATGCTTTCTCTAATGGAGGCTCGAGTTCTTGGCTTCACTCATATTAAGGAGCTTTATTATGATGATCCAGATTTTTCACCATTGATAGAAGCGTGCAAGGATGGTTCTCATGGAGCTTATTCGGTTCTAGATGGTTTTCTCTTCCGAAATAATAAGCTATGTATCCCTAAGTGCTCACTAAGGGATTTGCTCATCAAGGAGGTTCATGGAGGAGGCCTAGCAGGACATTTTGGTATTAACAAAACTGTGGATGTTTTGCAGGAACACTTTTATTGGCCAAAACTGGCAGGTGACGTTCACTCAGTTCTAGCTCGATGTTCTACATGTCAAAAGGCCAAGAGTTCTTTTCATCAAGGGCTCTATACTCCACTTCCAGTTCCTAATCAGCCATGGGAAGATGTTAGTATGGATTTCATTGTAGCTTTGCCTAGGACTCAAAGGCAAAGAGACGCTATTATGGTGGTGGTGGATCGATTCTCAAAGATGGCTCATTTTATTGCTTGCAACAAGACGGATGATGCAATTCATGTAGCTGATTTGTACTTCAAGGAGATCATTAGATTACATGGTGTACCGAAGACTATTGTTTCTGATAAGGATGTTAAGTTCCTTAGTTTCTTTTGGAAGACTTTATGGAAGCTCCTAGGTACTAAACTCCTCTTTAGTACCACGGCGCATCCACAAACTGATGGCCAAACGGAGGTTACAAACAGGACACTTACTACTCTACTCAGGACTCTAGTTAACAAGTCACAGAAAGATTGGGATCTAAAGCTAGCACATGCAGAATTTGCTTATAATAGATCACCTACATATGCCACGAAGTGCTCTCCATTCGAAGTGAACTATGGGGTTAATCCTTTAAGCCCCATTGATTTACTACCTATTCCAGTTGAAGTGAGGCAAAGCAAAGATGCAGAGGAGAAGGCAAAGGAGATGAAAAAGCTTCACCAACAGATTAGAGCACGCATTGAGAAGGTTAATGAAGCTTACAAGGTCCGAGCTAACAAGCATCGAAAGGAGGTCATTTACAAGCCCGGGGACTTGGTATGGTTGCACCTAAGGAAGGAACGATTTCCATCAAGAAGGAAGAACAAGCTGATGCCAAGGAGTGATGGTCCATTTAGGGTGCTTGAAAAGATCAATAACAATGCATACAAGATAGAACTACCAAGTGAGATGGGCAACATTTCGGCCACCTTCAATGTGGGTGATTTAGCTCCATATTTAGAAGAAGATTTTGAGTTACAAGAAGACTTCTCCAAACCAGGGGAGAATGATGCAGGAGCATCCATGATCAATCCAAGTCTCCTAACAAAGAGTCATCAAGAAGAGATTAAGGTGAAGGAGATTCAGTTCATTAGCTTACTTAATCCAATTTCGAACAAACAAGTACTTCGAATTGTTAATTAAGCTTAACACCTTCTTAATCTTTTTTAAGCCTTGTTGATTAATGCTTATGATCATCTTAACATCATTAAGTATTAGTAATAAAGCTTGAATTATGATTAAATAGCTTAATTAGTTAGTTCTAAGTCATTAAAGTAAGCTTAGTGAAACTGTTTTGGAAGAACAGAATTTATACGGTTTGTTTAGGGCTCGTTTTGGCTACGTTTTTGAGCTTTATTCTTGGCTAAGGCAACCATACATGACTCACCTGTGTGCTTACATACATCACCAACAAGCATGTGAAGAGTTGGAGGCAAGAATCAATAGGAAATGAGAGCTTCATGGAGAAGTATCCAAAACCGCAGCTGGGAGGCGTCTTTCTGGGCCCCTCTTCTTCAGTTCTGGGCAGCCGTCTTTTTTTAGCTTTTGGAGCTGATTTTTTGAGGATATTTTCCTTAGAATGTCTATTTTATTACCTTAGTTTCCTTTTTGCAGTAGGATATTTTCGTTTCTCAGAAAAGCCTAATCATTGCACCTAGGTACTGAGAACTGGCCAGATTTTTGTAATAGTTTAAGATGGCTTTTGTTACCTAAGCAAAACATCACCAAATGACGTGAATTTTTGGTATGTTACTGCTTTATATGTTAGGTTTGTAATGCAAGAAGTTTCATTAGAGTTTGTTGAATGAATTAAGAGTTATACTCATTTCTTTGAGCTGTGCGCTTAGAGCAAAACTGGACAGTTTGTCCTAATTAAAGTCTTTGAGTTAATTAGCTAACTAACGTAGATTAGTTACTAATTTAACAAAGCAAGGTTGCACCAAGAGTTCTTCTTTGACATTGGTGGCCTAGTTTGGTGGTTCTAAGGCTAGTGAAAGTGGTGGTTGTTGGTACGGTTCCAACAAGGCTTGAAGCAAAACTGATTCTTCGGTTCTTAACCAACGAATGCTCTTGCTTATGAAATGCTTTATGCATCAATTTTTTTGACTCATTTAATAGGTATTAGGTATACTTAAAGTATATGAAGCCCTTGGATCAAACTCATTTCAAATCAAAGGTTTAAACTATCATAGTCTCTTACGAGATTTTGTGGTGTATGAACACCTTTCAAAACATTTGATGTGCTTAATTACCTATTGTTTTATACTCCTTGAATAGGTATTAGGTATACATAAATCATATGAAGCCCTTGGATAAAACTCATTTCAAATCGAAGGTTAAAACTATCATAGTCTCTTACGAGATATTGTTGTGTATGAACACCTTTCAAATCATTTGATGTGCTTAATTACCTACTGTTTTTGACTCCTTGAATGGGTATTAGGTATCTTTAAATCAATAGAAGCCCTTGGATCAAACTCATTTTCAAATCAAAGTTTAAAACTATCATAGTCTCTTACGAGATTTAGTGGTGTATGAATACCTTTTGAAATCACTTGATGTGCTTAATTACCTATTGTTTTTGACTCCTTGAATAGGTATTAGGTATATTTAAATGATATGAAGACCTTGGATCAAACTCATTTGAAATCAAAGGTTAAAACCATCATAGTCTCTTACGAGATTTTGTGGTGTATAAACACCTTTCAAATCATTTGATGTGCTTAATTACCTATTGTTTTTTACTCCTTGAATAGGTATTAGGTATACTTAAATCATATGAAGCCCTTGGATCAAACTCATTTCAAATCAAAAGTTAAATCTATAAGAGTCTCCTACGAAATTTTGTGGTGTGTGAACACCTTTCACATCATTTGATGTGCTTAATTACCTAATTTTTTTGACTCATTTAATAGGTATTAGGTATACTTAAAGTATATGAAGCCCTTGGATCAAACTCATTTCAAATCAAAGGTTTAAACTATCATAGTCTCTTACGAGATTTTGTGCTGTATGAACACCTTTCAAATCATTTGATGTGGTTAATTACCTATTGTTTTTGACTCTTTTAATAGGTATTAGGTATATGTAAAGCATATGAAGCCCTTGGATCAAACTCATTTCAAATCAAAGGTTAAAACTATCATAGTCTCTTACGAGATTTTGAGGTGTATGAACACCTTTCAAATCATTTGATGTGCTTAATTACCTATTGTTTTTGATTCCTTTTATTGGTATTAAGTATATGTAAAGCATATGAAGCCCTTGGATGAAACTCATTTCAAATCAAAGGTTAAAACTATCATTGTCTCTTACCAGATTTTGTGGTGTATGAACACCTTTTAAATCACTTGATGTGCTTAATTACCTTTTTTTTTTTACTCCTTTTATAGGTATTAGGTATATTTAAAGCATATGAGGACCTTGAATCAAAATCAATTCAAATCAAAGGTTAAAACTATCATACTCTCTTACGAGATTTTGTGGTGTATGAACACCTTTCAAATCATTTGATGTGCTTAATTACCTATTGTTTTTGACTCCTTGAATGGGTATTAGGTAAATTTAAATCATATGAAGCCCTTGGATCAAACTCATTTTCAAATCAAAGTTTAAAACTATCATAGTCTCTTACGAGATTTTGTGGTGTATGAATACCTATCAAATCACTTGATATGCTTAATTACCTATTGTTTTTGAATCCTTGAATAGGTATTAGGTATATTTAAATGATATGAATACCTTGGATCAAACTTATTTCAAATCAAAGGTTAAAACTATCATAGTCTCTTACGAGATTTTGTGGTAAATGAACACCTTTCAAATCATTTGATGTGCTTAATTACTTATTGTTTTTTACTCCTTGAATAGGTATTAGGTATACTTAAATCATATGTAGCCCTTGGATCAAACTCATTTCAAATCGAATGATGCAGGAGCATCCATGATCAATCCAAGTCTCCTAACAAAGAGTCATCAAGAAGAGATTAAGGTGAAGGAGATTCAGTTCATTAGCTTACTTAATCCAATTTCGAACAAACAAGTACTTCGAATTGTTAATTAAGCTTAACACCTTCTTAATCTTTTTTAAGCCTTGTTGATTAATGCTTATGATCATCTTAACATCATTAAGTATTAGTAATAAAGCTTAAATTATGATTAAATAGCTTAATTAGTTAGTTCTAAGTCATTAAAGTAAGCTTAGTGAAACTGTTTTGGAAGAACAGAATTTACACGGTTTGTTTAGGGCTCGTTTTGGCTACGTTTTTGAGCTTTATTCTTGGCTAAGGCAACCATACATGACTCACCTGTGTGCTTACATACATCACCAACAAGCATGTGAAGAGTTGGAGGCAAGAATCAATAGGAAATGAGAGCTTCATGGAGAAGTATCCAAAACCGCAGCTCCCTGCGTCATTCTGGGCCCATTTTCATCAGTTCTGGGCAGCCGTCTTTTTTTAGCTTTTGGAGCTGATTTTTTGAGGATATTTTCCTTAGAATGTCTATTTTAATACCTTAGCTTCCTTTTTGCAGTAGGACATTTTCGTTTCTCAGAATCCCTCAATCATTGCACCTAGGTACTGTAAACTGGCCAGATTTTTGTAATAGTTTAAGATGGCTTTTGTTACCTAAGCAAAACATCACCAAATGACGTGAATTTTTGGTATGTTACTGCTTTATATGTTAGGTTTGTAAGGCAAGAAGTTTCATTAGACTTGGTTGAATGAATTAAGAGTTATACTCATTTCTTTGAGCTGTGCGCTTAGAGCAAAACTGGACAGTTTGTCCTAATTAAAGTCTTTGAGTTAATTAGCTAACTAACGTAGATTAGTTACTAATTTAACAAAGCAAGGTTGCACCAAGAGTTCTTCTTTGACATTGGTGGCCTAGTTTGGTGGTTCTAAGGCTAGTGAAAGTGGTGGTTGTTGGTACGGTTCCAACAAGGCTTGAAGCAAAACTGATTCTTCGGTTCTTAACCAACGAATGCTCTTGCTTATGAAATGCTTTATGCATCATTTGGTATCAGAGCTTTGGTTAGTTTAAGAGCATTCTTTTAACCCTCTAATCATCCCATAATCACTTCCTAAACTCATACACTTATCCCCCCCAAAACCGAAATCAATTCTAAGCCCAAACACATCTCTTTTCTTCTCTTTTCACCTCTAATCTTTGATACAACTTAGTGGTTGTTAAAATGAGTGGTGGTGAAGATCCAAATCAGTTTAGAAGGGGCATGACATTGAATGAAGCAAGGTTAGTTGGCCTTGAGAATCAAATGGCTACAATTAGTGAGCAAATGGCAAATCTCATGGAAGCTTTTCGAAGTTCTAGTGTTGGAGTTCGAAGAGAAGTTCATGAAAGGAGGCACTTTGAAGATGAGAATGAGGTTGTTTATGACTCTAGTGAAGAAGTACAATCACAAACTTCTAATCAAAGAAGGAGGCCACGAAAACAAGATGATTTTCGAGACATAAAGTTAGATGTTCCAGAATTTGATGGAAACCTTAATCCGGATGCTTATTTGGAATGGGTTTCGAGATGTAATAGGATTTTCGAGCTAAAGGAGTATGATGATTCGAAATCCTTCAAGTTGGCTATCACTAAGCTAAAGGGTTATGCATCCCTTTGGTGGGAAAACGTTGCTCTTGCTAGAGAAAGGAAGCATAAGCCGAAAATCAAGAGCTGGAAGAAACTGAAAAAGAAGATGGAAGCTAAGTTTCTCCCCTCCACTTACACTCTTGATTTATATAACCAACTTTCTGATTTGTTCCAAGGTACCAAGAATGTCGAGACATACATCCATGAATATGAAAAGTTGATGATGAAATTGGATGTTCAAGAAAGGGAAGAGCAGACCATGGCTCGTTTTGTGAAGGGCCTAGATCGTGACATCCAAAAGAAGCTTGAGCTTCAATCTTATTCTACTTTAGATGAACTTTTCAGGTTGGCTCTTAAGGTGGAAAAGCATCAAAAAGACAAGAAGAAGAAGGTATTTAGCAAAGGAACTTCTTATGCTAAAGGAGGTTCTAGTTCCTATGTAAAGCCTACTTCGACATCTCCATTTACACCTAAAAATGAAGCTGGTTCGAAATTTCTTGATAAAGGGAAGAAAGTTGCTGAAAGTTCTTCCAAGAAGGATGATGTTAAATGTTTTAAGTGTCATGGTTATGGTCATTATCAAGCACAATGCCCAAACAGAAGGGTAATGACCTTACTAGACATTAAAAACATAGAAGATGCCCTTAAAGATCAAGATGAGCACGAAAAAGAATCTGAAAAGGAGGATGAATGCAATGAAGATGTTCTTGTTGATGAAGTGGAAGGAGATGATCATCTTAGCTTGGTTCTAAGGAGGGTCCTTCACTCCAAAGAAGCCGAAGCTATACCATCTCAACGAGACCAGATTTTTCAGACAAAATGCTTAATCAAGGGCAAGATTTGTTCCATGATTATTGATGGTGGGAGTTGCACTAATGTAGCTTCGAGTTCTATGGTGGAGAAGCTCAATTATCCTACTTTCAGTCATCCTAAACCATATAAGCTTCATTGGCTTAATGATGGTAACTGTGTGGAGGTAACAAAACAAGCTTTAATTAGCTTCTCTTTTGGTGATTCGTATAATGATAAGGTTTTATGTGATGTAGTGCCTATGAATGCATGTCATATTCTCTTAGGGAGGCCGTGGCAATCTGATAAGGAAACCTTACATAATGGTAGGACTAATACATACACTTTCATGCATGAAAACAAGAAAATTATACTTAGTCCTAGCAAAAAGGGTCCGAATTTGCCTAAGAAAGAAACCTCTAATTCAAAGGCTAAAAATCAGAAATCCTTAATTCTCCAAAAACACCAAGTTGATAAGGCCATTGAAAAGGGGAAGGAAATGTACTTGTTGTTATTAGTTGCTGCAAATGATGAAAATACTCGTGAATTACATGATTGGGTTAAACCATTAGTGAACGATTTTAGTGATATTTTTCCCGAGGATCTTCCATATGGTTTACCACCTAGTAGGGGTATTGAGCATCAAATTGACTTAGTTCCTGGAGCACCATTACCTAATAAGGCAGCTTATAGATGTAATCCTGAAGAAGCTAAAGAGTTGCAAAAACAGATTACTGAATTGTTAGCTAAGGGATTTGTACAAGAAAGTCTTAGTCCATGTGCTGTTCCTGTTATTTTGGTTCCAAAGAAGGATGGAACTATGCGTATGTGTGTAGATTGCAGGGCTATAAACAACATTACCATCAAGTATAGGTATCCTATTCCTAGGCTTGATGATTTGCTCGATGAATTACATGGTGCTACTATATTCTCCAAGATAGATTTGCGTAGTGGTTATCATCAGATTCGAATCAAGGAAGGGGATGAATGGAAAACAGCCTTTAAGACTAAGAGTGGGTTAAATGAGTGGCGTGTTATGCCATTTGGTTTAACTAATGCTCCTAGTACTTTCATGAGGCTCATGCATGAGGTACTTCGTCCTTTCATTGGTTCGTTTGTTGTGGTTTATTTTGATGATATTCTTGTGTATAGCAACAGTGAACAGGATCATCTTATTCATCTGAAGAAGGTTTTCCTTAAGCTAAGGGAAAAGAAGCTATATGCAAAGATGGAGAAGTGTGAATTCTTCACTTCTAGTGTGTCTTTTCTTGGTTTCATTATTTCATCTCAGGGTATTTCTATGGATGAATCCAAGGTGGAGGCAATCAAATCATGGCCAATTCCAAAGTCCATCACAGAAGTTCGAAGTTTTCATGGGTTGGCATCTTTTTACAGGAGATTCATCAGAGGTTTTAGTACTATTTTGGCTCCACTGACCGAATGTATCAAAGGGGGTTCTTTCACTTGGACTCCAGCAGCTCAGGAAGCATTTGATCAGTTGAAAAGCAAGCTTTGTGAGGCGCCTGTTCTAGCCTTACCAGATTTCAAGAAAGTGTTTGAAGTGGAATGTGATGCAAGTGGCGTAGGGATTGGAGCTGTTTTACAACAAGGAGGGCGTCCCATAGCCTATTTCAGTGAGAAGCTCAATCATGCCAAGCTCAACTACAGCACCTATGATAAAGAGTTCTATGCTATTGTTCGTGCCTTGACTTATTGGACTCATTATCTTAGGCCAGCTCAGTTTGTGTTGCATTCAGATCACCAAGCTTTGAAGTACATTAATGGACAACATAAGCTCAGTTCACGACATGCTAAATGGGTGGAGTTCCTTCAATCTTTTGATTTTGTTTTAAAATACAAAACTGGAGTTTCTAATGTGGTTGCAGATGCATTATCTAGGAGGCATTCTATGCTTTCTCTAATGGAGGCTCGAGTTCTTGGCTTCACTCATATTAAGGAGCTTTATTATGATGATCCAGATTTTTCACCATTGATAGAAGCGTGCAAGGATGGTTCTCATGGAGCTTATTCGGTTCTAGATGGTTTTCTCTTCCGAAATAATAAGCTTTGTATCCCTAAGTGCTCACTAAGGGATTTGCTCATCAAGGAGGTTCATGGAGGAGGCCTAGCAGGGCATTTTGGTATTAACAAAACTGTGGATGTTTTGCAGGAACACTTTTATTGGCCAAAACTGGCAGGTGATGTTCACTCAGTTCTAGCTCGGTGTTCTACATGTCAAAAGGCCAAGAGTTCTTTTCATCAAGGACTCTATACTCCACTTCCAGTTCCTAATCAGCCATGGGAAGATGTTAGTATGGATTTCATTGTAGCTTTGCCTAGGACTCAAAGGCAAAGAGACGCTATTATGGTGGTGGTGGATCGATTCTCAAAGATGGCTCATTTTATTGCTTGCAACAAGACGGATGATGCAATTCATGTAGCTGATTTGTACTTCAAGGAGATCATTAGATTACATGGTGTACCGAAGACTATTGTTTCTGATAAGGATGTTAAGTTCCTTAGTTTCTTTTGGAAGACTTTATGGAAGCTCCTAGGTACTAAACTCCTCTTTAGTACCACGGCGCATCCACAAACTGATGGCCAAACGGAGGTTACAAACAGGACACTTACTACTCTACTCAGGACTCTAGTTAACAAGTCACAGAAAGATTGGGATCTAAAGCTAGCACATGCAGAATTTGCTTATAATAGATCACCTACATATGCCACGAAGTGCTCTCCATTCGAAGTGAACTATGGGGTTAATCCTTTAAGCCCCATTGATTTACTACCTATTCCAGTTGAAGTGAGGCAAAGCAAAGATGCAGAGGAGAAGGCAAAGGAGATGAAAAAGCTTCACCAACAGATTAGAGCACGCATTGAGAAGGTTAATGAAGCTTACAAGGTCCGAGCTAACAAGCATCGAAAGGAGGTCATTTACAAGCCCGGGGACTTGGTATGGTTGCACCTAAGGAAGGAACGATTTCCATCAAGAAGGAAGAACAAGCTGATGCCAAGGAGTGATGGTCCATTTAGGGTGCTTGAAAAGATCAATAACAATGCATACAAGATAGAACTACCAAGTGAGATGGGCAACATTTCGGCCACCTTCAATGTGGGTGATTTAGCTCCATATTTAGAGGAAGATTTTGAGTTACAAGAAGACTTCTCCAAACCAGGGGAGAATGATGCAGGAGCATCCATGATCAATCCAAGTCTCCTAACAAAGAGTCATCAAGAAGAGATTAAGGTGAAGGAGATTCAGTTCATTAGCTTACTTAATCCAATTTCGAACAAACAAGTACTTCGAATTGTTAATTAAGCTTAACACCTTCTTAATCTTTTTTAAGCCTTGTTGATTAATGCTTATGATCATCTTAACATCATTAAGTATTAGTAATAAAGCTTAAATTATGATTAAATAGCTTAATTAGTTAGTTCTAAGTCATTAAAGTAAGCTTAGTGAAACTGTTTTGGAAGAACAGAATTTACACGGTTTGTTTAGGGCTCGTTTTGGCTACGTTTTTGAGCTTTATTCTTGGCTAAGGCAACCATACATGACTCACCTGTGTGCTTACATACATCACCAACAAGCATGTGAAGAGTTGGAGGCAAGAATCAATAGGAAATGAGAGCTTCATGGAGAAGTATCCAAAACCGCAGCTCCCTGCGTCATTCTGGGCCCATTTTCATCAGTTCTGGGCAGCCGTCTTTTTTTAGCTTTTGGAGCTGATTTTTTGAGGATATTTTCCTTAGAATGTCTATTTTAATACCTTAGCTTCCTTTTTGCAGTAGGACATTTTCGTTTCTCAGAATCCCTCAATCATTGCACCTAGGTACTGTAAACTGGCCAGATTTTTGTAATAGTTTAAGATGGCTTTTGTTACCTAAGCAAAACATCACCAAATGACGTGAATTTTTGGTATGTTACTGCTTTATATGTTAGGTTTGTAAGGCAAGAAGTTTCATTAGACTTGGTTGAATGAATTAAGAGTTATACTCATTTCTTTGAGCTGTGCGCTTAGAGCAAAACTGGACAGTTTGTCCTAATTAAAGTCTTTGAGTTAATTAGCTAACTAACGTAGATTAGTTACTAATTTAACAAAGCAAGGTTGCACCAAGAGTTCTTCTTTGACATTGGTGGCCTAGTTTGGTGGTTCTAAGGCTAGTGAAAGTGGTGGTTGTTGGTACGGTTCCAACAAGGCTTGAAGCAAAACTGATTCTTCGGTTCTTAACCAACGAATGCTCTTGCTTATGAAATGCTTTATGCATCATCGAAGGTTAAAACTATTATAGTCTCTTACGAGATTTTGTTGTGTATGAACACCTTTCAAATCATTTGATGTGCTTAATTTCCTATTGATTTTGACTCCTTGAATAGGTAATAGGTATATTTAAATCATATGAAGCCCTTGAATCAAACTCATTTCAAATCAAACGTTAAATCTATCATAGTCTCTTACGAAATTTTGTGGTGTGTGAACACCTTTCAAATCGTTTGATGTGCTTAATTACCTATTTTTTTTGACTCATTTAATAGGTATTAGGTATACTTAAAGTATATGAAGCCCTTGGATCAAACTCATTTCAAATCAAAGGTTTAAACTATCATAGTCTCTTATTAGATTTTGTGGTGTATGAACACCTTTCAAATCATTTCCTGTGCTTAATTACCTATTGTTTTATACTCCTTGAATAGGTATTAGGTATACTTAAATCATATGAAGCCCTTCGATCAAACTCATTTCAAATCGAAGGTTAAAACTATCATAGTCACTTACGAGATTTTGTTGTGTATGAACACCTTTCAAATCATTTGATGTGCTTAATTTCCTACTGTTGTTGACTCCTTTAATGGGTATTAGTTATATTTAAATCATATGAAGCCCTTGGATCAAACTCATTTTCAAATCAAAGTTTAAAACTATCATAGTCTCTTACGAGATTTTGTGGTGTATGAATACCTTTTGAAATCACTTAATGTGCTTAATTACCTATTGTTTTTGACTCTTTGAATAGGTATTAGGTATATTTAAATGATATGAAGACCTTGGATCAAACTCATTTCAAATCAAAGGTTAAAACTATCATAGTCTCTTACGAGATTTTGAGGTGCATGAACACCTTTCAAATCATTTGATGTGCTTAATTACCTATTGTTTTTGATTCCTTTTATAGGTATTAAGTATATGTAAAGCATATGAAGCTCTTGGATCAAACTCATTTCAAATCAAAGGTTAAAACTATCATTGTCTCTTACCAGATTTTGTGGTGTATGAACACCTTTCAAATTACTTGATGTGCTTAATTACCTTTTTTTTTACTCCTTTTATAGGTATTAGGTATATTTAAAGCATATGAAGACCTTGAATCAAAATCAATTCAAATCAAAGGTTAAAACTATCATACTCTCTTACGAGATTTTGTGGTGTATGAACACCTTTCAAATCATTTGATGTGCTTAATTACCTATTGTTTTTGACTCCTTGAATGGGTATTAGGTATATTTAAATCATATGAAGCCCTTGGATCAAACTCATTTTCAAATCAAAGTTTAAAACTATCATAGTCTCTTACGAGATTATGTGGTGTATGAATACCTTTCAAATCACTTGATATGCTTAATTACCTATTGTTTTTGACTCCTTGAATAGGTATTAGGTATATTTAAATGATATGAAGACCTTGGATCAAACTCATTTCAAATCAAAGGTTAAAACTTTCATAGTCTCTTACGAGATTTTATGGTGTATGAACACCTTTCAAATCATTTGATGTGCTTAATTACCTATTGTTTTTTACTCCTTGAATAGGTATTAGGTATACTTAAATCATATGTAGCCCTTGGATCAAACTCATTTCAAATCGAAGGTTAAAACTATTATAGTCTCTTACGATATTTTGTTGTGTATGAACACCTTTCAAATCATTTGATGTGCTTAATTTCCTATTGATTTTGACTCCTTGAATAGGTATTAGGTATATTTAAATCATATGAAGCCCTTGGATCAAACTCATTTCAAATCAAACGTTAAATCTATCAGAGTCTCTTACGAAATTTTGTGGTGTGTGAACACCTTTCAAATCATTTGATGTGCTTAATTACCTAATTTTTTTGACTCATTTAATAGGTATTAGGTATACTTAAAGTATAGGTAGCCCTTGGATCTAACTCATTTCAAATCAAAGGTTTAAACTATCATGGTCTCTTACGAGATTTTGTGGTGTATGAACACCTTTCAAATCATTTGATGTGCTTAATTACCTATTGTTTTATACTCCTTGAATAGGTATTAGGTATACTTAAATCATATGAAGCCCTTGGATCAAACTCATTTCAAATCGAAGGTTAAAACTTTCATAGTCACTTACGAGATTTTGTTGTGTATGAACACCTTTCAAATCATTTGATTTGCTTAATTACCTACTGTTTTTGACTCCTTGATTGGGTATTAGGTATATTTAAATCATATGAAGCCCTTGGATCAAACTCATTTTCAAATCAAAGTTTAAAACTATCATAGTCTCTTACGAGATTTTGTGGTGTACCATACCTTTCAAATCACTTGATGTGCTTAATTACCTATTGTTTTTGACTCCTTGAATAGGTATTAGGTATATTTAAATGATATGAAGACCTTGGATCAAACTCATTTCAAATCAAAGGTTAAAACTATCATAGTCTCATACGAGATTTTGTGGTGTATCAACACCTTTCAAATCATTTGATGTGCTTAATTACCTATTGTTTTTTACTCCTTGAATAGGTATTAGGTATACTTAAATCATATGAAGCCCTTGGATCAAACTCATTTCAAATCGAAGGTTATAGTCTCTTACGAGATTTTGTTGTGTATGAACACCTTTCAAATCATTTGATGTGCTTAATTTCCTATGGATTTTGACTCCTTGAATAGGTATTAGATATATTTAAATCATATGAATCCCTTGGATCAAACTCATTTCAAATCAAAAGTTAAATCTATCAGAGTCTCTTACGAGATTTTGTGGTGTATGAATACCTTTCAAATCACTTGATGTGCTTAATTACCTATTGTTTTTGACTCCTTGAATAGGTATTAGGTATATTTAAATGATATGAAGACCTTGGATCAAACTCATTTCAAATCGAAGGTTAAAACTATCATATTCTCTTACGAGATTTTGTTGTGTATGAACACCTTTCAAATCATTTGATGTGCTTAATTTCCTATTGATTTTGACTCCTTGAATAGGTATTAGGTATATTTAAATCATATGAAGCCCTTGGATCAAACTCATTTCAAATCAAAAGTTAAATCTATCAGAGTCTCTTACGAAATTTTGTGGTGTGTGAACACCATTCACATCATTTGATGTGCTTAATTACCTAATTTTTTTGACTCATTTTATAGGTATTAGGTATACTTAAAGTATATGAAGCCCTTGGATCAAACTCATTTCAAATCAAAGGTTTAAACTATCATAGTCTCTTACGAGATTTTGTGCTGTATGAACACCTTTCAAATCATTTGATGTGCTTAATTACCTATTGTTTTATACTCCTTGAATAGGTATTAGGTATACTTAAATCATATGAAGCCCTTGGATCAAACTCATTTCAAATCGAAGGTTAAAACTATCATAGTCTCTTACGAGATTTTGTTGTGTATGAACACCTTTTAAATCATTTGATGTGCTTAATTTCCTATTGTTTTTGACTCCTTGAATAGGTATTAGGTATATTTAAATCAGATGAAGTCCATGGATCAAACTCATTTCAAATCAAACGTTAAATCTATCAGAGTCTCTTACGAGATTTTGTGGTGTGTGAACACCTTTCAAATCATATGATGTGCTTAAATACCTATTGTTTTTGACTCATTTAATAGGTATTAGGTATATTTAAATTATATGAAGCCCTTGCATCAAACTTATTTCAAATCAAAAGTAAAAACTATCATAGTCTCTTACGATTAGAGAGTGGACTGTTGAAAGAGTCTTTGACTACAAGCAAATTCCGGAGGATAGGAAGGTCAAGCTTGTTGCTCTCAAGTTTCGAAAGTATGCATCAACATGGTGGGCTAGCAAGTGCAGCAAGAGAGAAAGAGAAGGAAAGGAAAAGATTAGAGAGTGGACGAAAATGAAGAAACTACTCAAAACGAAGTTTCTTCCTACCTGTTATGTTCAAGATAACTTTTCCAAGTTCCATCACCTACAACAAGGTTTGAATTCAGTGGAGACCTATGCAAGGGAATTCGAGTCATATCTCATAAGATAGTTATTTTGGAGGTCTTTATGGTGGATGAGAGTTTTATGGCTCAAGAAACGATTTTATGGGATGTTTTTTTAAAGAGATTGATGGTTGTGTAGTTTAAAGAGTTTCAAATGGGGATAGTAACCTTTGAATCTCGGTTCAAAGGGGTAGAAGATCGATCTCAGTCTTTCTTCAGTGCTAAACAAGCAAGGTACTCAACCTTAATTCATAAGTATAAACTCACGAAATTTTAATAACTCCAAATCTGATTTTATTAATGAGAAACCGGTCCTATATATACTAGGCTATTCCTAGTACAATAAGGAAACCAAAATCCTATCTAGAAAGCATTTAAAACTAATCCCTAGAATTTAGGAAAAGATACCCTAAAGATAAGGAAGATAATCTACTAAGATAGGATAGAGATTTTCGGCTCTCCTATCTTATTTCACACGCCTACTATCAACCTTATCCCTTAGCTAATCTGATCTTATCTTTAAGGGATTACAACTCAACTAGACCTAAACATAACTGAAATTACATCATATATTTTCGGCCATTTAACAGAAAATAATATGCTGAATAAAAGTCTAAATTAAATTAACTAAAGTCTAAAATAAATTAATCTAAGACTCTATAGACTAAGCCAAAAATAGGAAAAACCCTTTCAAGTGAAAGGTAAAAACCTATAGGAAAAAACTATACTATGGAAACACATCAAAATCGCCTTTGAATTCCAAGGCACAGTATGAGAGTGTCCTTAGTCAAGGAGTTTCATGAAGGTGGGCTTGCTGGCCACTTTGGAATAGAAAAGACTGTTATGCTTGTGAGTGAGTATTTCTTTTGGCCTAGATTGGCAAGAGACGTGGAGTTTTTGATTAAGAGGTGCTTGATATGCCAAAAGGCTAAGGTACATTTACTACCCCAAGGGTTGTTTATGCCTCTCCCTATTCCTCAAGCACCATGGGAGGATGTGAGCTTGGATTTCATTACAGGATTACCTAGAACCCAACGCCAAAAAGATTCAATCATGGTGGTGGTTGATAGGTTTTCCAAGATGCCACACTTTATGGCGTGCCACACTACTAACGATCTTGTTTCTTGAGCTAACTTGTATTTCAGGGACATTGTTAGGTTGCATGGAGTGCTAAAGACGATGGTTAGTGATCGAAACCCAAAGTTCTTAAGTCACTTTTGGCTTACACTTTGGAAGAAGATGGGAACGAAGCTGAAATTCAGTACCTCTAGCCATCCTCAAACTGATGGCGAAACAGAGGTCACCAATAGGACCCTAGGAACCCTAATTCGAGCCCTAGCTACAAAAATGATGTATTTCCATAGTATAGTTTTGCCTATAGGTTTTTACCTTTCACTTGAAAGGGTTTTTCCTATTTTTGGCTTAGTCTATAGAGTCTTAGATTAAATTATTTTAGACTTTAGTTAATTTAATTTAGACTTTTATTCAGCATATTATTTTCTGTTATATGGCCGAAAATATGTGATGTAATTTCGGTTATGTTTAAGTCTAGTTGAGTTGTAATCCCTTAAAGACAAGATTAGATTAGCTAAGGGATAAGGTTGATCTAGGCGTGTGAAATAAGATAGGAGAGCCGAAAATCTCTATCCTATCTTATTAGATTATCTTCCTTATCTTTAGGATATGTTTTCCTAAATTCTAGGGATTAGTTTTAAATGCTTTCTAGATAGGTTTTTGGATTCCTAATCGTGCTAGGATTAGCCTAGTATATATATAGGACCGATTAGCATTAATAAAATCAGATTTTGAAGTATTAAAATTTCATGAGTTTGTACTTATGATTTAAGGTTGAGTACCTTGCTTGTTTAGCATTGAAGAAGGACTAAGATCGATCTTCTACCCCTTTGAACCGAGATTAAAAGGTTACTATCCCTATTTGTTACTCTCTAAACTACACAACCATCACTCTCTTTAGCTAAATATCACATAAAAATCGTTCCTTTAAGTCCTATAACTCTCACTCACTCTAAAACCCTCTAAAGTAACAATCTTTGAGCCCAGAATCATATCAAAAAAGCCCTAAACAATGGGAGGAGATGCTACCTCACGCTGAGTTTGCCTACAATCGAGTTCCTAGCAAGACTACTGGCCTTAGTCCATTCTTTGTGGTCTATGGTCAAAACCCTTGCACCCCTGTTGACCTAGCCCCTTTCCCTACCACCACAAAATATAGCCATGAGGCCGAAAATAGAGTGAAAGAGATCCAAAAGCTACATGAGTACGTGAGAGGAAAGATATAGAAAGCAAATGAGAGAACCAAGGAGAGGATTGATAAGAAAAAGAGAGATGTCCAATTCAAAGAGGGTCACATGGTTTGGATTCATCTAAGGAAGGAACGTTTCCCTTCTAAACGAAAGTCCAAACTTAGCCCCAGAGCTGATGGTCCATTTAGAGTGATTGAGAAGGTCAACAACAATGCCTACAAGATCGAGTTGCCTGGAGACTATGGAGTTTCAGCCACCTTCAATGTTGCTGATTTGAGCCCATTATATGATGATGAAGAAGAGCTACCAAGTTTGAGGTCAAACTCCTCCAAAGAAGGAGAGGATGATGGAGGTCCACCTAGCTCCATTGACTCCAAGACCAAGAACATGGTTGCTTGTGTGTTAAGGGATGTTCTGAATTCCCTTAAGAGTATTGAGTCCTTTAAGTCCCTTGAAAGTGTCCTTAGCTTAGTTAATTGATTATTGACTAAGTTACTATCTTTATTGCTTTATTAGGAGTCTAGTTAATAAAATGTACTCTTAGTTAATTTAATGTCATATTAGATTAACTAAGAAAGTCTTAGTTGAGTTGTAATTTCCTTTTTTAGAAAGTAGAAAGTCAACTAGGGTTGCAAATGGAAGCATGGACGAGTGAAGCAAGGAAATTGCGCCTAAAACATCAGAAAATGGCTCCTAGGGTTTACTAGAGATAAGGATAGAAGGGAACTTCTATCTTTACACAAAATGGGCGTCCAAAGTCTATCTTATGCACAAAATGGGCGGCCAAGTTACAAGGATCAAGCTAAAGGAATCATTTTCCCTCCAAAGCTCATCTTAGGTGCCTAACCTAATCAGATTAGGGTTTGGTTTCCTACTTTGAAGGGATAAGTGAGAATATCAAGGAAAATGGTCAAAGATGGCATCACAAATGATAGAGTGTGAAGTGGATCGACTTCAACCCTAGTTAGATTGGTTTTTAGCTTAATTAGTTTAATTATTATTTTTATTTTCAGTAATTATCTTTTAGAGAGTCAAGGACATGTATTTAAAGGGCACAAGTCATTAATAAACATTATGATGCAGGAGCATCCATGATCAATCCAAGTCTCCTAACAAAGAGTCATCAAGAAGAGATTAAGGTGAAGGAGATTCAGTTCATTAGCTTACTTAATCCAATTTCGAACAAACAAGTACTTCGAATTGTTAATTAAGCTTAACACCTTCTTAATCTTTTTTAAGCCTTGTTGATTAATGCTTATGATCATCTTAACATCATTAAGTATTAGTAATAAAGCTTGAATTATGATTAAATAGCTTAATTAGTTAGTTCTAAGTCATTAAAGTAAGCTTAGTGAAACTGTTTTGGAAGAACAGAAATTATACGGTTTGTTTAGGGAACGTTTTGGCTACGTTTTTGAGCTTTATTCTTGGCTAAGGCAACCATACATGACTCACCTGTGTGCTTACATACATCACCAACAAGCATGTGAAGAGTTGGAGGCAAGAATCAATAGGAAATGAGAGCTTCATGGAGAAGTATCCAAAACCGCAGCTGGGAGGCGTCTTTCTGGGCCCCTCTTCATCAGTTCTGGGCAGCCGTCTTTTTTTAGCTTTTGGAGCTGATTTTTTGAGGATATTTTCCTTAGAATGTCTATTTTAATACCTTAGCTTCCTTTTTGCAGTAGGACATTTTCGTTTCTCAGAATCCCTCAATCATTGCACCTAGGTACTGTAAACTGGCCAGATTTTTGTAATAGTTTAAGATGGCTTTTGTTACCTAAGCAAAACATCACCAAATGACGTGAATTTTTGGTATGTTACTGCTTTATATGTTAGGTTTGTAAGGCAAGAAGTTTCATTAGACTTTGTTGAATGAATTAAGAGTTATACTCATTTCTTTGAGCTGTGCGCTTAGAGCAAAACTGGACAGTTTGTCCTAGTTAAAGTCTTTGAGTTAATTAGCTAACTAACGTAGATTAGTTACTAATTTAACAAAGCAAGGTTGCACCAAGAGTTCTTCTTTGACATTGGTGGCCTAGTTTGGTGGTTCTAAGGCTAGTGAAAGTGGTGGTTGTTGCTACGGTTCCAACAAGGCTTGAAGCAAAACTGATTCTTCGGTTCTTAACCAACGAATGCTCTTGTTTATGAAATGCTTTATGCATCATTTGGTATCAGAGCTTTGGTTAGTTTAAGAGCATTCTTTTAACCCTCTAATCATCCCATAATCACTCCCTAAACTCATACACTTATCCCCCCCAAAACCGAAATCAATTCTAAGCCCAAACACATCTCTTTTCTTCTCTTTTCACCTCTAATCTTTGATACAACTTAGTGGTTGTAAAAATGAGTGGTGGTGAAGATCCAAATCAGTTTAGAAGGGGCATGACATTGAATGAAGCAAGGTTAGTTGGCCTTGAGAATCAAATGGCTACAATTAGTGAGCAAATGGCAAATCTCATGGAAGCTTTTCGAAGTTCTAGTGTTGGAGTTCGAAGAGAAGTTCATGAAAGGAGGCACTTTGAAGATGAGAATGAGGTTGTTTATGACTCTAGTGAAGAAGTACAATCACAAACTTCTAATCAAAGAAGGAGGCCACGAAAACAAGATGATTTTCGAGACATAAAGTTAGATGTTCCAGAATTTGATGGAAACCTTAATCCGGATGCTTATTTGGAATGGGTTTCGAGATGTAATAGGATTTTCGAGCTAAAGGAGTATGATGATTCGAAATCTTTCAAGTTGGCTATCACTAAGCTAAAGGGTTATGCATCCCTTTGGTGGGAAAACGTTACTCTTGCTAGAGAAAGGAAGCATAAGCCGAAAATCAAGAGCTGGAAGAAACTGAAAAAGAAGATGGAAGCTAAGTTTCTCCCCTCCACTTACACTCTTGATTTATATAACCAACTTTCTGATTTGTTCCAAGGTACTAAGAATGTCGAGACATACATCCATGAATATGAAAAGTTGATGATGAAATTGGATGTTCAAGAAAGGGAAGAGCAGACCATGGCTCGTTTTGTGAAGGGCCTAGATCGTGACATCCAAAAGAAGCTTGAGCTTCAATCTTATTCTACTTTAGATGAACTTTTCAGGTTGGCTCTTAAGGTGGAAAAGCATCAAAAAGACAAGAAGAAAAAGGTATTTAGCAAAGGAACTTCTTATGCTAAAGGAGGTTCTAGTTCCTATGTAAAGCCTACTTCGACATCTCCATTTACACCTAAAAATGAAGCTGGTTCGAAATTTCTTGATAAAGGGAAGAAAGTTGCTGAAAGTTCTTCCAAGAAGGATGATATCAAATGTTTTAAGTGTCATGGTTATGGTCATTATCAAGCACAATGCCCAAACAGAAGGGTAATGACCTTATTAGACATTAAAAACATAGAAGATGCCCTTAAAGATCAAGAGGAGCACGAAAAAGAATCTGAAAAGGAGGATGAATGCAATGAAGATGTTCTTGTTGATGAAGTGGAAGGAGATGATCATCTTAGCTTGGTTCTAAGGAGGGTCCTTCACTCCAAAGAAGCCGAAGCTATACCATCTCAACGAGACCAGATTTTTCAGACAAAATGCTTAATCAAGGGCAAGATTTGTTCCATGATTATTGATGGTGGGAGTTGCACTAATGTAGCTTCGAGTTCTATGGTGGAGAAGCTCAATCATCCTACCTTCAGTCATCCTAAACCATATAAGCTTCATTGGCTTAATGATGGTAACTGTGTGGAGGTAACAAAACAAGCTTTAATTAGCTTCTCTTTTGGTGATTCGTATAATGATAAGGTTTTATGTGATGTAGTGCCTATGAATGCATGTCATATTCTCTTAGGGAGGCCGTGGCAATCTGATAAGGAAACCTTACATAATGGTAGGACTAATACATACACTTTCATGCATGAAAACAAGAAAATTATACTTAGTCCTAGCAAAAAGGGTCCGAATTTGCCTAAGAAAGAAACCTCCAATTCGAAAGCTAAAAATCAGAAATCCTTAATTCTCCAAAAACACCAAGTTGATAAGGCCATTGAAAAGGGGAAGGAAATGTACTTGTTGTTATTAGTTGCTGCAAATGATGAAAATACTCGTGAATTACATGATTGGGTTAAACCATTAGTGAACGATTTTAGTGATATTTTTCCCGAGGATCTTCCATATGGTTTACCACCTAGTAGGGGTATTGAGCATCAAATTGACTTAGTTCCTGGAGCACCATTACCTAATAAGGCAGCTTATAGATGTAATCCTGAAGAAGCTAAAGAGTTGCAAAAACAGATTACTGAATTGTTAGCTAAGGGATTTGTACAAGAAAGTCTTAGTCCATGTGCTGTTCCTGTTATTTTGGTTCCAAAGAAGGATGGAACTATGCGTATGTGTGTAGATTGCAGGGCTATAAACAACATTACCATCAAGTATAGGTATCCTATTCCTAGGCTTGATGATTTGCTCGATGAATTACATGGTGCTACTATATTCTCCAAGATAGATTTGCGTAGTGGTTATCATCAGATTCGAATCAAGGAAGGGGATGAATGGAAAACAGCCTTTAAGACTAAGAGTGGGTTATATGAGTGGCGTGTTATGCCATTTGGTTTAACTAATGCTCCTAGTACTTTCATGAGGCTCATGCATGAGGTACTTCGTCCTTTCATTGGTTCGTTTGTTGTGGTTTATTTTGATGATATTCTTGTGTATAGCAACAGTGAACAGGATCATCTTATTCATCTGAAGAAGGTTTTCCTTAAGCTAAGGGAAAAGAAGCTATATGCAAAGATGGAGAAGTGTGAATTCTTCACTTCTAGTGTGTCTTTTCTTGGTTTCATTATTTCATCTCAGGGTATTTCTATGGATGAATCCAAGGTGGAGGCAATCAAATCATGGCCAATTCCAAAGTCCATCACAGAAGTTCGAAGTTTTCATGGATTGGCATCTTTTTACAGGAGATTCATCAGAGGTTTTAGTACTATTTTGGCTCCACTGACCGAATGTATCAAAGGGGGTTCTTTCACTTGGACTCCAGCAGCTCAGGAAGCATTTGATCAGTTGAAAAGCAAGCTTTGTGAGGCGCCTGTTCTAGCCTTACCAGATTTCAAGAAAGTGTTTGAAGTGGAATGTGATGCAAGTGGCGTAGGGATTGGAGCTGTTTTACAACAAGGAGGGCGTCCCATAGCCTATTTCAGTGAGAAGCTCAATCATGCCAAGCTCAACTACAGCACCTATGATAAAGAGTTCTATGCTATTATTCGTGCTTTGACTTATTGGACTCATTATCTTAGGCCAGCTCAGTTTGTGTTGCATTCAGATCATCAAGCTTTGAAGTACATTAATGGGCAACATAAGCTCAGTTCACGACATGCTAAATGGGTGGAGTTCCTTCAATCTTTTGATTTTGTTTTAAAATACAAAACTGGAGTTTCTAATGTGGTTGCAGATGCATTATCTAGGAGGCATTCTATGCTTTCTCTAATGGAGGCTCGAGTTCTTGGCTTCACTCATATTAAGGAGCTTTATTATGATGATCCAGATTTTTCACCATTGATAGAGGCGTGCAAGGATGGTTCTCATGGAGCTTATTCGGTTCTAGATGGTTTTCTCTTCCGAAATAATAAGCTTTGTATCCCTAAGTGCTCACTAAGGGATTTGCTCATCAAGGAGGTTCATGGAGGAGGCCTAGCAGGGCATTTTGGTATTAACAAAACTGTGGATGTTTTGCAGGAACACTTTTATTGGCCAAAACTGGCAGGTGATGTTCACTCAGTTCTAGCTCGATGTTCTACATGTCAAAAGGCCAAGAGTTCTTTTCATCAAGGGCTCTATACTCCACTTCCAGTTCCTAATCAGCCATGGGAAGATGTTAGTATGGATTTCATTGTAGCTTTGCGTAGGACTCAAAGGCAAAGAGACGCTATTATGGTGGTGGTGGATCGATTCTCAAAGATGGCTCATTTTATTGCTTGCAACAAGACGGATGATGCAATTCATGTAGCTGATTTGTACTTCAAGGAGATCATTAGATTACATGGTGTACCGAAGACTATTGTTTCTGATAAGGATGTTAAGTTCCTTAGTTTCTTTTGGAAGACTTTATGGAAGCTCCTAGGTACTAAGCTCCTCTTTAGTACTACGGCGCATCCACAAACTGATGGTCAAACGGAGGTTACAAACAGGACACTTACTACTCTCCTCAGGACTCTAGTTAACAAGTCACAGAAAGATTGGGATCTAAAGCTAGCACATGCCGAATTTGCTTATAATAGATCACCTACATATGCCACGAAGTGCTCTCCATTCGAAGTAAACTATGGGGTTAATCCTTTAAGTCCCATTGATTTACTACCTATTCCAGTTGAAGTGAGGCAAAGCAAAGATGCAGAGGAGAAGGCAAAGGAGATGAAAAAGCTTCACCAACAGATTAGAGCACGCATTGAGAAGGTTAATGAAGCTTACAAGGTCCGAGCTAACAAGCATCGAAAGGAGGTCATTTACAAGCCCGGGGACTTGGTATGGTTGCACCTAAGGAAGGAACGATTTCCATCAAGAAGGAAGAACAAGCTGATGCCAAGGAGTGATGGTCCATTTAGGGTGCTTGAAAAGATCAATAACAATGCATACAAGATAGAACTACCAAGTGAGATGGGCAACATTTCGGCCACCTTCAATGTGGGTGATTTAGCTCCATATTTAGAAGAAGATTTTGAGTTACAAGAAGACTTCTCCAAACCAGGGGAGAATGATGCAGGAGCATCCATGATCAATCCAAGTCTCCTAACAAAGAGTCATCAAGAAGAGATTAAGGTGAAGGAGATTCAGTTCATTAGCTTACTTAATCCAATTTCGAACAAACAAGGTACGGTTCCAACAAGGAACGATTTCCATCAAGAAGGAAGAACAAGCTGATGCCAAGGAGTGATGGTCCATTTAGGGTGCTTGAAAAGATCAATAACAATGCATACAAGATAGAACTACCAAGTGAGATGGGCAACATTTCGGCCACCTTCAATGTGGGTGATTTAGCTCCATATTTAGAAGAAGATTTTGAGTTACAAGAAGACTTCTCCAAACCAGGGGAGAATGATGCAGGAGCATCCATGATCAATCCAAGTCTCCTAACAAAGAGTCATCAAGAAGAGATTAAGGTGAAGGAGATTCAGTTCATTAGCTTACTTAATCCAATTTCGAACAAACAAGTACTTCGAATTGTTAATTAAGCTTAACACCTTCTTAATCTTTTTTAAGCCTTGTTGATTAATGCTTATGATCATCTTAACATCATTAAGTATTAGTAATAAAGCTTGAATTATGATTAAATAGCTTAATTAGTTAGTTCTAAGTCATTAAAGTAAGCTTAGTGAAACTATTTTGGAAGAACAGAAATTATACGGTTTGTTTAGGGAACGTTTTGGCTACGTTTTTGAGCTTTATTCTTGGCTAAGGCAACCATACATGACTCACCTGTGTGCTTACATACATCACCAACAAGCATGTGAAGAGTTGGAGGCAAGAATCAATAGGAAATGAGAGCTTCATGGAGAAGTATCCAAAACCGCAGCTGGGAGGCGTCTTTCTGGGCCCCTCTTCATCAGTTCTGGGCAGCCGTCTTTTTTTAGCTTTTGGAGCTGATTTTTTGAGGATATTTTCCTTAGAATGTCTATTTTAATACCTTAGCTTCCTTTTTGCAGTAGGACATTTTCGTTTCTCAGAATCCCTCAATCATTGCACCTAGGTACTGTAAACTGGCCAGATTTTTGTAATAGTTTAAGATGGCTTTTGTTACCTAAGCAAAACATCACCAAATGACGTGAATTTTTGGTATGTTACTGCTTTATATGTTAGGTTTGTAAGGCAAGAATTTTCATTAGACTTTGTTGAATGAATTAAGAGTTATACTCATTTCTTTGAGCTGTGCGCTTAGAGCAAAACTGGACAGTTTGTCCTAGTTAAAGTCTTTGAGTTAATTAGCTAACTAACGTAGATTAGTTACTAATTTAACAAAGCAAGGTTGCACCAAGAGTTCTTCTTTGACATTGGTGGCCTAGTTTGGTGGTTCTAAGGCTAGTGAAAGTGGTGGTTGTTGGTACGGTTCCAACAAGGCTTGAAGCAAAACTGATTCTTCGGTTCTTAACCAACGAATGCTCTTGTTTATGAAATGCTTTATGCATCACATTATTAGACGTTTTATACACATTGAACTTTCGAGTTTCTTTTGCTTTGATTAATTCATCATTAATCCAAGCGCCTATGCTAGCTTAATTTTGAGCTTGAATCAAGTGGTGTTCTTAGGACCTTAATATTGACTTAGTGGTGATTTCTGTATCTAAGTTAATTTAAGTAAAGCTTAACTATCATTCATAATTCATAATCAAACCTATTCTGCCTAGAGCATAGCCAGAATATAACAATGCAAGTTCTAGTAGGGTTCCAATTCCTATTGTGATTAGGATTGATTTTGGAGAGAAAATGATAAGCTTAGGCGTGTGTATGGAGATGATAAGGGCGAAATCCTATCATTTTCCTTAGATAGTTATCTTTGCTTATGTTTATCTCTATCTTTCCCTTCATTTTAGGGATTAAGATTTATTTTGCTTTTTAGATAGAATTTAAGTTTCCTTATCATACTAGGAGATGTACTAGTATAAATAAGGCCCTATGGACGTTTTTATGGAGTAGTTAATTTCAGAATTTGATTTCATATTTTCGAGTATTAATTGTTTGTCAATTAATTTCGTTCCATATAATAATTTTCAAGAGTGTTAATTATTGAGTGATTAATCTACTTAATTCCAGGAGTGGTTTAAGTGAGATTAAAAGTTAATTAAATCTTTCAGGAGTGATTGATTTAATTTCCATATCCCAAACACATAAACACAAATAAACACATACAAAAATTCAGACTTTTAATTATCTAGATTCCTTTGCATTGGAGTACACTTGAATGTTTCTTTCATAGAGTCACATTCATATCAATTGGTATCAGTTTTCCAGGAGGGTGAGGAAAGAAAGTGTCCGACTTTCTTGGTAAGCGTTCTAAACTAGTTAATTCTAGTTCTTGATCCTTGTTTGGGCTTGTGTGGTTGGTTGGCTACTATTCTTGTTGGCGTGACTTTGTGTGTTTTGTGTGGCTTATTTGTTGATTGTTTTAAGCTTTAAATCATGTCTAGTGTGGAGAAACTTGAAAAAATGATGCATGATTTACTTATTGGTGTTGAGGAGGACAGAGCTAGGGCTAGGAGGTTGGAAACCGCCCATCTAACCTTGCATGATATGTTTAAAAGGAGAAACGACCCTAATCATGTTGATTATGAATCTGATCATGAGGTTGTCCAAAAAGTTAAATCCACTTATGATGATGATAGGGGAATAAAATTGGATGATTTTGATGGTAATGCAAATCCTGAAGATTTGCTTGAGTGGATTAGACAACTTGAGAAGGTGTGTGACTATAGGGGATTTGATGATGATAAAGAGTTTAAAATTGCCACTATTAGACTAACTAAATATGCAGGAATTTGGTTAGAAAGTCTAAAAGCAAAAAGGGCAAAACTTGGAAAACCTAAGCTTAAAAGTTGGGAGAAGCTTAAAAAGAAGTTGAAAGAGAGATTTATTCCAAGTGATTTCATTCAGAGGCAATACATGAAAAAGCGTGATTTAACTCAAAATTCTATGAGTGTGAATGATTATACTTTGGAATTTGATAATTTATGCTTGCTATGTGGGAATGAAGAGGTTGAGCAAGAAAAAATTGCTAGGTTTATTGGAGGTCTTCATAAATCTATTGCTAGAAAGATTGATATTGCCAACTATAGTACCTTTGATGATGTGTGTCAATTGGCTTTGAAGTTTGAAAGACATGTGATGCAGGAGCATCCATGATCAATCCAAGTCTCCTAACAAAGAGTCATCAAGAAGAGATTAAGGTGAAGGAGATTCAGTTCATTAGCTTACTTAATCCAATTTCGAACAAACAAGTACTTCGAATTGTTAATTAAGCTTAACACCTTCTTAATCTTTTTTAAGCCTTGTTGATTAATGCTTATGATCATCTTAACATCATTAAGTATTAGTAATAAAGCTTAAATTATGATTAAATAGCTTAATTAGTTAGTTCTAAGTCATTAAAGTAAGCTTAGTGAAACTGTTTTGGAAGAACAGAATTTACACGGTTTGTTTAGGGCTCGTTTTGGCTACGTTTTTGAGCTTTATTCTTGGCTAAGGCAACCATACATGACTCACCTGTGTGCTTACATACATCACCAACAAGCATGTGAAGAGTTGGAGGCAAGAATCAATAGGAAACGAGAGCTTCATGAAGAAGTATCCAAAACCGCAGCTCCCTGCGTCATTCTGGGCCCATTTTCATCAGTTCTGGGCAGCCGCTTTTCTTTAGCTTTTGGAGCTGATTTTTTGAGGATATTTTCCTTAGAATGTCTATTTTAATACCTTAGCTTCCTTTTTGCAGTAGGACATTTTCGTTTCTCAGAATCCCTCAATCATTGCACCTAGGTACTGAAAACTGGCCAGAATTTTGTAATAGTTTAAGATGGCTTTTGTTACCTAAGCAAAACATCACCAAATGACGTGAATTTTTGGTATGTTACTGCTTTATATGTTAGGTTTGTAAGGCAAGAAGTTTCATTAGAGTTTGTTGAATGAATTAAGAGTTATACTCATTTCTTTGAGCTGTGCGCTTAGAGCAAAACTGGACAGTTTGTCCTAATTAAAGTCTTTGAGTTAATTAGCTAACTAACGTAGATTAGTTACTAGTTTAACAAAGCAAGGTTGCACCAAGAGTTCTTCTTTGACATTGGTGGCCTAGTTTGGTGGTTCTAAGGCTAGTGAAAGTGGTGGTTGTTGGTACGGTTCCAACAAGGCTTGAAGCAAAACTGATTCTTCGGATCTTAACCAACGAATGCTCTTGTTTATGAAATGCTTTATGCATCATTTGGTATCAGAGCTTTGGTTAGTTTAAGAGTATTCTTTTAACCCTCTAATCATCCCATAATCACTTCCTAAACTCATACACTTATCCCCCCCAAAACCGAAATCAATTCTAAGCCCAAACACATCTCTTTTCTTCTCTTTTCACCTCTAATCTTTGATACAACTTAGTGGTTGTTAAAATGAGTGGTGGTGAAGATCCAAATCAGTTTAGAAGGGGCATGACATTGAATGAAGCAAGGTTAGTTGGCCTTGAGAATCAAATGGCTACAATTAGTGAGCAAATGGCAAATCTCATGGAAGCTTTTCGAAGTTCTAGTGTTGGAGTTCGAAGAGAAGTTCATGAAAGGAGGCACTTTGAAGATGAGAATGAGGTTGTTTATGACTCTAGTGAAGAAGTACAATCACAAACTTCTAATCAAAGAAGGAGGCCACGAAAACAAGATGATTTTCGAGACATCAAGTTAGATGTTCCAGAATTTGATGGAAACCTTAATCCGGATGCTTATTTGGAATGGGTTTCGAGATGTAATAGGATTTTCGAGCTAAAGGAGTATGATGATTCGAAATCTTTCAAGTTGGCTATCACTAAGCTAAAGGGTTATGCATCTCTTTGGTGGGAAAACGTTGCTCTTGCTAGAGAAAGGAAGCATAAGCCGAAAATCAAGAGCTGGAAGAAACTGAAAAAGAAGATGGAAGCTAAGTTTCTCCCCTCCACTTACACTCTTGATTTATATAACCAACTTTCTGATTTGTTCCAAGGTACCAAGAATGTCGAGACATACATCCATGAATATGAAAAGTTGATGATGAAATTGGATGTTCAAGAAAGGGAAGAGCAGACCATGGCTCGTTTTGTGAAGGGCCTAGATCGTGACATCCAAAAGAAGCTTGAGCTTCAATCTTATTCTACTTTAGATGAACTTTTCAGGTTGGCTCTTAAGGTGGAAAAGCATCAAAAAGATAAGAAGAAGAAGGTATTTAGCAAAGGAACTTCTTATGCTAAAGGAGGTTCTAGTTCCTATGTAAAGCCTACTTCGACATCTCCATTTACACCTAAAAATGAAGCTGGTTCGAAATTTCTTGATAAAGGGAAGAAAGTTGCTGAAAGTTCTTCCAAGAAGGATGATATTAAATGTTTTAAGTGTCATGGTTATGGTCATTATCAAGCACAATGCCCAAACAGAAGGGTAATGACCTTACTAGACATTAAAAACATAGAAGATGCCCTTAAAGATCAAGATGAGCACGAAAAAGAATCTGAAAAGGAGGATGAATGCAATGAAGATGTTCTTGTTGATGAAGTGGAAGGAGATGATCATCTTAGCTTGGTTCTAAGGAGGGTCCTTCACTCCAAAGAAGCCGAAGCTATACCATCTCAACGAGACCAGATTTTTCAGACAAAATGCTTAATCAAGGGCAAGATTTGTTCCATGATTATTGATGGTGGGAGTTGCACTAATGTAGCTTCGAGTTCTATGGTGGAGAAGCTCAATTATCCTACTTTCAGTCATCCTAAACCATATAAGCTTCATTGGCTTAATGATGGTAACTGTGTGGAGGTAACAAAACAAGCTTTAATTAGCTTCTCTTTTGGTGATTCGTATAATGATAAGGTTTTATGTGATGTAGTGCCTATGAATGCATGTCATATTCTCTTAGGGAGGCCGTGGCAATCTGATAAGGAAACCTTACATAATGGTAGGACTAATACATACACTTTCATGCATGAAAACAAGAAAATTATACTTAGTCCTAGCAAAAAGGGTCCGAATTTGCCTAAGAAAGAAACCTCCAATTCGAAAGCTAAAAATCAGAAATCCTTAATTCTCCAAAAACACCAAGTTGATAAGGCCATTGAAAAGGGGAAGGAAATGTACTTGTTGTTGTTATTTGCTGCAAATGATGAAAATACTCGTGAATTACATGATTGGGTTAAACCATTAGTGAACGATTTTAGTGATATTTTTCCCGAGGATCTTCCCTATGGTTTACCACCTAGTAGGGGTATTGAGCATCAAATTGACTTAGTTCCTGGAGCACCATTACCTAATAAGGCAGCTTATAGATGTAATCCTGGAGAAGCTAAAGAGTTACAAACAGGACACTTACTACTCTACTCAGGACTCTAGTTAACAAGTCACAGAAAGATTGGGATCTAAAGCTAGCACATGCAGAATTTGCTTATAATAGATCACCTACATATGCCACGAAGTGCTCTCCATTCGAAGTGAACTATGGGGTTAATCCTTTAAGCCCCATTGATTTACTACCTATTCCAGTTGAAGTGAGGCAAAGCAAAGATGCAGAGGAGAAGGCAAAGGAGATGAAAAAGCTTCACCAACAGATTAGAGCACGCATTGAGAAGGTTAATGAAGCTTACAAGGTCCGAGCTAACAAGCATCGAAAGGAGGTCATTTACAAGCCCGGGGACTTGGTATGGTTGCACCTAAGGAAGGAACGATTTCCATCAAGAAGGAAGAACAAGCTGATGCCAAGGAGTGATGGTCCATTTAGGGTGCTTGAAAAGATCAATAACAATGCATACAAGATAGAACTACCAAGTGAGATGGGCAACATTTCGGCCACCTTCAATGTGGGTGATTTAGCTCCATATTTAGAAGAAGATTTTGAGTTACAAGAAGACTTCTCCAAACCAGGGGAGAATGATGCAGGAGCATCCATGATCAATCCAAGTCTCCTAACAAAGAGTCATCAAGAAGAGATTAAGGTGAAGGAGATTCAGTTCATTAGCTTACTTAATCCAATTTCGAACAAACAAGTACTTCGAATTGTTAATTAAGCTTAACACCTTCTTAATCTTTTTTAAGCCTTGTTGATTAATGCTTATGATCATCTTAACATCATTAAGTATTAGTAATAAAGCTTAAATTATGATTAAATAGCTTAATTAGTTAGTTCTAAGTCATTAAAGTAAGCTTAGTGAAACTGTTTTGGAAGAACAGAATTTACACGGTTTGTTTAGGGCTCGTTTTGGCTACGTTTTTGAGCTTTATTCTTGGCTAAGGCAACCATACATGACTCACCTGTGTGCTTACATACATCACCAACAAGCATGTGAAGAGTTGGAGGCAAGAATCAATAGGAAACGAGAGCTTCATGAAGAAGTATCCAAAACCGCAGCTCCCTGCGTCATTCTGGGCCCATTTTCATCAGTTCTGGGCAGCCGCTTTTCTTTAGCTTTTGGAGCTGATTTTTTGAGGATATTTTCCTTAGAATGTCTATTTTAATACCTTAGCTTCCTTTTTGCAGTAGGACATTTTCGTTTCTCAGAATCCCTCAATCATTGCACCTAGGTACTGAAAACTGGCCAGAATTTTGTAATAGTTTAAGATGGCTTTTGTTACCTAAGCAAAACATCACCAAATGACGTGAATTTTTGGTATGTTACTGCTTTATATGTTAGGTTTGTAAGGCAAGAAGTTTCATTAGAGTTTGTTGAATGAATTAAGAGTTATACTCATTTCTTTGAGCTGTGCGCTTAGAGCAAAACTGGACAGTTTGTCCTAATTAAAGTCTTTGAGTTAATTAGCTAACTAACGTAGATTAGTTACTAGTTTAACAAAGCAAGGTTGCACCAAGAGTTCTTCTTTGACATTGGTGGCCTAGTTTGGTGGTTCTAAGGCTAGTGAAAGTGGTGGTTGTTGGTACGGTTCCAACAAGGCTTGAAGCAAAACTGATTCTTCGGATCTTAACCAACGAATGCTCTTGTTTATGAAATGCTTTATGCATCAACATGAACTTGAGGATAAGAAAACCTATGGGGGGAAAAACACCACTTTCAAAAGCTTTAACCCTAACCCTAATTATCCATCTTCTTCCAAAGCCTTTGAAAAAAATGAAATTCCTTCTAAGGGGGAACAAAAGGGGGAGCGCCCTAAATTGGTGGTTTATAGAGAGAAGTATGATGATAGTAGGAAGTGTTTTAAGTGTCAAGGGAGGGGTCATACTGCTGCAAATTGTCCCACTAGAAAAGCCCTAACCATGAGACAATACGTGACCATGGAGGAGGAAGAGAGGATGTATGACTATGTGGTGGAGAGTGACCATGAGAGTGAGGAGAATGAGGATGAAGATGCCTATGCTGAAGATTACTCTAGGATGATTGGAGTTATTAGGAGGACGTTACATGTTGATCATTCACCTAATCATGAGCAAAGAGAAAATCTTTTTCATACTAGATGTAGAGTTGGTGATTTCTCTTGCAATGTGATTATTGATAGTGGATCTTGCACTAATGTGGTGGCATCTAATATGGTCTCTAAGTTGAATTTGTTGGTTAGAGATCATCCTTGTCCTTACAAGTTGAGTTGGTTAGATGATAAGACTGGTTTGATGGTTAAGAAATAAGCCCTTGTTTCTTTTTCGATTGGTAGCTACAAGGATGACTTGTGGGGTGATGTTCTTCCTATGAGTGCTTGTCATATTCTTCTTGGTAGACCTTGGTAATTTGATCGAAAGGTTATCCATGAAGGGGAGACCAATGTGTATTCTGTTTTGATGGGATCCAAACGGATTCGACTTATGCCCTTGTCTCCTAACACTATTGCGCCAAAGAAGAAGGATGAAAGCAAGCAAAATTTGTTCATTTCACCCAAAGAGTTCGAAAAGGAGGTTGAAATAGAAGGTCATGGTTATGCTTTATTTGTTAAATGTACTTTAACTAATGATGTTTCTATGAAGGATCCTAACCTTACAGCTTTGTTAGAGGAGTTTGGGGATGTTTTTCCCAAAGAGTTGCGTCAAGGGTTGTCACCTTTGAGAGGGATTGAACATGCTATTGATCTAGTGCCAGGCGCACCTTTGCCTAACAAACCAGCATATAGATGTGATCCTATGGCTTCTAAGGAGCTACAAAGATAGATTGAAGAGTTGATTGAACGAGGCTATGTGAGAGAAAGCATGAGTCCATGCGCCGTTCCTGCTGATGCATAAAGCATTTCATAAACAAGAGCATTCGTTGGTTAAGAACCGAAGAATCAGTTTTGCTTCAAGCCTTGTTGGAACCGTACCAACAACCACCACTTTCACTAGCCTTAGAACCACCAAACTAGGCCACCAATGTCAAAGAAGAACTCTTGGTGCAACCTTGCTTTGTTAAATTAGTAACTAATCTACGTTAGTTAGCTAATTAACTCAAAGACTTTAATTAGGACAAACTGTCCAGTTTTGCTATAAGCGCACAGCTCAAAGAAATGAGTATAACTCTTAATTCATTCAACAAACTCTAATGAAACTTTTTACATTACAATCCTAACATATAAGGCAGTAACATACCAAAGAATCACGTCATTTGGTGATGTTTTGCTTAGGTAACAAAAGCCATCTTAAACTATTACAAAAATCTGGCCAGTTTTCAGTACCTAGGTGCAATGATTGAGGGATTCTGAGAAACGAAAATGTCCTACTGCAAAAAGGAAGCTAAGGTAATAAAATAGACATTCTAAGGAAAATATCCTCAAAAAATCAGCTCCAAAAGCTAAAAAAAGACGGCTGCCCAGAACTGATGAAGAGGGGCCCAGAATGACGCCTCCCAGCTGCGGTTTTGGATACTTCTTCATGAAGCTCTCATTTCCTATTGATTCTTGCCTCCAACTCTTCACATGCTTGTTGGTGATGTATGTAAGCACACAGGTGAGTCATGTATGGTTGCCTTAGCCAAGAATAAAGCTCAAAAACGTAGCCAAAACGTGCCCTAAACAAACCGTATAAATTCTGTTCTTCCAAAACAGTTTCACTAAGCTTACTTTAATGACTTAGAACTAACTAATTAAGCTATTTAATCATAATTAAAGCTTTATTACTAATACTTTATGATGTTAAGATGATCATAAGCATTAATCAACAAGGCTTAAAAAAGATTAAAAAGGTGTTAAGCTTAATTAACAATTCGAAGTACTTGTTTGTTCGAAATTGGATTAAGTAAACAAATGAACTGAATCTCCTTCACCTTAATCTCTTCTTGATGACTCTTTGTTAGGAGACTTGGATTGATCATGGATGCTCCTGCATCATTTGATACCATTGATGACTCTTTGTTAGGAGACTTGGATTGATCATGGATGCTCCTGCATCATTCTCCCCTGTTTTGGAGAAGTCTTCTTGTAACTCAAAATCTTCTTCTAAATATGGAGCTAAATCACCCACATTGAAGGTGGCCGAAATGTTGCCCATCTCACTTGGTAGTTCTATCTTGTATGCATTGTTATTGATCTTTTCAAGCACCCTAAATGGACCATCACTCCTTGGCATCAGTTTGTTCTTCCTTCTTGATGGAAATCGTTCCTTCCTTAGGTGCAACCATACCAAGTCCCCGGGCTTGTAAATGACCTCCTTTCGATGCTTGTTAGCTCGGACCTTGTAAGCTTCATTAACCTTCTCAATGCGTGCTCTAATCTGTTGGTGAAGCTTTTTCATCTCCTTTGCCTTCTCCTCTGCATCTTTGCTTTGCCTCACTTCAACTGGAATAGGTAGTAAATCAATGGGACTTAAAGGATTAACCCCATAGTTCACTTCGAATGGAGAGCACTTCGTGGCATATGTAGGTGATCTATTATAAGCAAATTCGGCATGTGCTAGCTTTAGATCCCAATCTTTCTGTGACTTGTTAACTAGAGTCCTGAGGAGAGTAGTAAGTGTCCTGTTTGTCACCTCCGTTTGACCATCAGTTTGTGGATGCGCCGTGGTACTAAAGAGGAGCTTAGTACCTAGGAGCTTCCATAAAGTCTTCCAAAAGAAACTGAGGAACTTAACATCCTTATCAGAAACAATAGTCTTCGGTACACCATGTAATCTAATGATCTCCTTGAAGTACAAATCAGCTACATGAATTGCATCATCCGTCTTGTTGCAAGCAATGAAATGAGCCATCTTTGAGAATCGATCCACCACCACCATAATAGCATCTCTTTGCCTTTGAGTCCTAGGCAAAGCTACAATGAAATCCATACTAACATCTTCCCATGGTTGATTAGGAACTGGAAGTGGAGTATAGAGCCCTTGATGAAAAGAACTCTTGGCCTTTTGACATGTAGAACATCGAGCTAGAACTGAGTGAACATCACCTGCTAGTGATGCAGGAGCATCCATGATCAATCCAAGTCTCCTAGCAAAGAGTCATCAAGAAGAGATTAAGGTGAAGGAGATTCAGTTCATCAGTTTACTTAATCCAATTTCGAACAAACAAGTACTTCGAATTGTTAATTAAGCTTAATACCTTTTAATCTTTTTTAAGCCTTGTTGATTAATGCTTATGATCATCTTAACATCATAAAGTATTAGTAATAAAGCTTGAATTATGATTAAATAGCTTAATTAGTTAGTTCTAAGTCATTAAAGTAAGCTTAGTGAAACTGTTTTGGAAGAACAGAATTTATACGGTTTGTTTAGGGCACGTTTTGGCTACGTTTTTGAGCTTTATTCTTGGCTAAGGCAACCATACATGACTCACCTGTGTGCTTACATACATCACCAACAAGCATGTGAAGAGTTGGAGGCAAGAATCAATAGGAAATGAGAGCTTCATGGAGAAGTATCCAAAACCGCAGCTGGGAGGCGTCATTCTGGGTCCCTCTTCATCAGTTCTGGGCAGCCGTCTTTTTTTAGCTTTTGGAGCTGATTTTTTGAGGATATTTTCCTTAGAATGTCTATTTTAATACCTTAGCTTCCTTTTTGCAGTAGGACATTTTCGTTTCTCAGAATCCCTCAATCATTGCACCTAGGTACTGAAAACTGGCCAGATTTTTGTAATAGTTTAAGATGGCTTTTGTTACCTAAGCAAAACATCACCAAATGACGTGAATTTTTGGTATGTTACTGCTTTATATGTTAGGTTTGTAATGAAAGAAGTTTCATTAGAGTTTGTTGAATGAATTAAGAGTTATACTCATTTATTTGAGCTGTGCGCTTAGAGCAAAACTGGACAGTTTGTCCTAATTAAAGTCTTTGAGTTAATTAGCTAACTAACGTAGATTAGTTACTAATTTAACAAAGCAAGGTTGCACCAAGAGTTCTTCTTTGACATTGGTGGCCTAGTTTGGTGGTTCTAAGGCTAGTGAAAGTGGTGGTTGTTGGTACGGTTCCAACAAGGCTTGAAGCAAAAACTGATTCTTCGGTTCTTAACCAACGAATGCTCTTGCTTATGAAATGCTTTATGCATCATTTGGTATCAGAGCCAGGTTAGTTTAAGAGCATTCTTTTAACCCTCTAATCATCCCATAATCATTTCCTAAACTCATACACTTATCCCCCCCCAAAACCGAAATCAATTCTAAGCCCAAACACATCTCTTTTCTTCTCTTTTCACCTCTAATCTTTGATACAACTTAGTGGTTGTTAAAATGAGTGGTGGTGAAGATCCAAATCAGTTTAGAAGGGGCATGACATTGAATGAAGCAAGGTTAGTTGGCCTTGAGAATCAAATGGCTACAATTAGTGAGCAAATGGCAAATCTCATGGAAGCTTTTCGAAGTTCTAGTGTTGGAGTTCGAAGAGAAGTTCATGAAAGGAGGCACTTTGAAGATGAGAATGAGGTTGTTTATGACTCTAGTGAAGAAGTACAATCACAAACTTCTAATCAAAGAAGGAGGCCACGAAAACAAGATGATTTTCGAGACATCAAGTTAGATGTTCCAGAATTTGATGGAAACCTTAATCCGGATGCTTACTTGGAATGGGTTTCGAGATGTAATAGGATTTTCGAGCTAAAGGAGTATGATGATTCGAAATCTTTCAAGTTGGCTATCACTAAGCTAAAGGGTTATGCATCCCTTTGGTGGGAAAACGTTGCTCTTGCTAGAGAAAGGAAGCATAAGCCGAAAATCAAGAGCTGGAAGAAACTGAAAAAGAAGATGGAAGCTAAGTTTCTCCCCCCACTTACACTCTTGATTTATATAACCAACTTTCTGATTTGTTCCAAGGTACCAAGAATGTCGAGACATACATCCATGAATATGAAAAGTTGATGATGAAATTGGATGTTCAAGAAAGGGAAGAGCAGACCATGGCTCGTTTTGTGAAGGGCCTAGATCGTGACATCCAAAAGAAGCTTGAGCTTCAATCTTATTCTACTTTAGATGAACTTTTCAGGTTGGCTCTTAAGGTGGAAAAGAATCAAAAAGACAAGAAGAAGAAGGTGTTTAGCAAAGGAACTTCTTATGCTAAAGGAGGTTCTAGTTCGTATGTAAAGCCTACTTCGAAATCTCCATTTACACCTAAAAGTGAAGCTGGTTCGAAATTTCTTGATAAAGGGAAGAAAGTTGCTGAAAGTTCTTCCAAGAAGGATGATATTAAATGTTTTAAGTGTCATGGTTATGGTCATTATCAAGCACAATGCCCAAACAGAAGGGTAATGACCTTATTAGACATTAAAAACATAGAAGATGCCCTTAAAGATCAAGAGGAGCACGAAAAAGAATCTGAAAAGGAGGATGAATGCAATGAAGATGTTCTTGTTGATGAAGTGGAAGGAGATGATCATCTTAGCTTGGTTCTAAGGAGGGTCCTTCACTCCAAAGAAGCCGAAGCTATACCATCTCAACGAGACCAGATTTTTCAGACAAAATGCTTAATCAAGGGCAAGATTTGTTCCATGATTATTGATGGTGGGAGTTGCACTAATGTAGCTTCGAGTTCTATGGTGGAGAAGCTCAATTATCCTACTTTCAGTCATCCTAAACCATATAAGCTTCATTGGCTTAATGATGGTAACTGTGTGGAGGTAACAAAACAAGCTTTAATTAGCTTCTCTTTTGGTGATTCGTATAATGATAAGGTTTTATGTGATGTGGTGCCTATGAATGCATGTCATATTCTCTTAGGGAGACCGTGGCAATCTGATAAGGAAACCTTACATAATGGTAGGACTAATACATACACTTTCATGCATGAAAACAAGAAAATTATACTTAGTCCTAGCAAAAAGGGTCCGAATTTGCCTAAGAAAGAAACCTCCAATTCGAAAACTAAAAATCAGAAATCCTTAATTCTCCAAAAACATCAAGTTGATAAAGCCATTGAAAAGGGGAAGGAAATGTACTTGTTGTTGTTATTTGCTGCAAATGATGAAAATACTAGTGAATTACATGATTGGGTTAAACCATTAGTGAACGATTTTAGTGATATTTTTCCCGAGGATCTTCCTTATGGTTTACCACCTAGTAGGGGTATTGAGCATCAAATTGACTTAGTTCCTGGAGCACCATTACCTAACAAGGCAGCTTATAGATGTAATCCTGAAGAAGCTAAAGAGTTGCAAAAACAGATTACTGAATTGTTAGCTAAGGGGTTTGTACAAGAAAGTCTTAGTCCATGTGCTGTTCCTGTTATTTTGGTTCCAAAGAAGGATGGAACTATGCGTATGTGTGTAGATTGCAGGGCTATAAACAACATTACCATCAAGTATAGGTATCCTATTCCTAGGCTTGATGATTTGCTCGATGAATTACATGGTGCTACTATATTCTCCAAGATAGATTTGCGTAGTGGTTATCATCAGATTCGAATCAAGGAAGGGGATGAATGGAAAACAGCCTTTAAGACTAAGAGTGGGTTATATGAGTGGCGTGTTATGCCATTTGGTTTAACTAATGCTCCTAGTACTTTCATGAGGCTCATGCATGAGGTACTTCGTCCTTTCATTGGTTCGTTTGTTGTGGTTTATTTTGATGATATTCTTGTGTATAGCAACAGTGAACAGGATCATCTTATTCATCTGAAGAAGGTTTTCCTTAAGCTAAGGGAAAAGAAGCTATATGCAAAGATGGAGAAGTGTGAATTCTTCACTTCTAGTGTGTCTTTTCTTGTTTTCATTATTTCATCTCAGGGTATTTCTATGGATGAATCCAAGGTGGAGGCAATTAAATCATGGCCAATTCCAAAGTCCATCACAGAAGTTCGAAGTTTTCATGGATTGGCATCTTTTTACAGGAGATTCATCAGAGGTTTTAGTACTATTTTGGCTCCACTGACCGAATGTATCAAAGGGGGTTCTTTTACTTGGACTCCAGCAGCTCAGGAAGCATTTGATCAGTTGAAAAGCAAGCTTTGTGAGGCGCCTGTTCTAGCCTTACCACATTTCAAGAAAGTGTTTGAAGTGGAATGTGATGCAAGTGGCGTAGGGATTGGAGCTGTTTTACAACAAGGAGGGCGTCCCATAGCCTATTTCAGTGAGAAGCTCAATCATGCCAAGCTCAACTACAGCACCTATGATAAAGAGTTCTATGCTATTATTCGTGCCTTGACTTATTGGACTCATTATCTTAGGCCAGCTCAGTTTGTGTTGCATTCAGATCATCAAGCTTTGAAGTACATTAATGGACAACATAAGCTCAGTTCACGACATGCTAAATGGGTGGAGTTCCTTCAATCTTTTGATTTTGTTTTAAAATACAAAACTGGAGTTTCTAATGTGGTTGCAGATGCATTATCTAGGAGGCATTCTATGCTTTCTCTAATGGAGGCTCGAGTTCTTGGCTTCACTCATATTAAGGAGCTTTATTATGATGATCCAGATTTTTCACCATTGATAGAAGCGTGCAAGGATGGTTCTCATGGAGCTTATTCGGTTCTAGATGGTTTTCTCTTCCGAAATAATAAGCTTTGTATCCCTAAGTGCTCACTAAGGGATTTGCTCATCAAGGAGGTTCATGGAGGAGGCCTAGCAGGGCATTTTGGTATTAACAAAACTGTGGATGTTTTGCAGGAACACTTTTATTGGCCAAAACTGGCAGGTGATGTTCACTCAGTTCTAGCTCGATGTTCTACATGTCAAAAGGCCAAGAGTTCTTTTCATCAAGGGCTCTATACTCCACTTCCAGTTCCTAATCAGCCATGGGAAGATGTTAGTATGGATTTCATTGTAGCTTTGCCTAGGACTCAAAGGCAAAGAGACGCTATTATGGTGGTGGTGGATCGATTCTCAAAGATGGCTCATTTTATTGCTTGCAACAAGACGGATGATGCAATTCATGTAGCTGATTTATACTTCAAGGAGATCATTAGATTACATGGTGTACCGAAGACTATTGTTTCTGATAAGGATGTTAAGTTCCTTAGTTTCTTTTGGAAGACTTTATGGAAGCTCCTAGGTACTAAGCTCCTCTTTAGTACCACGGCGCATCCACAAACTGATGGTCAAACGGAGGTTACAAACAGGACACTTACTACTCTACTCAGGACTCTAGTTAACAAATCACAGAAAGATTGGGATCTAAAGCTAGCACATGCAGAATTTGCTTATAATAGATCACCTACATATGCCACGAAGTGCTCTCCATTCGAAGTGAACTATGGGGTTAATCCTTTAAGCCCCATTGATTTACTACCTATTCCAGTTGAAGTGAGGCAAAGCATAGATGCAGAGGAGAAGGCAAAGGAGATGAAAAAGCTTCACCAACAGATTAGAGCACGTATTGAGAAGGTTAATGAAGCTTACAAGGTCCGAGCTAACAAGCATCGAAAGGAGGTCATTTACAAGCCCGGGGACTTGGTATGGTTGCACCTAAGGAAGGAACGATTTCCATCCAGAAGGAAGAACAAGCTAATGCCAAGGAGTGATGGTCCATTTAGGGTGCTTGAGAAGATCAATAACAATGCATACAAGATAGAGCTACCAAGTGAGATGGGCAACATTTCGGCCACCTTCAATGTAGGTGACTTAGCTCCATATTTGGAAGAAGATTCCGAGTTACAAGAAGATTTCTCCAAACCAGGGGAGAATGATGCAGGAGCATCCATGATCAATCCAAGTCTCCTAGCAAAGAGTCATCAAGAAGAGATTAAGGTGAAGGAGATTCAGTTCATCAGTTTACTTAATCCAATTTCGAACAAACAAGTACTTCGAATTGTTAATTAAGCTTAATACCTTTTAATCTTTTTTAAGCCTTGTTGATTAATGCTTATGATCATCTTAACATCATAAAGTATTAGTAATAAAGCTTGAATTATGATTAAATAGCTTAATTAGTTAGTTCTAAGTCATTAAAGTAAGCTTAGTGAAACTATTTTGGAAGAACAGAATTTATACGGTTTGTTTAGGGCACGTTTTGGCTACGTTTTTGAGCTTTATTCTTGGCTAAGGCAACCATACATGACTCACCTGTGTGCTTACATACATCACCAACAAGCATGTGAAGAGTTGGAGGCAAGAATCAATAGGAAATGAGAGCTTCATGGAGAAGTATCCAAAACCGCAGCTGGGAGGCGTCATTCTGGGTCCCTCTTCATCAGTTCTGGGCAGCCGTCTTTTTTTAGCTTTTGGAGCTGATTTTTTGAGGATATTTTCCTTAGAATGTCTATTTTAATACCTTAGCTTCCTTTTTGCAGTAGGACATTTTCGTTTCTCAGAATCCCTCAATCATTGCACCTAGGTACTGAAAACTGGCCAGATTTTTGTAATAGTTTAAGATGGCTTTTGTTACCTAAGCAAAACATCACCAAATGACGTGAATTTTTGGTATGTTACTGCTTTATATGTTAGGTTTGTAATGAAAGAAGTTTCATTAGAGTTTGTTGAATGAATTAAGAGTTATACTCATTTCTTTGAGCTGTGCGCTTAGAGCAAAACTGGACAGTTTGTCCTAATTAAAGTCTTTGAGTTAATTAGCTAACTAACGTAGATTAGTTACTAATTTAACAAAGCAAGGTTGCACCAAGAGTTCTTCTTTGACATTGGTGGCCTAGTTTGGTGGTTCTAAGGCTAGTGAAAGTGGTGGTTGTTGGTACGGTTCCAACAAGGCTTGAAGCAAAAACTGATTCTTCGGTTCTTAACCAACGAATGCTCTTGCTTATGAAATGCTTTATGCATCAGCTAGTTTTGGCCAATAAAAGTGTTCCTGCAAAACATCCACAGTTTTGTTAATACCAAAATGTCCTGCTAGGCCTCCTCCATGAACCTCCTTGATGAGCAAATCCCTTAGTGAGCACTTAGGGATACAAAGCTTATTATTTCGGAAGAGAAAACCATCTAGAACCGAATAAGCTCCATGAGAGCCATCCTTGCACGCTTCTATCAATGGTGAAAAATCTGGATCATCATAATAAAGCTCCTTAATATGAGTGAAGCCAAGAACTCGAGCCTCCATTAGAGAAAGCATAGAATGCCTCCTAGATAATGCATCTGCAACCACATTAGAAACTCCAGTTTTGTACTTTAAAACAAAATCAAAAGATTGAAGGAACTCCACCCATTTAGCATGTCGTGAACTGAGCTTATGTTGTCCATTAATGTACTTCAAAGCTTGGTGATCTGAATGCAACACAAACTGAGCTGGCCTAAGATAATGAGTCCAATAAGTCAAAGCACGAATAATAGCATAGAACTCTTTATCATAGGTGCAGTAGTTGAGCTTGGCATGATTGAGCTTCTCACTGAAATAGGCTATGGGACGCCCTCCTTGTTGTAAAACAGCTCCAATCCCTACGCCACTTGCATCACATTCCACTTCAAACACTTTCTTGAAATGTGGTAAGGCTAGAACAGGCGCCTCACAAAGCTTGCTTTTCAACTGATCAAATGCTTCCTGAGCTGCTGGAGTCCAAGTAAAAGAACCCCCTTTGATACATTCGGTCAGTGGAGCCAAAATAGTACTAAAACCTCTGATGAATCTCCTGTAAAAAGATGCCAATCCATGAAAACTTCGAACTTCTGTGATGGACTTTGGAATTGGCCATGATTTAATTGCCTCCACCTTGGATTCATCCATAGAAATACCCTGAGATGAAATAATGAAACCAAGAAAAGACACACTAGAAGTGAAGAATTCACACTTCTCCATCTTTGCATATAGCTTCTTTTCCCTTAGCTTAAGGAAAACCTTCTTCAGATGAATAAGATGATCCTGTTCACTGTTGCTATACACAAGAATATCATCAAAATAAACAACAACAAACGAACCAATGAAAGGACGAAGTACCACATGCATGAGCCTCATGAAAGTACTAGGAGCATTAGTTAAACCAAATGGCATAACACGCCACTCATATAACCCACTTTTAGTCTTAAAGGCTGTTTTCCATTCATCCCCTTCCTTGATTCGAATCTGATGATAACCACTACGCAAATCTATCTTGGAGAATATAGTAGCACCATGTAATTCATCGAGCAAATCATCAAGCCTAGGAATAGGATACCTATACTTGATGGTAATGTTGTTTATAGCCCTGCAATCTACACACATACGCATAGTTCCATCCTTCTTTGGAACCAAAATAACAGGAACAGCACATGGACTAAGACTTTCTTGTACAAACCCCTTAGCTAACAATTCAGTAATCTGTTTTTGCAACTCTTTAGCTTCTTCAGGATTACATCTATAAGCTGCCTTGTTAGGTAATGGTGCTCCAGGAACTAAGTCAATTTGATGCTCAATACCCCTACTAGGTGGTAAACCATAGGGAAGATCCTCGGGAAAAATATCACTAAAATCGTTCACTAATGGTTTAACCCAAGCATGTAATTCACGAGTATTTTCATCATTTGCAGCAACTAACAACAACAAGTACATTTCCTTCCCCTTTTCAATGGCTTTATCAACTTGATGTTTTTGGAGAATTAAGGATTTCTGATTTTTAGCTTTCGAATTGGAGGTTTCTTTCTTAGGCAAATTCGGACCCTTTTTGCTAGGACTAAGTATAATTTTCTTGTTTTCATGCATGAAAGTGTATGTATTAGTCCTACCATTATGTAAGGTTTCCTTATCAGATTGCCACGGCCTCCCTAAGAGAATATGACATGCATTCATAGGCACCACATCACATAAAACCTTATCATTATACGAATCACCAAAAGAGAAGCTAATTAAAGCTTGTTTTGTTACCTCCACACAGTTACCATCATTAAGCCAATGAAGCTTATATGGTTTAGGATGACTGAAAGTAGGATAATTGAGCTTCTCCACCATAGAACTCGAAGCTACATTAGTGCAACTCCCACCATCAATAATCATGGAACAAATCTTGCCCTTGATTAAGCATTTTGTCTGAAAAATCTGGTCTCGTTGAGATGGTATAGCTTCGGCTTCTTTGGAGTGAAGGACCCTCCTTAGAACCAAGCTAAGATGATCATCTCCTTCCACTTCATCAACAAGAACATCTTCATTGCATTCATCCTCCTTTTCAGATTCTTTTTCGTGCTCCTCTTGATCTTTAAGGGCATCTTCTATGTTTTTAATGTCTAGTAAGGTCATTACCCTTCTGTTTGGGCATTGTGCTTGATAATGACCATAACCATGACACTTAAAACATTTAATATCATCCTTCTTGGAAGAACTTTCAGCAACTTTCTTCCCTTTATCAAGAAATTTCGAACCAGCTTCACTTTTAGGCGTAAATGGAGATGTCGAAGTAGGCTTTACATACGAACTAGAACCTCCTTTAGCATAAGAAGTTCCTTTGCTAAATACCTTCTTCTTCTTGTCCTTTTGATGCTTTTCCACCTTAAGAGCCAACCTGAAAAGTTCATCTAAATTAGAATAAGATTGAAGCTCAAGCTTCTTTTGGATGTCACGATCTAGGCCCTTCACAAAACGAGCCATGGTCTGCTCTTCCCTTTCTTGAACATCCAATTTCATCATCAACTTCTCATATTCATGGATGTAAGTCTCGACATTCTTGGTACCTTGGAACAAATCAGAAAGTTGGTTATATAAATCAAGAGTGTAAGTGGAGGGGAGATGATGCATAAAGCATTTCATAAACAAGAGCATTCGTTGGTTAAGAACCGAAGAATCAGTTTTGCTTCAAGCCTTGTTGGAACCGTACCAACAACCACCACTTTCACTAGCCTTAGAACCACCAAACTAGGCCACCAATGTCAAAGAAGAACTCTTGGTGCAACCTTGCTTTGTTAAATTAGTAACTAATCTACGTTAGTTAGCTAATTAACTCAAAGACTTTAATTAGGACAAACTGTCCAGTTTTGCTCTAAGCGCACAGCTCAAAGAAATGAGTATAACTCTTAATTCATTCAACAAAGTCTAATGAAACTTCTTGCCTTACAAACCTAACATATAAAGCAGTAACATACCAAAAATTCACGTCATTTGGTGATGTTTTGCTTAGGTAACAAAAGCCATCTTAAACTATTACAAAAATCTGGCCAGTTTACAGTACCTAGGTGCAATGATTGAGAGATTCTGAGAAACGAAAATGTCCTACTGCAAAAAGGAAGCTAAGGTATTAAAATAGACATTCTAAGGAAAATATCCTCAAAAAATCAGCTCCAAAAGCTAAAAAAAGACGGCTGCCCAGAACTGATGAAGAGGGGCCCAGAAAGACGCCTCCCAGCTGCGGTTTTGGATACTTCTCCATGAAGCTCTCATTTCCTATTGATTCTTGCCTCCAACTCTTCACATGCTTGTTGGTGATGTATGTAAGCACACAGGTGAGTCATGTATGGTTGCCTTAGCCAAGAATAAAGCTCAAAAACGTAGCCAAAACGTGCCCTAAACAAACCGTATAAATTCTGTTCTTCCAAAACAGTTTCACTAAGCTTACTTTAATGACTTAGAACTAACTAATTAAGCTATTTAATCATAATTCAAGCTTTATTACTAATACTTAATGATGTTAAGATGATCATAAGCATTAATCAACAAGGCTTAAAAAAGATTAAGAAGGTGTTAAGCTTAATTAACAATTCGAAGTACTTGTTTGTTCGAAATTGGATTAAGTAAGCTAATGAACTGAATCTCCTTCACCTTAATCTCTTCTTGATGACTCTTTGTTAGGAGACTTGGATTGATCATGGATGCTCCTGCATCAGGAGAAACTTAGCTTCCATCTTCTTTTTCAGTTTCTTCCAGCTCTTGATTTTCGGCTTATGCTTCCTTTCTCTAGCAAGAGCAACGTTTTCCCACCAAAGGGATGCATAACCCTTTAGCTTAGTGATAGCCAACTTGAAAGATTTCGAATCATCATACTCCTTTAGCTCGAAAATCCTATTACATCTCGAAACCCATTCCAAATAAGCATCCGGATTAAGGTTTCCATCAAATTCTGGAACATCTAACTTGATGTCTCGAAAATCATCTTGTTTTCGTGGCCTCCTTCTTTGATTAGAAGTTTGTGATTGTACTTCTTCACTAGAGTCATAAACAACCTCATTCTCATCTTCAAAGTGCCTCCTTTCATGAACTTCTCTTCGAATTCCAACACTAGAACTTCGAAAAGCTTCCATGAGATTTGCCATTTGCTCATAATTGTTGATGCAGGAGCATCCATGATCAATCCAAGTCTCCTAACAAAGAGTCATCAAGAAGAGATTAAGGTGAAGGAGATTCAGTTCATTAGCTTACTTAATCCAATTTCGAACAAACAAGTACTTCGAATTGTTAATTAAGCTTAACACCTTCTTAATCTTTTTTAAGCCTTGTTGATTAATGCTTATGATCATCTTAACATCATTAAGTATTAGTAATAAAGCTTGAATTATGATTAAATAGCTTAATTAGTTAGTTCTAAGTCATTAAAGTAAGCTTAGTGAAACTGTTTTGGAAGAACAGAAATTATACGGTTTGTTTAGGGAACGTTTTGGCTACGTTTTTGAGCTTTATTCTTGGCTAAGGCAACCATACATGACTCACCTGTGTGCTTACATACATCACCAACAAGCATGTGAAGAGTTGGAGGCAAGAATCAATAGGAAATGAGAGCTTCATGGAGAAGTATCCAAAACCGCAGCTGGGAGGCGTCTTTCTGGGCCCCTCTTCATCAGTTCTGGGCAGCCGTCTTTTTTTAGCTTTTGGAGCTGATTTTTTGAGGATATTTTCCTTAGAATGTCTATTTTAATACCTTAGCTTCCTTTTTGCAGTAGGACATTTTCGTTTCTCAGAATCCCTCAATCATTGCACCTAGGTACTGTAAACTGGCCAGATTTTTGTAATAGTTTAAGATGGCTTTTGTTACCTAAGCAAAACATCACCAAATGACGTGAATTTTTGGTATGTTACTGCTTTATATGTTAGGTTTGTAAGGCAAGAAGTTTCATTAGACTTTGTTGAATGAATTAAGAGTTATACTCATTTCTTTGAGCTGTGCGCTTAGAGCAAAACTGGACAGTTTGTCCTAGTTAAAGTCTTTGAGTTAATTAGCTAACTAACGTAGATTAGTTACTAATTTAACAAAGCAAGGTTGCACCAAGAGTTCTTCTTTGACATTGGTGGCCTAGTTTGGTGGTTCTAAGGCTAGTGAAAGTGGTGGTTGTTGGTACGGTTCCAACAAGGCTTGAAGCAAAACTGATTCTTCGGTTCTTAACCAACGAATGCTCTTGTTTATGAAATGCTTTATGCATCAATTGTAGCCATTTGATTCTCAAGGCCAACTAACCTTGCTTCATTCAATGTCATGCCCCTTCTAAACTGATTTGGATCTTCACCACCACTCATTTTAACAACCACTAAGTTGTATCAAAGATTAGAGGTGAAAAGAGAAGAAAAGAGATGTGTTTGGGCTTAGAATTGATTTCGGTTTTGGGGGGGGATAAGTGTATGAGTTTAGGAAATGATTATGGGATGATTAGAGGGTTAAAAGAATGCTCTTAAACTAACCAAAGCTCTGATACCAAATGATGCATAAAGCATTTCATAAACAAGAGCATTCGTTGGTTAAGAACCGAAGAATCAGTTTTGCTTCAAGCCTTGTTGGAACCGTACCAACAACCACCACTTTCACTAGCCTTAGAACCACCAAACTAGGCCACCAATGTCAAAGAAGAACTCTTGGTGCAACCTTGCTTTGTTAAATTAGTAACTAATCTACGTTAGTTAGCTAATTAACTCAAAGACTTTAATTAGGACAAACTGTCCAGTTTTGCTCTAAGCGCACAGCTCAAAGAAATGAGTATAACTCTTAATTCATTCAACAAACTCTAATGAAACTTTTTACATTACAATCCTAACATATAAGGCAGTAACATACCAAAGAATCACGTCATTTGGTGATGTTTTGCTTAGGTAACAAAAGCCATCTTAAACTATTACAAAAATCTGGCCAGTTTTCAGTACCTAGGTGCAATGATTGAGGGATTCTGAGAAACGAAAATGTCCTACTGCAAAAAGGAAGCTAAGGTAATAAAATAGACATTCTAAGGAAAATATCCTCAAAAAATCAGCTCCAAAAGCTAAAAAAAGACGGCTGCCCAGAACTGATGAAGAGGGGCCCAGAATGACGCCTCCCAGCTGCGGTTTTGGATACTTCTTCATGAAGCTCTCATTTCCTATTGATTCTTGCCTCCAACTCTTCACATGCTTGTTGGTGATGTATGTAAGCACACAGGTGAGTCATGTATGGTTGCCTTAGCCAAGAATAAAGCTCAAAAACGTAGCCAAAACGTGCCCTAAACAAACCGTATAAATTCTGTTCTTCCAAAACAGTTTCACTAAGCTTACTTTAATGACTTAGAACTAACTAATTAAGCTATTTAATCATAATTAAAGCTTTATTACTAATACTTTATGATGTTAAGATGATCATAAGCATTAATCAACAAGGCTTAAAAAAGATTAAAAAGGTGTTAAGCTTAATTAACAATTCGAAGTACTTGTTTGTTCGAAATTGGATTAAGTAAACTAATGAACTGAATCTCCTTCACCTTAATCTCTTCTTGATGACTCTTTGTTAGGAGACTTGGATTGATCATGGATGCTCCTGCATCACCTGCCCTTCTTGTCCCTAAAAAGGATGGTACATGGAGGATGTGCATTGATAGTAGGGTCGTCAACAACATCACAATCAAGTATCGTTTTCCTATGCCTAGATTGGAGGACATGCTTGATGAGTTACATGGAGCTTTGGTGTTTTCAAAGATAGATCTAAGGAGTGGATACCATCAAATGAGAATTACAGAAAGAGATGAGTGGAAAACAGCCTTTAAGACCAAACAAGGTCTATATGAGTGGATGGTGATGCCTTTTGGTCTTTGCAATGCTCCTAGTTCTTTTATGAGGCTTATGAATGAGGTACTACGTCCCTTTCTTAACAAGTTTATTGTTGTCTATCTAGATGATATTCTTGTGTATAGTACTAGTATTGAATCTCATTTAGCTCATTTAAGACTTTTGTTTGAAAAATTGAGAGAACAAAAACTGTATGGAAAGATGGAAAAGTGTGACTTTCTTGTACCTAGTATTTCTTTTCTTGGCTATATTGTTTCTAGGGATGGAGTGCATGTTGATCCAGAGAAAAGTCAAAGCTATTTCCACATGGTTGGTGCCAAGCAATGCTCATGAGTGTAGAAGTTTTCATGGCCTGCTTCCTTTTATAGGAGGTTCATTCGAAACTTCACAACAGTTATGGCTCCAATCACAGAGTTGATGAAGAAGGGAGAGTTTTCTTGGAACTCTCAAGCTCAAAGATCGTTTGAAGAGGTGAAGAGGCTCCTTTGCAACGCCCCTATCCTTGCCTTGCCAGATTTTCACAAGTTGTTCGAGGTAGAGTGTGATGCAAGTGGAATTGGAGTAGGTGCTGTTTTGATCCAAGAGAAGAGGCCTATTGCATACTTTAGTGAGAAGTTGAGTGGCGCCAAGCTCAATTACTCCAACTATGATCGTGAATTCTATGCTATTGTGAAGGCCTTGGATCATTGGTCTCATTACTTAAGGCCAAAGTCTTTCTGATGCATACGCACCTGGCTACTCTAACCTAATCAATCTAAGGTTTTTAATAAGTCTATTTAATTATTGGTTATGGTTAGTTTTGAGATTTAAGAAGTTAACCAATGGCTTTGATGGAGGTCCATCTAGCTCCATTGATCTTAAGACTAAGAACATGGTTACTTGTGTTTTAAGGGATGTTCTGAATTCCCTTAAGAGTATTGAGTCCTTTAAGTCCCTTGAAAGTGTCCTTAGCTTAGTTAATTAATTATTGACTAAGTTACTATCTTTATTGCTTTATTAGGAGTCTAATTAATAATATGTACTCTTAGTTAATTTAATGTTATATTAGATTAACTAGGAAAGTCTTAGTTGAGTTGTATTTTCATTTTTAGTAATTAGAAAGTCAACTAGGGTTGTTTCATGAAGTATGGACGAGTGAAGACTTGAGGAGCAAGGAAAATGGCTCCTAGCAAGGAAAATGGCGCCTAGAATTCAAGATAAAGATCAGCCATGAGAAAAGATAGGAAAACATCTATCTTAACCATAAAATGGGCGGCCAAGCACAAAGAATCAAGGAAACAGATCATTTTCTCTCCAAACTCTATCTTAGGCGCCTAACTCTATCATTTTGGGTTTGGTTTCCTACTTTGAAGGGAAAATGATAACAACAAGGGAAAAGATAAGCTTTGAGCGTCCAAAATGAAGGAAGCTAAGCAAGGGACGGCCTCAACCCTAGTTAGGATAGGTTTTTAGCTTAATTAGTTTAATTATCATTTTAATTTCAGTAATTATTTTCCTAGTGAGTCAAGGACATGTATTTAAAGGGCACAATCATGAATAAACGAAATTAGACTTTTATTGATAAAAAAACCTTGAGTTTTATTTGCTTTGATTAATTCCCTAATTAATCTATGCGCCTATGCTAGCTTGATTTTTAGCTTGAATCAAGTCGTGATCTTAGGAACCTTATTTTAACTTAGTGGTGCATCTGTATCTAAGTTATCTTAAGTAAAGCTTAACTATCAGTTCTTTAAACATAATCAAACCTATTCTGCCTAGGGCATAGCCAGAATATAACACTTTCATACTTCATTCAGATCATAAGGCACTCAAACACATCCATGGGCAACAAAAGCTCAATTATAGGCACGCCAAGTGGGTTGAATTCCTACAATCTTTTACTTTTTCTTCTAAATATAAAGAAGGAAAGAGTAATGTTGTTGCTGATGCTCTTTCTAGGCGTTGCTATCTCTTAACCATGGTTGATGCTCGTATTTTAGGGTTTGATCATTTGAAACAATTGTATGTAAAAGATGATGATTTTAGTAGTTCTTTTACTAACCCTAATGGCATGTATGTAGTGCAAGAAGGATTTCTTTTAAAGGGAACAAGCTTTGTGTTCCTAAAAGTGGCGTGTGGGAGTTGTTGGTGAGAGAAGTCCATAGTGGTGGGGTGGCTGGTCATTTTGGCATTCAAAAGACCCTAGACACATTGAGTGAGAGTTTCTATTGGCCTAGCATGGTGAAGGATGTTCATATGGTGGTTAGTAGGTGTGCTAGTTGTCAAAAGGCCAAGAGTACCTTTCACAAAGGCCTATACACTCCATTGCCAGTCCCTAATGCTCCTCAGGATAGTGTGAGTATGGATTTCATTGTAGGGTTGCCTAGAACTCAAAGGAGAAAAGATGCTATCATGGTGGTGGTAGATCGTTTCTCTAAAATGGCTCATTTTGTTCCTATGCATAAAACTGATGATGCTTTACATGTTGCTGATTTGTACTTTAGGGAGATCATTCGCCTACATGGCATCCCTACAAGTATTGTTAGTGATCGAGATTACATTTTTGGAGGAGCTTGTGGAAGATGGTGGGAACCAAGTTACTTTTTCAGTACTAGTCATCATCCTCAAACTGAAGTAACTAATAGAACTCTTGGAGCTTTTTTGCGTGGTTTGGTGAGCTTTTTTAACTTGTGTGGATCCATTTGAGAAAGGAGAGGTTTCCAAGCAAGAGGAAGAATAACCTCATGCCTAGGGCTGATGGTCCCTTTGAGGTGCTTGAGGTGATTGGAGATAGTGCCTACAAGATTGATCTTCCAAGTGAATATGGAGGTGTGAGTGCTACCTTCAATGTTGGAGATGATATGATTTTGGGCTCAAAGATTGTTACTTTAGAAGGTTTTAGAGTGAGTGAGAGTTATAGGACTTAAAGGAACGATTTTTATGTGATATTTAGCTAAAGAGAGTGATGGTTTTGTAGTTTAGAGAGTAACAAATAGGGATAGTAACCTTTGAATCTCGGTTCAAAGGGGTAGAAGATCGATCTCAGTCTTTCTTCAATGCTAAACAAGCAAGGTACTCAACCTTAAATCATAAGTACAAACTCATGAAATTTTAATACTTCAAAATCTGATTTTATTAATGCTAATCGGTCCTATATATATACTAGGCTAATCCTAGCACGATTAGGAATCCAAAAACCTATCTAGAAAGCATTTAAAACTAATCTCTAGAATTTAGGAAAAGATATCCTAAAGATAAGGAAGATAATCTAATAAGATAGGATAGAGATTTTCGGCTCTCCTATCTTATTTCACACGCCTAGATCAACCTTATCCCTTAGCTAATGTAATCTTGTCTTTAAGGGATTACAACTCAACTAGACTTAAACATAACCGAAATTACATCACATATTTTCGGCCATATAACAGAAAATAATATGCTGAATAAAAGTATAAATTAAATTAACTAAAGTCTAAAATAATTTAATCTAAGACTCTATAGACTAAGCCAAAAATAGGAAAAACCCTTTCAAGTGAAAGGTAAAAACCTATAGGCAAAACTATACTATGGAAATACATCATTCTCCCCCTCTTGAAAGAAACGTGTCCTCACGTTTCATGGCCAAAGGACGAACTTGGGGTAGCTTGCCTGCACCATGAAATCATCCATATCCGACGAACTAATTCCCATAGTACCATCTCCATCATAACAGCAAAATCACTTTGACAAGTACGAAACCTAGTTAAGCTCGTCAGTAAACAAGAACACTTAATAAAAGAACAAAGAAAACGCAAATCTTGCATATGAAACCTGTGCAAACCATAAAGTCCATGAGGATTAATGATTGTGTCAGAATCACAAACCCATACCCCTTTTGTTGGTTGCACGTCATGAGGAGTCTCCAAGAATGCATCTTTATTGTCAAGAACTAAAAAAAAATCAATTTTTAACTCTTCTTGCAAATCAGAAATATCTTCCTGCAGATTAGAAGTATGTTCCTGCAAATCGTTATCGTTCTTGATCTCTAGTTGTGATGCAGGAGCATCCATGATCAATCCAAGTCTCCTAACAAAGAGTCATCAAGAAGAGATTAAGGTGAAGGAGATTCAGTTCATTAGTTTACTTAATCCAATTTCGAACAAACAAGTACTTCGAATTGTTAATTAAGCTTAACACCTTTTTAATCTTTTTTAAGCCTTGTTGATTAATGCTTATGATCATCTTAACATCATAAAGTATTAGTAATAAAGCTTTAATTATGATTAAATAGCTTAATTAGTTAGTTCTAAGTCATTAAAGTAAGCTTAGTGAAACTGTTTTGGAAGAACAGAATTTATACGGTTTGTTTAGGGCACGTTTTGGCTACGTTTTTGAGCTTTATTCTTGGCTAAGGCAACCATACATGACTCACCTGTGTGCTTACATACATCACCAACAAGCATGTGAAGAGTTGGAGGCAAGAATCAATAGGAAATGAGAGCTTCATGAAGAAGTATCCAAAACCGCAGCTGGGAGGCGTCATTCTGGGCCCCTCTTCATCAGTTCTGGGCAGCCGTCTTTTTTTAGCTTTTGGAGCTGATTTTTTGAGGATATTTTCCTTAGAATGTCTATTTTATTACCTTAGCTTCCTTTTTGCAGTAGGACATTTTTCGTTTCTCAGAATCCCTCAATCATTGCACCTAGGTACTGAAAACTTGCCAGATTTTTGTAATAGTTTAAGATGGCTTTTGTTACCTAAGCAAAACATCACCAAATGACGTGATTCTTTGGTATGTTACTGCCTTATATGTTAGGATTGTAATGTAAAAAGTTTCATTAGAGTTTGTTGAATGAATTAAGAGTTATACTCATTTCTTTGAGCTGTGCGCTTAGAGCAAAACTGGACAGTTTGTCCTAATTAAAGTCTTTGAGTTAATTAGCTAACTAACGTAGATTAGTTACTAATTTAACAAAGCAAGGTTGCACCAAGAGTTCTTCTTTGACATTGGTGGCCTAGTTTGGTGGTTCTAAGGCTAGTGAAAGTGGTAGTTGATGCATAAAGCATTTCATAAACAAGAGCATTCGTTGGTTAAGAACCGAAGAATCAGTTTTGCTTCAAGCCTTGTTGGAACCGTACCAACAACCACCACTTTCACTAGCCTTAGAACCACCAAACTAGGCCACCAATGTCAAAGAAGAACTCTTGGTGCAACCTTGCTTTGTTAAATTAGTAACTAATCTACGTTAGTTAGCTAATTAACTCAAAGACTTTAATTAGGACAAACTGTCCAGTTTTGCTCTAAGCGCACAGCTCAAAGAAATGAGTATAACTCTTAATTCATTCAACAAAGTCTAATGAAACTTCTTGCCTTACAAACCTAACATATAAAGCAGTAACATACCAAAAATTCACGTCATTTGGTGATGTTTTGCTTAGGTAACAAAAGCCATCTTAAACTATTACAAAAATCTGGCCAGTTTACAGTACCTAGGTGCAATGATTGAGGGATTCTGAGAAACGAAAATGTCCTACTGCAAAAAGGAAGCTAAGGTATTAAAATAGACATTCTAAGGAAAATATCCTCAAAAAATCAGCTCCAAAAGCTAAAAAAAGACGGCTGCCCAGAACTGATGAAGAGGGGCCCAGAATGACGCCTCCCAGCTGCGGTTTTGGATACTTCTCCATGAAGCTCTCATTTCCTATTGATTCTTGCCTCCAACTCTTCACATGCTTGTTGGTGATGTATGTAAGCACACAGGTGAGTCATTTATGGTTGCCTTAGCCAAGAATAAAGCTCAAAAACGTAGCCAAAACGTGCCCTAAACAAACCGTATAAATTCTGTTCTTCCAAAACAGTTTCACTAAGCTTACTTTAATGACTTAGAACTAACTAATTAAGCTCTTTAATCATAATTCAAGCTTTATTACTAATACTTAATGATGTTAAGATGATCATAAGCATTAATCAACAAGGCTTAAAAAAGATTAAGAAGGTGTTAAGCTTAATTAACAATTCGAAGTACTTGTTTGTTCGAAATTGGATTAAGTAAGCTAATGAACTGAATCTGCTTCACCTTAATCTCTTCTTGATGACTCTTTGTTAGGAGACTTGGATTGATCATGGATGCTCCTGCATCATTCTCCCCTGGTTTGGAGAAGTCTTCTTGTAACTCAAAATCTTCTTCTAAATATGGAGCTAAATCACCCACATTGAAGGTGGCCGAAATGTTGCCCATCTCACTTGGTAGTTCTATCTTGTATGCATTGTTATTGATCTTTTCAAGCACCCTAAATGGACCATCACTCCTTGGCATCAGCTTGTTCTTCCTTCTTGATGGAAATCGTTCCTTCCTTAGGTGCAACCATACCAAGTCCCCGGGCTTGTAAATGACCTCCTTTCGATGCTTGTTAGCTCGGACCTTGTAAGCTTCATTAACCTTCTCAATGTGTGCTCTAATCTGTTGGTGAAGCTTTTTCATCTCCTTTGCCTTCTCCTCTGCATCTTTGCTTTGTCTCACTTCAACTGGAATAGGTAGTAAATCAATGGGGCTTAAAGGATTAACCCCATAGTTCACTTCGAATGGAGAGCACTTCGTGGCATATGTAGGTGATCTATTATAAGCAAATTCTGCATGTGCTAGCTTTAGATCCCAATCTTTCTGTGACTTGTTAACTAGAGTCCTGAGTAGAGTCGTTAGTGTCCTGTTTGTAACCTCCGTTTGACCATCAGTTTGTGGATGCGCCGTGGTACTAAAGAGGAGCTTAGTACCTAGGAGCTTCCATAAAGTCTTCCAAAAGAAACTAAGGAACTTAACATCCTTATCAGAAACAATAGTCTTCGGTACACCATGTAATCTAATGATCTCCTTGAAGTACAAATCAGCTACATGAATTGCATCATCCGTCTTGTTGCAAGCAATAAAATGAGCCATCTTTGAGAATCGATCCACCACCACCATAATAGCATCTCTTTGCCTTTGAGTCCTAGGCAAAGCTACAATGAAATCCATACTAACATCTTCCCATGGCTGATTAGGAACTGGAAGTGGAGTATAGAGCCCTTGATGAAAAGAACTCTTGGCCTTTTGACATGTAGAACATCGAGCTAGAACTGAGTGAACATCACCTGCCAGTTTTGGCCAATAAAAGTGTTCCTGCAAAACATCCACAGTTTTGTTAATACCAAAATGCCCTGCTAGGCCTCCTCCATGAACCTCCTTGATGAGCAAATCCCTTAGTGAGCACTTAGGGATACAAAGCTTATTATTTCGGAAGAGAAAACCATCCAGAACCGAATAAGCTCCATGAGAACCATCCTTGCACGCTTCTATCAATGGTGAAAAATCTGGATCATCATAATAAAGCTCCTTAATATGAGTGAAGCCAAGAACTCGAGCCTCCATTAGAGAAAGCATAGAATGCCTCCTAGATAATGCATCTGCAACCACATTAGAAACTCCAGTTTTGTATTTTAAAACAAAATCAAAGGATTGAAGGAACTCCACCCATTTAGCATGTCGTGAACTGAGCTTATGTTGTCCATTAATGTACTTCAAAGCTTGATGATCTGAATGCAACACAAACTGAGCTGGCCTAAGATAATGAGTCCAATAAGTCAAGGCACGAATAATAGCATAGAACTCTTTATCATAGGTGCTGTAGTTGAGCTTGGCATGATTGAGCTTCTCACTGAAATAGGCTATGGGACGCCCTCCTTGTTGTAAAACAGCTCCAATCCCTACGCCACTTGCATCACATTCCACTTCAAACACTTTCTTGAAATCTGGTAAGGCTAGAACAGGCGCCTCACAAAGCTTGCTTTTCAACTGATCAAATGCTTCCTGAGCTGCTGGAGTCCAAGTGAAAGAACCCCCTTTGATACATTCGGTCAGTGGAGCCAAAATAGTACTAAAACCTCTGATGAATCTCCTGTAAAAAGATGCCAATCCATGAAAACTTCGAACTTCTGTGATGGACTTTGGAATTGGCCATGATTTAATTGCCTCCACCTTGGATTCATCCATAGAAATACCCTGAGATGAAATAATGAAACCAAGAAAAGACACACTAGAAGTGAAGAATTCACACTTCTCCATCTTTGCATATAGCTTCTTTTCCCTTAGCTTAAGGAAAACCTTCTTCAGATGAATAAGATGATCCTGTTCACTGTTGCTATACACAAGAATATCATCAAAATAAACCACAACAAACGAACCAATGAAAGGACGAAGTACCTCATGCATGAGCCTCATGAAAGTACTAGGAGCATTAGTTAAACCAAATGGCATAACACGCCACTCATATAACCCACTCTTAGTCTTAAAGGCTGTTTTCCATTCATCCCCTTCCTTGATTCGAATCTGATGATAACCACTACGCAAATCTATCTTGGAGAATATAGTAGCACCATGTAATTCATCGAGCAAATCATCAAGCCTAGGAATAGGATACCTATACTTGATGGTAATGTTGTTTATAGCCCTGCAATCTACACACATACGCATAGTTCCATCCTTCTTTGGAACCAAAATAACAGGAACAGCACATGGACTAAGACTTTCTTGTACAAATCCCTTAGCTAACAATTCAGTAATCTGTTTTTGCAACTCTTTAGCTTCTTCAGGATTACATCTATAAGCTGCCTTATTAGGTAATGGTGCTCCAGGAACTAAGTCAATTTGATGCTCAATACCCCTACTAGGTGGTAAACCATAGGGAAGATCCTCGGGAAAAATATCACTAAAATCGTTCACTAATGGTTTAACCCAATCATGTAATTCACGAGTATTTTCATCATTTGCAGCAAATAACAACAACAAGTACATTTCCTTCCCCTTTTCAATGGCCTTATCAACTTGGTGTTTTTGGAGAATTAAGGATTTCTGATTTTTAGCTTTCGAATTGGAGGTTTCTTTCTTAGGCAAATTCGGACCCTTTTTGCTAGGACTAAGTATAATTTTCTTGTTTTCATGCATGAAAGTGTATGTATTAGTCCTACCATTATGTAAGGTTTCCTTATCAGATTGCCACGGCCTCCCTAAGAGAATATGACATGCATTCATAGGCACTACATCACATAAAACCTTATCATTATACGAATCACCAAAAGAGAAGCTAATTAAAGCTTGTTTTGTTACCTCCACACAGTTACCATCATTAAGCCAATGAAGCTTATATGATTTAGGATGACTGAAGGTAGGATGATTGAGCTTCTCCACCATAGAACTCGAAGCTACATTAGTGCAACTCCCACCATCAATAATCATGGAACAAATCTTGCCCTTGATTAAGCATTTTGTCTGAAAAATCTGGTCTCGTTGAGATGGTATAGCTTCGGCTTCTTTGGAGTGAAGGACCCTCCTTAGAACCAAGCTAAGATGATCATCTCCTTCCACTTCATCAACAAGAACATCTTCATTGCATTCATCCTCCTTTTCAGATTCTTTTTCGTGCTCATCTTGATCTTTAAGGGCATCTTCTATGTTTTTAATGTCTAGTAAGGTCATTACCCTTCTGTTTGGGCATTGTGCTTGATAATGACCATAACCATGACACTTAAAACATTTAACATCATCCTTCTTGGAAGAACTTTCAGCAACTTTCTTCCCTTTATCAAGAAATTTCGAACCAGCTTCACTTTTAGGTGTAAATGGAGATGTCGAAGTAGGCTTTACATACGAACTAGAACCTCCTTTAGCATAAGAAGTTCCTTTGCTAAACACCTTCTTCTTCTTGTCTTTTTGATGCTTTTCCACCTTAAGAGCCAACCTGAAAAGTTCATCTAAAGTAGAATAAGATTGAAGCTCAAGCTTCTTTTGGATGTCACGATCTAGGCCCTTCACAAAACGAGCCATGGTCTGCTCTTCCCTTTCTTGAACATCCAATTTCATCATCAACTTTTCATATTCATGGATGTATGTCTCGACATTCTTGGTACCTTGGAACAAATCAGAAAGTTGGTTATATAAATCAAGAGTGTAAGTGGAGGGGAGAAACTTAGCTTCCATCTTCTTTTTCAGTTTCTTCCAGCTCTTGATTTTCGGCTTATGCTTCCTTTCTCTAGCAAGAGCAACGTTTTCCCACCAAAGGGATGCATAACCCTTTAGCTTAGTGATAGCCAACTTGAAAGATTTCGAATCATCATACTCCTTTAGCTCGAAAATCCTATTACATCTCGAAACCCATTCCAAATAAGCATCCGGATTAAGGTTTCCATCAAATTCTGGAACATCTAACTTGATGTCTCGAAAATCATCTTGTTTTCGTGGCCTCCTTCTTTGATTAGAAGTTTGTGATTGTACTTCTTCACTAGAGTCATAAACAACCTCATTCTCATCTTCAAAGTGCCTCCTTTCATGAACTTCTCTTCGAACTCCAACACTAGAACTTCGAAAAGCTTCCATGAGATTTGCCATTTGCTCACTAATTGTAGCCATTTGATTCTCAAGGCCAACTAACCTTGCTTCATTCAATGTCATGCCCCTTCTAAACTGATTTGGATCTTCACCACCACTCATTTTAACAACCACTAAGTTGTATCAAAGATTAGAGGTGAAAAGAGAAGAAAAGAGATGTGTTTGGGCTTAGAATTGATTTCGGTTTTGGGGGGGATAAGTGTATGAGTTTAGGAAATGATTATGGGATGATTAGAGGGTTAAAAGAATGCTCTTAAACTAACCAAAGCTCTGATACCAAATGATGCATAAAGCATTTCATAAACAAGAGCATTCGTTGGTTAAGAACCGAAGAATCAGTTTTGCTTCAAGCCTTGTTGGAACCGTACCAACAACCACCACTTTCACTAGCCTTAGAACCACCAAACTAGGCCACCAATGTCAAAGAAGAACTCTTGGTGCAACCTTGCTTTGTTAAATTAGTAACTAATCTACGTTAGTTAGCTAATTAACTCAAAGACTTTAATTAGGACAAACTGTCCAGTTTTGCTCTAAGCGCACAGCTCAAAGAAATGAGTATAACTCTTAATTCATTCAACAAAGTCTAATGAAACTTCTTGCCTTACAAACCTAACATATAAAGCAGTAACATACCAAAAATTCACGTCATTTGGTGATGTTTTGCTTAGGTAACAAAAGCCATCTTAAACTATTACAAAAATCTGGCCAGTTTACAGTACCTAGGTGCAATGATTGAGGGATTCTGAGAAACGAAAATGTCCTACTGCAAAAAGGAAGCTAAGGTATTAAAATAGACATTCTAAGGAAAATATCCTCAAAAAATCAGCTCCAAAAGCTAAAAAAAGACGGCTGCCCAGAACTGATGAAGAGGGGCCCAGAATGACGCCTCCCAGCTGCGGTTTTGGATACTTCTCCATGAAGCTCTCATTTCCTATTGATTCTTGCCTCCAACTCTTCACATGCTTGTTGGTGATGTATGTAAGCACACAGGTGAGTCATGTATGGTTGCCTTAGCCAAGAATAAAGCTCAAAAACGTAGCCAAAACGTGCCCTAAACAAACCGTATAAATTCTGTTCTTCCAAAATAGTTTCACTAAGCTTACTTTAATGACTTAGAACTAACTAATTAAGCTATTTAATCATAATTCAAGCTTTATTACTAATACTTAATGATGTTAAGATGATCATAAGCATTAATCAACAAGGCTTAAAAAAGATTAAGAAGGTGTTAAGCTTAATTAACAATTCGAAGTACTTGTTTGTTCGAAATTGGATTAAGTAAGCTAATGAACTGAATCTCCTTCACCTTAATCTCTTCTTGATGACTCTTTGTTAGGAGACTTGGATTGATCATGGATGCTCCTGCATCAGTGGTTGTTGGTACGGTTCCAACAAGGCTTGAAGCAAAACTGATTCTTCGGTTCTTAACCAACGAATGCTCTTGTTTATGAAATGCTTTATGCATCATTTGGTATCAGAGCTTTGGTTAGTTTAAGAGCATTCTTTTAACCCTCTAATCATCCCATAATCATTTCCTAAACTCATACACTTATCCCCCCCAAAACCGAAATCAATTCTAAGCCCAAACACATCTCTTTTCTTCTCTTTTCACCTCTAATCTTTGATACAACTTAGTGGTTGTTAAAATGAGTGGTGGTGAAGATCCAAATCAGTTTAGAAGGGGCATGACATTGAATGAAGCAAGGTTAGTTGGCCTTGAGAATCAAATGGCTACAATTAGTGAGCAAATGGCAAATCTCATGGAAGCTTTTCGAAGTTCTAGTGTTGGAGTTCGAAGAGAAGCTCATGAAAGGAGGCACTTTGAAGATGAGAATGAGGTTGTTTATGACTCTAGTGAAGAAGTACAATCACAAACTTCTAATCAAAGAAGGAGGCCACGAAAACAAGATGATTTTCGAGACATCAAGTTAGATGTTCCAGAATTTGATGGAAACCTTAATCCGGATGCTTATTTGGAATGGGTTTCGAGATGTAATAGGATTTTCGAGCTAAAGGAGTATGATGATTCGAAATCTTTCAAGTTGGCTATCACTAAGCTAAAGGGTTATGCATCCCTTTGGTGGGAAAACGTTGCTCTTGCTAGAGAAAGGAAGCATAAGCCGAAAATCAAGAGTTGGAAGAAACTGAAAAAGAAGATGGAAGCTAAGTTTCTCCCCTCCACTTACACTCTTGATTTATATAACCTGATGCATAAAGCATTTCATAAACAAGAGCATTCGTTGGTTAAGAACCGAAGAATCAGTTTTGCTTCAAGCCTTGTTGGAACCGTACCAACAACCACCACTTTCACTAGCCTTAGAACCACCAAACTAGGCCACCAATGTCAAAGAAGAACTCTTGGTGCAACCTTGCTTTGTTAAATTAGTAACTAATCTACGTTAGTTAGCTAATTAACTCAAAGACTTTAATTAGGACAAACTGTCCAGTTTTGCTCTAAGCACACAGCTCAAAGAAATGAGTATAACTCTTAATTCATTCAACAAACTCTAATGAAACTTCTTGCCTTACAAACCTAACATATAAAGCAGTAACATACCAAAAATTCACGTCATTTGGTGATGTTTTGCTTAGGTAACAAAAGCCATCTTAAACTATTACAAAAATCTGGCCAGTTTACAGTACCTAGGTGCAATGATTGAGGGATTCTGAGAAACGAAAATGTCCTACTGCAAAAAGGAAGCTAAGGTATTAAAATAGACATTCTAAGGAAAATATCCTCAAAAAATCAGCTCCAAAAGCTAAAAAAAGACGGCTGCCCAGAACTGATGAAGAGGGGCCCAGAATGACGCCTCCCAGCTGCGGTTTTGGATACTTCTCCATGAAGCTCTCATTTCCTATTGATTCTTGCCTCCAACTGATGTGAAAATAAGTAAGAAAGATTTGCTCTTAATTACTTAAATTCGATTGTCTTAGTGTTTAGGAAGGATTAGCTCACAAACCTAAATACTAAGGGTGTTTTAATAAGTAAAGATTAGCTCTTAAACTCACTAAAACGTTTTTGAGCACTTGTCGAATACTCTCCCAAGTAACTCGTTCAATTTAAGCTAAGAAACACTCGGTTTTTAAGTTTAGGAAAAACACACGGTTTTTATTTCATCAAAAGTCAAGTACATACATGCTCCCATGGATTCCTATTTCTTATATAGACTTAATAACATCCTAAACAACAAAGATACAGCCTTGGAAGCTTCCAAAATTACAAGGAAACAAGAAAAAACAAAAAGAAAATCAAGAAGAACAAATCAGCAAAAACTGTTTGGACCTTGACAGCTTTAGGGCCAATTTTAATCCACTTGGCTATCCAAAATAAGCTCCAAAAGGATGAATTCCATCCCTACACATGTAAGGGCTTCCAACCATGTAAGATTTTCTGGATTTGGAGCTAAAAATGCTGTTGCCCAGAACCAATTACAATCAGACATCATTCACCTTTTTTAGCTGGGCAGCATTGATAACTTGGCTAAAACTTGTTCTTTGCTTAATCTAAAGGCTTCCACTTGGACCCTAAGCTTCAATAACACATATACACATGACTAGGATGCTGTACTACATTAATTACTCCCTTTCATCATCTATTACATCATCAAAACTAAGAGAAAAGCTGAAAACATGTAGGAAAAATGCTGAAATCAGATTTTTTACTCTATTAGGATTAGTTTAGCATCTTAAACAAGGTTAATGCTAAATAATCACTAATAGTACTAATTAGGCTATTTGGTTGCTTTCTTAAGCCCACTTAATCCTCCTTTAAGTTTGGCTAATCAACCCAAATCATTCCGAAAAGCAACCGAACCTTCGTTATGTAAAACCGTCTTGTTTAGGCTCAAACAAGGACCATGTAAATGTTTCGAACCCATACTTGGATTTAGACTGAGTAATAACTCTGGCACTTGTTCTTCTGTATTTGATTTTACATCATTCTCTCCTTCTTCAGTTGGAATTGTCCTCAATTCTTGCAATTCATCATCTTCTAAGTATGGTGACAAATCTCCAACATTGAAGGTAGCAGCAACTCCATATTCACCAGGAAGATCAATCTTGTATGCATTGTCTCCACATCTTTCTAATACCTTGAATGGACCTTCAGCACGTGGCATTAGTTTGTGTTTTCTTTTTCCCGGGAATCTTTCCTTTCTCAGATGAATCCAAACTAAGTCACCTGGAGCAAAAATTCTAGGTGACCTTCTTCTGTTTGCTCTTTTTTTATAGGCTTCATTGGCTTTCTCTATATTATTTCGAACCTGCCTATGAATCTTCACCATTTCTTCAGCTTGTTTCCTAGCATCTCCATGAACAAAAGAATCTTTAGGAATAGCAATTAAATCAATCGGGACATAAGGATTTACCCCATAAACAGTCTCGAATGGTGAATGTTTAGTAGCAAAAGTTGGTGTTCTGTTGTAAGCAAACTCAGCATGACATAACTTCACATCCCAGTCTTTTCCTGTCTTGCTTACTAGGCCTCTTAATAACGTACCAAGAGTCCTGTTGGTCACTTCAGTCTGACCATCTGTTTGAGGATGACAAGAAGTACTAAACAGCAACTTAGTACCCATAAGTCTCCATAATGTTCTCCAGAAGTAGCTTAAAAACTTGCTATCACGATCAGATACAATAGTCCTTGGAACACCATGCAAGCGAACTATTTCTCTGAAATATAAAATAGCTACATTAATGGCATCTTCGGTTTTATGGCATGGAACAAAGTGTGCCATTTTTGAAAAACGATCTACCACCACCATAATAGAGTCTTTGCCCCTCTGAGTTCTTGGAAGAGCAACAATGAAATCCATGCTTACATCTTCCCATGGCTTTTCTGGAACTGGTAGTGGTGTGTAAGGTCCTTGCAAGAACGTACTCTTAGCCTTTTGACATGTACCACAACGAGCTATAATGGCTTGAACATCTCCCACCATGCGTGGCCAGTAAAAATGTTCTTGCAATAATTCAACAGTTTTAGTAATGCCAAAATGACCAGCTAGACCACCTCCATGAGCTTCTCTAATCAATAAATCACGAGCTGGACACTTAGGAACACAGAGCTTGTTCCCCTTGAATAGAAACTCATCTGTAATATGATAATGAGCATGTTGGCCTTTCTTGCACTCTTCATATACTTCACGAAAATCTGGATCTTCTGAATAATATTCTTTAATCAGCTCGAACCCCAAAATCTTCGAATCAACTGTAGCTAATAAAGAATGTCTTCTAGATAATGCATCTGCTACAACATTTGCTTTCCCCGCTTTGTATTTAGCGACAAAGTTAAAGGATTGCAAAAATTCCACCCATTTAGCATGACGAGCACTCAACTTATGTTGCCCATGGATGTACTTCAGTGACTCATGATCTGAATGAAGAACAAAAGCTTGCGGCCTCAAATAATGGCTCCAATGATTAAGAGCTCGAACCATAGCATAGAACTCTTTATCATAGGTTGAATAATTGAGCTTGGCGCCATTTAGCTTTTCACTGAAATAAGCTACAGGTTTGCCTGCTTGAATAAGAACTGCTCCAATACCTGTTCCACTAGCATCACATTCTACTTCAAAAGGTTTGGTAAAATCAGGTAAGGACAAAATGGGTGCATGACACATTCTTTCTTTCACGGTCTCAAAAGCCTTTTGAGCAGCTTCAGTCCACTCAAATCTTCCTTGCTTTGTGCATTCAGTTATAGGACTCATTAAAGTACTGAAATTGCTGATGAATCTTCTATAAAATGAAGCCAGACCATGAAAAGATCTCACCTCGGTAACAGTTTTAGGAACCGGCCAAGAGGAAATAGCTTCCACTTTAGATGGATCCACTTTGACACCTTCATCTGAAATAATAAAGCCAAGAAAACCAATCTCCCTTTGCATGAAAGAACACTTCTCAAGCTTGCCATAGAGTTTCTGTTTTCTAAGAACTTCAAATAACTGCTGCAGATGAAATAAATGCTCTTCTTTGCTGGTGGAGTACACTAGAATGTCATCTAAATAGACAACAATGAACTTGCCCAAAAATGGCCTCAAAACTTCATTCATCAATCTCATAAAAGTGCTAGGTGCATTAGTAAGACCAAATGGCATAACAAGCCACTCATATAAGCCATATTTTGTTTTAAATGCGGTCTTCCATTCATCACCTTCACGCATGCATATTTGATGATAGCCACTTCTAAGATCAATTTTAGAAAACAATTTGGAACCACCAAGTTCATCAAGCATATCATCCAATCTAGGAATAGGAAATTTGTATTTGATAGTAATATTATTAACAGCACGACTATCAATACACATTCTCCATGAACCATCTTTCTTCGGGACTAGTAGAGCAGGTACAGCACATGGACTCATACTTTCCCGTACATACCCTTTCTCCATCAGCTCCTTAATCTGTCCCTGCAACTCTTCACTCTCCTTGGGGTTACATCTATAGGCTGGTTTATTTGGAATTGGTGCTCCAGGAATAAGGTCAATTTGATGTTCTACCCCCCTTTTAGGTGGAAGGCCAGGTGGTAATTCATCAGGAAAAACATCATTAAATTCATTTAACAACTTTCTCAATTCGCCATCTTCCACACTAACCCCCTCATTTTTTTCTTTACTAATCAAGACATACACAAATTTTTCTTCTTTTACCTCCTTTTCGAATTTTTTTCTCCCTAAGAACATCCCCTCACAAAGAAGATTTTCTTCCGGTTTAGGTTTATGGTTTGAAATTTTAGAAGGTGGTAATGGCAACAATGTCTTGATTTTTCCATTCATATTTACCTTATACACATTAGTAACACCATCATGCTTCACTTTTCTATCAAATTGCCATGGACGACCAAGTAAAATATGGCATGCAGTCATAGGAATCACATCACATACAATTTCATCAGAATAATTTCCAATCGAAAAAGAAAGTAGTACTCTTTTTCGTACCTTCACCTCGTTGTCATCATCAAGCCATTTAAGTCTATATGGCTTAGGGTGCTTTGTAGTAGGTAGAGCTAGTTTCTCCACAAGCTCAGTTGATGCTACATTAGTACAGCTGCCTCCATCAACAATCAACGTGCATAGCTTGCCTTTCACTAAGCATTTGGAGTGAAAAATTGTCTCCCTTTGCTCTTCTTCGGTGCTCACATTTTTGGTGTAAAGAGCTCTCCTAAGAACAAGTGTTTCGCCCTCCATTTCTGGTGCACAAGCCTCTTCATCTTCAGTCTCTCCTTCTTTAGCTGAATCCTCTTCTACATGGCGTGATTTTTCAAGTTCATCTATCTCCTCCATGTCACGAATTGTAAGGACTCTACTTGTAGGACAATTAGACTTGTAGTGTCCATAACCATGGCACTTGTAGCAACGCACCTTTAGGAGTTTATCATCAACATTCTCCTTGCCTTTATCCTTGTTCTTTTTAAAATTTTCGGACCTCTTTGCGCTATCAAAAGAACTAGTACTTTGATTAGTTTTAAAAGTACTAAAAGGCTTCGAAAATGGCTAACTAGAACTAGGCTTCTTTTTATGCTTATCAATCTTCATAGCCACTTTGCAAGCTTCATCATAAGTGAGGTATGGATACACTTCTAGCTTTTCTGTGATGTCTTCATTAAGGCCTCCAAGAAAACGCCCCAATTTATGCTCCTCTAGTTCATCAATTTCGCAAACAATTGATAATTTTTCAAATTCCATGATATACTCTTCCACGGAAAGATTTCCTTGCTTCAAAGTAGACCATTTAACATACTGATTTTGTTTATAGTTTGCTGGAACAAATCTCTTTCTTAAGAGCTTCTTTAATTTCGGCCAAGTTGAAATTTTGGACTTTTCAGCACGAGCTCTTTGCCTCTTAACTCCTTCTAACCAAATAGATGCATACTTGGTTAGTTTAAGAACTGCAATCTTGTATTTTTTATCATCTGGAGTCTCCTTATACTCAAAGAACTTCTCTAAAGAACGTTCCCATTCTAAGTAGGCTTCAGGATCCAAAGTACCATTGAATTCTGGAACTTCTATCTTCATTCCATGATCATTACTCTTAACACTTCGTTCTCCTTCATCTGTATTTTTCTTTCGAATTACTTCGAGAGTGAGTTGATTCATCATGGCTTGAATAGCACTTGTTTGTTCTGCCAATGCATCGATCATTCGATCCCTTCTTTCATTAGCATCATTGTCCCCCATTGTTGAACTTAGCTCGGATACCAATTGATGTGAAAATAAGTAAGAAAGATTTGCTCTTAATTACTTAAATTCGATTGTCTTAGTGTTTAGGAAGGATTAGCTCACAAACCTAAATACTAAGGGTGTTTTAATAAGTAAAGATTAGCTCTTAAACTCACTAAAACGTTTTTGAGCACTTGTCGAATACTCTCCCAAGTAACTCGTTCAATTTAAGCTAAGAAACACTCGGTTTTTAAGCTTAGGAAAAACACACGGTTTTTATTTCATCAAAAGTCAAGTACATACATGCTCCCATGGATTCCTATTTCTTATATAGACTTAATAACATCCTAAACAACAAAGATACAGCCTTGGAAGCTTCCAAAATTACAAGGAAACAAGAAAAAACAAAAAGAAAATCAAGAAGAACAAATCAGCAAAAACTGTTTGGACCTTGACAGCTTTAGGGCCAATTTTAATCCACTTGGCTATCCAAAATAAGCTCCAAAAGGATGAATTCCATCCCTACACATGTAAGGGCTTCCAACCATGTAAGATTTTCTGGATTTGGAGCTAAAAATGCTGTTGCCCAGAACCAATTACAATCAGACATCATTCACCTTTTTTAGCTGGGCAGCATTGATAACTTGGCTAAAACTTGTTCTTTGCTTAATCTAAAGGCTTCCACTTGGACCCTAAGCTTCAATAACACATATACACATGACTAGGATGCTGTACTACATTAATTACTCCCTTTCATCATCTATTACATCATCAAAACTAAGAGAAAAGCTGAAAACATGTAGGAAAAATGCTGAAATCAGATTTTTTACTCTATTAGGATTAGTTTAGCATCTTAAACAAGGTTAATGCTAAATAATCACTAATAGTACTAATTAGGCTATTTGGTTGCTTTCTTAAGCCCACTTAATCCTCCTTTAAGTTTGGCTAATCAACCCAAATCATTCCGAAAAGCAACCGAACCTTCGTTATGTAAAACCGTCTTGTTTAGGCTCAAACAAGGACCATGTAAATGTTTCGAACCCATACTTGGATTTAGACTGAGTAATAACTCTGGCACTTGTTCTTCTGTATTTGATTTTACATCACCAACTCTTCACATGCTTGTTGGTGATGTATGTAAGCACACAGGTGAGTCATGTATGGTTGCCTTAGCCAAGAATAAAGCTCAAAAACGTAGCCAAAACGTGCCCTAAACAAACCGTATAAATTCTGTTCTTCCAAAACAGTTTCACTAAGCTTACTTTAATGACTTAGAACTAACTAATTAAGCTATTTAATCATAATTCAAGCTTTATTACTAATACTTAATGATGTTAAGATGATCATAAGCATTAATCAACAAGGCTTAAAAAAGATTAAGAAGGTGTTAAGCTTAATTAACAATTCGAAGTACTTGTTTGTTCGAAATTGGATTAAGTAAGCTAATGAACTGAATCTCCTTCACCTTAATCTCTTCTTGATGACTCTTTGTTAGGAGACTTGGATTGATCATGGATGCTCCTGCATCATTCTCCCCTGGTTTGGAGAAGTCTTCTTGTAACTCAAAATCTTCTTCTAAATATGGAGCTAAATCACCCACATTGAAGGTGGCCGAAATGTTGCCCATCTCACTTGGTAGTTCTATCTTGTATGCATTGTTATTGATCTTTTCAAGCACCCTAAATGGACCATCACTCCTTGGCATCAGCTTGTTCTTCCTTCTTGATGGAAATCGTTCCTTCCTTAGGTGCAACCATACCAAGTCCCCGGGCTTGTAAATGACCTCTTTTCGATGCTTGTTAGCTCGAACCTTGTAAGCTTCATTAACCTTCTCAATGCGTGCTCTAATCTGTTGGTGAAGCTTTTTCATCTCCTTTGCCTTCTCCTCTGCATCTTTGCTTTGTCTCACTTCAATTGGAATAGGTAGTTGATCCAAAGTCAAGCCCACTTAAAGGCTCTTTGGTTCATGAACCAGTTGCACTTGTTTTAGAAGCTCTTGGATTTTCTCCATTTGTTCTTAGGCCCGAGTTTGTTACTTGTTTAACTTGGATGGTGGATTGAGGCGTGCATCACATTTTGAAGAGCCCAAGTTCTGTTTGGGTTTCAAGCATGATTGTAAAGGAAGCCCAAGTTCTGTTTGGATTCCTATTTAATCTATTTCTTTTTTTGTTTTATTTCAAGCTTAAAATAAAGCCTAGTGATTACTTAAGACACTAAGGCAAGTAGGCGTGTGTTTTGTGGCTGATTAGGTATGTAATTAGGGGTTATTTACAGCTCATAATTGCTGATTGCCTTCTTTGTAGCAGCCCCTTAAATGAGGCTTAATTAGGGCATGAATTAAGGAGTTTTGTAACTCCTCAAAGCCATTCCTCTTAGGACGTTTTTAGGGTGTTTCAGCTCCTCCTTTGCTGCTCCTTATCTCTATATAAGGAGAGAAAATGATAATAGAAAGCAGATTTGAGTTTTGATAAAAAAAAACCTTTGTGTTATAGTTTTTACTTTGAGTTTGTCTCAAGTATTGCTAACCCTTATTACTTTGAGTGAGTCTTGAGTGATAAGCCTAGGAGAGATTGAGTGAGTCTTATCTCTGACCTAGAACCCCAAAACATTGAGTGTGTTCTTGTGTTTTGGAACTATTTCTTGTTTCGAGTGATTTCTTTTTAAAGTGAGTGTTCTATTGTTCGTAAGTTTAGAATCATCATCCAATCCTTTGGAGGGTGATTTTAGATTCACATCATCTGGTATCAGAGCTTTGGTGAAGAAATTCGTCGGAAAAATCGAGTTTTGGAGAAGAAATGAAACTGCCAGAATTCAACCCGTTTTTCATCCGACTTTGAAGGACGATTTCTCAACCTTCAGGAGTCCAAATTGGTTGATTCTTTTTTTCATTCTGCATAACTTTTTGTCTATAATACTCACAGAATTTTTCACATTTTTGTGAATTTTTTTGATATTAAACTGGGCACGTTTTTCGCAACTGCGCCAAAAACGGAGCAAATCTGGCACACAGAACTTCAAACGACAATTCCTCCTTCATACGGAAAGCTTTTCAAGAGTTTCTTTTTTTGATTCCGCTTGAAATTTCCTGAGTGTTATTAATCTGTAAGCCTTTGAGAGTCTCAAGGCCATTTACAGTTTCGTTTTGTTGTTCAAGTTTACGGCAGTTTGCATCTTGTATTTGTAATAGTCTAGCAAAAATAGTGAAATCATGGTTGAAGGTGATCTTGCTAGGATGTTACAAGTAATTACTGAGAAGTTGGAAAACTTAGAGAGAAAATCAGAAGCAAATGATGAAGATAAGGCTCAACAAAAGACTAGGTTAGATGCCATGTCCGAAATGTTGATGCAAGCAAGTAGAAAACTGAATTTTCTTGAAAATGAGGATGGTGAGGTTAATACACCTAGAAACTTTGATGATGATAGGGGTTTGAAAATTGAGATGCCTGAATTTGATGGGGGACATGATAGTGAGGCTTTTCTTGATTGGATGAGGCAAATTGAGACCGTTTTTGATTATAAGGGGTATAATGATGGGAAAAGGTTTAAACTTGCTGTCTTAAAACTCACTAAACTTGCTGCCTTGTGGTATGAAAACCTCAAGTCGAATAGAAGGAGAGAAGGAAAAGAGAAGATAGACTCATGGGTTAAGTTAAAAAAAAAGATGAGGGATAAATGGGTTAGTAAGGAGTATGAGCAAGAGCAGTACCTAAAACTTACCCACCTTTCTCAAGAAAATAACATGAGTGTGGAAGAGTACATGAAAGAGTTTGAAAAATTGTGCTTGATTTGTGATTTGCAAGAAAAGGAAACCTTTAAAATTGCTCGATTTGTTAAAGGTTTGTCCAAAGAGATAAGTAAGAAAGTAGAAGTGACTCACTATGCCACTTTTAGTGATGTTTGTAAACTTGCTTTGAAATATGAGGCACAAGCTAAGGAGGAAAAGGAGAAAGAGAAGCCCAAAACTTCTTCTTTCAAGGGTACTTCAAAATTTACTCCTTTCAACTCTAAAGGGAGTACTTTTCAAAGTAGAGCCTTTTCATCTAGTTCATCCGGTTCTAAATTTGATAAGGGGAAAGAAAAACAAGTGATTTCACCTAGTGAGCTTGCAACTAGGAGAAAATGTTTTAAATGCCATGGGAGGGGTCATATTGCTAGTGAATGTCCTAGTAAAACTGTTTTGACCGCCACTCAATGTGCCATAATGGATGAAGAAGAACAAATGTATAATTTTGTAGTACAAGAAGAAAATGGCTATGTAGAAGATGACTTTGAAGAAGAGATAGAACCCGAGGGTGAGTACAATATGATGGTTGTGAGGAAAGTATTGTTTAGTGAGCCTCAAGTTGATGAGAGGCAAAGAAACAACTTGTTTCATACTAGATGCAAGATTGGAGAGAAGACTTGCAATGTGATAGTCGATGGTGGAGCTCAAACGGATGTTGTTTCATCCGAAGCTGTGAGTAAGTTGAAACTTACCACTAGAGATCATGATGAGCCTTATAAGCTCAATTGGTTGAATGATGGCAATGGTATTAGGGTGAAGAAGCAAGCTTTGGTTTCTTACTCTATTGGCAAGTTTGAAGATGAGAGATGGTGCGACATTCTTCCTATGGATGCTTGTCACTTGTTACTTGGAAGGCCATGGCAATTTGACCATGATTCGGAGCATAAAGGCAAATCTAATGTATATCTTGTAACTACCAAAGATGGTAGAAAAGTTAAATTGCTTCCCCTACCCCCTAAAGTTGCTAAGAAAGACAAAGAAAAGAGCAACTATCTTGTATCTTGTAATGAGTTCGAGAAAATAGTGGAAGAAAATGGTGGGGGGTATGCTTTGGTTGTAAGGACCAAAGACGAGAATGAGACTACTTGCAATAACTCACCACTTTTGGATGAGTTGTTGGAAGAGTTCAAAGATGTGTTCCCCAATGACTTGCCCAAGGGCCTCCCTCCAATAAGGGGCATTGAGCATGCCATTGACTTGATTCCAGGATCACCTTTGCCCAACAAGGCTGCCTATAGGTGTAATCCGGAAGAGAGTAAGGAACTTGAAAGGCAAGTGAATGAATTGATTGAAAGAGGCTATGTGAGAGAGAGCCTTAGTCCTTGCGCGGTTCCTGCCCTCTTAGTACCAAAGAAAGATGGTACTTGGAGAATGTGTGTTGATAGTCGTTCCATTAACAACATAACCATCAAATATCGTTTTCCTATGCCTCGTTTGCAAGATATGCTAGATGAATTGAGTGGTTCCTTAGTCTTTTCCAAAATAGACTTAAGGAGTGGATACCATCAAATGAGAGTAAGGGAGGGAGATGAGTGGAAAACGGCTTTCAAAACAAAGCAAGGGTTATATGAGTGGTTAGTTATGCCATTTGGGCTTTGCAATGCCCCAAGCTCCTTCATGCGGTTGATGAATGAAGTCCTCCGTCCTTTCCTTAATGATTTTATTGTTGTTTACTTAGATGACATACTTGTGTATAGTAAAAACAATGAAGATCATGTAATTCATTTGAGGAAGTTGTTTGAAAAATTGAGGGAGATGAAGTTGTATGGCAAGCTTGAGAAATGTGTATTCATGACTCCTAGTGTTGTATTCTTAGGATACATTGTAACAGGAGAGGGGGTGCATGTAGACCCGGAAAAAGTAAAAGCTGTGCAATCATGGTTGGCTCCAACCAATGTGCATGAAGTAAGAAGCTTCCATGGACTAGCCTCCTTCTATAGGCGGTTCATCAAGAACTTCTCTACTATCATGGCTCCTATCACCGAGTTAACAAAGAAAGGTGAGTTTAAGTGGGGTGAGAGTGCGCAAAAGGCCTTTGAGAAGGTCAAGCATATGCTTTGTAATGCTCCCATACTTGTACTTCCCGACTTTAACAAAGTGTTTGAGGTGGAGTGTGATGCGAGTGGGATTGGGATTGGTGCGGTTTTGATACAAGAGAGGAAGCCCGTGTGCTACTTTAGTGAAAAGTTAAATGGGGCTAAGCTTAACTATTCCACTTATGATCGTGAGTTCTATGCCATTGTGAGGGCTCTTGATCATTGGTCTCATTACTTAAGACCTAAGCCTTTTGTCCTTCATTCGGACCATGAGGCGCTTAAGTTCATCCATGGGCAACAAAAGTTGAACCAAAGGCATGCTAAATGGGTGGAGTTTCTCCAAACATTTACCTTTAGTTCAAAATATAAAGATGGAAAGAGTAATGTAGTGGCCGACGCTTTGTCTCGTCGGAACTACTTGCTTTCTATGGTGGATGCTAAGATTTTGGGTTTTGAGCAACTCAAAGAGGGATATCAACATGATCCTGATTTTGCAAGTGAGTTCGAGAGTCCATCAAAAGAGTTTGTGCAGCAAGATGGTTACCTCTTCAAGGGTAACAAGTTGTGTGTCCCAAAGAGTGGCGTGAGGGAGTTGTTGGTGAGGGAAGTGCATAGTGGTGGTTTGGCGGGTCACTTTGGCATCCAAAAGACTCTTGATATTCTTGGTGAGCATTTCTATTGGCCAAGAATGATCAAAGATGTGACTTTGGTTGTGGAGAGATGTGCTACTTGTCAAAAAGCAAAGGGTCACTTCACCAAAGGTCTCTACACTCCTCTTCCAGTTCCAGATGCCCCATGGGAGAGTGTTAGCATGGACTTCATTGTAGGATTACCAAGAACTCAAAGGGGAAGGGATAGCATCATGGTTGTTGTAGATAGATTCTCTAAAATGGCTCACTTCATAGCTTGTAATAAAACTGATGATGCTGTAAAAGTGGCGGAAATGTACTTTAAGGAAGTTGTCAAACTTCATGGCATTCCTCGAAGTATAGTTTCGGATAGGGACTCCAAGTTTCTTAGTCACTTTTGGAGGACCCTATGGAAGCTTGTTGGTACCAAGTTGCTATTTAGCACCTCTCATCATCCCCAAACTGATGGGCAAACGGAGGTGACAAATAGAACTTTGGGTACGTTGTTGAGAGGACTTGTAAGCAAAACGCAAAAAGATTGGGACATGAAACTAGCCCATGCTGAGTTTGCTTACAATCGAGCTCATTCCTTAACTACTTCTCGCTCCCCATTTGAAGTAGTTTATGGAGTGAATCCCTTTGTGCCTATTGATCTTATTCCTATGGTTAAAGGGGATATTGTGGAGAAAGATGCTAAAAAGAGGGTGGAAGCCTTTCAAAAAACCTGTGAGCAAGTGAAGAAAAGAATTGAGGAGATGAATAAGAAATACCAAGAGAGAGCAAACAAACGACGAAAGCAACCCATCTTTCAACCCGGGGATTTGGTTTGGCTTCATTTCAGGAAAGAGAGATTTCCCAAACTTCGCAAAAACAAACTCATGCCTCGTTCTGATGGTCCATTTAGAGTGTCTGAAAGGGTGAATGATAGTGCTTACAAAATTGAGCTTCCTGATGAGTTGATGGGTGTTAGTGCTACGTTCAATGTGGGGGATTTGTCACCATACTTAGATGATTCAAGTTTGAGGGCAAACTCTTCAAAAGAAGGGGAGAATGATCCAAAGTCAAGCCCACTTAAAGGCTCTTTGGTTCATGAACCAGTTGCACTTGTTTTAGAAGCTCTTGGATTTTCTCCATTTGTTCTTAAGCCCGAGTTTGTTACTTGTTTAACTTGGATGGTGGATTGAGGCGTGCATCACATTTTGAAGAGCCCAAGTTCTGTTTGGGTTTCAAGCATGATTGTAAAGGAAGCCCAAGTTCTGTTTGGATTCCTATTTAATCTATTTCTTTTTTTGTTTTATTTCAAGCTTAAAATAAAGCCTAGTGATTACTTAAGACACTAAGGCAAGTAGGCGTGTGTTTTGTGGCTGATTAGGTATGTAATTAGGGGTTATTTACAGCTCATAATTGCTGATTGCCTTCTTTGTAGCAGCCCCTTAAATGAGGCTTAATTAGGGCATTGATGCAGGAGCATCCATGATCAATCCAAGTCTCCTAACAAAGAGTCATCAAGAAGAGATTAAGGTGAAGGAGATTCAGTTCATTAGCTTACTTAATCCAATTTCGAACAAACAAGTACTTCGAATTGTTAATTAAGCTTAACACCTTCTTAATCTTTTTTAAGCCTTGTTGATTAATGCTTATGATCATCTTAACATCATTAAGTATTAGTAATAAAGCTTAAATTATGATTAAATAGCTTAATTAGTTAGTTCTAAGTCATTAAAGTAAGCTTAGTGAAACTGTTTTGGAAGAACAGAATTTACACGGTTTGTTTAGGGCTCGTTTTGGCTACGTTTTTGAGCTTTATTCTTGGCTAAGGCAACCATACATGACTCACCTGTGTGCTTACATACATCACCAACAAGCATGTGAAGAGTTGGAGGCAAGAATCAATAGGAAATGAGAGCTTCATGGAGAAGTATCCAAAACCGCAGCTCCCTGCGTCATTCTGGGCCCATTTTCATCAGTTCTGGGCAGCCGTCTTTTTTTAGCTTTTGGAGCTGATTTTTGAGGATATTTTCCTTAGAATGTCTATTTTAATACCTTAGCTTCCTTTTTGCAGTAGGACATTTTCGTTTCTCAGAATCCCTCAATCATTGCACCTAGGTACTGTAAACTGGCCAGATTTTTGTAATAGTTTAAGATGGCTTTTGTTACCTAAGCAAAACATCACCAAATGACGTGAATTTTTGGTATGTTACTGCTTTATATGTTAGGTTTGTAAGGCAAGAAGTTTTATTAGACTTTGTTGAATGAATTAAGAGTTATACTCATTTCTTTGAGCTGTGCGCTTAGAGCAAAACTGGACAGTTTGTCCTAATCCAAGTCTTTGAGTTAATTAGCTAACTAACGTAGATTAGTTACTAATTTAACAAAGCAAGGTTGCACCAAGAGTTCTTCTTTGACATTGGTGGCCTAGTTTGGTGGTTCTAAGGCTAGTGAAAGTGGTGGTTGTTGGTACGGTTCCAACAAGGCTTGAAGCAAAACTGATTCTTCGGTTCTTAACCAACGAATGCTCTTGTTTATGAAATGCTTTATGCATCATTTGGTATCAGAGCTTTGGTTAGTTTAAGAGCATTCTTTTAACCCTCTAATCATCCCATAATCATTTCCTAAACTCATACACTTATCCCCCCAAAACCGAAATCAATTCTAAGCCCAAACACATCTCTTTTCTTCTCTTTTCACCTCTAATCTTTGATACAACTTAGTGGTTGTTAAAATGAGTGGTGGTGAAGATCCAAATCAGTTTAGAAGGGGCATGACATTGAATGAAGCAAGGTTAGTTGGCCTTGAGAATCAAATGGCTACAATTAGTGAGCAAATGGCAAATCTCATGGAAGCTTTTCGAAGTTCTAGTGTTGGAGTTCGAAGAGAAGTTCATGAAAGGAGGCACTTTGAAGATGAGAATGAGGTTGTTTATGACTCTAGTGAAGAAGTACAATCACAAACTTCTAATCAAAGAAGGAGGCCACGAAAACAAGATGATTTTCGAGACCTAAAGTTAGATGTTCCAGAATTTGATGGAAACCTTAATCCGGATGCTTATTTGGAATGGGTTTCGAGATGTAATAGGATTTTCGAGCTAAAGGAGTATGATGATTCGAAATCCTTCAAGTTGGCTATCACTAAGCTAAAGGGTTATGCATCCCTTTGGTGGGAAAACGTTGCTCTTGCTAGAGAAAGGAAGCATAAGCCGAAAATCAAGAGTTGGAAGAAACTGAAAAAGAAGATGGAAGCTAAGTTTCTCCCCTCCACTTACACTCTTGATTTATATAACCAACTTTCTGATTTGTTCCAAGGTACCAAGAATGTCGAGACATACATCCATGAATATGAAAAGTTGATGATGAAATTGGATGTTCAAGAAAGGGAAGAGCAGACCATGGCTCGTTTTGTGAAGGGCCTAGATCGTGACATCCAAAAGAAGCTTGAGCTTCAATCTTATTCTACTTTAGATGAACTTTTCAGGTTGGCTCTTAAGGTGGAAAAGCATCAAAAAGACAAGAAGAAGAAGGTATTTAGCAAAGGAGCTTCTTATGCTAAAGGAGGTTCTAGTTCCTATGTAAAGCCTACTTCGACATCTCCATTTACACCTAAAAATGAAGCTGGTTCGAAATTTCTTGATAAAGGGAAGAAAGTTGCTGAAAGTTCTTCCAAGAAGGATGATATTAAATGTTTTAAGTGTCATGGTTATGGTCATTATCAAGCACAATGCCCAAACAGAAGGGTAATGACCTTATTAGACATTAAAAACATAGAAGATGCCCTTAAAGATCAAGAGGAGCACGAAAAAGAATCTGAAAAGGAGGATGAATGCAATGAAGATGTTCTTGTTGATGAAGTGGAAGGAGATGATCATCTTAGCTTGGTTCTAAGGAGGGTCCTTCACTCCAAAGAAGCCGAAGCTATACCATCTCAACGAGACCAGATTTTTCAGACAAAATGCTTAATCAAGGGCAAGATTTGTTCCATGATTATTGATGGTGGGAGTTGCACTAATGTAGCTTCGAGTTCTATGGTGGAGAAGCTCAATCATCCTACTTTCAGTCATCCTAAACCATATAAGCTTCATTGGCTTAATGATGGTAACTGTGTGGAGGTAACAAAACAAGCTTTAATTAGCTTCTCTTTTGGTGATTCGTATAATGATAAGGTTTTATGTGATGTGGTGCCTATGAATGCATGTCATATTCTCTTAGGGAGGCCGTGGCAATCTGATAAGGAAACCTTACATAATGGTAGGACTAATACATACACTTTCATGCATGAAAACAAGAAAATTATACTTAGTCCTAGCAAAAAGGGTCCGAATTTGCCTAAGAAAGAAACCTCTAATTCAAAGGCTAAAAATCAGAAATCCTTAATTCTCCAAAAACGTCAAGTTGATAAGGCCATTGAAAAGGGGAAGGAAATGTACTTGTTGTTGTTATTTGCTGCAAATGATGAAAATACTAGTGAATTACATGATTGGGTTAAACCATTAGTGAACGATTTTAGTGATATTTTTCCCGAGGATCTTCCCTATGGTTTACCACCTAGTAGGGGTATTGAGCATCAAATTGACTTAGTTCCTGGAGCACCATTACCTAACAAGGCAGCTTATAGATGTAATCCTGAAGAAGCTAAAGAGTTGCAAAAACAGATTACTGAATTGTTAGCTAAGGGATTTGTACAAGAAAGTCTTAGTCCATGTGCTGTTCCTGTTATTTTGGTTCCAAAGAAGGATGGAACTATGCGTATGTGTGTAGATTGCAGGGCTATAAACAACATTACCATCAAGTATAGGTATCCTATTCCTAGGCTTGATGATTTGCTCGATGAATTACATGGTGCTACTATATTCTCCAAGATAGATTTGCGTAGTGGTTATCATCAGATTCGAATCAAGGAAGGGGATGAATGGAAAACAGCCTTTAAGACTAAGAGTGGGTTATATGAGTGGCGTGTTATGCCATTTGGTCTAACTAATGCTCCTAGTACTTTCATGAGGCTCATGCATGAGGTACTTCGTCCTTTCATTGGTTCATTTGTTGTGGTTTATTTTGATGATATTCTTGTGTATAGCAACAGTGAACAGGATCATCTTATTCATCTGAAGAAGGTTTTCCTTAAGCTAAGGGAAAAGAAGCTATATGCAAAGATGGAGAAGTGTGAATTCTTCACTTCTAGTGTGTCTTTTCTTGGTTTCATTATTTCATCTCAGGGTATTTCTATGGATGAATCCAAGGTGGAGGCAATTAAATCATGGCCAATTCCAAAGTCCATCACAGAAGTTCGAAGTTTTCATGGATTGGCCTCTTTTTACAGGAGATTCATCAGAGGTTTTAGTACTATTTTGGCTCCACTGACCGAATGTATCAAAGGGGGTTCTTTCACTTGGACTCCAGCAGCTCAGGAAGCATTTGATCAGTTGAAAAGCAAGCTTTGTGAGGCGCCTGTTCTAGCCTTACCAGATTTCAAGAAAGTGTTTGAAGTGGAATGTGATGCAAGTGGCGTAGGGATTGGAGCTGTTTTACAACAAGGAGGGCGTCCCATAGCCTATTTCAGTGAGAAGCTCAATCATGCCAAGCTCAACTACAGCACCTATGATAAAGAGTTCTATGCTATTGTTCGTGCCTTGACTTATTGGACTCATTATCTTAGGCCAGCTCAGTTTGTGTTGCATTCAGATCACCAAGCTTTGAAGTACATTAATGGACAACATAAGCTCAGTTCACGACATGCTAAATGGGTGGAGTTCCTTCAATCTTTTGATTTTGTTTTAAAATACAAAACTGGAGTTTCTAATGTGGTTGCAGATGCATTATCTAGGAGGCATTCTATGCTTTCTCTAATGGAGGCTCGAGTTCTTGGCTTCACTCATATTAAGGAGCTTTATTATGATGATCCAGATTTTTCACCATTGATAGAAGCGTGCAAGGATGGTTCTCATGGAGCTTATTCGGTTCTAGATGGTTTTCTCTTCCGAAATAATAAGCTTTGTATCCCTAAGTGCTCACTAAGGGATTTGCTCATCAAGGAGGTTCATGGAGGAGGCCTAGCAGGACATTTTGGTATTAACAAAACTGTGGATGTTTTGCAGGAACACTTTTATTGGCCAAAACTGGCAGGTGACGTTCACTCAGTTCTAGCTCGATGTTCTACATGTCAAAAGGCCAAGAGTTCTTTTCATCAAGGGCTCTATACTCCACTTCCAGTTCCTAATCAGCCATGGGAAGATGTTAGTATGGATTTCATTGTAGCTTTGCCTAGGACTCAAAGGCAAAGAGACGCTATTATGGTGGTGGTGGATCGATTCTCAAAGATGGCTCATTTTATTGCTTGCAACAAGACGGATGATGCAATTCATGTAGCTGATTTGTACTTCAAGGAGATCATTAGATTACATGGTGTACCGAAGACTATTGTTTCTGATAAGGATGTTAAGTTCCTTAGTTTCTTTTGGAAGACTTTATGGAAGCTCCTAGGTACTAAACTCCTCTTTAGTACCACGGCGCATCCACAAACTGATGGCCAAACGGAGGTTACAAACAGGACACTTACTACTCTACTCAGGACTCTAGTTAACAAGTCACAGAAAGATTGGGATCTAAAGCTAGCACATGCAGAATTTGCTTATAATAGATCACCTACATATGCCACGAAGTGCTCTCCATTCGAAGTGAACTATGGGGTTAATCCTTTAAGCCCCATTGATTTACTACCTATTCCAGTTGAAGTGAGGCAAAGCAAAGATGCAGAGGAGAAGGCAAAGGAGATGAAAAAGCTTCACCAACAGATTAGAGCACGCATTGAGAAGGTTAATGAAGCTTACAAGGTCCGAGCTAACAAGCATCGAAAGGAGGTCATTTACAAGCCCGGGGACTTGGTATGGTTGCACCTAAGGAAGGAACGATTTCCATCAAGAAGGAAGAACAAGCTGATGCCAAGGAGTGATGGTCCATTTAGGGTGCTTGAAAAGATCAATAACAATGCATACAAGATAGAACTACCAAGTGAGATGGGCAACATTTCGGCCACCTTCAATGTGGGTGATTTAGCTCCATATTTAGAGGAAGATTTTGAGTTACAAGAAGACTTCTCCAAACCAGGGGAGAATGATGCAGGAGCATCCATGATCAATCCAAGTCTCCTAACAAAGAGTCATCAAGAAGAGATTAAGGTGAAGGAGATTCAGTTCATTAGCTTACTTAATCCAATTTCGAACAAACAAGTACTTCGAATTGTTAATTAAGCTTAACACCTTCTTAATCTTTTTTAAGCCTTGTTGATTAATGCTTATGATCATCTTAACATCATTAAGTATTAGTAATAAAGCTTAAATTATGATTAAATAGCTTAATTAGTTAGTTCTAAGTCATTAAAGTAAGCTTAGTGAAACTGTTTTGGAAGAACAGAATTTACACGGTTTGTTTAGGGCTCGTTTTGGCTACGTTTTTGAGCTTTATTCTTGGCTAAGGCAACCATACATGACTCACCTGTGTGCTTACATACATCACCAACAAGCATGTGAAGAGTTGGAGGCAAGAATCAATAGGAAATGAGAGCTTCATGGAGAAGTATCCAAAACCGCAGCTCCCTGCGTCATTCTGGGCCCATTTTCATCAGTTCTGGGCAGCCGTCTTTTTTTAGCTTTTGGAGCTGATTTTTTGAGGATATTTTCCTTAGAATGTCTATTTTAATACCTTAGCTTCCTTTTTGCAGTAGGACATTTTCGTTTCTCAGAATCCCTCAATCATTGCACCTAGGTACTGTAAACTGGCCAGATTTTTGTAATAGTTTAAGATGGCTTTTGTTACCTAAGCAAAACATCACCAAATGACGTGAATTTTTGGTATGTTACTGCTTTATATGTTAGGTTTGTAAGGCAAGAAGTTTTATTAGACTTTGTTGAATGAATTAAGAGTTATACTCATTTCTTTGAGCTGTGCGCTTAGAGCAAAACTGGACAGTTTGTCCTAATCCAAGTCTTTGAGTTAATTAGCTAACTAACGTAGATTAGTTACTAATTTAACAAAGCAAGGTTGCACCAAGAGTTCTTCTTTGACATTGGTGGCCTAGTTTGGTGGTTCTAAGGCTAGTGAAAGTGGTGGTTGTTGGTACGGTTCCAACAAGGCTTGAAGCAAAACTGATTCTTCGGTTCTTAACCAACGAATGCTCTTGTTTATGAAATGCTTTATGCATCAGGCATGAATTAAGGAGTTTTGTAACTCCTCAAAGCCATTCCTCTTAGGACGTTTTTAGGGTGTTTCAGCTCCTCCTTTGCTGCTCCTTATCTCTATATAAGGAGAGAAAATGATAATAGAAAGCAGATTTGAGTTTTGATAAAAAAAAACCTTTGTGTTATAGTTTTTACTTTGAGTTTGTCTCAAGTATTGCTAACCCTTATTACTTTGAGTGAGTCTTGAGTGATAAGCCTAGGAGAGATTGAGTGAGTCTTATCTCTGACCTAGAACCCCAAAACATTGAGTGTGTTCTTGTGTTTTGGAACTATTTCTTGTTTCGAGTGATTTCTTTTTAAAGTGAGTGTTCTATTGTTCGTAAGTTTAGAATCATCATCCAATCCTTTGGAGGGTGATTTTAGATTCACATCAGTAGTAAATCAATGGGGCTTAAAGGATTAACCCCATAGTTCACTTCGAATGGAGAGCACTTCGTGGCATATGTAGGTGATCTATTATAAGCAAATTCTGCATGTGCTAGCTTTAGATCCCAATCTTTCTGTGACTTGTTAACTAGAGTCCTGAGTAGAGTCGTAAGTGTCCTGTTTGTAACCTCCGTTTGACCATCAGTTTGTGGATAGAGCTTAGTACCTAGGAGCTTCCATAAAGTCTTCCAAAAGAAACTAAGGAACTTAACATCCTTATCAGAAACAATAGTCTTCGGTACACCATGTAATCTAATGATCTCCTTGAAGTACAAATCAGCTACATGAATTGCATCATCCGTCTTGTTGCAAGCAATGAAATGAGCCATCTTTGAGAATCGATCCACCACCACCATAATAGCATCTCTTTGCCTTTGAGTCCTAGGCAAAGCCACAATGAAATCCATACTAACATCTTCCCATGGCTGATTAGGAACTGGAAGTGGAGTATAGAGCCCTTGATGAAAAGAACTCTTGGCCTTTTGACATGTAGAACATCGAGCTAGAACTGAGTGAACATCACCTGCCAGTTTTGGCCAATAAAAGTGTTCCTGCAAAACATCCACAGTTTTATTAATACCAAAAGGCCCTGCTAGGCCTCCTCCATGAACCTCCTTGATGAGCAAATCCCTTAGTGAGCACTTAGGGATACAAAGCTTATTATTTCGGAAGAGAAAACCATCTAGAACCGAATAAGCTCCATGAGAACCACCCTTGCACGCTTCTATCAATGGTGAAAAATCTGGATCATCATAATAAAGCTCTTTAATATGAGTGAAGCCAAGAACTCGAGCCTCCATTAGAGAAAGCATAGAATGCCTCCTAGATAATGCATCTGCAACCACATTAGAAACTCCAGTTTTGTATTTTAAAACAAAATCAAAAGATTGAAGGAACTCCACCCATTTAGCATGTCGTGAACTGAGCTTATGTTGCCCATTAATGTACTTCAAAGCTTGATGATCTGAATGCAACACAAACTGAGCTGGCCTAAGATAATGAGTCCAATAAGTCAAAGCACGAATAATAGCATAGAACTCTTTATCATAGGTGCTGTAGTTGAGCTTGGCATGATTGAGCTTCTCACTGAAATAGGCTATGGGACGCCCTCCTTGTTGTAAAACAGCTCCAATCCCTACGCCACTTGCATCACATTCCACTTCAAACACTTTCTTGAAATCTGGTAAGGCTAGAACAGGCGCCTCACAAAGCTTGCTTTTCAACTGATCAAATGCTTCCTGAGCTGCTGGAGTCCAAGTGAAAGAACCCCCTTTGATACATTCGGTCAGTGGAGCCAAAATAGTACTAAAACCTCTGATGAATCTCCTGTAAAAAGATGCCAATCCATGAAAACTTCGAACTTCTGTGATGGACTTTGGAATTGGCCATGATTTGATTGCCTCCACCTTGGATTCATCCATAGAAATACCCTGAGATGAAATAATGAAACCAAGAAAAGACACACTAGAAGTGAAGAATTCACACTTCTCCATCTTTGCATATAGCTTCTTTTCCCTTAGCTTAAGGAAAACCTTCTTCAGATGAATAAGATGATCCTGTTCACTGTTGCTATACACAAGAATATCATCAAAATAAACCACAACAAACGAACCAATGAAAGGACGAAGTACCTCATGCATGAGCCTCATGAAAGTACTAGGAGCATTAGTTAAACCAAATGGCATAACACGCCACTCATATAACCCACTCTTAGTCTTAAAGGCTGTTTTCCATTCATCCCCTTCCTTGATTCGAATCTGATGATAACCACTACGCAAATCTATCTTGGAGAATATAGTAGCACCATGTAATTCATCGAGCAAATCATCAAGCCTAGGAATAGGATACCTATACTTGATGGTAATGTTGTTTATAGCCCTGCAATCTACACACATACGCATAGTTCCATCCTTCTTTGGAACCAAAATAACAGGAACAGCACATGGACTAAGACTTTCTTGTACAAATCCCTTAGCTAACAATTCAGTAATCTGTTTTTGCAACTCTTTAGCTTCTTCAGGATTACATCTATAAGCTGCCTTATTGGGTAATGGTGCTCCAGGAACTAAGTCAATTTGATGCTCAATACCCCTACTAGGTGGTAAACCATATGGAAGATCCTCGGGAAAAATATCACTAAAATCGTTCACTAATGGTTTAACCCAATCATGTAATTCACGAGTATTTTCATCATTTGCAGCAACTAACAACAACAAGTACATTTCCTTCCCCTTTTCAATGGCCTTATCAACTTGGTGTTTTTGGAGAATTAAGGATTTCTGATTTTTAGCTTTCGAATTGGAGGTTTCTTTCTTAGGCAAATTCGGACCCTTTTTGCTAGGACTAAGTATAATTTTCTTGTTTTCATGCATGAAAGTGTATGTATTAGTCCTACCATTATGTAAGGTTTCCTTATCAGATTGCCACGGCCTCCCTAAGAGAATATGACATGCATTCATAGGCACTACATCACATAAAACCTTATCATTATACGAATCACCAAAAGAGAAGCTAATTAAAGCTTGTTTTGTTACCTCCACACAGTTACCATCATTAAGCCAATGAAGCTTATATGGTTTAGGATGACTGAAGGTAGGATGATTGAGCTTCTCCACCATAGAACTCGAAGCTACATTAGTGCAACTCCCACCATCAATAATCATGGAACAAATCTTGCCCTTGATTAAGCATTTTGTCTGAAAAATCTGGTCTCGTTGAGATGGTATAGCTTCGGCTTCTTTGGAGTGAAGGACCCTCCTTAGAACCAAGCTAAGATGATCATCTCCTTCCACTTCATCAACAAGAACATCTTCATTGCATTCATCCTCCTTTTCAGATTCTTTTTCGTGCTCCTCTTGATCTTTAAGGGCATCTTCTATGTTTTTAATGTCTAATAAGGTCATTACCCTTCTGTTTGGGCATTGTGCTTGATAATGACCATAACCATGACACTTAAAACATTTAATATCATCCTTCTTGGAAGAACTTTCAGCAACTTTCTTCCCTTTATCAAGAAATTTCGAACCAGCTTCATTTTTAGGTGTAAATGGAGATGTCGAAGTAGGCTTTACATAGGAACTAGAACCTCCTTTAGCATAAGAAGTTCCTTTGCTAAATACCTTCTTCCTCTTGTCTTTTTGATGCTTTTCCACCTTAAGAGCCAACCTGAAAAGTTCATCTAAAGTAGAATAAGATTGAAGCTCAAGCTTCTTTTGGATGTCACTATCTAGGCCCTTCACAAAACGAGCCATGGTCTGCTCTTCCCTTTCTTGAACATCCAATTTCATCATCAACTTTTCATATTCATGGATGTATGTCTCGACATTCTTAGTACCTTGGAACAAATCAGAAAGTTGGTTATATAAATCAAGAGTGTAAGTGGAGGGGAGAAACTTAGCTTCCATCTTCTTTTTCAGTTTCTTCCAGCTCTTGATTTTCGGCTTATGCTTCCTTTCTCTAGCAAGAGCAACGTTTTCCCACCAAAGGGATGCATAACCCTTTAGCTTAGTGATAGCCAACTTGAAAGATTTCGAATCATCATACTCCTTTAGCTCGAAAATCCTATTACATCTCGAAACCCATTCCAAATAAGCATCCGGATTAAGGTTTCCATCAAATTCTGGAACATCTAACTTGATGTCTCGAAAATCATCTTGTTTTCGTGGCCTCCTTCTTTGATTAGAAGTTTGTGATTGTACTTCTTCACTAGAGTCATAAACAACCTCATTCTCATCTTCAAAGTGCCTCCTTTCATGAACTTCTCTTCGAACTCCAACACTAGAACTTCGAAAAGCTTCCATGAGATTTGCCATTTGCTCACTAATTGTAGCCATTTGATTCTCAAGGCCAACTAACCTTGCTTCATTCAATGTCATGCCCCTTCTAAACTGATTTGGATCTTCACCACCACTCATTTTTACAACCACTAAGTTGTATCAAAGATTAGAGGTGAAAAGAGAAGAAAAGAGATGTGTTTGGGCTTAGAATTGATTTCGGTTTTGGGGGGGATAAGTGTATGAGTTTAGGGAGTGATTATGGGATGATTAGAGGGTTAAAAGAATGCTCTTAAACTAACCAAAGCTCTGATACCAAATGATGCATAAAGCATTTCATAAACAAGAGCATTCGTTGGTTAAGAACCGAAGAATCAGTTTTGCTTCAAGCCTTGTTGGAACCGTACCAACAACCACCACTTTCACTAGCCTTAGAACCACCAAACTAGGCCACCAATGTCAAAGAAGAACTCTTGGTGCAACCTTGCTTTGTTAAATTAGTAACTAATCTACGTTAGTTAGCTAATTAACTCAAAGACTTTAACTAGGACAAACTGTCCAGTTTTGCTCTAAGCGCACAGCTCAAAGAAATGAGTATAACTCTTAATTCATTCAACAAAGTCTAATGAAACTTCTTGCCTTACAAACCTAACATATAAAGCAGTAACATACCAAAAATTCACGTCATTTGGTGATGTTTTGCTTAGGTAACAAAAGCCATCTTAAACTATTACAAAAATCTGGCCAGTTTACAGTACCTAGGTGCAATGATTGAGGGATTCTGAGAAACGAAAATGTCCTACTGCAAAAAGGAAGCTAAGGTATTAAAATAGACATTCTAAGGAAAATATCCTCAAAAAATCAGCTCCAAAAGCTAAAAAAAGACGGCTGCCCAGAACTGATGAAGAGGGGCCCAGAAAGACGCCTCCCAGCTGCGGTTTTGGATACTTCTCCATGAAGCTCTCATTTCCTATTGATTCTTGCCTCCAACTCTTCACATGCTTGTTGGTGATGTATGTAAGCACACAGGTGAGTCATGTATGGTTGCCTTAGCCAAGAATAAAGCTCAAAAACGTAGCCAAAACGTGCCCTAAACAAACCGTATAATTTCTGTTCTTCCAAAACAGTTTCACTAAGCTTACTTTAATGACTTAGAACTAACTAATTAAGCTATTTAATCATAATTCAAGCTTTATTACTAATACTTAATGATGTTAAGATGATCATAAGCATTAATCAACAAGGCTTAAAAAAGATTAAGAAGGTGTTAAGCTTAATTAACAATTCGAAGTACTTGTTTGTTCGAAATTGGATTAAGTAAGCTAATGAACTGAATCTCCTTCACCTTAATCTCTTCTTGATGACTCTTTGTTAGGAGACTTGGATTGATCATGGATGCTCCTGCATCATAACCAACTTTCTGATTTGTTCCAAGGTACCAAGAATGTCGAGACCTACATCCATGAATATGAAAAGTTGATGATGAAATTGGATGTTCAAGAAAGGGAAGAGCAGACCATGGCTCGTTTTGTGAAGGGCCTAGATCGTGACATTCAAAAGAAGCTTGAGCTTCAATCTTATTCTACTTTAGATGAACTTTTCAGGTTGGCTCTTAAGGTGGAAAAGCATCAAAAAGACAAGAAGAAGAAGGTGTTTAGCAAAGTAACTTCTTATGCTAAAGGAGGTTCTAGTTCGTATGTAAAGCCTACTTCGACATCTCCATTTACACCTAAAAGTGAGGCTGGTTCGAAATTTCTTGATAAAGGGAAGAAAGTTGCTGAAAGTTCTTCCAAGAAGGATGATGTCAAATGTTTTAAGTGTCATGGTTATGGTCATTATCAAGCACAATGCCCAAACAGAAGGGTAATGACCTTACTAGACATTAAAAACATAGAAGATGCCCTTAAAGATCAAGATGAGCACGAAAAAGAATCTGAAAAGGAGGATGAATGCAATGAAGATGTTCTTGTTGATGAAGTGGAAGGAGATGATCATCTTAGCTTGGTTCTAAGGAGAGTCCTTCACTCCAAAGAAGCCGAAGCTATACCATCTCAACGAGACCAGATTTTTCAGACAAAATGCTTAATCAAGGGCAAGATTTGTTCCATGATCATTGATGGTGGGAGTTGCACTAATGTAGCTTCGAGTTCTATGGTGGAGAAGCTCAATTATCCTACTTTCAGTCATCCTAAACCATATAAGCTTCATTGGCTTAATGATGGTAACTGTGTGGAGGTAACAAAACAAGCTTTAATTAGCTTCTCTTTTGGTGATTCGTATAATGATAAGGTTTTATGTGATGTGGTGCCTATGAATGCATGTCATATTCTCTTAGGGAGGCCGTGGCAATCTGATAAGGAAACCTTACATAATGGTAGGACTAATACATACACTTTCATGCATGAAAATAAGAAAATTATACTTAGTCCTAGCAAAAAGGGTCCGAATTTGCCTAAGAAAGAAACCTCCAATTCAAAGGCTAAAAATCAGAAATCCTTAATTCTCCAAAAACATCAAGTTGATAAAGCCATTGAAAAGGGGAAGGAAATGTACTTGTTGTTGTTAGTTGCTGCAAATGATGAAAATACTCGTGAATTACATGATTGGGTTAAACCATTAGTGAACGATTTTAGTGATATTTTTCCCGAGGATCTTCCCTATGGTTTACCACCTAGTAGGGGTATTGAGCATCAAATTGACTTAGTTCCTGGAGCACCATTACCTAACAAGGCAGCTTATAGATGTAATCCTGAAGAAGCTAAAGAGTTGCAAAAACAGATTACTGAATTGTTAGCTAAGGGGTTTGTACAAGAAAGTCTTAGTCCATGTGCTGTTCCTGTTATTTTGGTTCCAAAGAAGGATGGAACTATGCGTATGTGTGTAGATTGCAGGGCTATAAACAACATTACCATCAAGTATAGGTATCCTATTCCTAGGCTTGATGATTTGCTCGATGAATTACATGGTGCTACTATATTCTCCAAGATAGATTTGCGTAGTGGTTATCATCAGATTCGAATCAAGGAAGGGGATGAATGGAAAACAGCTTTTAAGACTAAGAGTGGGTTATATGAGTGGCGTGTTATGCCATTTGGTTTAACTAATGCTCCTAGTACTTTCATGAGGCTCATGCATGAGGTACTTCGTCCTTTCATTGGTTCGTTTGTTGTGGTTTATTTTGATGATATTCTTGTGTATAGCAACAGTGAACAGGATCATCTTATTCATCTGAAGAAGGTTTTCCTTAAGCTAAGGGAAAAGAAGCTATATGCAAAGATGGAGAAGTGTGAATTCTTCACTTCTAGTGTGTCTTTTCTTGGTTTCATTATTTCATCTCAGGGTATTTCTATGGATGAATCCAAGGTGGAGGCAATCAAATCATGGCCAATTCCAAAGTCCATCACAGAAGTTCGAAGTTTTCATGGATTGGCATCTTTTTACAGGAGATTCATCAGAGGTTTTAGTACTATTTTGGCTCCACTGACCGAATGTATTAAAGGGGGTTCTTTTACTTGGACTCCAGCAGCTCAGGAAGCATTTGATCAGTTGAAAAGCAAGCTTTGTGAGGCGCCTGTTCTAGCCTTACCAGATTTCAAGAAAGTGTTTGAAGTGGAATGTGATGCAAGTGGCGTAGGGATTGGAGCTGTTTTACAACAAGGAGGGCGTCCCATAGCCTATTTCAGTGAGAAGCTCAATCATGCCAAGCTCAACTACAGCACCTATGATAAAGAGTTCTATGCTATTATTCGTGCTTTGACTTATTGGACTCATTATCTTAGGCCAGCTCAGTTTGTGTTGCATTCAGATCACCAAGCTTTGAAGTACATTAATGGACAACATAAGCTCAGTTCACGACATGCTAAATGGGTGGAGTTCCTTCAATCTTTTGATTTTGTTTTAAAGTACAAAACTGGAGTTTCTAATGTGGTTGCAGATGCATTATCTAGGAGGCATTCTATGCTTTCTCTAATGGAGGCTCGAGTTCTTGGCTTCACTCATATTAAGGAGCTTTATTATGATGATCCAGATTTTTCACCATTGATAGAAGCGTGCAAGGATGGTTCTCATGGAGCTTATTCGGTTCTAGATGGTTTTCTCTTCCGAAATAATAAGCTTTGTATCCCTAAGTGCTCACTAAGGGATTTGCTCATCAAGGAGGTTCACGGAGGAGGCCTAGCAGGGCATTTTGGTATTAACAAAACTGTGGATGTTTTGCAGGAACACTTTTATTGGCCAAAACTGGCAGGTGATGTTCATTCAGTTCTAGCTCGATGTTCTACATGTCAAAAGGCCAAGAGTTCTTTTCATCAAGGGCTCTATACTCCACTTCCAGTTCCTAATCAGCCATGGGAAGATGTTAGTATGGATTTCATTGTAGCTTTGCCTAGGACTCAAAGGCAAAGAGATGCTATTATGGTGGTGGTGGATCGATTCTCAAAGATGGCTCATTTCATTGCTTGCAACAAGACGGATGATGCAATTCATGTAGCTGATTTGTACTTCAAGGACATCATTAGATTACATGGTGTACCGAAGACTATTGTTTCTGATAAGGATGTTAAGTTCCTCAGTTTCTTTTGGAAGACTTTATGGAAGCTCCTAGGTACTAAGCTCCTCTTTAGTACCACGGCGCATCCACAAACTGATGGTCAAACGGAGGTGACAAACAGGACACTTACTACTCTCCTCAGGACTCTAGTTAACAAGTCACAGAAAGATTGGGATCTAAAGCTAGCACATGCCGAATTTGCTTATAATAGATCACCTACATATGCCACGAAGTGCTCTCCATTCGAAGTGAACTATGGGGTTAATCCTTTAAGTCCCATTGATTTACTACCTATTCCAGTTGAAGTGCGGCAAAGCAAAGATGCAGAGGAGAAGGCAAAGGAGATGAAAAAGCTTCACCAACAGATTAGAGCACGCATTGAGAAGGTTAATGAAGCTTACAAGGTCCGAGCTAACAAGCATCGAAAGGAGGTCATTTACAAGCCCGGGGACTTGGTATGGTTGCACCTAAGGAAGGAACGATTTCCATCAAGAAGGAAGAACAAACTGATGCCAAGGAGTGATGGTCCATTTAGGGTGCTTGAAAAGATCAATAACAATGCATACAAGATAGAACTACCAAGTGAGATGGGCAACATTTCGGCCACCTTCAATGTGGGTGATTTAGCTCCATATTTAGAAGAAGATTTTGAGTTACAAGAAGACTTCTCCAAACCAGGGGAGAATGATGCAGGAGCATCCATGATCAATCCAAGTCTCCTAACAAAGAGTCATCAAGAAGAGATTAAGGTGAAGGAGATTCAGTTCATTAGTTTACTTAATCCAATTTCGAACAAACAAGTACTTCGAATTGTTAATTAAGCTTAACACCTTTTTAATCTTTTTTAAGCCTTGTTGATTAATGCTTATGATCATCTTAACATCATAAAGTATTAGTAATAAAGCTTTAATTATGATTAAATAGCTTAATTAGTTAGTTCTAAGTCATTAAAGTAAGCTTAGTGAAACTGTTTTGGAAGAACAGAATTTATACGGTTTGTTTAGGGCACGTTTTGGCTACGTTTTTGAGCTTTATTCTTGGCTAAGGCAACCATACATGACTCACCTGTGTGCTTACATACATCACCAACAAGCATGTGAAGAGTTGGAGGCAAGAATCAATAGGAAATGAGAGCTTCATGAAGAAGTATCCAAAACCGCAGCTGGGAGGCGTCATTCTGGGCCCCTCTTCATCAGTTCTGGGCAGCCGTCTTTTTTTAGCTTTTGGAGCTGATTTTTTGAGGATATTTTCCTTAGAATGTCTATTTTATTACCTTAGCTTCCTTTTTGCAGTAGGACATTTTTCGTTTCTCAGAATCCCTCAATCATTGCACCTAGGTACTGAAAACTTGCCAGATTTTTGTAATAGTTTAAGATGGCTTTTGTTACCTAAGCAAAACATCACCAAATGACGTGATTCTTTGGTATGTTACTGCCTTATATGTTAGGATTGTAATGTAAAAAGTTTCATTAGAGTTTGTTGAATGAATTAAGAGTTATACTCATTTCTTTGAGCTGTGCGCTTAGAGCAAAACTGGACAGTTTGTCCTAATTAAAGTCTTTGAGTTAATTAGCTAACTAACGTAGATTAGTTACTAATTTAACAAAGCAAGGTTGCACCAAGAGTTCTTCTTTGACATTGGTGGCCTAGTTTGGTGGTTCTAAGGCTAGTGAAAGTGGTGGTTGTTGGTACGGTTCCAACAAGGCTTGAAGCAAAACTGATTCTTCGGTTCTTAACCAACGAATGCTCTTGTTTATGAAATGCTTTATGCATCAAGTTGCAGATCAAAGCCATTAAAAAGAGCCTTTAATTGAGCATCAACAACTTCTTGTGGACACCATCTATAAACAGGCAATAAATAACTGTCGAGGAGGGAAAAAATCTCTTCTTGTTCATTAGTCATGAATTTAGGCAGATCTAGCACTGATACATCATGTTTTTGCGGTTCTCAAAAACTTTACGAATCTGGCAATTTGTTTGTGCGTCGAAGATTGCTTCAATGGCAACAAAACACCACTCGAAGTTTCGAAAATCAGCAGCAGCCACGCCAATTGATATGATTTTGGGCTCAAAGATTGTTACTTTAGAGGGTTTTAGAGTGAGTGAGAGTTATAGGACTTAAAGGAACGATTTTTATGTGATATTTAGCTAAAGAGAGTGATGGTTGTGTAGTTTAGAGAGTAACAAATAGGGATAGTAACCTTTGAATCTCGGTTCAAAGGGGTAGAAGATCGATCTCAGTCTTTCTTCAATGCTAAACAAGCAAGGTACTCAACCTTAAATCATAAGTACAAACTCATGAAATTTTAATACTTCAAAATCTGATTTTATTAATGCTAATCGGTCCTATATATATACTAGGCTAATCCTAGCACGATTAGGAATCCAAAAACCTATCTAGAAAGCATTTAAAACTAATCCCTAGAATTTAGGAAAAGATATCCTAAAGATAAGGAAGATAATCTAATAAGATAGGATAGAGATTTTCGGCTCTCCTATCTTATTTCACACGCCTAGATCAACCTTATCCCTTAGCTAATCTAATCTTGTCTTTAAGAGATTACAACTCAACTAGACTTAAACATAACCGAAATTACATCACATATTTTCGGCCATATAACAGAAAATAATATGCTGAATAAAAGTCTAAATTAAATTAACTAAAGTCTAAAATAATTTAATCTAAGACTCTATAGACTAAGCCAAAAATAGGAAAAACCCTTTCAAGTGAAAGGTAAAAGCCTATAGGCAAAACTATACTATGGAAATACATCAGGAGATCTTAGTCCTTACTATGATGATGCAAATTTGAGGACAAATTCTTTTGGAGAGGGGGAGAATGACATGAGTCAAGAGCCAAAGTCAACCATTGGAGATGAGCCTATTTGCTTGGTCCTTGAGAGCTTTGGATTCAAGCTCAAGGCCAATGGATCTTTTGTGACTATGCTAGCTTGGGAGGATGAACTAGCTTGAGATGGCTAATATGGGGCGTCCATATGTAGTCTTTTAGAGTCTTTTATTTGCTTTTGTTGAGTCATTTTGTTCATGTAATAAATACTACCATGGTGGCCGAAAATATGGTTGAATTTCGGTTACTATGCAAGTTCTAGTAGGGTTCCAATTCCTATTGTGATTAGGATTGATTTTGGAGAGAAAATGATAAGCTTAGGTGTGTATATGGAGATGATAAGGGAGAAATCCTATCATTTTCCTATCATGTTCAAAAGATAACTATCTAAGGAAAATGATAGGATTTCGCCCTTATCATCTCCATACACACGCCTAAGCTTATCATTTTCTCTCCAAAATCAATCCTAATCACAATAGGAATTGGAACCCTACTAGAACTTGCATAGTAACCGAAATTCAACCATATTTTCGGCCACCATGGTAGTATTTATTACATGAACAAAATGACTCAACAAAAGCAAATAAAAGACTCTAAAAGACTACATATGGACGCCCCATATTAGCCATCTCAAGCTAGTTCATCCTCCCAAGCTAGCATAGTCACAAAAGATCCATTGGCCTTGAGCTTGACTCCAAAGCTCTCAAGGACCAAGCAAATAGGCTCATCTCCAATGGTTGACTTTGGCTCTTGACTCATGTCATTCTCCCCCTCTTCAAAAGAATTTGTCCTCAAATTTTCATCATCATAGTAAGGACTAAGATCTCCAACATTGAAGGTAGCACTCACACCTCCATATTCACTTGGAAGATCAATCTTATAGGCACTATCTTCAAGCACCTCAAGGGGACCATCAGCCCTAGGCATGAGCTTATTCTTCCTCTTGCTTGGGAACCTCTCCTTTCTCAAATGGATCCACACAAGATCGCCACTTTTGAACTTTGTTTGCCTTCTATGCTTGTTTGCTCTCTCCTTGTATTGAGTGTTCATCTTCTCTATTCTTGCCTTGACTTGCTCACATGTTTTCTTGAAGGTTTCGAACCTCTTCTTTACATCAACATGAATTTCAGATTTGGTTAGCACAATAAAATCAATAGGAAGGAAAGGATTGATACCATAGACCACCTCAAATGGAGATTGAGAGATAGTGGTTGAATGAGCTCGATTGTAAGCAAATTCAGCATGGGCTAGCTTCATATCCCAATCCTTTTGTGTCTTGCTCACCAAGCCACGCAATAAAGCTCCAAGAGTCCTATTAGTTACTTCAGTTTGGCCATCTGTTTGAGGATGATGACTAGTGATGAAAAGTAACTTGGTTCCAACCATCTTCCACAAGCTCCTCCAAAAGTGACTTAGGAACTTGGAATCTTGATCACTAACAATACTTCTAGGGATGCCATGTAGGCGAAGGATCTCCCTAAAGTACAAATCAGCAACATGTAAAGCATCATCAGCTTTATGCATAGGAACAAAATGAGCCATCTTAGAGAAACGATCTACCACCACCATGATAGCATCTTTTCCCCTTTGAGTCCTAGGCAACCCTATTATGAAATCCATACTCACACTATCCCAAGGAGCATTAGGGACTGGCAATGGAGTGTATTGGCCTTTATGGAAGGTACTCTTGGCCTTTTGACAACTAGCACACCTACTAACCACCATATAAACATCCTTCACCATGCTAGGCCAATAGAAACTCTCACTCAATGTGTCTAGGGTCTTTTGAATGCCAAAATGCCCAGCCACCCCACCACTATGGACTTCTCTCACCAACAACTCCCTCACGCCACTTTTAGGAACACAAAGCTTGTTCCCCTTAAACAGAAATCCTTCTTGCACTACATACATGCCATTAGGGTTAGCAAAAGAACTACTAAAATCATCATCTTTTACATACAATTCTTTCAAATGATCAAACCCTAAAATACGAGCATCAACCATGGTTAAGAGATAGGAACGCCTAGAAAGAGCATAAGCAACAACATTACTCTTTCCTTCTTTATACTTAGAAGAAAAAGTAAAAGATTGTAGGAATTCAACCCACTTGGCGTGCCTATAATTGAGCTTTTGTTGCCCATGGATGTGTTTGAGTGCCTCATAATCTGAATGAAGTATGAAAGGCTTTGGCCTTAAGTAATGAGACCAATGATCCAAGGCCCTCACAATAGCATAAAACTCTCGATCATAGTTGGAGTAATTGAGCTTAGCGCCACTCAATTTCTCACTAAAGTATGCAATAGGCCTCTTCTCTTGGATCAAAACAGCACCTACTCCAATCCCACTTGCATCACACTCTACCTCGAACAATTTGTGAAAATCTGGCAAGGCAAGGATAGGGGCGTTGCAAAGGAGCCTCTTCACCTCTTCATATGATCTTTTAGCTTGAGAGTTCCAAGAAAACTCTCCCTTCTTCATCAACTCTGTGATTGGAGCCATAACTGTTGAGAAGTTTCAAATGAACCTCCTATAAAAGGAAGCTAGGCCGTGAAAACTTCTACACTCATGAGCATTACTTGGCGCCAACCATGTGGAAATGGCTTTGACTTTCTCTGGATCAACATGCACTCCATCCCTACAATATAGATACAAGAAAAGAAATACTAGATACAATATAGCCAAGAAAAGAAATACTAGATACAAGAAAGTCACACTTTTCCATCTTTCCATACAGTTTTTGTTCTCTCAATTTTTCAAACAAAAGTCTTAAATGAGCCAAATGAGATTCGATACTAGTACTATACACAAGAATATCATCTAGATAGACAACAATAAACTTGTTAAGAAAGGGACGTAGTACCTCATTCATAAGCCTCATAAAAGAACTAGGAGCATTGCAAAGACCAAAAGGCATCACCATCCACTCATATAGACCTTGTTTGGTCTTAAAAGCTGTTTTCCACTCATCTCCTACTCTAATTCTCATTTGGTGATATCCACTCCTTAGATCTATCAATGCTCCATGTAACTCATCAAGCATGTCCTCCAATCTAGGCATATGAAAAAGATACTTGATTGTGATGTTGTTGACGGCCCTACTATCAATGCACATCCTCCATGTATCATCCTTCTTAGGGACAAGAAGGGCAGGAACGGCGCATGGACTCATGCTGATGCATAAAGCATTTCATAAACAAGAGCATTCGTTGGTTAAGAACCGAAGAATTTCAAGCCTTGTTGGAACCGTACCAACAACCACCACTTTCACTAACCTTAGAACCACCAAACTAGGCCACCAATGTCAAAAAAGAACTCTTGGTGCAACCTTGCTTTGTTAAATTAGTAACTAATCTACGTTAGTTAGCTAATTAACTCAAAGACTTGGATTAGGACAAACTGTCCAGTTTTGCTCTAAGCGCACAGCTCAAAGAAATGAGTATAACTCTTAATTCATTCAACAAACTCTAATGAAACTTCTTGCATTACAAACCTAACATATAAAGCAGTAACATACCAAAAATTCACGTCATTTGGTGATGTTTTGCTTAGGTAACAAAAGCCATCTTAAACTATTACAAAAATCTGGCCAGTTCTCAGTACCTAGGTGCAATGATTAGGCTTTTCTGAGAAACGAAAATATCCTACTGCAAAAAGGAAACTAAGGTAATAAAATAGACATTCTAAGGAAAATATCCTCAAAAAATCAGCTCCAAAAGCTAAAAAAAGACGGCTGCCCAGAACTGAAGAAGAGGGGCCCAGAAAGACGCCTCCCAGCTGCGGTTTTGGATACTTCTCCATGAAGCTCTCATTTCCTATTGATTCTTGCCTCCAACTCTTCACATGCTTGTTGGTGATGTATGTAAGCACACAGGTGAGTCATGTATGGTTGCCTTAGCCAAGAATAAAGCTCAAAAACGTAGCCAAAACGAGCCCTAAACAAACCGTATAAATTCTGTTCTTCCAAAACAGTTTCACTAAGCTTACTTTAATGACTTAGAACTAACTAATTAAGCTATTTAATCATAATTCAAGCTTTATTACTAATACTTAATGATGTTAAGATGATCATAAGCATTAATCAACAAGGCTTAAAAAAGATTAAGAAGGTGTTAAGCTTAATTAACAATTCGAAGTACTTGTTTGTTCGAAATTGGATTAAGTAAGCTAATGAACTGAATCTCCTTCACCTTAATCTCTTCTTGATGACTCTTTGTTAGGAGACTTGGATTGATCATGGATGCTCCTGCATCATTCTCCCCTGGTTTGGAGAAGTCTTCTTGTAACTCAAAATCTTCTTCTAAATATGGAGCTAAATCACCCACATTGAAGGTGGCCGAAATGTTGCCCATCTCACTTGGTAGTTCTATCTTGTATGCATTGTTATTGATCTTTTCAAGCACCCTAAATGGACCATCACTCCTTGGCATCAGCTTGTTCTTCCTTCTTGATGGAAATCGTTCCTTCCTTAGGTGCAACCATACCAAGTCCCCGGGCTTGTAAATGACCTCCTTTCGATGCTTGTTAGCTCGGACCTTGTAAGCTTCATTAACCTTCTCAATGCGTGCTCTAATCTGTTGGTGAAGCTTTTTCATCTCCTTTGCCTTCTCCTCTGCATCTTTGCTTTGCCTCACTTCAACTGGAATAGGTAGTAAATCAATGGGGCTTAAAGGATTAACCCCATAGTTCACTTCGAATGGAGAGCACTTCGTGGCATATGTAGGTGATCTATTATAAGCAAATTCTGCATGTGCTAGCTTTAGATCCCAATCTTTCTGTGACTTGTTAACTAGAGTCCTGAGTAGAGTAGTAAGTGTCCTGTTTGTAACCTCCGTTTGGCCATCAGTTTGTGGATGCGCCGTGGTACTAAAGAGGAGCTTAGTACCTAGGAGCTTCCATAAAGTCTTCCAAAAGAAACTAAGGAACTTAACATCCTTATCAGAAACAATAGTCTTCGGTACACCATGTAATCTAATGATCTCCTTGAAGTACAAATCAGCTACATGAACTGCATCATCCGTCTTGTTGCAAGCAATGAAATGAGCCATCTTTGAGAATCGATCCACCACCACCATAATAGCGTCTCTTTGCCTTTGAGTCCTAGGCAAAGCTACAATGAAATCCATACTAACATCTTCCCATGGCTGATTAGGAACTGGAAGTGGAGTATAGAGCCCTTGATGAAAAGAACTCTTGGCCTTTTGACATGTAGAACATCGAGCTAGAACTGAGTGAACATCACCTGCCAGTTTTGGCCAATAAAAGTGTTCCTGCAAAACATCCACAGTTTTGTTAATACCAAAATGTCCTGCTAGGCCTCCTCCATGAACCTCCTTGATGAGCAAATCCCTTAGTGAGCACTTAGGGATACAAAGCTTATTATTTCGGAAGAGAAAACCATCTAGAACCGAATAAGCTCCATGAGAACCATCCTTGCACGCTTCTATCAATGGTGAAAAATCTGGATCATCATAATAAAGCTCCTTAATATGAGTGAAGCCAAGAACTCGAGCCTCCATTAGAGAAAGCATAGAATGCCTCCTAGATAATGCATCTGCAACCACATTAGAAACTCCAGTTTTGTATTTTAAAACAAAATCAAAAGATTGAAGGAACTCCACCCATTTAGCATGTCGAGAACTGAGCTTATGTTGTCCATTAATGTACTTCAAAGCTTGGTGATCTGAATGCAACACAAACTGAGCTGGCCTAAGATAATGAGTCCAATAAGTCAAAGCACGAATAATAGCATAGAACTCTTTATCATAGGTGCTGTAGTTGAGCTTGGCATGATTGAGCTTCTCACTGAAATAGGCTATGGGACGCCCTCCTTGTTGTAAAACAGCTCCAATCCCTACGCCACTTGCATCACATTCCACTTCAAACACTTTCTTGAAATCTGGTAAGGCTAGAACAGGCGCCTCACAAAGCTTGCTTTTCAACTGATCAAATGCTTCCTGAGCTGCTGGAGTCCAAGTGAAAGAACCCCCTTTGATACATTCGGTCAGTGGAGCCAAAATAGTACTAAAACCTCTGATGAATCTCCTGTAAAAAGATGCCAATCCATGAAAACTTCGAACTTCTGTGATGGACTTTGGAATTGGCCATGATTTGATTGCCTCCACCTTGGATTCATCCATAGAAATACCCTGAGATGAAATAATGAAACCAAGAAAAGACACACTAGAAGTGAAGAATTCACACTTCTCCATCTTTGCATATAGCTTCTTTTCCCTTAGCTTAAGGAAAACCTTCTTCAGATGAATAAGATGATCCTGTTCACTGTTGCTATACACAAGAATATCATCAAAATAAACCACAACAAACGAACCAATGAAAGGACGAAGTACCTCATGCATGAGCCTCATGAAAGTACTAGGAGCATTAGTTAAACCAAATGGCATAACACGCCACTCATATAACCCACTCTTAGTCTTAAAGGCTGTTTTCCATTCATCCCCTTCCTTGATTCGAATCTGATGATAACCACTACGCAAATCTATCTTGGAGAATATAGTAGCACCATGTAATTCATCGAGCAAATCATCAAGCCTAGGAATAGGATACCTATACTTGATGGTAATGTTGTTTATAGCCCTGCAATCTACACACATACGCATAGTTCCATCCTTCTTTGGAACCAAAATAACAGGAACAGCACATGGACTAAGACTTTCTTGTACAAACCCCTTAGCTAACAATTCAGTAATCTGTTTTTGCAACTCTTTAGCTTCTTCAGGATTACATCTATAAGCTGCCTTGTTAGGTAATGGTGCTCCAGGAACTAAGTCAATTTGATGCTCAATACCCCTACTAGGTGGTAAACCATAAGGAAGATCCTCGGGAAAAATATCACTAAAATCGTTCACTAATGGTTTAACCCAATCATGTAATTCACTAGTATTTTCATCATTTGCAGCAAATAACAACAACAAGTACATTTCCTTCCCCTTTTCAATGGCCTTATCAACTTGACGTTTTTGGAGAATTAAGGATTTCTGATTTTTAGCCTTTGAATTAGAGGTTTCTTTCTTAGGCAAATTCGGACCCTTTTTGCTAGGACTAAGTATAATTTTCTTGTTTTCATGCATGAAAGTGTATGTATTAGTCCTACCATTATGTAAGGTTTCCTTATCAGATTGCCACGGCCTCCCTAAGAGAATATGACATGCATTCATAGGCACCACATCACATAAAACCTTATCATTATACGAATCACCAAAAGAGAAGCTAATTAAAGCTTGTTTTGTTACCTCCACACAGTTACCATCATTAAGCCAATGAAGCTTATATGGTTTAGGATGACTGAAAGTAGGATAATTGAGCTTCTCCACCATAGAACTCGAAGCTACATTAGTGCAACTCCCACCATCAATAATCATGGAACAAATCTTGCCCTTGATTAAGCATTTTGTCTGAAAAATCTGGTCTCGTTGAGATGGTATAGCTTCGGCTTCTTTGGAGTGAAGGACCCTCCTTAGAACCAAGCTAAGATGATCATCTCCTTCCACTTCATCAACAAGAACATCTTCATTGCATTCATCCTCCTTTTCAGATTCTTTTTCGTGCTCATCTTGATCTTTAAGGGCATCTTCTATGTTTTTAATGTCTAGTAAGGTCATTACCCTTCTGTTTGGGCATTGTGCTTGATAATGACCATAACCATGACACTTAAAACATTTAATATCATCCTTCTTGGAAGAACTTTCAGCAACTTTCTTCCCTTTATCAAGAAATTTCGAACCAGCTTCATTTTTAGGTGTAAATGGAGATGTCGAAGTAGGCTTTACATAGGAACTAGAACCTCCTTTAGCATAAGAAGTTCCTTTGCTAAATACCTTCTTCTTCTTGTCTTTTTGATGCTTTTCCACCTTAAGAGCCAACCTGAAAAGTTCATCTAAAGTAGAATAAGATTGAAGCTCAAGCTTCTTTTGGATGTCACGATCTAGGCCCTTCACAAAACGAGCCATGGTCTGCTCTTCCCTTTCTTGAACATCCAATTTCATCATCAACTTTTCATATTCATGGATGTATGTCTCGACATTCTTGGTACCTTGGAACAAATCAGAAAGTTGGTTATATAAATCAAGAGTGTAAGTGGAGGGGAGAAACTTAGCTTCCATCTTCTTTTTCAGTTTCTTCCAACTCTTGATTTTCGGCTTATGCTTCCTTTCTCTAGCAAGAGCAACGTTTTCCCACCAAAGGGATGCATAACCCTTTAGCTTAGTGATAGCCAACTTGAAAGATTTCGAATCATCATACTCCTTTAGCTCGAAAATCCTATTACATCTCGAAACCCATTCCAAATAAGCATCCGGATTAAGGTTTCCATCAAATTCTGGAACATCTAACTTGATGTCTCGAAAATCATCTTGTTTTCGTGGCCTCCTTCTTTGATTAGAAGTTTGTGATTGTACTTCTTCACTAGAGTCATAAACAACCTCATTCTCATCTTCAAAGTGCCTCCTTTCATGAACTTCTCTTCGAACTCCAACACTAGAACTTCGAAAAGCTTCCATGAGATTTGCCATTTGCTCACTAATTGTAGCCATTTGATTCTCAAGGCCAACTAACCTTGCTTCATTCAATGTCATGCCCCTTCTAAACTGATTTGGATCTTCACCACCACTCATTTTAACAACCACTAAGTTGTATCAAAGATTAGAGGTGAAAAGAGAAGAAAAGAGATGTGTTTGGGCTTAGAATTGATTTCGGTTTTGGGGGGGGATAAGTGTATGAGTTTAGGAAATGATTATGGGATGATTAGAGGGTTAAAAGAATGCTCTTAAACTAACCAAAGCTCTGATACCAAATGATGCATAAAGCATTTCATAAACAAGAGCATTCGTTGGTTAAGAACCGAAGAATCAGTTTTGCTTCAAGCCTTGTTGGAACCGTACCAACAACCACCACTTTCACTAACCTTAGAACCACCAAACTAGGCCACCAATGTCAAAAAAGAACTCTTGGTGCAACCTTGCTTTGTTAAATTAGTAACTAATCTACGTTAGTTAGCTAATTAACTCAAAGACTTGGATTAGGACAAACTGTCCAGTTTTGCTCTAAGCGCACAGCTCAAAGAAATGAGTATAACTCTTAATTCATTCAACAAACTCTAATGAAACTTCTTGCATTACAAACCTAACATATAAAGCAGTAACATACCAAAAATTCACGTCATTTGGTGATGTTTTGCTTAGGTAACAAAAGCCATCTTAAACTATTACAAAAATCTGGCCAGTTCTCAGTACCTAGGTGCAATGATTAGGCTTTTCTGAGAAACGAAAATATCCTACTGCAAAAAGGAAACTAAGGTAATAAAATAGACATTCTAAGGAAAATATCCTCAAAAAATCAGCTCCAAAAGCTAAAAAAAGACGGCTGCCCAGAACTGAAGAAGAGGGGCCCAGAAAGACGCCTCCCAGCTGCGGTTTTGGATACTTCTCCATGAAGCTCTCATTTCCTATTGATTCTTGCCTCCAACTCTTCACATGCTTGTTGGTGATGTATGTAAGCACACAGGTGAGTCATGTATGGTTGCCTTAGCCAAGAATAAAGCTCAAAAACGTAGCCAAAACGAGCCCTAAACAAACCGTATAAATTCTGTTCTTCCAAAACAGTTTCACTAAGCTTACTTTAATGACTTAGAACTAACTAATTAAGCTATTTAATCATAATTCAAGCTTTATTACTAATACTTAATGATGTTAAGATGATCATAAGCATTAATCAACAAGGCTTAAAAAAGATTAAGAAGGTGTTAAGCTTAATTAACAATTCGAAGTACTTGTTTGTTCGAAATTGGATTAAGTAAGCTAATGAACTGAATCTCCTTCACCTTAATCTCTTCTTGATGACTCTTTGTTAGGAGACTTGGATTGATCATGGATGCTCCTGCATCACATGCTTTCTCTCACATAGCCTCGTTCAATCAACTCTTCAATCAGTCTTTGTAGCTCCTTAGAAGCCATAGGATCACATCTATATGCTGGTTTGTTAGGTAAAGGTGCGCCTGGCACTAGATCAATAGCATGTTCAATCCCTCTCAAAGGTGGCAACCCTTGAGGCAACTCTTTGGGAAAAACATCCCCAAACTCCTCTAACAAAGCTGCAAGGTTAGGATCCTTCATAGAAACATCATTAGTTAAAGTACATTATTTCAATCTCTTTTTCGAACTCTTTGGGTGAAAGGAACAAACTTTGCTTGCTTTCATCCTTCTTCTTTGGCGCAATAGTGTTAGGAGACAAGGGCATAAGTCGAATCCTTTTGGATCCCATCAAAACAGAATACACATTGGTCTCCCTCTCATGAATAACCTTTCGATCAAATTGCCAAGGTCTACCAAGAAGAATATGACAAGCACTCATAGGAAGAACATCACCCCATAACTCATCCTTGTAGCTACCTGATAGGTTTTAATCGTATCACCTAATCAAAGATAAACCTACAGTCCTCTAACTAAGGTAGTCAATGGAAGCAGGGTCGAATCCACAGGGAGACAGAGTTTCTAAATTAATATTCAATCAATCAGCTACTTCAGATGAAATCAGGGAAGAATTAACTGAACTAAAGATTTAACTAAAGAAGACAAATTAAATCGAGGGTTTAACTATGGAATAAAAACCTAGGGTATTAGGTCGGTCCACCATGCTTATACCAATCAAATAGGGTCAACTACTATCAAAACCTAAGTCAAGAGTCGAGGGATTAGAGCATGTGTTGAGCTATGGTTAAGACTCAACACTCATAGTTCAACATACGCCGCATGTTCACTAACGTAATCAGAACTACTGACGTGTCCTAGGCCTCTAGTCGTAAGACGGATCTGTGCAAACAACTATTAACCACAAGCAATCAATGAAATTGTATACTGACATTAATTACTCAATAAGAATAAACCACATCACAATCACCCTAATCAAGCCCTAGAAATTGATAGAAATCTAAATCGCAATCATGGTATAAACATGGCTTTCCTATCTAACACCCTAGAAAGAGAACTACTCACTCATAATCGAATTAACAACAACAAAACTAATATGAAACCCTAACAATTGCATCATGAATAATTAAATATTTAAACTAAGCAATTAAGAATAATAAAAGAGATTAGGGCAAAGAAGAATACCAATTGACAGAAAGCAGGAACTTTTATTGAAATCGAATAAGTTTAATCACCTTTAATCTAATCTAAAGTGTTTAAACTAAATAAAACTAAACTAAGAACTACGGAATAAAAACTGAATAAAAAGCCGTCTCTAAAAATATGAGAAAAAGGTATTTATAATACCCCAAAGTCTAATTAAAAAAAGATAGAATTTCGGAAAAGAGTTGTCCGTGCTTCAGGCCCGATCGGGTCGATTCCCGCCCGAACGGATGCGTAAACTGCAATTCTGCATCAACTTGCGAAGGCCGTATCTCTCAAACCAGAAGTCCGATTGGGGCGTGTAACCTATCATTGGAAATCTCTTGAAGTCTAGAATCCAACCCAATTGGAATATATTAATTATCAATTTTCTATCAAAAGTTATAATGAAAATAGTGAAGGTGTGTCAGTTTTGACACTTCTTTCACTAACTCTTTGCTTCATTCCAACTCAAAATTGTCCCAAACGGATGCATTGTGATCCTTGTGCAAGCTACCTTCATCTTCAATGATTAATAGGCTACATCCTTGGTACTCATGATCACTTTGTATCAAAATAACCTGAAAATCATCGAAACACACAAACGGGGAGTAGTAGAGCACAACTTGTGTAATTCATGTCATTATGCATCTAAATGCTCAAAAAGGAGTTCTAAATGCAATCTAAATGCATCTAAAAACTATATATAAATGTGACACATCACTACCAATCGAAAAAGAAATAAGGGCTTGTTTCTTAACCATCAAACCAGTCTTATCATCTAACCAACTCAACTTGTAAGGACAAGGATGATCTCTAACCAACAAATTCAACTTAGAGACCACATTAGATGCCACCACATTAGTGCAAGATCCACTATCAATAATCACATTGCAAGAGAAATCACCAACTCTACATCTAGTGTGAACCAAGTTTTCTCTTTGTTCATGATTAGGTGAATGATCAACATGTAAAGTTCTCCTAATAACTCCAATCATCCTAGAGTCATCTTCGGCATAGGCATCTTCATCCTCAATCTCCTCACTCTCATGGTCACTAAAATTTTGAAGTCCGGTTTTTCGAGTCGGTTCTTTGTTCGTGGGGGCCCACATCATATTTTTGGCCTAACTCCTAGCTCGGATAACATATTTGAGCGATTCCAAAGCCTGACATGTTTATTTACCATTTCTAAGGGGTTCGAGCGCTCAGAAGCTAAAAGTTTTGAAGTGCGATTTTTCGCGTCGTTTCTTTGTTCCTGGGGCCCAAATCGTATTTTGGGCCTAACTCCTAGCTCGGATTACATTTTTAAGCGATTCCAAAGCTTGACATGTTTTTTTACCATTTCTTAGGGTTCGAGCGCTCAAAGCTAAAAATTTTGAAGTCCGATTTTTCGCGTCGTTTCTTTGTTTGTGGGGCCCCAATCGTATTTTAGGCCTAACTCCTAGCTTGGATAACATTTTTGAACGATTCCAAAGCGTGACATGTTTTTTTTACCATTTCTAAGGGTTTCGACCGCTCAGAAGCTAAAAACTTTGAAGTCCGATTTTTCGCGTCGGTTATTTGTTCGTGGGGGCCCAAATCGTATTTTAGGCCTAACTCCTAGCTCGAATAACCTTTTTGAGCGATTCAAAAGCCTGACATGTTTTTTTACCATTTTTAAGGGGTTCGAGCTCTCAGAAACTGAAAATATGGAAGTCCGATTTTGCGCTTCGGTTCTTTGTTAGTTGGGGCCCAAATCGTAATTTTGGCTTAACTCCTAGGTAGGATAACATTTTTGAGCGATTCCAAAACCTCAAATGTTTTTTTAAACATTTCAAAGGGGTTCGAGCGCTTAGAAGCTGAAAACTTTGAAGTCCGATTTTTCGCGTCGGTTATTTGTTCGTGGGGGCCCAAATCCTATTTTAGGCCTAACTCCTAGCTCGGATAACATTTTTGAGCGATTGCAAAGCCTGACATGTTTTTTCACCATTTCTAAGAGGTTCGAGCGCTCAGAAACTGAAAATATTAAAGTCGAATTTTTTGCGTCAGTTCGTTGTTCGTGGGGGCCCAAATCGTATTAGAAGTCCGATTTTTCGAGTCGGTTCTTTGTTCGTGGGGGCCCACATCATATTTTTGGCCTAACTCCTAGCTCGGATAACATTTTTAAGCGATTCCAAAGCCTGACATGTTTTTTTACCATTTGTAAGGTTTTCGAGCGCTTAGAAGCTGAAAATTTTGAAGTCCGATTTTGGCGTCAGTTCTTTGTTCGTGGGGGCCCAAATTGTATTTTTGGCCTAACTCCTAGCTCGGATAACATATGTGAACGATTCCAAAGCCTGACATGTTTTTTTACCATTTCTAAGGGGTCTGACCGCTCCGAAGCTAAAAACTTTGAAGTCCGGTTTTTCGCGTCGGTTCTTTGTTCGTGGGGGCCCAAATCGTATTTTAGGCCTAACTCCTAGATCGAATAACCTTTTTGAGCGATTCCAAAGCCTGACATGTTTTTTTTTACCATTTTTAAAAGGTTCGTGATCTCAGAAGCTGAAAAAATCGAAGTTCGATTTTTAGCGTTTGGTTCTTTGTTCGTTGCAGCCCAAATCGTATTTTTGGGCTAACTCCTAGCTCGGAGAACATTTTTGAGTGATTCCAAAGCCTGGCATGGTTTTTTTTTTACCATTTCTAAGGGGTTCGAGCGCTCAGAAGCTGAAAATTATGAATTCCGATTTTTCGCGTCGGTTCTTTGTTCGAGGGGGCCCACATCGTATTTTTGGCCTAACTCCTAGCTCGAATAACATTTTTTAGTGATTCCAAAGCCTTACATGTTTTTTTTTTACTATTTCTAAGGGATTCGAGTGCTCAGAAGCTAAAAATTTTGAAGTTCGATTTTTCGCGTCGGTTCTTTGTTCGTGGGGGCTCACATCATATATTTGGCCTAACTTCTAGCTCGGATAACATTTTTGAGCGATTCCAAAGCCTGATATGTTTTTTACCATTTCTAAGGGGTTCGAGCGCTCAGAAGCTAAAAACTTTGAAGTCCAATTTTTCGCGTCGGTTCTTTGTTCGAGGGGGCCCACATCGTATTTTTGGCCTAACTCCTAGCTCGGATAACATTTTTTAGTGATTCTAAAGCCTTACATGTCTTTTTTACTATTTCTAAGGATTCGAGTGCTCAGAAGCTAAAAATTTTGAAGTTCGATTTTTCTCGTTGATTCTTTGTTCGTGGGGGCCCGAATCGTATTTTAGGCCAAACTCGTAGCTCGAATAACCTTTTTGAGCAATTCCAAAGCCCGACATTTTTTAAGGGGTTCGTGATCTCATAAGCTGAAAAAATCAAAGTTCGATTTTTAGCGTTTGCAGCCCAAATCGTATTTTTGGCCTAACTCTTAGCTCGGATAACATTTTTGAGCGATTCAAAGCCTGACATGTTTTTTTTACCATTACTAAGGGGTTCAAGCGTTTAGAAACTGAAAATATTGAAGTCCGATTTTTCGCGTCGGTTCTTTGTTTGTTGGGGCCCAAATCGTATTTTTGGGCTAACTCCTAGCTCGGATAACATTTTTGAGCGATTCCAAAGCCTGACATGGTGTTTTTACAATTTCTAAGGGGTTCGAGCGCTCAGAAGCTGAAAATTATGAATTCCGATTTTTCACGTCGGTTTTTTGTTCGAGGGGGCCCACATCTTATTTTTGGCCTAACTCCTATCTCGGATAACATTTTTTAGTGATTCCAAAGCCTTACATGTTTTTTTTTACTATTTCTAAGGGATTCGAGTGCTCAGAAGCTAAAAATTTTGAAGTTCGATTTTTCGCGTCGGTTCTTTGTTCGTGGGGGCCCAAATCGTATTTTAGGCCTAACTCCTAGCTCGAATAACCTTTTTGAGCGATTCCAAAGCGTGACATGTTTTTTTAGCATTTTTTAAGGGGTTCGTAATCTCAGAAGCTGAAAAAATCGACGTTCGATTTTTAGCGTTTGCACCTTAAATCGTATTTTTGGCCTAACTCTTAGCTCGGATAACATTTTTGAGCGATTCCAAAGCCTTACATGTTTTATTACCATTTCTAAGGGGTTCAAGCGTTCAGAAACTGAAAATATTGAAGTCCGATTTTTCGCGTCGGTTCTTTGTTTGTTGGGGCCCACATCTTATTTTTTGCCTAACTCCTATCTCGGATAACATTTTTTAGTGATTCCAAAGCCTGACATGTTTATTTACCATTTCTAATGGGTTCGAACGCTCATAAGCTAAAAATTTTGAAGTCCGATTTTTCGTGTCGGTTCTTTGTTCGTGGGGCCCAAATCGTATTTTAGGCCTAACTCCTAGGTCAGATAACATTTTTAGCTATTCCAAAGCCTGACATGTTTTATTTACCATTTTTAAGGGGTTCATGATCTCAGAACCTGAAAATATCGAACTCCTATTTTTCGTGTTGGTTCTTTATTCGTAGGGGACCAAATCGTTTTTTTTGCCTAACTCCTAGCTCAGATATCGTTTATGAGCGATTCCAAAGCCTGACATGTTTTTTACAATTTCTAAGGGGTTCGAGCGCTCAGAAGCTGAAAATTTTGAATTCCAAATTTTCACGTCGGTTCTTTATTCGAGGGGGCCCACATCTTATTTTTGGCCTAACTCCTATCTCGGATAACATTTTTTAGTGATTTCGAAGCCTTAACGTTTTTTTTTACTATTTCTAAGGGATTCGAGCGCTCAGAAGCTAAAAATTTGAAGTTCGATTTTTCGCGTCGATTCTTTGTTCGTGGGGGCCCTGATGGAGGTCCATCTAGCTCCATTGATTCCAAGACCAAGAACATGGTTGCTTGTGTGTTAAGGGATGTTCTGAATTCCCTTAAGAGTATTGAGTCCTTTAAGTCCCTTGAAAATGTCCTTAGCTTAGTTAATTGATTATTGACTAAGTTACTATCTTTATTGCTTTATTAGGAGTCTAGCTAATAAAATGTACTCTTCGTTAATTTAATGATATATTAGATTAACTAGGAAAGTCTTAGTTGAGTTGTAATTTCCATTTCTAGAAAGTAAAAAGTCAACTAGGGTTACAAAGGAAGGCAAGGACGGTTGAAGCAAGGAAAATGAGGAAAATGGCGCCTAACATATCAGAAAATGGCGCCTAGGGTTTACTAAAGATAAGATAGACATTCCCTTCTATCTTCTACACAAAATGGGCGCCCAAAGCCTAACTTTTGCACAAAATGGGCGGCCAAGCTACAAGGATCAAGGAAAAAGGAATCATTTTCCCTCCAAAGCTTATCTTAGGCGCCTAACCTAATCAGATTAGGGTTTGGTGTCCTACTTTGAAGGGATAAGTGAGAATATCAAGGAAAATGGTCAAAGATGGCGTCACAAATGGAGGGGAGTGAAGTGGATCGATTTCAACCCTAGTTAGGATAGGTTTTATCTTAATTAGTTTAATTATTTCTTTTTTATTTTCAGTAATTATCTTTTAGAGAGTCAAGGACATGTATTTAAAGGGCTTGAGTCATTAATAAACATTCATTAGACGTTTTATACATTGAACTTTCGAGTTTATTTTTGCTTTGATTAATTCATCATTAATCCAAGCGCCTATGCTAGCTTGATTTCGAGCTTGAATCAAGTGGTGTTCTTAGGACCTTAATATTGACTTAGTGGTGATTTCTGTATCTAAGTTAAATTAAGTAAAGCTTAACTATCAATTAAATTCATAATCCAACCTATTCTGCCTAGAGCATAGCCAGAATATAACAGGCCATAATCGTATTTTAGGCCGAACTCCTAGCTTGAATAACCTTTTTGAGCGATTCCAAAGCCTGACATGTTTTCTTCGAATTTTTTAAGGGGTTCGTAATCTCAGAAGCTGAAAAAATCGAAGTTCGATTTTTAGCGTTTGCACCTTAAATCGTATTTTAGCCTAACTCTTAGCTCTGATAACATTTTTGTGCGATTCCAAAGCCTGACATGTTTTATTACCATTTCTAAGGGGTTCAAGCATTCAAAAACTGAAAATATTGAAGTCCAATTTTTCGCGTCGGTTCTTTGTTTGTTGGGGCCCAAATCGTATTTTTGGCCCAACTCCTAGCTCGGATAACATTTTTGAGCGATTCCAAAGCCTAACATGTTTATTTACCATTTCTAATGGGTTGGAACGCTTAGAAGCTAAAAATTTTGAAGTCCGATTTTTCGCGTCGGTTCTTTGTTCGTGGGGCCCAAATTGTATTTTAGGCCTAACTCCTAGCTCGGATAACATTTTTGAGCTATTCCAAAGCCTGACATGTTTTTTTTACCATTTTTAAGGGGTTCATGATCTCAGAACCTGAAAATATCGAACTCCTATTTTTCGTGTTGGTTCTTTGTTCATGGGGGCCCAAATCGTATATTTTGCCTAACTCCTAGCTCAGATATCATTTATGAGCGATTCCAAAGCCTGACATGTTTTTTACCATTTCTAAGGGGTTCGAGCGCTCAGAAGTTGAAAATTTTGAATTCCTATTTTTCACGTCGGTTCTTCGTTCGAGGGGGCCCACATCTTATTTTTGGCCTAACTCCTATCTCGGATAACATTTTTTAGTGATTCCAAAGCCTTATATGTTTTTATTACTATTTCTAAGGGATTCGAGCGCTCAGAAGCTAAAAATTTTGAAGTTCGATTTTTCGCGTCGGTTCTTTGTTCGTGGGGGCCCAAATCGTATTTTAGGCCGAACTCCTAGCTTGAATAACCTTTTTCAGCGATTCCAAAGCCTGACATGTTTTCTTAGCATTTTTTAAGGGGTTCGTAATCTCAGAAGCTGAAAAAATTAAAGTTCGATTTTTAGCGTTTGCACCTTAAATCGTATTTTTGGCCTAACTCTTAGCTCGGATAACATTTTTGTGCGATTCCAAAGCCTGACATGTTTTATTACCATTTCTAAGGGGTTCAAGCATTCAGAAACTGAAAATATTGAAGTCCGATTTTTTGCGTCAGTTCTTTGTTTGTTGGGGCCCAAATCGTATTTTTGGCCCAACTCCTAGCTCGGATAACATTTTTGAGCAATTCCAAATCCTGACATGTTTATTTACCATTTCTAATGGGTTCGAACGCTCAGAAGCTAAAAATTTTAAAGTCCGATTTTTCTCGTCGGTTCTTTGTTCATGGGGCCCAAATCGTATTTTAGGCCTAACTCCTAGCTCGGATAACATTTTTGTGCTATTCCAAAGCCTGACATGTTTTTTTACCATTTTTAAGGGGTTCATGATCTCAGAACCTGAAAATATCGAACTCCTATTTTTCGTGTTGGTTCTTTGTTCGTGGGGGCCCAAATCGTATTTTTTGCCTAACTCCTAGCTCAGAGATCATTTATGAGCGATTCCAAAGCCTGACATGTTTTTTACCATTTCTAAAAGGTTCGAGCGTTCAGAAGCTGAAAATTTTGAAGTCCGATTTTTCACGTTGGTTCTTTGTTCGTGGGGCCCACATCATATTTTAGGCCTAATTCCTAGCTCGAATAACCTTTTTGAGCGATTCCAAAGCGTGACATGTTTTTTTAGCATTTTTTAAAAGGTTCGTAATCGCAGAAGCTGAAAAAATCGAAGTTCGATTTTTAGCGTTTGCACCTTAAATCGTATTTTTGGCCTAACTCTTAGCTCGGATAACATTTTTGAGCGATTCCAAAGCCTGACAAGTTTTATTACCATTTCTAAAGGGTTCAAGCTTTCAGAAACTGAAAATATTGAAGTCCGATTTTTCGCGTCAGTTCTTTGTTTGTTGAGGCCAAAATCGTATTTTTGGCCCAACTCCTTGCTCGGATAACATTTTTGAGCGATTCCAAAGCCTGACATGTTTATTTACCATTTCTAATGGGTTCGAACACTCAGAAGCTAAAAATTTTGAAGTCCGATTTTTCGCGTCAGTTCTTTGTTCGTGGGGCCCAATTCGTATTTTAGGCCTAACTCCTAGCTCGGATTACAATTTTAAGCGATTCCAAAGCCTGACATGTTTTTTTACCATTTGTAAGGTTTTCGAGCGCTTAGAAGCTGAAAATTTTGAAGTCCGATTTTGGCGTCAGTTCTTTGTTCGTGGGGGCCCAAATTGTATTTTTGGCCTAACTCCTAGCTCGGATAACATATGTGAACGATTACAAAGCCTGACAAGTTTTTTTACCATTTCTAAGGGGTCTGACCGCTCCGAAGCTAAAAACTTTGAAGTCCGATTTTTCGCGTCGGTTCTTTGTTCGTGGGGGCCCAAATCGAATTTTAGGCCTAACTCCTAGATTGAATAACCTTTTTGAGCGATTCCAAAGCCTGACATGTTTTTTTTACCATTTTTAAAAGGTTCGCGATCTCAGAAGCTGAAAAAATCGAAGTTCGATTTTTAGCGTTTGGTTCTTTGTTCGTCGCAGCCCAAATCGTATTTTTGGGCTAACTCCTAGCTCGGAGAACATTTTTGAGTGATTCCAAAGCCTGACATGGTTTTTTTTACCATTTCTAAGCGGTTCGAGCGCTCAGAAGCTGAAAATTATGAATTCCGATTTTTCGCGTCGGTTCTTTGTTCGAGGGGGCCCACATCGTATTTTTGGGCTAACTCCTAGCTCGGATAACATTTTTTAGTGATTCCAAAGCCTTACATGTTTTTTTTTTACTATTTCTAAGGGATTCGAGCGCTCAGAAGCTAAAAATTTTGAAGTTCGATTTTTCGCGTCGGTTCTTTGTTCGTGGGGGCTCACATCATATTTTTGGCCTAACTTCTAGCTCGGATAACATTTTTGAGCGATTCCAAAGCCTGATATGATTTTTTACCATTTCTAAGGGGTTCGAGCGCTCAGAAGCTAAAAACTTTGAAGTCCAATTTTTCGCGTCGGTTCTTTGTTCGAGGGGCCCACATCTTATTTTTAGCCTAACTCCTTGCTCGGATAACATTTTTTAGTGATTCTAAAGCCTTACATGTTTTTTTTACTATTTCTAAGGATTCGAGTGCTCAGAAGCTAAAAATTTTGAAGTTCGATTTTTCTCGTTGGTTCTTTGTTCGTGGGGCCCGAATCGTATTTTAGGCCAAACTCGTAGCTCGAATAACCTTTTTGAGCAATTCCAAAGCCGGACATGTTTTTTTAGCATTTTTTAAGGGGTTCGTGATCTCATTAGCTGAAAAAATCAAAGTTCGATTTTTAGCGTTTGCAGCCCAAATCGTATTTTTGGCCTAACTCTTAGCTCGGATAACATTTTTGAGCGATTCCAAAGCCTGACATGTTTTTTTACCATTACTAAGGGGTTCAAGCGTTCAGAAACTGAAAATATTGAAGTCCGATTTTTCGCGTCGGTTCTTTGTTTGTTGGGGCCCAAATCGTATTTTTGGGCTAACTCCTAGCTCGGATAACTTGCAGCTCAGGAAGCATTTGATCAGTTGAAAAGCAAGCTTTGTGAGGCGCCTGTTCTAGCCTTACCAGATTTCAAGAAAGTGTTTGAAGTGGAATGTGATGCAAGTGGCGTAGGGATTGGAGCTGTTTTACAACAAGGAGGGCGTCCCATAGCCTATTTCAGTGAGAAGCTCAATCATGCCAAGCTCAACTACAGCACCTATGATAAAGAGTTCTAATCTATTGTTCGTGCCTTGACTTATTGGACTCATTATCTTAGGCCAGCTCAGTTTGTGTTGCTTTCAGATCATCAAGCTTTGAAGTACATTAATGGACAACATAAGCTCAGTTCACGGCATGCTAAATGGGTGGAGTTCCTTCAATCTTTTGATTTTGTTTTAAAGTACAAAACTGGAGTTTCTAATGTGGTTGCAGATGCATTATCTAGGAGGCATTCTATGCTTTCTCTAATGGAGGCTCGAGTTCTTGGCTTCACTCATATTAAGGAGCTTTATTATGATGATCCAGATTTTTCACCATTGATAGAAGCGTGCAAGAATGGTTCTCATGGAGCTTATTCGGTTCTAGATGGTTTTCTCTTCCGAAATAATAAGCTTTGTATCCCTAAGTGCTCACTAAGGGATTTGCTCATCAAGGAGGTTCATGGAGGAGGCCTAGCAGGGCATTTTGGTATTAACAAAACTGTGGATGTTTTGCAGGAACACTTTTATTGGCCAAAACTGGCAGGTGATGTTCACTCAGTTCTAGCTCGATGTTCTACATGTCAAAAGGCCAAGAATTCTTTTCATCAAGGGCTCTATACTCCACTTCCAGTTCCTAATCAGCCATGGGAAGATGTTAGTATGGATTTCATTGTGGCTTTGCCTAGGACTCAAAGGCAAAGAGATGCTATTATGGTGGTGGTGGATCGATTCTCAAAGATGGCTCATTTCATTGCTTGCAACAAGACGGATGATGCAATTCATGTAGCTGATTTGTACTTCAAGGAGATCATTAGATTACATGGTGTACCGAAGACTATTGTTTCTGATAAGGATGTTAAGTTCCTCAGTTTCTTTTGGAAGACTTTATGGAAGCTCCTAGGTACTAAGCTCCTCTTTAGTACCACGGCGCATCCACAAACTGATGGTCAAACGGAGGTGACAAACAGGACACTTACTACTCTCCTCAGGACTCTAGTTAACAAGTCACAGAAAGATTGGGATCTAAAGCTAGCACATGCAGAATTTGCTTATAATAGATCACCTACATATGCCACGAAGTGCTCTCCATTCGAAGTGAACTATGGGGTTAATCCTTTAAGCCCCATTGATTTACTACCTATTCCAGTTGAAGTGAGGCAAAGCAAAGATGCAGAGGAAAAGGCAAAGGAGATGAAAAAGCTTCAACAACAGATTAGAGCACGCATTGAGAAGGTTAATGAAGCTTACAAGGTCCGAGCTAACAAGCATCGAAAGGAGGTCATTTACAAGCCCGGGGACTTGGTGTGGTTGCACCTAAGGAAGGAACGATTTCCATCAAGAAGGAAGAACAAGCTGATGCCAAGGAGTGATGGTCCATTTAGGGTGCTTGAGAAGATCAATAACAATGCATACAAGATAGAGCTACCAAGTGAGATGGGCAACATTTCGGCCACCTTCAATGTGGGTGACTTAGCTCCATATTTGGAAGAAGATTTCGAGTTACAAGAAGATTTCTCCAAACCAGGGGAGAATGATGCAGGAGCATCCATGATCAATACAAGTCTCCTAGCAAAGAGTCATCAAGAAGAGATTAAGGTGAAGGAGATTCAGTTCATTAGCTTACTTAATCCAATTTTGAACAAGCAAGTACTTCGAATTGTTAATTAAGCTTAACACCTTCTTAATCTATTTTAAGCCTTGTTGATTAATGCTTATGATCATCTTAACATCATAAAGTATTAGTAATCAAGCTTGAATTATGATTAAATAGCTTAATTAATTAGTTCTAAGTCATTAAAGTAAGCCTAGTGAAACTGTTTTGGAAGATCAGTTTTTGTACGGTTAGTTTAGATAACGTTTTGAGCATGTTTTTGAGCTTTATTCTTGGCTAAGGCAACCATACATGACTCACCTGTGTGCTTACATACATCACCAACAAGCATGTGAAGAGTTGGAGGCAAGAATCAATAGGAAATGAGAGCTTCATGAAGAAGTATCCAAAACCGCAGCTCCCAGGCGTCATTCTGGGCTCCACTTCATCAGTTCTGGGCAGCCGCTTTTCTTAAGCTTTTGGAGCTGATTTTTTGAGGATATTTTCCTTAGAATGTCTATTTTATTACCTTAGTTTCATTTTTGCAGTAGGATATTTTCGTTTCTCAGAAAATCCTAATCATTGCACCTAGGTACTGAAAACTGGCCAGATTTTGTAATAGTTTAAGATGGCTTTTGTTACCTAAGCAAAACATCACCAAATGACGTGATTCTTTGGTATGTTACTGCCTTATATGTTAGGATTGTAATGTAGAAAGTTTCATTAGACTTTTTTGAATGAATTAAGAGTTATACTCATTTCTTTGAGCTGTGCGCTTAGAGTAAAAACGGGACAGTTTGTCCTAATTCAAGTTTTTGAGTTAATTAGCTAACTAACGTAGATTAGTTACTAATTTACAAAGCAAGGTTGCACCAAGAGCTCTTCTTTGACATTGGTGGCCTAGTTTGGTGGTTCTAAGGCTAGTGAAAGTGGTGGTTGTTGGCACGGTTCCAACAAGGCTTGAAGCAAAACTGATTCTTCGGTTCTTAACCAACGAATGCTCTTGCTTATGAAATGCTTTATGCATCACGAACTCCTAGCTTGAATAACCTTTTTGAGCGATTCCAAAGCCTGACATGTTTTCTTCCATTTTTTAAGGGGTTCGTAATCTCAGAAGCTGAAAAAATCGAAGTTCGATTTTTAACGTTTGCACCTTAAATCGTATTTTGGCCTAACTCTTAGCTCTGATAACATTTTTTGCGATTCCAAAGCCTGACATGTTTTATTACCATTTCTAAGGGGTTCAAGCATTCAGAAAATGAAAATATTGAAGTCCAATTTTTCGCGTCGGTTCTTTGTTTGTTGGGGCCCAAATCGTATTTTTGGCCCAACTCCTAGCTCGGATAACATTTTTGAGCGATTCCAAAGCCTAACATGTTTATTTACCATTTCTAATGGGTTCGAACGCTTAGAAGCTAAAAATTTTGAAGTCCGATTTTTCGCGTCGGTTCTTTGTTCGTGGGGCCCAAATCGTATTTTAGGCCTAACTCCTAGCTCGAATAACATTTTTGAGCTATTCCAAAGCCTGACATGTTTTTTTTACCATTTTTAAGGGGTTCATGATCTCAGAACCTGAAAATATCGAACTCCTATTTTTCGTGTTGGTTCTTTGTTCATGGGGGCCCAAATCGTATATTTTGCCTAACTCCTAGCTCAGATATCATTTATGAGCGATTCCAAAGCCTGACATGTTTTTTTACCATTTCTAAGGGGTTCGAGCGCTCAGAAGTTGAAAATTTTGAATTCCTATTTTTCACGTCGGTTCTTCGTTCGAGGGGGCCCACATCTTATTTTTTGCCTAACTCTTATCTCGGATAACATTTTTTAGTGATTCCAAAGCCTTACATGTTTTTATTACTATTTCTAAGGGATTCGAGCGCTCAGAAGCTAAAAATTTTGAAGTTCGATTTTTCGCGTCGGTTCTTTGTTCGTGGGGGCCCAAATCGTATTTTAGGCCGAACTCCTAGCTTGAATAACCTTTTTCAGCGATTCCAAAGCCTGACATGTTTTCTTAGCATTTTTTAAGGGGTTCGTAATCTCAGAAGCTGAAAAAATTAAAGTTCGATTTTTAGCGTTTGCACCTTAAATCGTATTTTTGGCCTAACTCTTAGCTCGGATAACATTTTTGTGCGATTCCAAAGCCTGACATGTTTTATTACCATTTCTAAGGGGTTCAAGCATTCAGAAACTGAAAATATTGAAGTCCGATTTTTTGCGTCAGTTCTTTGTTTGTTGGGGCCCAAATCGTATTTTTGGCCCAACTCCTAGCTCGGATAACATTTTTGAGCAATTCCAAAGCCTGACATGTTTATTTACCATTTCTAATGGGTTCGAACGCTCAGAAGCGAAAAATTTTGAAGTCCGATTTTTCTCGTCGGTTCTTTGTTCATGGGGCCCAAATCGTATTTTAGGCCTAACTCCTAGCTCGGATAACATTTTTGTGCTATTCCAAAGCCTGACATGTTTTTTTACCATTTTTAAGGGGTTCATGATCTCAGAACCTGAAAATATCGAACTCCTATTTTTCGTGTTGGTTCTTTGTTCGTGGGGGCCCAAATCGTATTTATTGCCTAACTCCTAGCTCAGAGATCATTTATGAGCGATTCCAAAGCCTGACATGTTTTTTACCATTTCTAAAAGGTTCGAGCGTTCAGAAGCTGAAAATTTTGAAGTCCGATTTTTCACGTCGGTTCTTTGTTCGTGGGGGCCCACATCATATTTTTGGCCTAACTCCTAGCTAGGATAACATTTTTGAGCGATTCCAAATCCTGACATGTTCTTTTTACCATTTCTAAGGGGTTCGATCGCTCAGAAGCTAAAAATTTGAAGTCCGATTTTTCGCGTCGGTTATTTGTTCTAGGGGTTTTTGGCTTAACTCCGAGCTCGGATAACATTTTTGAGGGATTCCAACATGTTTTTTTTACCATTTATAATGGGTTCGAGCGCTCAGAAGCTAAAAATTTTGAAGTTCGATTTTTCGCGTCAGTTCTTTGTTCGTGGGGGCCCAAATCGTATTTTAGGACTAACTCCTATCTAGGATAACATATTTGAGCGATTCCAAATCCTGACATGGTTTTTTACCATTTTTTAGGGGTTCGTGATCTCAGAAGCTTAAATATGGAAGTCTGATTTTTCGCGTTGGTTCTTATTCGTGGGGGCCAAAATAGTATTTTTGGCCTAAGTCCTAGCTCGGATAATATTTTTGAGCGATTCCAACGCCTGACATGTTTTTTTTCTTACCTTTTTAAGGGTTTTGAGCGCTCAAAAGCTGAAAATTTTGAAGTCCGATTTTTCGCGTCGTTTCTTCGTTCGTAGGGGCCCAAATCGTATTTTTGGCCTATCTCCTAACTCGGATAACATTTGTTAGCAATTCCAAAGCCTGACATGTCTTTTTTTACCATTTTTAAGGGGTGCGTGAGCTCAGAAGATGAAAATATTGAAGTCCGATTTTTCGCGTCGTTTCTTCGTTCGTAAGGGCCAACTCGTATTTTTGGCCTAACTCTTAGCTCGGTTAACATTTTAAGCGATTCCAAAGCCTGACATGTTTTTCTTACCATTTCTAAGGGGTTCAAGCCTTCAGAAACTTAAAAAATTGAAGTCCTATTTTTCGCGTCGGTTCTTTGTTTGTTGGGGCACAAATCTTATTTTTGGCCTAACTCCTAGTTCAGATAACATTTTTGAGCGATTCCAAAGCCTCACATGTTTTTTTACCATTCCTAAGGGGTTCGAGCACTCAGAAGCTAAAAATTTTGAAGTCCGATTTTTCGCGTCAAGTCTTTGTTCGTGGGGGCCAAAATCGTATTTTAGCCCGAACTCCAAGCTTGAATAACCTTTTTGAGCGATTCCAAAGCCTGACATGTTTTTTTAGCATTTTTTAAGGGGTTCGTAATCTCAGAAGCTGAAAAAATCATAGTTCAATTTTTAGCGTTAGAACCTTAAATAGTATTTTTGGCCTAACTCTTAGCTCGGATAACATTTTTGAGCGATTCCAAAGCCTGACAAGTTTTATTACCATTTCTAAAGGGTTCAAGCTTTCAGAAACTGAAAATATTGAAGTCCGATTTTTAGCGTCAGTTCTTTGTTTGTTGGGGCCCAAATCGTATTTTTGGCCCAACTCCTAGCTCGGATAACATTTTTGAGCAATTCCAAAGCCTGACATGTTTATTTACCATTTCTAATGGGTTTGAACACTCAGATTCTAAAAATTTTGAAGTCCGATTTTTCGCGTCGGTTCTTTGTTCGTGGGGCCCAAATCGTATTTTAGGCCTAACTCCTAGCTCGGATAACAATTTTGAGTTATTCCAAAGCCTAACATGTTTTTTTACCATTTTTAAGGGGTTCATGATCTCAGAACCTGAAAATATCGAACTCCTATTTTTCGTGTTGGCTCTTTATTCGTGGGGGCCCAAATCGTATTTTTTGCCTAACTCCTAGCTCAGATATCATTTATGAGCGATTCCAAATCCTGACATGTTTTTTACTATTTCTAAGGGGTTCGAGCGCTCAGAAGTTGAAAATTTTGAAGTCCGATTTTTTGAGTCGGTTCTTTCTTCGTGGGGGCCCACATCATATTTTTGGCCTAACTCCTAGCTCGGATAACATTTTTAAGCGATTCCAAAGCCTGACATGTTTTTTTTTACCATTTGTAAGGTTTTCGAGCGCTTAGAAGCTGAAAATTTTGAAGTCCGATTTTGGGGTCAGTTCTTTGTTCGTGGGGGCCCAAATTGTATTTTTGGCCTAACTCCTAGCTCGGATAACATATGTGAACGATTCCAAAGCCTGACATGTTTTTTTTACCATTTCTAAGGGGTCTGACCGCTCCGAAGCTAAAAACTTTGAAGTCCGATTTTTCGCGTCGGTTCTTTGTTCGTGGGGGCCCAAATCGTATTTTAGGCCTAACTCCTAGATCGAATAACCTTTTTGAGCGATTCCAAAGCCTGACATGTTTTTTTTACCATTTTTAAAAGGTTCGTGATCTCAGAAGCTGAAAAAATCGAAGTTCGATTTTTAGCGTTTGGTTCTTTGTTCGTCCCAGCCCAAATCGTATTTTTGGGCTAACTCCTAGCTCGGAGAACATTTTTGAGTGATTCCAAAGCCTGACATGGTTTTTTTTTACCATTTCTAAGGGGTTCGAGCGCTCAGAAGCTGAAAATGATGAATTCCGATTTTTCGCGTCGGTTCTTTGTTCGAGGGGGCCCACATCGTATTTTTGGGCTAACTCCTAGCTCGGATAACATTTTTTAGTGATTCCAAAGCCTTACATGTTTTTTTTTTACTATTTCTAAGGGATTCGAGCGCTCAGAAGCTAAAAATTTTGAAGTTCGATTTTTCGCGTCGGTTCTTTGTTCGTGGGGGCTCACATCATATTTTTGGCCTAACTTCTAGCTCGGATAACATTTTTGAGCGATTCCAAAGCCTGATATGTTTTTTTACCATTTCTAAGGGGTTCGAGCGCTCAGAAGCTAAAAACTTTGAAGTCCAATTTTTCGCGTCGTTTCTTTGTTCGAGGGGGCCCACATCGTATTTTTGGCCTAACTCCTAGCTCGGATAACATTTTTTAGTGATTCGAAAGCCTTACATGTTTTTTTTTACTATTTCTAAGGATTCGAGTGCTCAGAAGCTAAAAATTCTGAAGTTCGATTTTTCTCGTTGGTTCTTTGTTCGTGGGGGCCCGAATCGTATTTTAGGCCAAACTCGTAGCTCGAATAACCTTTTTGAGCAATTCCAAAGCCCGACATTTTTTAAGGGGTTCGTGATCTCATAAGCTGAAAAAATCAAAGTTCGATTTTTAGCGTTTGCAGCCCAAATCGTATTTTTGGCCTAACTCTTAGCTCGGATAACATTTTTGAGCGATTCCAAAGCCTGACATGTTTTTTTACCATTACTAAGGGGTTCAAGCGTTTAGAAACTGAAAATATTGAAGTCCGATTTTTCGCGTCGGTTCTTTGTTTGTTGGGGCCCAAATCGTATTTTTGGGCTAACTCCTAGCTCGGATAACATTTTTGAGCGATTCTAAAGCCTGACATGGTTTTTTTACAATTTCTAAGGGGTTCGAGCGCTCAGAAGCTGAAAATTATGAATTCCGATTTTTCACGTCGGTTTTTTGTTCGAGGGGGCCCACATCTTATTTTTCGCCTAACTCCTATCTCGGATAACATTTTTTAGTGATTCCAAAGCCTTACATGTTTTTTTTACTATTTCTAAGGGATTCGAGTGCTCAGAAGCTAAAAATTTTGAAGTTCGATTTTTCGCGTCGGTTCTTTGTTCGTGGGGGCCCAAATCGTATTTTAGGCCTAACTCCTAGCTCGAATAACCTTTTTGACCGATTCCAAAGCGTGACATGTTTTTTTAGCATTTTTTAAGGGGTTCGTAATCTCAGAAGCCGAAAAAATCGAAGTTCGATTTTTAGCGTTTGCACCTTAAATCGTATTTTTGGCCTAACTCTTAGCTCGGATAACATTTTTGAGCGATTCCAAAGCCTGACATGTTTTATTACCATTTCTAAGGGGTTCAAGCGTTCAGAAACTGAAAATATTGAAGTCCGATATTTCGCGTCGGTTCTTTGTTTGTTGGGGCCCACATCTTATTTTTGGCCTAACTCCTATCTCGGATAACATTTTTTAGTGATTCCAAAGCCTGACATGTTTATTTACCATTTCTAATGGGTTCGAACGCTCATAAGCTAAAAATTTTGAAGTCCGATTTTTCGTGTCGGTTCTTTGTTCGTGGGGCCCAAATCGTATTTTAGGCCTAACTCCTAGGTCAGATAACATTTTTGAGCTATTCCAAAGCCCGACATGTTTTATTTACCATTTTTAAGGGGTTCATGATCTCAGAACCTGAAAATATCGAACTCCTATTTTTCGTGTTGGTTCTTTATTCGTAGGGGACCAAATCGTTTTTTTTGCCTAACTCCTAGCTCAGATATCGTTTATGAGCGATTCCAAAGCCTGACATGTTTTTTACCATTTCTAAGGGGTTCGAGCGCTTAGAAGCTGAAAATTTTTAATTCCAAATTTTCACGTCGATTCTTTATTCGAGGGGGCCCACATCTTATTTTTGGCCTAACTCCTATCTCGGATAACATTTTTTAGTGATTCCGAAGCCTTAACGTTTTTTTTTACTATTTCTAAGGGATTCGAGCGCTCAGAAGCCAAATATTTGAAGTTCGATTTTTCGCGTCGATTCTTTGTTCGTGGGGGCCCAAATCGTATTTTAGGCCGAACTCATAGCTTGAATAACCTTTTTGAGCGATTCCAAAGCCTGACATGTTTTCTTCGCATTTTTTAAGGGGTTCGTAATCTCAGAAGCTGAAAAAATCGAAGTTCGATTTTTAGCGTTTGTACCTTAAATCGTATTTTAGCCTAACTCTTAGCTCTGATAACATTTTTGTGCGATTCCAAAGCCTGACATGTTTTATTACCATTTCTAAGGGGTTCAAGCATTCAGAAACTGAAAATATTGAAGTCCAATTTTTCGCGTCGGTTCTTTGTTTGTTGGGGCCCAAATCGTATTTTTGGCCCAACTCCTAGCTCGGATAACATTTTTGAGCGATTCCAAAGCCTAACATGTTTATTTACCATTTCTAATGGGTTCGAACGCTTAGAAGCTAAAAATTTTGAAGTCCGATTTTTCGCGTCGGTTCTTTGTTCGTGGGGCCCAAATCGTATTTTAGGCCTAACTCCTAGCTCGGATAACATTTTTGAGCTATTCCAAAGCCTGACATGTTTTTTTTTTACCATTTTTAAGGGGTTCATGATCTCAGAACCTGAAAATATCGAACTCCTATTTTTCGTGTTGGTTCTTTGTTCATGGGGGCCCAAATCGTATATTTTGCCTAACTCCTAGCTCAGATATCATTTATGAGCGATTCCAAAGCCTGACATGTTTTTTACCATTTCTAAGGGGTTCGAGCGCTCAGAAGTTGAAAATTTTGAATTCCTATTTTTCACGTCGGTTCTTCGTTCGAGGGGGCCCACATCTTATTTTTGGCCTAACTCCTATCTCGGATAATTTTTTTTAGTGATTCCAAAGCCTTATATGTTTTTATTACTATTTCTAAGGGATTCGAGCGCTCATAAGCTAAAAATTTTGAAGTTCGATTTTTCGCGTCGGTTCTTTGTTCGTGGGGGCCCAAATCGTATTTTTGGCCGAACTCCTAGCTTGAAAAACCTTTTTCAGCGATTCCAAAGCCTGACATGTTTTCTTAGCATTTTTTAAGGGGTTCGTAATCTCCGAAGCTGAAAAAATTAAAGTTCGATTTTTAGCGTTTGCACCTTAAATCGTATTTTTGGCCTAACTCTTAGCTCGGATAACATTTTTGAGCAATTCCAAAGCCTGACATGTTTATTTACCATTTCTAATGGGTTCGAACACTCAGAAGCTAAAAATTTTGAAGTCCGATTTTTCGCGTCGGTTCTTTGTTCGTGGGGCCCAAATCGTATTTTAGGCCTAACTCCTAGCTCGGATAACAATTTTGAGTTATTCCAAAGCCTAACATGTTTTTTTACCATTTTTGAGGGGTTCATGATCTCAGAACCTGAAAATATCGAACTCCTATTTTTCGTGTTGGTTCTTTATTCGTGGGGCCCAAATCGTATTTTTTGCCTAACTTCTAGCTCAGATATCATTTATGAGCGATTCCAAATCCTTACATGTTTTTTACTATTTCTAAGGGGTTCGAGCGCTCAGAAGTTGAAAATTTTGAAGTCCGATTTTTCGAGTCGGTTCTTTGTTCGTGGGGGCCCACATCATATTTTTGGCCTAACTCCTAACTCGGATAACATTTTTAAGCGATTCCAAAGCCTGACATGTTTTTTTACCATTTGTAAGGTTTTCGAGCGCTTAGAAGCTGAAAATTTTGAAGTCCGATTTTGGCGTCAGTACTTTGTTCGTGGGGGCCCAAATTGTATTTTTGGCCTAACTCCTTGCTCGGATAACATATGTGAACGATTCCAAAGCCTGACATGTTTTTTTACCATTTCTAAGGGGTCTGACCGCTCCGAAGCTAAAAACTTTGAAGTCCGATTTTTCGCGTCGGTTCTTTGTTCGTGGGGCCCAAATCGTATTTTAGGCCTAACTCCTATATTGAATAACCTTTTTGAGCGATTCCAAAGCCTGACATGTTTTTTTTACCATTTTTAAAAGGTTCGTGATCTCAGAAGCTGAAAAAATCGAAGTTCGATTTTTAGCGTTTGGTTCTTTGTTCGTCGCAGCCCAAATCGTATTTTTGGGCTAACTCCTAGCTCGGAGAACATTTTTGAGTGATTCCAAAGCCTGACATGGTTTTTTTTACCATTTCTAAGGGGTTCGAGCGCTCAGAAGCTGAAAATTATGAATTCCGATTTTTCGCGTCGGTTCTTTGTTTGAGGGGGCCCACATCGTATTTTTGGCCTAACTCCTAGCTCGGATAACATTTTTTAGTGATTCCAAAGCCTTACATGTTTTTTCTTACTATTTCTAAGGGATTCGAGCGCTCAGAATCTAAAAATTTTGAAGTTCGATTTTTCGCGTCGGTTCTTTGTTCGTGGGGGCTCACATCATATTTTTGGCCTAACTTCTAGCTCGGATAACATTTTTGAGCGATTCCAAAGCCTGATATGATTTTTTACCATTTCTAAGGGGTTCGAGCGCTCAGAAGCTAAAAACTTTGAAGTCCAATTTTTCGCGTCGGTTCTTTGTTCGTGGGGGCCCACATCTTATATTTAGCCTAACTCCTTGCTCGGATAACATTTTTTAGTGATTCTAAAGCCTTACATGTTTTTTTTACTATTTCTAAGGATTCTAGTGCTCAGAAGGTAAAAATTTTGAAGTTCGATTTTTCTCGTTGGTTCTTTGTTCGTGTGGCCCGAATCGTATTTTAGGCCAAACTCGTAGCTCGAATAACCTTTTTGAGCAATTCCAAAGCCGGACATGTTTTTTTAGCATTTTTTAAGGGGTTCGTGATCTCATAAGCTGAAAAAATCAAAGTTCGATTTTTAGCGTTTGGAGCCCAAATCGTATTTTTGGCCTAACTCTTAGCTCGGATAACATTTTTGAGCGATTCCAAAGCCTGACATGTTTTTTTACCATTACTAAGGGGTTCAAGCGTGCAGAAACTGAAAATATTGAAGTCCGATTTTTCGCGTCGGTTCTTTGTTTGTTGGGGCCCAAATCGTATTTTTGGGCTAACTCCTAGCTCGGATAACATTTTTGAGCGATTCCAAAGCCTGACATGGTTTTTTTACAATTTCTAAGGGGTTCGAGCGCTCAGAAGCTGAAAATTATGAATTCCGATTTTTCACGTCGGTTTTTTGTTCGAGGGGCCCACATCTTATTTTTCGCCTAACTCCTATCTCGGATAACATTTTTTAGTGATTCCAAAGCCTTACATGTTTTTTTTACTATTTCTAAGGGATTCGAGTGCTCAGAAGCTAAAAATTTTGAAGTTCGATTTTTCGCGTCGGTTCTTTGTTCGTGGGGGCCCAAATCGTATTTTAGGCCTAACTCCTAGCTCGAATAACCTTTTTGACCGATTCCAAAGCGTGACATGTTTTTTTAGCATTTTTTAAGGGGTTCGTAATCTCAGAAGCTGAAAAAATCGAAGTTCGATTTTTAGCGTTTGCACCTTAAATCGTATTTTTGGCCTAACTCTTAGCTCGGATAACATTTTTGAGCGATTCCAAAGCCTGACATGTTTTTTTACCATTACTAAGGGGTTCAAGCGTTCAGAAACTGAAAATATTGAAGTCCGATTTTTCGCGTTGGTTATTTGTTTGTTGGGGCCCAAATCGTATTTTTGGGCTAACTCCTAGCTCGGATAACATTTTTGAGCGATTCCAAAGCCTGACATGGTTTTTTTACAATTTCTAAGGGGTTCGTAATCTCAGAAGCTGAAAAAATCGAAGTTCGATTTTTAGCGTTTGCACCTTAAATCGTATTTTTGGCCTAACTCTTAGCTCGGATAACATTTTTGAGCAATTCCAAAGCCTGACATGTTTATTTACCATTTCTAATGGGTTCGAACGCTCAGAAGCTAAAAATTTTGAAGTCCGATTTTTCTCGTCGGTTCTTTGTTCATGGGGCCCAAATCGTATTTTAGGCCTAACTCCTAGCTCGGATAACATTTTTGTGCTATTCCAAAGCCTGACATGTTTTTTTACCATTTTTAAGGGGTTCATGATCTCAGAACCTGAAAATATCGAACTCCTATTTTTCGTGTTGGTTCTTTGTTCGTGGGGGCCCAAATCGTATTTTTTGCCTAACTCCTAGCTCAGAGATCATTTATGAGCGATTCCAAAGCCTGACATGTTTTTTACCATTTCTAAAAGGTTCGAGCGTTCAGAAGCTAAAAATTTTGAAGTCCGATTTTTCACGTCGGTTCTTTGTTCGAGGGGACCCACATAATATTTTAGGCCTAACTCCTAGCTCGAATAACCTTTTTGAGCGATTCCAAAGCGTGACATGTTTTTTTAGCATTTTTTAAGGGGTTCGTAATCTCAGAAGCTGAAAAAATCGAAGTTCGATTTTTAGCGTTTGCACCTTAAATCGTATTTTTGGCCTAACTCTTAGCTCGGATAACATTTTTGAGCGATTCGAAAGCCTGACAAGTTTTATTACCATTTCTAAAGGGTTCAAGCTTTCAGAAACTGAAAATATTGAAGTCCGATTTTTCGCGTCAGTTCTTTGTTTGTTGGCGCCCAAATCGTATTTTTGGCCCAACTCCTTGCTCGGATAACGTTTTTGAGCGATTCCAAAGCCAGACATGTTTATTTACAATTTCTAATGGGTTCGAACACTCAGAAGCTAAAAATTTTGAAGTCCGATTTTTCGCGTCGGTTCTTTGTTCGTGGGGCCCAAATCGTATTTAAGGCCTAACTCCTAGCTCGGATAACAATTTTGAGTTATTCCAAAGCCTAACATGTTTTTTTACCATTTTTAAGGGGTTCATGATCTCAGAACCTGAAAATATCGAACTCCTATTTTTCGTGTTGGTTCTTTATTCGTGAGGGCCCAAATCGTATTTTTTGCCTAACTCCTAGCTCAGATATCATTTATGAGCGATTCCAAATCCTGACATGTTTTTTACTATTTCTAAGGGGTTCGAGCGCTCAGAAGTTGAAAATTTTGAAGTCCGATTTTTCGAGTCGGTTCTTTGTTCGTGGGGGCCCACATCATATTTTTGGCCTAACTCCAAGCTCGGATAACATTTTTAAGCGATTCCAAAGCCTGACATGTTTTTTTACCATTTGTAAGGTTTTCGAGCGCTTAGAAGCTGAAAATTTTGAAGTCCGATTTTGGCGTCAGTTCTTTGTTCGTGGGGGCCCAAATTGTATTTTTGGCCTAACTCCTAGCTCGGATAACATATGTGAACGATTCCAAAGCCTGACATGTTTTTTTAGCATTTCTAAGGGGTCTGACCGCTCCGAAGCTAAAAACTTTGAAGTCCGATTTTTCGCGTCGGTTCTTTGTTCGTGGGGGCCCAAATCGTATTTTAGGCCTAACTCCTAGATTGAATAACCTTTTTGAGCGATTCCAAAGCCTGACATGTTTTTTTTACCATTTTTAAAAGGTTCGTGATCTCAGAAGCTGAAAAAATCGAAGTTCGATTTTTAGCGTTTGGTTCTTTGTTCTTCGCAGCCCAAATCGTATTTTTGGGCTAACTCCTGGCTCGGAGAACATTTTTGAGTGATTCCAAAGCCTGACATGGTTTTTTTTACCATTTCTAAGGGGTTCGAGCGCTCAGAAGCTGAAAATTATGAATTCCGATTTTTCGCGTCGGTTCTTTGTTCGAGGGGGCCCACATCGTATTTTTGGCCTAACTCCTAGCTCGGATAACATTTTTTAGTGATTCCAAAGCCTTACATGTTTTTTTTACTATTTCTAAGGGATTCGAGCGCTCAGAATCTAAAAATTTTGAAGTTCGATTTTTCGCGTCGGTTCTTTGTTCGTGGGGGCTCACATCATATTTTTGGCCTAACTTCTAGCTCGGATAACATTTTTGAGCGATTCAAAAGCCTGATATGATTTTTTACCATTTCTAAGGGGTTCGAGCGCTCAGAAGCTAAAAACTTTGAAGTCCAATTTTTCGCGTCGGTTCTTTGTTCGAGAGGGCCCACATCTTATTTGTAGCCTAACTCGTTGCTCGGATAACATTTTTTAGTGATTCTAAAGCCTTACATGTTTTTTTTACTATTTCTAAGGATTCGAGTGCTCAGAAGGTAAAAATTTTGAAGTTCGATTTTTCTCGTTGGTTCTTTGTTCGTGGGGCCTGAATTGTATTTTAGGCCAAACTCGTAGCTCGAATAACCTTTTTGAGCAATTCCAAAGCCGGACATGTTTTTTTAGCATTTTTTAAGGGGTTCGTGATCTCATAAGCAGAAAAAATCAAAGTTCGATTTTTAGCGTTTGCAGCCCAAATCGTATTTTTGGCCTAACTCTTAGCTCGGATAACATTTTTGAGCGATTCCAAAGCCTGACAGGTTTTTTTTTACCATTACTAAGGGGTTCAAGCGTTCAGAAACTGAAAATATTGAAGTCCGATTTTTCGCGTCGGTTCTTTGTTTGTTGGGGCCCAAATCGTATTTTTGGGCTAACTCCTAGCTCGGATAACATTTTTGAGCGATTCCAAAGCCTGACATGGTTTTTGTACAATTTCTAAGGGGTTCGAGCGCTCAGAAGATGAAAATTATGAATTCCGATTTTTCACGTCGGTTTTTTGTTCGAGGGGGCCTACATCTTATTTTTGGCCTAACTTCTATCTCGGATAACATTTTTTAGTGATTCCAAAGCCTTACATGTTTTTTTTACTATTTCTAAGGGATTCGAGTGCTCAGAAGCTTAAAATTTTGAAGTTCGATTTTTCGCGTCGGTTCTTTGTTCGTGGGGGCCCAAATCGTATTTTAGGCCTAACTCCTAGCTCGAATAACCTTTTTGAGCGATTCCAAAGCGTGACATGTTTTTTTAGCATTTTTTAAGGGGTTCGTAATCTCAGAAGCTGAAAAAATCGAAGTTCGATTTTTAGCGTTTGCACTTTAAATCGTATTTTTGGCCTAACTCTTAGCTCGGATAACATTTTTGAGCGATTCCAAAGCCTGACATGTTTTATTACCATTTCTAAGGGGTTCAAGCGTTCAGAAACTGAAAATATTGAAGTCCGATTTTTCGCGTCGGTTCTTTGTTTGTTGGGGCCCACATCTTATTTTTGGCCTAACTCCTATCTCGGATAACATTTTTTAGTGATTCCAAAGCCTGACATGTTTATTTACCATTTCTAATGGGTTCGGACTCTCATAAGCTAAAAATTTTGAAATCCGATTTTTCGTGTCGGTTCTTTGTTCGTGGGGCCCAAATCGTATTTTAGGCCTAACTCCTAGGTCAGATAACATTTTTGAGCTATTCCAAAGCCCGACATGTTTTATTTACCATTTTTAAGGGGTTCATGATCTCAGAACCTGAAAATATCGAACTCCTATTTTTCGTGTTGGTTCTTTATTCGTAGGGGACCAAATCGTTTTTTTTGCCTAACTCCTAGCTCAGATATCGTTTATGAGCGATTCCAAAGCCTGACATGTTTTTTACCATTTCTAAGGGGTTCGAGCGCTTAGAAGCTGAAAATTTTTAATTCCAAATTTTCACGTCGATTCTTTATTCGAGGGGGCCCACATGTTATTTTTGGCCTAACTCCTATCTCGCATAACATTTTTTAGTGATTCCGAAGCCTTAACGTTTTTTTTTACTATTTCTAAGGGATTCGAGCGCTCAGAAGCTAAAAATTTGAAGTTCGATTTTTCGCGTCGATTCTTTGTTCGTGGGGGCCCAAATCGTATTTTAGGCCGAACTCATAGCTTGAATAACCTTTTTGAGCGATTCCAAAGCCTGACATGTTTTCTTCGCATTTTTTAAGGGGTTCGTAATCTCAGAAGCTGAAAAAATCGAAGTTCGATTTTTAGCGTTTGTACCTTAAATCGTATTTTAGCCTAACTCTTAGCTCTGATAACATTTTTGTGCGATTCCAAAGCCTGACATGTTTTATTACCATTTCTAAGGGGTTCAAGCATTCAGAAACTGAAAATATTGAAGTCCAATTTTTCGCGTCGGTTCTTTGTTTGTTGGGGCCCAAATCGTATTTTTGGCCCAACTCCTAGCTCGGATAACATTTTTGAGCGATTCCAAAGCCTAACATGTTTATTTACCATTTCTAATGGGTTCGAACGCTTAGAAGCTAAAAATTTTGAAGTCCGATTTTTCGCGTCGGTTCTTTGTTCGTGGGGCCCAAATCGTATTTTAGGCCTAACTCCTAGCTCGGATAACATTTTTGAGCTATTCCAAAGCCTGACATGTTTTTTTTTACCATTTTTAAGGGGTTCATGATCTCAGAACCTGAAAATATCGAACTCCTATTTTTCGTGTTGGTTCTTTGTTCATGGGGGCCCAAATCGTATATTTTGCCTAACTCCTAGCTCAGATATCATTTATGAGCGATTCCAAAGCCTGACATGTTTTTTACCATTTCTAAGGGGTTCGAGCGCTCAGAAGTTGAAAATTTTGAATTCCTATTTTTCACGTCGGTTCTTCGTTCGAGGGGGCCCACATCTTATTTTTGGCCTAACTCCTATCTCGGATAACATTTTTTAGTGATTCCAAAGCCTTATATGTTTTTATTACTATTTCTAAGGGATTCGAGCGCTCATAAGCTAAAAATTTTGAAGTTCGATTTTTCGCGTCGGTTCTTTGTTCGTGGGGGCCCAAATCGTATTTTTGGCCGAACTCCTAGCTTGAAAAACCTTTTTCAGCGATTCCAAAGCCTGACATGTTTTCTTAGCATTTTTTAAGGGGTTCGTAATCTCCGAAGCTGAAAAAATTAAAGTTCGATTTTTAGCGTTTGCACCTTAAATCGTATTTTTGGCCTAACTCTTAGCTCGGATAACATTTTTGAGCAATTCCAAAGCCTGACATGTTTATTTACCATTTCTAATGGGTTCGAACACTCAGAAGCTAAAAATTTTGAAGTCCGATTTTTCGCGTCGGTTCTTTGTTCGTGGGGCCCAAATCGTATTTTAGGCCTAACTCCTAGCTCGGATAACAATTTTGAGTTATTCCAAAGCCTAACATGTTTTTTTACCATTTTTAAGGGGTTCATGATCTCAGAACCTGAAAATATCGAACTCCTATTTTTCGTGTTGGTTCTTTATTCGTGGGGCCCAAATCGTATTTTTTGCCTAACTTCTAGCTCAGATATCATTTATGAGCGATTCCAAATCCTTACATGTTTTTTACTATTTCTAAGGGGTTCGAGCGCTCAGAAGTTGAAAATTTTGAAGTCCGATTTTTCGAGTCGGTTCTTTGTTCGTGGGGGCCCACATCATATTTTTGGCCTAACTCCTAACTCGGATAACATTTTTAAGCGATTCCAAAGCCTGACATGTTTTTTTACCATTTGTAAGGTTTTCGAGCGCTTAGAAGCTGAAAATTTTGAAGTCCGATTTTGGCGTCAGTACTTTGTTCGTGGGGGCCCAAATTGTATTTTTGGCCTAACTCCTTGCTCGGATAACATATGTGAACGATTCCAAAGCCTGACATGTTTTTTTACCATTTCTAAGGGGTCTGACCGCTCCGTAGCTAAAAACTTTGAAGTCCGATTTTTCGCGTCGGTTCTTTGTTCGTGGGGCCCAAATCGTATTTTAGGCCTAACTCCTAGATTGAATAACCTTTTTGAGCGATTCCAAAGCCTGACATGTTTTTTTTACCATTTTTAAAAGGTTCGTGATCTCAGAAGCTGAAAAAATCGAAGTTCGATTTTTAGCGTTTGGTTCTTTGTTCGTCGCAGCCCAAATCGTATTTTTGGGCTAACTCCTAGCTCGGAGAACATTTTTGAGTGATTCCAAAGCCTGACATGGTTTTTTTTACCATTTCTAAGGGGTTCGAGCGCTCAGAAGCTGAAAATTATGAATTCCGATTTTTCGCGTCGGTTCTTTGTTTGAGGGGGCCCACATCGTATTTTTGGCCTAACTCCTAGCTCGGATAACATTTTTTAGTGATTCCAAAGCCTTACATGTTTTTTTTTACTATTTCTAAGGGATTCGAGCGCTCAGAATCTAAAAATTTTGAAGTTCGATTTTTCGCGTCGGTTCTTTGTTCGTGGGGGCTCACATCATATTTTTGGCCTAACTTCTAGCTCGGATAACATTTTTGAGCGATTCCAAAGCCTGATATGATTTTTTACCATTTCTAAGTGGTTCGAGCGCTCAGAAGCTAAAAACTTTGAAGTCCAATTTTTCGCGTCGGTTCTTTGTTCGAGGGGGCCCACATCTTATTTTTAGCCTAACTCCTTGCTCGGATAACATTTTTTAGTGATTCTAAAGCCTTACATGTTTTTTTTACTATTTCTAAGGATTCTAGTGCTCAGAAGGTAAAAATTTTGAAGTTCGATTTTTCTCGTTGGTTCTTTGTTCGTGGGGCCCGAATCGTATTTTAGGCCAAACTCGTAGCTCGAATAACCTTTTTGAGCAATTCCAAAGCCGGACATGTTTTTTTAGCATTTTTTAAGGGGTTCGTGATCTCATAAGCTGAAAAAATCAAAGTTCGATTTTTAGCGTTTGCAGCCCAAATCGTATTTTTGGCCTAACTCTTAGCTCGGATAACATTTTTGAGCGATTCCAAAGCCTGACATGTTTTTTTACCATTACTAAGGGGTTCAAGCGTGCAGAAACTGAAAATATTGAAGTCCGATTTTTCGCGTCGGTTCTTTGTTTGTTGGGGCCCAAATCGTATTTTTGGGCTAACTCCTAGCTCGGATAACATTTTTGAGCGATTCCAAAGCCTGACTTGGTTTTTTTACAATTTCTAAGGGGTTCGAGCGCTCAGAAGCTGAAAATTATGAATTCCGATTTTTCACGTCGGTTTTTTGTTCGAGGGGGCCCACATCTTATTTTTCGCCTAACTCCTATCTCGGATAACATTTTTTAGTGATTCCAAAGCCTTACATGTTTTTTTTACTATTTCTAAGGGATTCGAGTGCTCAGAAGCTAAAAATTTTGAAGTTCGATTTTTCGCGTCGGTTCTTTGTTCGTGGGGGCCCAAATCGTATTTTAGGCCTAACTCCTAGCTCGAATAACCTTTTTGACCGATTCCAAAGCGTGACATGTTTTTTTAGCATTTTTTAAGGGGTTCGTAATCTCAGAAGCTGAAAAAATCGAAGTTCGATTTTTAGCGTTTGCACCTTAAATCGTATTTTTGGCCTAACTCTTAGCTCGGATAACATTTTTGAGCGATTCCAAAGCCTGACAAGTTTTTTTACCATTACTAAGGGGTTCAAGCGTTCAGAAACTGAAAATATTGAAGTCCGATTTTTCGCGTTGGTTCTTTGTTTGTTGGGGCCCAAATCGTATTTTTGGGCTAACTCCTAGCTCGGATAACATTTTTGAGCGATTCCAAAGCCTGACATGGTTTTTTTACAATTTCTAAGGGGTTCGTAATCTCAGAAGCTGAAAAAATCGAAGTTCGATTTTTAGCGTTTGCACCTTAAATCGTATTTTTGGCCTAACTCTTAGCTCGGATAACATTTTTGAGCAATTCCAAAGCCTGACATGTTTATTTACCATTTCTAATGGGTTCGAACGCTCAGAAGCTAAAAATTTTGAAGTCCGATTTTTCTCGTCGGTTCTTTGTTCATGGGGCCCAAATCGTATTTTAGGCCTAACTCCTAGCTCGGATAACATTTTTGTGCTATTCCAAAGCCTGACATGTTTTTTTACCATTTTTAAGGGGTTCATGATCTCAGAACCTGAAAATATCGAACTCCTATTTTTCGTGTTGGTTCTTTGTTCGTGGGGGCCCAAATCGTATTTTTTGCCTAACTCCTAGCTCAGAGATCATTTATGAGCGATTCCAAAGCCTGACATGTTTTTTACCATTTCTAAAAGGTTCGAGCGTTCAGAAGCTAAAAATTTTGAAGTCCGATTTTTCACGTCGGTTCTTTGTTCGTGGGGACCCACATAATATTTTAGGCCTAACTCCTAGCTCGAATAACCTTTTTGAGCGATTCCAAAGCGTGACATGTTTTTTTAGCATTTTTTAAGGGGTTCGTAATCTCAGAAGCTGAAAAAATCGAAGTTCGATTTTTAGCGTTTGCACCTTAAATCGTATTTTTGGCCTAACTCTTAGCTCGGATAACATTTTTGAGCGATTCGAAAGCCTGACAAGTTTTATTACCATTTCTAAAGGGTTCAAGCTTTCAGAAACTGAAAATATTGAAGTCCGATTTTTCGCGTCAGTTCTTTGTTTGTTGGCGCCCAAATCGTATTTTTGGCCCAACTCCTTGCTCGGATAACGTTTTTGAGCGATTCCAAAGCCAGACATGTTTATTTAAAATTTCTAATGGGTTCGAACACTCAGAAGCTAAAAATTTTGAAGTCCGATTTTTCGCGTCGGTTCTTTGTTCGTGGGGCCCAAATCGTATTTAAGGCCTAACTCCTAGCTCGGATAACAATTTTGAGTTATTCCAAAGCCTAACATGTTTTTTTACCATTTTTAAGGGGTTCATGATCTCAGAACCTGAAAATATCGAACTCCTATTTTTCGTGTTGGTTCTTTATTCGTGAGGGCCCAAATCGTATTTTTTGCCTAACTCCTAGCTCAGATATCATTTATGAGCGATTCCAAATCCTGACATGTTTTTTACTATTTCTAAGGGGTTCGAGCGCTCAGAAGTTGAAAATTTTGAAGTCCGATTTTTCGAGTCGGTTCTTTGTTCGTGGGGGCCCACATCATATTTTTGGCCTAACTCCAAGCTCGGATAACATTTTTAAGCGATTCCAAAGCCTGACATGTTTTTTTACCATTTGTAAGGTTTTCGAGCGCTTAGAAGCTGAAAATTTTGAAGTCCGATTTTGGCGTCAGTTCTTTGTTCGTGGGGGCCCAAATTGTATTTTTGGCCTAACTCCTAGCTCGGATAACATATGTGAACGATTCCAAAGCCTGACATGTTTTTTTAGCATTTCTAAGGGGTCTGACCGCTCCGAAGCTAAAAACTTTGAAGTCCGATTTTTCGCGTCGGTTCTTTGTTCGTGGGGGCCCAAATCGTATTTTAGGCCTAACTCCTAGATTGAATAACCTTTTTGAGCGATTCCAAAGCCTGACATGTTTTTTTTACCATTTTTAAAAGGTTCGTGATCTCAGAAGCTGAAAAAATCGAAGTTCGATTTTTAGCGTTTGGTTCTTTGTTCTTCGCAGCCCAAATCGTATTTTTGGGCTAACTCCTGGCTCGGAGAACATTTTTGAGTGATTCCAAAGCCTGACATGGTTTTTTTTACCATTTCTAAGGGGTTCGAGCGCTCAGAAGCTGAAAATTATGAATTCCGATTTTTCGCGTCGGTTCTTTGTTCGAGGGGGCCCACATCGTATTTTTGGCCTAACTCCTAGCTCGGATAACATTTTTTAGTGATTCCAAAGCCTTACATGTTTTTTTTACTATTTCTAAGGGATTCGAGCGCTCAGAATCTAAAAATTTTGAAGTTCGATTTTTCGCGTCGGTTCTTTGTTCGTGGGGGCTCACATCATATTTTTGGCCTAACTTCTAGCTCGGATAACATTTTTGAGCGATTCAAAAGCCTGATATGATTTTTTACCATTTCTAAGGGGTTCGAGCGCTCAGAAGCTAAAAACTTTGAAGTCCAATTTTTCGCGTCGGTTCTTTGTTCGAGAGGGCCCACATCTTATTTGTAGCCTAACTCGTTGCTCGGATAACATTTTTTAGTGATTCTAAAGCCTTACATGTTTTTTTTACTATTTCTAAGGATTCGAGTGCTCAGAAGGTAAAAATTTTGAAGTTCGATTTTTCTCGTTGGTTCTTTGTTCGTGGGGCCTGAATTGTATTTTAGGCCAAACTCGTAGCTCGAATAACCTTTTTGAGCAATTCCAAAGCCGGACATGTTTTTTTAGCATTTTTTAAGGGGTTCGTGATCTCATAAGCAGAAAAAATCAAAGTTCGATTTTTAGCGTTAGCAGCCCAAATCGTATTTTTGGCCTAACTCTTAGCTCGGATAACATTTTTGAGCGATTCCAAAGCCTGACAGGTTTTTTTTACCATTACTAAGGGGTTCAAGCGTTCAGAAACTGAAAATATTGAAGTCCGATTTTTCGCGTCGGTTCTTTGTTTGTTGGGGCCCAAATCGTATTTTTGGGCTAACTCCTAGCTCGGATAACATTTTTGAGCGATTCCAAAGCCTGACATGGTTTTTGTACAATTTCTAAGGGGTTCGAGCGCTCAGAAGATGAAAATTATGAATTCCGATTTTTCACGTCGGTTTTTTGTTCGAGGGGGCCCACATCTTATTTTTGGCCTAACTTCTATCTCGGATAACATTTTTTAGTGATTCCAAAGCCTTACATGTTTTTTTTACTATTTCTAAGGGATTCGAGTGCTCAGAAGCTTAAAATTTTGAAGTTCGATTTTTCTCGTCGGTTCTTTGTTCGTGGGGGCCCAAATCGTATTTTAGGCCTAACTCCTAGCTCGAATAACCTTTTTGAGCGATTCCAAAGCGTGACATGTTTTTTTAGCATTTTTTAAGGGGTTCGTAATCTCAGAAGCTGAAAAAATCGAAGTTCGATTTTTAGCGTTTGCACTTTAAATCGTATTTTTGGCCTAACTCTTAGCTCGGATAACATTTTTGAGCGATTCCAAAGCCTGACATGTTTTATTACCATTTCTAAGGGGTTCAAGCGTTCAGAAACTGAAAATATTGAAGTCCGATTTTTCGCGTCGGTTCTTTGTTTGTTGGGGCCCACATCTTATTTTTGGCCTAACTCCTATCTCGGATAACATTTTTTAGTGATTCCAAAGCCTGACATGTTTATTTACCATTTCTAATGGGTTCGGACTCTCATAAGCTAAAAATTTTGAAATCCGATTTTTCGTGTCGGTTCTTTGTTCGTGGGGCCCAAATTGTATTTTAGGCCTAACTCCTAGGTCAGATAACATTTTTGAGCTATTCCAAAGCCTGACATGTTTTATTTACCATTTTTAAGGGGTTCATGATCTCAGAACCTGAAAATATCGAACTCCTATTTTTCGTGTTGGTTCTTTATTCGTGGGGGACCAAATCGTTTTTTTTGCCTAACTCCTAGCTCAGATATCGTTTATGAGCGATTCCAAAGCCTGACATGTTTTTTACCATTTCTAAGGGGTTCGAGCGCTCAGAAGCTGAAAATTTTGAATTCCAAATTTTCACGTCTGTTCTTTATTCGAGGGGGCCCACATCTTATTTTTGGCCTAACTCCTATTTCGGATAACATTTTTTAGTGATTCGGAAGCCTTAACGTTTTTTTTACTATTTCTAAGGGATTCGAGCGCTCAGAAGCTAAAAATTTGAAGTTCGATTTTTCGCGTCGATTCTTTGTTCGTGGGGGCCCAAATCGTATTTTTGGCCGAACTCCTAGCTTGAATAACCTTTTTGAGCGATTCCAAAGCCTGACATGTTTTCTTCGCATTTTTTGAGGGGTTCGTAATCTCAGAAGCTGAAAAAATCGAAGTTCGATTTTTAGCGTTTGCACCTTAAATCGTATTTTGGCCTAACTCTTAGCTCTGATAATATTTTTGAGCGATTCCAAACCCTGACATGTTTTATTACCATTTCTAAGGGGTTCAAGCATTCGGAAACTGAAAATATTGAAGTCCAATTTTTCGCGTCGGTTCTTTGTTTGTTGGGGCCCAAATCGTATTTTTGGCCCAACTCCTAGCTCGGATAACATTTTTGAGCGATTCCAAAGCCTAACATGTTTATTTACCATTTCTAATGGGTTCCAACGCTTAGAAGCTAAAAATTTTGAAGTCCGATTTTTTTGCGTCGGTTCTTTGTTCGTGGGGCCCAAATCGTATTTTAGGCCTAACTCCTAGCTCGGATAACATTTTTGAGCTATTCGAAAGCCTGACATGTTTTTTTTACCATTTTTAAGGGGTTCATGATCTCAGAACCTGAAAATATCGAACTCCTATTTTTCGTGTTGGTTCTTTTTTCATGGGGGCCCAAATCGTATATTTTGCCTAACTCCTAGCTCAGATATCATTTATGAGCGATTCCAAAGCCTGACATGTTTTTTACCATTTCTAAGGGGTTCGAGCGCTCAGAAGTTGAAAATTTTGAATTCCTATTTTTCACGTCGGTTCTTCGTTCGAGGGGGCCTTACATGTTTTTTTTTTTTACTATTTCTAAGGGATTCGAGCGCTTAGAAGCTAAAAATTTGAAGTTCAATTTTTCGCGTCGGTTCTTAGTTCGTGGGGGCCTAAATCGTATTTTAGGCCTAACTCCAAGCTCGAATAACCTTTTTGAGCGATTCCAAAGCCTAACATGTTTTTTTAGCATTTTTTAAGGGGTTCGTAATCTCAGAAGCTGAAAAAATCGAAGTTCGATTTTTAGCGTTTGCTCCTTAAATCGTATTTTTGGCCTAACTCTTAGCTCGTATAACATTTTTGAGCGATTCCAAAGCCTGACATGTTTTATTACCATTTCTAAGGGGTTCAAGCATTCAGAAACTGAAAATATTGAAGTCCTGTTTTTCGTGTTGGTACTTTGTTCGTGGGGGCCCAAATCGTATTTTTTGCCTAACTCCTAGCTCAGATATCATTTATGAGCGATTCCAAAGCCTGACATGTTTTTTACCATTTCTAAGGGGTTCGAGCGCTCAGAAGCTGAAAATTTTGATGTCCGATTTTTCGAGTCGGTTCTTTGTTCGTGGGGGCCCACATCATATTTTTGGCCTAACTCCTAGCTCGGATAACATTTTTGAGCGATTCTAAAGCCTGACATGTTTTTTTACCATTTGTAAGGTTTTCGAGCGCTTAGAAGCTGAAAATTTTGAAGTCTGATTTTTCGCGTCAGTTCTTTGTTCGTGGGGGCCCAAATTGTATTTTTGCCCTAACTCCTAGCTCGGATAACATATGTGAACGATTCCAAAGCCTGACATGTTTTTTTTACCATTTCTAACGGGTCTGACCGCTCAGAAGCTAAAAACTTTGAAGTCCGATTTTTCGCGTCGGTTCTTTGTTCGTGGGGGCCCAAATCGTATTTTAGGCCTAACTCCTAGATCGAATAACCTTTTTGAGCGATTCCAAAGCCTGACATGTTTTTTTTACCATTTTTAAAAGGTTCGTGATCTCAGAAGCTGAAAAAATCGAAGGTCGATTTTAGCGTTTGGTTCTTTGTTCGTGGCAGCCAAAATCATATTTTTGGGCTAACTCCTAGCTCGGAGAACATTTTTGAGCGATTCCAAAGCCTGACATGGTTTTTTTTACCATTTCTAAGGGGTTCGAGCACTCAGAAGCTGAAAATTATGAATACCGATTTTTCGCGTCGGTTCTTTGTTAGAGGGGGCCCACATCGTATTTTTGGCCGAACTCCTAGCTCGGATAACATTTTTTAGTGATTCCAAAGCCTTACATGTTTTATATTTTACTATTTCTAAGGGATTCGAGCGCTCAGAAGCTAAAAATTTTGGAGTTCGATATTTTGCGTCGATTCTTTGTTCGTGTAGGCTCACATCATATTTTTGGCCTAACTCCGAGCTCGGATAACATTTTTCAGAGATTCCAAAGCCTGACATGTTTTTTACCATTTCTAAAAGGTTCGAGCGTTCAGAAGCTAAAAATTTTGAAGTCCGATTTTTCGCGTCGGTTCTTTGTTCGTGGGGGCCCACATCATATTTTTGGCCTAACTCCTAGCTCGGATAACATTTTTGAGCGATTCCAAAGCCTGACATGTTTTTTTTACCATTTGTAAGGTTTTCGAGCCCTTAGAAGCTGAAAATTTTAAAGTCCGATTTTTCGCTTCAGTTCTTTGTTCGTGGAGGCCCAAATTATATTTTTGGCCTAACTCCTAGCTCGGATAACATATGTGAACGATTCCAAAGCCTGACATGTTTTTTACCATTTCTAAGGGGTCTGACCGCTCCGAAGCTAAAATCTTTGAAGTCCGATTTTTCGCGTCGGTTCTTTGTTCGTGGGGGCCCAAATCGTATTTTAGGCCTAACTCCTAGATAGAATAACCTTTTTGAGCGATTCCAAAGCCTGACATGTTTTTTTTACCATTTTTAAAAGGTTCGTAATCTCAGAAGCTGAAAAAATCGAAGTTCGATTTTTTGCGTTTGGTTCTTTGTTCGTGGCAGCCCAAATCGTATTTTAGGCCTAACTCCTAGCTCGAATAACCTTTTCGAGCGATTCCAAAGCCTGACATGTTTTTTTTAGCATTTTTAAGGGGTTCGTAATCTCAGAAGCTGAAAAAATCGAAGTTCGATTTTTAGCGTTTGCACCTTAAATCGTACTTTTGGCCTAACTCTTAGCTCGGATCACATTTTTGAGCGATTCCAAAGCCTGACATGTTTTATTACCATTTCTAAGGGGTTCAAGCGTTCAGAAACTGAAAATATTGAAGTCCGATTTTTCGCGTCCTTTCTTTGTTTGTTGGGGCCCAAATCGTATTTTTGGCCCAACTCCTAGCTCGGATAACATTTTTGAGCTACTCCAAAGCCTGGCATGTTTATTTACCATTTCTAATGGGTTCGAACGCTCAGAAGCTAAAAATTTTAAAGTCCGATTTTTCGCGTCGGTTCTTTGTTTGTGGGGCCCAAATCGTATTTTAGGCCTAACTCCTAGCTCGGATAACATTTTTGAACTATTCCAAAGCCTGACATGTTTTTTTTACCATTTTTAAGGGGTTCATGATCTCAGAACCTGAAAATATCGAACTCCTATTTTTCGTGTTGGTTCTTTGTTTCTGGGGGCCCCAATCGTATTTTTTGCCTAACTCCTAGGTCCGATATCATTTATTAGCGATTCCAAAGCCTGACATGTTTTTTACCATTTCTAAGGGGTTCGAGCGCTCAAAAGCTGAAAATTTTGAATTCCGATTTTTCACGTCGGTTCTTTGTTCGAGGGGGCCCACATCTTATTTTTGGCCTAACTCCTATCTCGGATAACATTTTTTAGTGATTCCAAAGCCTGACATGTTTATTTACCATTTCTAATGGGTTCGAACGCTCAGAAGCTAAAAATTCTGAAGTCCGATTTTTCGTGTCGGTTCTTTGTTCGTGGGGCCCAAATCGTATTTTAGGCCTAACTCCTAGGTCGGATAACATTTTTGAGCTATTCCAAAGCCTGACATGTTTTTTTTACCATTTTTAAGGGGTTCATGATCTCAGAACATGAAAATATCGAACTCCTATTTTTCGTGTTGGTTCTTTGTTCGTGGGGGCCCAAATCGTATTTTTTGCCTAACTCCTAGCTCAGATATCATTTATGAGCTATTCCAAAGCCTGACATGTTTTTTACCATTTCTAAGGGGTTCGAGCGCTCAGAAGCTGAAAATTATGAATTCCGATTTTTCACGTCGGTTCTTTGTTCGAGCGGGCCCACATCTTATTTTTGGCCAAACTCCTATCTCGGATAACATTTTTTAGTGATTCCAAAGCCTTACATGTTTTTTTTACTATTTCTAAGGGATTCGAGCGCTTAGAAGCTAAAAATTTTGAAGTGCGATTTTTCGCGTCGATTCTTAGTTCGTGGGGGCCCAAATCGTATTTTAGGCCTAACTCCTAGCTCGAATAACCTTTTTGAGCGATTACAAAGCCTGACATGTTTTTTTTAGCATTTTTTATGGGGTTCTAAACCTTAGAAGCTGAAAAAATCGAAGTTCGATTTTTAGCGTTTGCACCTTAAATCGTATTTTTGGCCTAAATCTTAGCTCGGATAACATTTTTGAGCGATTCCAAAGCCTGACATGTTTTATTACCATTTCTAAGGGGTTCAAGCATTCAGAAACTGAAATATATTTAAATCCTATTTTTAGTGTTGGTTCTTTGTTCGTGGGGGCCCAAATCGTATTTTTTGCCTAACTCCTAGCTCAGATATCATTTATGAGCGATTCCAAAGCCTGACATGTTTTTTACCGTTTCTAAGGGGTTCGAGCGCTCAGAAGCTGAAAATTATGAATTCCGATTTTTCACGTCGGTTCTTTGTTCGAGCGGGCCCACATCTTATTTTTGGCCTAACTCCTATCTCGGATAACATTTTTAGTGATTCCAAAGCCTTACATGTTTTTTTTTACTATTTCGAAGGGATTCGAGCGCTTAGAAGCTAAAATTTTGAAGTTCAATTTTTCGCGTCGGTTCTTAGTTCGTGGGGGCCCAAATCGTATTTTAGGCCTAACTCCAAGCTCGAATAACCTTTTTGAGTGATTCCAAAGCCTAACATGTTTTTTTAGCATTTTTTAAGGGGTTCGTAATCTCAGAAGCTGAAAAAATTGAAGTTCGATTTTTAGCGTTTGCACCTTAAATCGTAATTTTGGCCTAACTCTTAGCTCGTATAACATTTTTGAGCGATTCCAAAGCCTGACATGTTTTATTACCATTTCTAAGGGGTTCAAGCATTCAGAAACTGAAAATATTGAAGTCCTATTTTTCGTGTTGGTTCTTTGTTCGTGGGGGCCCAAATCGTATTTTTTGCCTAACTCCTAGCTCGGATATCATTTATGAGAGATTCGAAAGCCTGACATGTTTTTTACCATTTCTAAGGGGTTCGAGCGCTCAGAAGCTGAAAATTTTGATGTCTGATTTTTCGAGTCGGTTCTTTGTTCGTGGGGGCCCACATCATATTTTTGGCCTAACTCCTAGCTCGGATAACATTTTTGAGCGATTCCAAAGCCTGACATGTTTTTTTTTACCATTTGTAAGGTTTTCGAGCGCTTAGAAGCTGAAAATTTTGAAGTCCGATTTTTCGCGTCAGTTCTTTGTTCGTGGGGGCCCAAATTGTATTTTTGGCCTAACTCCTAGCTCGGATAACATATGTGAACGATTCCAAAGCCACACATGTTTTTTTTACCATTTCTAACGGGTCTGACCGCTCCGAAGCTAAAAACTTTGAAGTCCGATTTTTCGCTTCGGTTCTTTGTTCGTGGGGGCCCAAATCGTATTTTAGGCCTAACTCCTAGATCGAATAACCTTTTTGAGCGATTCCAAAGCCTGACATGTTTTTTTTACCATTTTTAAAAGGTTCGTGATCTCAGAAGCTGAAAAAATCGAAGGTCGATTTTAGCGTTTGGTTCTTTGTTCGTGGCAGCCAAAATCATATTTTTGGGCTAACTCCTAGCTCGGAGAGTATTTTTGAGCGATTCCAAAGCCTGACATGGTTTTTTTTACCATTTCTAAGGGGTGATGCAGGAGCATCCATGATCAATCCAAGTCTCCTAGCAAAGAGTCATCAAGAAGAGATTAAGGTGAAGGAGATTCAATTCATTAGCTTACTTAATCCAATTTCGAACAAACAAGTACTTCGAATTGTTAATTAAGCTTAACACCTTCTTAATCTTTTTTAAGCCTTGTTGATTAATGCTTATGATCATCTTAACATCATAAAGTATTAGTAATCAAGCTTGAATTATGATTAAATAGCTTAATTAATTAGTTCTAAGTCATTAAAGTAAGCTTAGTGAAACTGTTTTGGAAGAACAGATTTTGTACGGTTAGTTTAGGGAACGTTTTGAGCATGTTTTTGAGCTTTATTCTTGGCTAAGGCAACCATACATGACTCACCTGTGTGCTTACATACATCACCAACAAGCATGTGAAGAGTTGGAGGCAAGAATCAATAGGAAATGAGAGCTTCATGAAGAAGTATCCAAAACCGCAGCTCCCTGCATCATTCTGGGCCCCTTTTCATCAGTTCTGGGCAGCCGCTTTTCTTAAGCTTTTGGAGCTGATTTTTTGAGGATATTTTCCTTAGAATGTCTATTTTATTACCTTAGCTTCCTTTTTGCAGTAGGATATTTTCGTTTCTCAGAATACCTTAATCATTGCACCTAGGTACTGAAAACTGGCCAGATTTTGTAATAGTTTAAGATGGCTTTTGTTACCTAAGCAAAACATCACCAAATGACGTGAATCTTTGGTATGTTACTGCCTTATATGTTAGGATTGTAAGGTAAGAAGTTTAATTAGACTTTGTTGAATGAATTAAGAGTTATACTCATTTCTTTGAGTTGTGCGCTTAGAGTAAAAACTGGACAGTTTGTCCTAATTCAAGTCTTTGAGTTTAATTAGCTAACTAACGTAGATTAGTTACTAATTTAACAAAGCAAGGTTGCACCAAGAGTTCTTCTTTGACATTGGTGGCCTAGTTTGGTGGTTCTAAGGCTAGTGAAAGTGGTGGTTGTTGGTACGGTTCCAACAAGGCTTGAAGCAAAACTGATTCTTCGGTTCTTAACCAACGAATGCTCTTGCTTATGAAATGCTTTATGCATCATTTGGTATCAGAGCTTTGGTTAGTTTAACTGCATTCTTTTAACCCTCTAATCATCCCATAATCATTTCCTAAACTCATACACTTATCCCCCCCAAAACCGAAATCATTTCTAAGCCCAAACACATCTCTTTTCTTCTCTTTTCACCTCTAAACTTTGATACAATCTCGTGGTTGTTAAAATGAGTGGTGGTGAAGATCCAAATCAGTTTAGAAGGGGCATGACATTGAATGAAGCAAGGTTAGTTGGCCTTGAGAATCAAATGGCAACAATTAGTGAGCAAATGGCAAATCTCATGGAAGCTTTTCGAAGTTCTAGTGTTGGAGTTCGAAGAGAAGTTCATGAAAGGAGGCACTTTGAAGATGAGAATGAGGTTGTTTATGACTCTAGTGAAGAAGTGCAATCACAAACTTCTAATCAAAGAAGGAGGCCACGAAAACAAGATGATTTTCGAGACATCAAGTTAGATGTTCCAGAGTTTGATGGAAACCTTAATCCGGATGCTTATTTGGAATGGGTTTCGAGATGCAATAGGGAGCTAAAGGAGTATGATGATTCAAAATCTTTCAAGTTGGCTATCACTAAGCTAAAGGGTTATGCATCCCTTTGGTGGGAAAACGTTGCTCTTGCTAGAGAAAGGAAGCATAAGCCGAAAATCAAGAGTTGGAAGAAACTGAAAAAGAAGATGGAAGCTAAGTTTCTCCCCTCCACTTACACTTTTGATTTATATAACCAACTTTCTGATTTGTTCCAAGGTACCAAGAATGTCGAGACATACATCCATGAATATGAGAAGTTGATGATGAAATTGGATGTTCAAGAAAGGGAAGAGCAGACCATGGCTCGTTTTGTGAAGGGCCTAGATCGTGACATTCAAAAGAAGCTTGAGCTTCAATCTTATTCTACTTTAGATGAACTTTTCAGGTTGGCTCTTAAGGTGGAAAAGCATCAAAAAGACAAGAAGAAGAAGGTATTTAGCAAAGGAACTTCTTATGCTAAAGGAGGTTCTAGTTCGTATGTAAATCCTACTTCGACATCTCCATTTACACCTAAAAATGAAGCTGGTTCGAAATTTCTTGATAAAGGGAAGAAAGTTGCTGAAAGTTTTTCCAAGAAGGATGATGTCAAATGTTTTAAGTGTCATGGTTATGGTCATTATCAAGCACAATGCCCAAACAGAAGGGTAATGACCTTACTAGACATTAAAAACATAGAAGATGCCCTTAAAGATCAAGAGGAGCACGAAAAAGAATCTGAAAAGGAGGATGAATGCAATGAAGATGTTCTTGTTGATGAAGTGGAAGGAGATGATCATCTTAGCTTGGTTCTAAGGAGGGTCCTTCACTCCAAAGAAGCCGAAGCTATACCATCTCAACGAGACCAGATTTTTCAGACGAAATGCTTAATCAAGGGCAAGATTTGTTCCATGATTATTGATGGTGGGAGTTGCACTAATGTAGCTTCGAGTTCTATGGTGGAGAAGCTCAATCATCCTACCTTCAGTCATCCTAAACCATATAAGCTTCATTGGCTTAATGATGGTAACTGTGTGGAGGTAACAAAACAAGCTTTAATTAGCTTCTCTTTTGGTGATTCATATAATGATAAGGTTTTATGTGATGTGGTGCCTATGAATGCATGTCATATTCTCTTAGGGAGGCCGTGGCAATCTGATAAGGAAACCTTACATAATGGTAGGACTAATACATACACTTTCATGCATGAAAATAAGAAAATTATACTTAGTCCTAGCAAAAAGGGTCCGAATTTGCCTAAGAAAGAAACCTCCAATTCAAAGGCTAAAAATCAGAAATCCTTAATTCTCCAAAAACATCAAGTTGATAAGGCCATTGAAAAGGGGAAGGAAATGTACTTGTTGTTGTGATTTGCTGCAAATGATGAAAATACTCGTGAATTACATGATTGGGTTAAACCATTAGTGAACGATTTTAGTGATATTTTTCCCGAGGATCTTCCCTATGGTTTACCACCTAGTAGGGGTATTGAGCATCAAATTGACTTAGTTCCTGGAGCACCATTACCTAATAAGGCAGCTTATAGATGTAATCCTGAAGAAGCTAAAGAGTTGCAAAAACAGATTACTGAATTGTTAGCTAAGGGGTTTGTGCAAGAAAGTCTTAGTCCATGTGCTGTTCCTGTTATTTTGGTTCCAAAGAAGGATGGAACTATGCGTATGTGTGTAGATTGCAGGGCTATAAACAACATTACCATCAAGTATAGGTATCCTATTCCTAGGCTTGATGATTTGCTCGATGAATTACATGGTGCTACTATATTCTCCAAGATAGATTTGCGTAGTGGTTATCATCAGATTCGAATCAAAGAAGGGGATGAATGGAAAACAGCCTTTAAGACTAAGAGTGGGTTATATGAGTGGCGTGTTATGCCATTTGGTTTAACTAATGCTCCTAGTACTTTCATGAGGCTCATGCATGAGGTACTTCGTCCCTTCATTGGTTCATTTGTTGTGGTTTATTTTGATGATATTCTTGTGTATAGCAACAATGAACAGGATCATCTTATTCATCTAAAGAAGGTTTTCCTTAAGCTAAAGGAAAAGAAGCTATATGCAAAGATGGAGAAGTGTGAATTCTTCACCTCTAGTGTGTCTTTTCTTGGCTTCATTATTTCATCTCAGGGCATTTCTATGGATGAATCCAAGGTGGAGGCAATCAAATCATGGCCAATTCCAAAGTCCATCACAGAAGTTCGAAGTTTTCATGGATTGGCATCTTTTTACAGGAGATTCATCAGAGGTTTTAGTACTATTTTGGCTCCACTGACCGAATGTATTAAAGGGGGTTCTTTCACTTGGACTCCAGCAGCTCAGGAAGCATTTGATCAGTTGAAAAGCAAACTCTGTGAGGCGCCTGTTCTAGCCTTACCAGATTTCAAGAAAGTATTTGAAGTGGAATGTGATGCAAGTGGCGTAGGGATTGGAGCTGTTTTACAACAAGGAGGGCGTCCCATAGCCTATTTCAGTGAGAAGCTCAATCATGCCAAGCTCAACTACAGCACCTATGATAAAGAGTTCTATGCTATTGTTCGTGCCTTGACTTATTGGACTCATTATCTTAGGCCAGCTCAGTTTGTGTTGCATTCAGATCATCAAGCTTTGAAGTACATTAATGGACAACATAAGCTCAGTTCACGGCATGCTAAATGGGTGGAGTTCCTTCAATCTTTTGATTTTGTTTTAAAGTACAAAACTGGAGTTTCTAATGTGGTTGCAGATGCATTATCTAGGAGGCATTCTATGCTTTCTCTAATGGAGGCTCGAGTTCTTGGCTTCACTCATATTAAGGAGCTTTATTATGATGATCCAGATTTTTCACCATTGATAGAAGCGTGCAAGGATGGTTCTCATGGAGCTTTTTCGGTTCTAGATGGTTTTCTCTTCCGAAATAACAAGCTTTGTATCCCTAAGTGCTCACTAAGAGATTTGCTCATCAAGGAGGTTCATGGAGGAGGCCTAGCAGGACATTTTGGTATTAACAAAACTGTGGATGTTTTGCAGGAACACTTTTATTGGCCAAAACTGGCAGGTGATGTTCACTCAGTTCTAGCTCGATGTTCTACATGTCAAAAGGCCAAGAGTTCTTTTCATCAAGGGCTCTATACTCCACTTCCAGTTCCTAATCAGCCATGGGAAGATGTTAGTATGGATTTCATTGTAGCTTTGCCTAGGACTCAAAGGCAAAGAGATGCTATTATGGTGGTGGTGGATCGATTCTCAAAGATGGCTCATTTCATTGCTTGCAACAAGACGGATGATGCAATTCATGTAGCTGATTTGTACTTCAAGGAGATCATTAGATTACATGGTGTACCAAAGACTATTGTTTCTGATAAGGATGTTAAGTTCCTCAGTTTCTTTTGGAAGACTTTATGGAAGCTCCTAGGTACTAAGCTCCTCTTTAGTACCACGGCGCATCCACAAACTGATGGTCAAACGGAGGTGACAAACAGGACACTTACTACTCTCCTCAGGACTCTAGTTAACAAGTCACAGAAAGATTGGGATCTAAAGCTAGCACATGTAGAATTTGCTTATAATAGATCACCTACATATGCCACGAAGTGCTCTCCATTCGAAGTGAACTATGGGGTTAATCCTTTAAGCCCCATCGATTTACTACCTATTCCAGTTGAAGTGAGACAAAGCAAAGATGCAGAGGAAAAGGCAAAGGAGATGAAAAGGCTTCACCAACAGATTAGAGCACGCATTGAGAAGGTTAATGAAGCTTACAAGGTCCGAGCTAACAAGCATCGAAAGGAGGTCATTTACAAGCCCGGGGACTTGGTATGGTTGCACCTAAGGAAGGAACGATTTCCATCCAGAAGGAAGAACAAGCTGATGCCAAGGAGTGATGGTCCATTTAGGGTGCTTGAGAAGATCAATAACAATGCATACAAGATAGAGCTACCAAGTGAGATGGGCAACATTTCGGCCACCTTCAATGTGGGTGACTTAGCTCCATATTTGGAAGAAGATTTCGAGTTGCAAGAAGACTTCTCCAAACCAGGGGAGAATGATGCAGGAGCATCCATGATCAATCCAAGTCTCCTAGCAAAGAGTCATCAAGAAGAGATTAAGGTGAAGGAGATTCAATTCATTAGCTTACTTAATCCAATTTCGAACAAACAAGTACTTCGAATTGTTAATTAAGCTTAACACCTTCTTAATCTTTTTTAAGCCTTGTTGATTAATGCTTATGATCATCTTAACATCATAAAGTATTAGTAATCAAGCTTGAATTATGATTAAATAGCTTAATTAATTAGTTCTAAGTCATTAAAGTAAGCTTAGTGAAACTGTTTTGGAAGAACAGATTTTGTACGGTTAGTTTAGGGAACGTTTTGAGCATGTTTTTGAGCTTTATTCTTGGCTAAGGCAACCATACATGACTCACCTGTGTGCTTACATACATCACCAACAAGCATGTGAAGAGTTGGAGGCAAGAATCAATAGGAAATGAGAGCTTCATGAAGAAGTATCCAAAACCGCAGCTCCCTGCGTCATTCTGGGCCCCTTTTCATCTGTTCTGGGCAGCCGCTTTTCTTAAGCTTTTGGAGCTGATTTTTTGAGGATATTTTCCTTAGAATGTCTATTTTATTACCTTATCTTCCTTTTTGCAGTAGGATATTTTCGTTTCTCAGAATACCTTAATCATTGCACCTAGGTACTGAAAACTGGCCAGATTTTGTAATAGTTTAAGATGGCTTTTGTTATCTAAGCAAAACATCACCAAATGACGTGAATCTTTGGTATGTTACTGCATTATATGTTAGGATTGTAAGGTAAGAAGTTTCATTAGACTTTGTTGAATGAATTAAGAGTTATACTCATTTCTTTGAGCTGTGCGCTTAGAGTAAAAACTGGACAGTTTGTCCTAATTCAAGTCTTTGAGTTTAATTAGCTAACTAACGTAGATTAGTTACTAATTTAACAAAGCAAGGTTGCACCAAGAGTTCTTCTTTGACATTGGTGGCCTAGTTTGGTGGTTCTAAGGCTAGTGAAAGTGGTGGTTGTTGGTACGGTTCCAACAAGGCTTGAAGCAAAATTGATTCTTCGGTTCTTAACCAACGAATGCTCTTGCTTATGAAATGCTTTATGCATCAAGGGGTTCGAGCGCTCAGAAGCTGAAAATTATGAATACCGATTTTTCGCGTCGGTTCTTTGTTCGAGGGGGCCCACATCGTATTTTTGGCCTAACTCCTAGCTCGGATAACATTTTTTAGTGATTCCAAAGCCTTACATGTTTTTTATTTTACTATTTCTAAGGGATTCGAGCGCTCAGAAGCTAAAAATTCTGGAGTTCGATATTTTGCGTCGGTTCTTTGTTCGTGTAGGCTCACATCATATTTTTGGCCTAACTCCGAGCTCGGATAACATTTTTCAGAGATTCCAAAGCCTGATATGTTTTTTTACCATTTCTAAGGGGTTCGAGCGCTCAGAAGCTAAAAACTTTGAAGTCCGATTTTTCGCGTCGGTTCTTTGTTCGAGGGGGCCCACATCTTATTTTTAGCCTAACTCCTTGCTCGGATAACATTTTTTAGTGATTCTAAAGCCTTACATGTTTTTTTTACTATCTCTACGGATTCGAGTGCTCAGAAGCTAAAAATTTTGAAGTTCGATTTTTCTCGTCGGTTCTTTGTTCGTGGGGGCCCTAATCGTATTTTAGGCCTAACTCCTAGCTCGAATAACCTTTTTGAGCGATTCCAAAGCTTGACATGTTCTTTTAGCATTTTTTAAGGGGTTCGTGATCTCAGAAGCTGAAAAAATCAAATTTCGATTTTTAGCGTTTGCAGCCCAAATCGTATTTTTGGCCTATCTCTTAGCTCGGATAACATTTTTGAGCGATTCCAAAGCCTGACATGTTTTTTTACCATTACTAAGGGGTTCAAGCGTTCAGAAACTGAAAATATTGAAGTCCGATTTTTCGCGTCGGTTCTTTGTTTGATGGGGCCCAAATCGTATTTTTGGGCTAACTCCTAGCTCGGATAACATTTATGAGCGATTCAAAAGCCTGAAATGGTTTTTTTTACCATTTCTAAGGGTTTCGAGCACTCAGAAGCTGAAAATTATGAATTCCGATTTTTTACGTCGGTTTTTTTTTCGAGGGGGCCCACATCTTATTTTTGGCCTAACTCCTATCTCGGATAACATTTTTTAGTGATTCCAAAGCCTTACATGTTTTTTTTACTATTTCTAAGGGATTCGAGGGCTCAGAAGCTAAAAATTTTGAAGTTCGATTTTTCGCGTCGGTTCTTTGTTTGTGGGGGCCCAAATCGTATTTTAGGCCTAACTCCTAGCTCGAATAACCTTTTTGAGCGATTCCAAAGCCTGACATGTTTTTTTTGGCATTTTTAAGGGGTTCGTAATCTCAGAAGCTGAAAAAATCGAAGTTCGATTTTTAGCGTTTGCCCCTTAAATCATATTTTTGGCCTAACTCTTAGCTCGGATAACATTTTTGAGCGATTCCAAAGCCTGACATGTTTTATTGTCATTTCTAAGGGGTTCAAGCGTTCAGAAACTGAAAATATTGAAGTCCGATTTTTCGCGTCGGTTCTTTGTTTGTTGGGGCCCAAATCGTATTTTTGGCCCAACTCCTAGCTCGGATAACATTTTTGAGCGATTCCAAAGCCTGACATGTTTATTTACCATTTCTAATGGGTTCGAACGCTTAGAAGCTAAAAATTTTGAAGTCCGATTTTTCGCGTCGGTTCTTTGTTCGTGGGGCCCAAATCGTATTTTAGGCCTAACTCCTAGCTGGGATAACATTTTTGAGCTATTCCAAAGCCTGACATGTTTTTTTTACCATTTTTAAGGGGTTCGTGATCTCAGAACCTAAAAATATTGTACTCCTATTTTTCGTGTTGGTTCTTTGTTCGTGGGGGCCCAAATCGTATTTTTTGCCTAACTCCTAGCTCAGATATCATTTATGAGCGATTCCAAAGCCTGACATGTTTTTTACCATTTCTAAGGGGTTCGAGCGCTCAGAAGTTGAAAATTTTGAATTCCTATTTTTCACGTCGGTTCTTTGTTCGAGGGTGATGGAGGTCCATCCGTTGATCCTATTGATTCCAAGACCAAAAACATGGTTGCTTATGTGCTAAGGGATGTTCTGAATTCCCTTAAGAATATTGAGTTTAAGTCCTTTGAAAATGTCCTTAGCTTAGTTAATTAATTATTAACTAAGTAACTATCTTGATTGCTTTATTAGGAGTTTAATGTACTCTTGGTTAATTTAGTATCGTATTAAATTAACTAGGAAAGTCTTAGTTGAGTTGTATTTCTATTTTTAGTAATTAGAAAGTCAACTAGGGTTGTTTCTTTAAGATGGACGGTTGAAGGCTTGGAGAACAAGTGAAGAAGAGCCCAAATCCTACCTTAAACCCTAAAATGGGCGGCCAAGGCAGAAAATCTAGCAAAGGAATCATTTTCCCTCCATATCTCATCTTAGGCGCCTAAACCTAATCAGATTAAGGTTTGGTTTCCTACTTTGAAAGGGATAAGTGAGATCTTGATCAAGATTGCGTCAGAAAAGATAGCAAAGCAAGGATGGACGCCTAGAATCAAGGAGGGACGACTACAATCCTAGTTGGGATGGGTTTTTATCTTATTTAGTTTAATTAGTTATTTTTAATGTCAATAGTTATCTTTTTAATTTCAGTAATTATTTTTAGAGAGTCAAGGACATGTATTTAAAGGGCACAAGTCAACAAAACTCATTCAGTCGTTTATAGCTTAAAAACTTTCGAGTTTTATTTTGCTTTGATTAATTCATAATTAATCTAGGCGCCTATGCTAGCTTGATTTTAAGCTTGAATCAAGTGGTGATCTTAGGACCTTAATTTGACTTAGTGGTGAAATCTGTATCTAAGTTAATTTAAGTAAAGCTTAACTATCATTCATAACTCATAATCAAACCTATTCTGCCTATAGATAGCCAGAATATAACATCTTGGTATCAGAGCCAACATAAATCCTAGCCTAAATTCGTCCAAACACAAACCCTAAACACAATGTCAAGAACTAGCCAAACTAACGAACAATTACAAGAGAGACTTGTAACAATGGAGGAAGAGAGGCGTGAGAGAGAGGCTAGAATGACCTTGCTTCAAGATCAAGTGAGAGACTTGTCCTTGAGGTTGAGAAGGCAAAGAGGAGACGAACCCCTTGAGGGTTCAGATGGAGATAGTGACGATTCATCTAGGGTTCCATCCATCCATAATGGTCAAAGAAACTTCAATGACTTTAAGGTGGATCTCCCTGAGTATGATGGAAAGTTAGATTCAGATGAGTTTGTGGAATGGTTGAGGACTGTTGAAAGAGTCTTTGACTATAAGCAAATTCCGGAGGATAGGAAGGTCAAGCTTGTTGCTCTCAAGCTTAGAAAGTATGCATCAACATGGTGGGCTAGCAAGTGCAGCAAGAGAGAAAGAGAAGGGAAAGAAAAGCTCAGAGATTGGACGAAAATGAAGAAACTACTCAAGAAGAAATTTCTTCCCACCTACTATGTTCAAGAGAATTTTTCCAAGTTCCACCACCTACAACAAGGTTCGAATTCAGTGGAGGCATATGCAAGGGAATTCGAGTCATATCTCATGAAGTGTGAAGTACAAGAGGATGAACCTCAAACCCTGGTAAGATTTCTTGGTGGTTTGGATGTTAAAATTGCTAATGTAGTTGAATTACATCCTTTATCTAGTTTGGAGGACTTGATCATCTTGGCTCACAAGGTGGAAAAAAAGCAAAAGAGCAAAAGAAAGACTGAAGTGGCTCGTTCTTACCCTAAACCTAACACCTACTCTAAGCCAAACACGAACTTTTCTAAAACTACCCCAAACTCGAACCAAAAATTCCCAAACACCCCAAATACCTTCACTCCAAACACGTTCACCCCAAATAGATCTACTAAAAAGTGCTTTAGATGTCAAGGAGGAGGACATATTGCTTCTGAGTGCCCTAACAAAAGAATTGTAACCCTAGTAGAGTATGAAACCCTAGAGGAGGCAGATGATGTAGTCATGGAGGTGTGTGATGATGAGGAGTATGGAGAAGATATTGTGGGCCCTGATAAGGGTGAATGCTTGGTTGTTAGGAGAGCTTTGAGTGGCGTGATAGATGAAGAGAAGTCACAACAAAGAGAAGCCATATTCCATACTAGATGCACTGTTGAGAACAAGGTGTGCACCTTGATTATTGATGGAGGGAGTTGTACCAATGTGGCGTCTCAAACTATGGTGGATAAGTTGAAGCTTTCAACTTCTCCTCATCCTAAGCCATATGTGATTCAATGGCTCAATCAAGGTAAAGGTATCCAAGTTACTCATCGTTTACTATTATCTTTTAGTATTGGTAGTAACTATAAAGAGGAAATTTGGTGTGATATTATTCCTATGGATGCTTGTCATGTGTTGTTAGGGCGTCCTTGGTTGTTTGATAGGAGAGTCATACATGATGGTTATAAGAACACATATTCATTCACTAAAGATGGAAAGAAAGTAACCCTAACCCCTATCATGTCTATCCCTACCTCTAAACAACATTCGACTAAAGAGAAATATCACTCACTCACCACCTTATTGAAATCTGATTATCATGAACTTAGTCCTTTTCGTGATTTGTTGTTGAATATAGATCAAAAGGAACAAGTTGATAGTAATCTAGATCACCCTTTACTTGTCCCATTGCTTGAAAACTACAAAGATGTCTTCCCACATGAAATACCCCACGGCCTACCCCCAAAAAGAGACATCCAACACAAAATTGACCTAATTCCTGGCGCCATGTTACCTAACAAGCCTGCCTATAGAACCAACCGTAAAGAAACTGAAGAAATAAGGAGGCAAGTGAATGAATTGTTGTCCAAGGGCATGATTAGAGAGTCTTTGAGTCCTTGTGCAGTTCCAACTCTCTTAGTGCCAAAGAAGAATGGTGAGTGGCGTATGTGTGTGGATAGTAGGGCTATCAACAAGATCACTATCAAGTACAGATTTCCAATTCCAAGATTGAATGACTTGTTAGATGATCTCAATGGATCTAATGTGTTCTCTAAGATCGACTTGAGAAGTGGATACCATCAAATTCGCATTTGTGAAGGGGATGAATGGAAGACTGCCTTCAAGACAAAGGAGGGTTTGTATGAGTGGCTTGTTATGCCATTTGGATTGTCTAATGCTCCAAGTACTTTCATGCGCTTAATGAATCAAACCATGAAGCCTTTTTTGGGCAGATTTGTAGTAGTTTATTTTGATGATATACTTATCTATAGCATGAATGAATGTGAGCATGCAAAACACTTAGATCAAGTGTTTAGTGTGTTGAGAGCCGAAAGCTTGTATGGGAACTTAGAAAAATGTCACTTCTTTTCTAGTCAAGTTGTATTTTTAGGTTTCATTATCTCTAAAGATGGAATCAAGGCTGATGAGAAGAAGGTGCAAGCAATCAAGGAGTGGCCTACTCCTACTTCAATACAACAAGTTCGAAGATTTCACGGACTTGCTTCCTTTTATAGGAGGTTTGTTCGAAATTTCAGTGCTATCATGACTCCAATCACAGAGATCACAAAGCTAAAGAAGTTTGAGTGGAGTGATCAAGCCAACAAGGCATTTGAGGAGGTAAAAGCTCAATTGATTAGTGCTCTTATTCTAGCTTTACTTAACTTTAATGAAGTTTTTGAGGTTGAATGTGATGCATCTGGCGTGGGAATTGGAGCTGTGCTGTCTCAAAATGGAAGGCCTTTGGCCTACTATAGTGAGAAATTAAACGAGGCAAAGAGAAAGTACTCGACCTATGACAAAGAATTCTATGCTTTGGTTCGTGCTTTGGACCATTGGAGACACTATCTCATTGCAAAGGAGTTTATTCTCCATTCAGATCATGAGGCACTTAAGTACCTCCAAAGCCAACAGAAATTGCAGCCTAGACATGCTAAATGGGTGGAATACCTTCAAACATTCCATTTTACTATTAAGCATAAAGCAGGGAAGATGAACAAAGGTGCTGATGCCTTATCTAAGAGGTACTTGTTACTTTCTACCTTAAGCCCTAAGGTGATGGGGCTTGAGTTGTTAAAAGAATGTTATGTAGAGGACAAGGACTTTGGTGTTTTGTTTGAAAAGTGCCATAATCGCCCAAGTGGTGATTATTATCTCTTAAAGGGGTTTCTTTTTAAAGGAAATCGCCTTTGTATTCCTAGGTATAGTATGAGAGTGTCCTTAGTCAAGGAGTTTCATGAAGGTGGGCTTGCTGGCCACTTTGGAATAGAAAAGACTATTATGCTTGTGAGTGAGTATTTCTTTTGGCCTAGATTGGCAAGAGATGTAGAGTTCTTGATTAAGAGGTGCTTGATATGCCAAAAGGCTAAGGGACAATTACTACCTCAAGGGTTGTTTATGCCTCTTCCTGTTCCTCAAGCACCATGGGAAGATGTGAGCTTGGATTTCATCACAGGATTACCTAGAACCCAACGCCAAAAGGATTCAATCATGGTTGTGGTTGATAGGTTTTCCAAGATGGCACACTTTGTGGCGTGCCACACTACTAATGATGCTGTTTCTTGTGCTAACTTGTATTTCAGGGATATTGTTAGGTTGCATGGAGCGCCAAAGACGATGGTTAGTGATCGAGATCCAAAGTTCTTAAGTCACTTCTAGCTTACACTTTGGAAGAAGATGGGCACAAAGCTCAAATTCAGTACTTCTAGCCATCCTCAAACTGATGGCCAAACAGAGGTCACCAATAGGACCCTAGGAACCCTAATTCGAGCCTTAGCTACAAAAAGCCCTAAACAATGGGAGGAGATGCTACCTCATGCTGAGTTTGCATACAATCGAGTTCCTAGCAAGACTACTGGCCTTAGTCCATTCTTTGTGGTCTATGGTCAAAACCCTTGCACCCCTATTGACCTAGCCCCTTCCCCTACCACCACAAAATATAGCCATGAAGCCGAAAATAGAGTGAAAGAAATCCAAAAGCTACATGAGTATGTGAGAGGCAAGATTGAAAAGGCCAATGAGAGAACCAAGGAGAGGATTGATAAGAAAAAGAGGGATGTCAAATTCAAAGAGGGTGATATGGTTTGGATTCATCTAAGGAAGGAACGTTTCCCTTCTAAACGAAAGTCCAAGCTTAGCCCTAGAGCTGATGGTCCATTTAGAGTGCTTGAGAAGGTCAATGACAATGCCTACAAGATTGAGTTGCCAGGAGACTATGGAGTTTCAGCCACATTCAATGTTGCTGACCTAAGTCCTTTCTATGATGAAGATGAAGAGCTACCAAGTTTGAGGTCAAACTCCTCCAAAGAAGGGGAGGATGATGGAGGTCCATCCATTGATCCTATTGATTCCAAGACCAAAAACATGGTTGCTTATGTGCTAAGGGATGTTCTGAATTCCCTTAAGAATATTGAGTTTAAGTCCTTTGAAAATGTCCTTAGCTTAGTTAATTAATTATTAACTAAGTAACTATCTTTATTGCTTTATTAGGAGTTTAATGTACTCTTGGTTAATTTAGTATCGTATTAAATTAACTAGGAAAGTCTTAGTTGAGTTGTATTTCTATTTTTAGTAATTAGAAAGTCAACTAGGGTTGTTTCTTTAAGATGGACGGTTGAAGGCTTGGAGAACAAGTGAAGAAGAGCCCAAATCCTACCTTAAACCCTAAAATGGGCGGCAAGGCACAAAATCTAGCAAAGGAATCATTTTCCCTCCATATCTCATCTTAGGCGCCTAAACCTAATCAGATTAGGGTTTGGTTTCCTACTTTGAAAGGGATAAGTGAGATCTTGATCAAGATTGCGTCAGAAAAGATAGCAAAGCAAGGATGGACGCCTAGAATCAAGGAGGGACGACTACAATCCTAGTTGGGATCGGTTTTTATCTTATTTAGTTTAATTAGTTATTTTTAATGTCAAAAGTTATCTTTTTAATTTCAGTAATTATTTTTAGAGAGTCAAGGACATGTATTTAAAGGGCACAAGTCATCAATAAACTCATTCAGTCGTTTATAGCTTAAAAACTTTCGAGTTTTATTTTGCTTTGATTAATTCATAATTAATCTAGGCGCCTATGCTAGCTTGATTTTAAGCTTGAATCAAGTGGTGATCTTAGGACTTTAATTTGACTTAGTGGTGAAATCTGTATCTAAGTTAATTTAAGTAAAGCTTAACTATCATTCATAACTCATAATCAAACCTATTATGCCTATAGATAGCCAGAATATAACAGAGGGGGCCCACATCTTATTTTTGGCCTAACTCCTATCTCGGATAACATTTTTTAGTGATTCCAAAGCCTTACATTTTTTTTTTACTATTTCTAAGGGATTCGAGCGCTCAGAAGCTAAAAATTTTGAAGTTCGATTTTTCGCGTCGGTTCTTTGTTCGTGGGGGCCCAAATCGTATTTTAGGCCGAACTCCTAGCTTGAATAACCTTTTTCAGCGATTCCAAAGCCTGACATGTTTTCTTAGCATTTTTTAAGGGGTTCGTAATCTCAGAAGCTGAAAAAATTAAAGTTCGATTTTTAGCGTTTGCACCTTAAATCGTATTTTTGGCCTACTTCTTAGCTCGGATAACATTTTTGAGCGATTCCAAAGCCTGACATGTTTTATTACCATTTCTAAGGGGTTCAAGCATTCAGAAACTGAAAATATTGAAGTCCGATTTTTTGCGTCAGTTCTTTGTTTGTTGGGGCCCAAATCATATTTTTGGCCCAACTCCTAGCTCGGATAACATTTTTGAGCAATTCCAAAGCCTGACATGTTTATTTACCATTTCTAATGGGTTCGAACGCTCAGAAGCTAAAAATTTTGAAGTCCGATTTTTCTCGTCGGTTCTTTGTCCGTGGGGCCCAAATAGTATTTTAGGCCTAACTCCTAGCTCGGATAACATTTTTGTGCTATTCCAAAGCCTGACATGTTTTTTTACCATTTTTAAGGGGTTCCTGATCTCAGAACCTGAAAATATTGAACTCCTATTTTTCGTGTTGGTTCTTTGTTCGTGGGGGCCCAAATCGTATTTTTTGCCTAACTCCTAGCTCAGATGTCATTTATGAGCGATTCCAAAGCCTGACATGTTTTTTACCATTTCAAAAAGGTTCGAGCGTTCAGAAGCTGAAAATTTTGAAGTCCGATTTTTCACGCCGGTTCTTTGTTCGTGGGGGCCCACATCATATTTTTGGCCTAACTCCTAGCTCGGATAACATTTTTGAGCGATTCAAAAGCCTGACATGTTTTTTTTTTACCATTTGTAAGGTTTTTGAGCGCTTAGAAGCTGAAAATTTTAAAGTCCGATTTTTCGCGTCAGTTATTTGTTCGTGGAGGCCCAAATTGTATTTTTGGCTTAACTCCTAGCTCGGATAACATATTTGAACGATTCCAAAGCCTGACATGTTTTTTACCATTTCTAAGGGGTCTTACCGCTCCGAAGCTACCAACTTTGTAGTCCGATTTTTCGCGTCGGTTCTTCGTTCGTGGGGGCCCAAATCGTAGTTTAGGCCTAACTCCTAGATCGAATAACCTTTTTGAGCGATTCCAAAGCCTGACATGTTTTTTTTACCATTTTTAAAAGGTTCGTAATCTCAGAAGCTAAAAAATCGAAGTTCGATTTTTAGCGTTTGGTTCTTTGTTCGTGGCAGCCCAAATCGTATTTTAGGCCTAGCTCCTAGCTCGAATAACCTTTTTGAGCGATTCCAAAGCCTGACATGTTTTTTTTAACATTTTTAAGGGGTTCGTAATCTCAGAAGTTGAAAAAATCGAAGTTCGATTTTTAGCGTTTGCACCTTAAATCGTACTTTTGGCCTAACTCTTAGCTCGGATCACATTTTTGAGCGATTCCAAAGCCTGACATGTTTTATTACCATTTCTAAGGGGTTCAAGCGTTCAGAAACTGAAAATATTGAAGTCCGATTTTTCGCGTCCGTTCTTTGTTTGTTGGGGCCCAAATCGTATTTTTGGCCCAACTCCTAGCTCGGATAACATTTTTGAGCGACTCCAAAGCCTGACATGTTTATTTACCATTTCTAATGGGTTCGAACGCTCAGAAGCTAAAAATTTTGAAGTCCGATTTTTCGCGTCGGTTCTTTGTTTGTGGGGCCCAAATCGTATTTTAGGCCTAACTCCTAGCTCGGATAACATTTTTGAACTATTCCAAAGCCTGACATGTTTTTTTTACCATTTTTAAGGGGTTCATGATCTCAGAACCTGAAAATATCGAACTCCTATTTTTCGTGTTGGTTCTTTGTTGTTGGGGGCCCCAATCGTATTTTTTGCCTAACTCCTAGGTCCGATATCATTTATGAGCGATTCCAAAGCCTGACATGTTTTTTACCATTTCTAAGGGGTTCGAGCGCTCAAAAGCTGAAAATTTTGAATTACGATTTTTCACGTCGGTTCTTTGTTCGAGGGGGCCCACATCTTATTTTTGGCCTAACTCCTATCTCGGATAACATTTTTTAGTGATTCCAAAGCCTGACATGTTTATTTACCATTTCTAATGGGTTCGAACGCTCAGAAGCTAAAAATTCTGAAGTCCGATTTTTCGTGTCGGTTCTTTGTTCGTGGGGCCCAAATCGTATTTTAGGCCTAACTCCTAGGTCGGATAACATTTTTGAGCTATTCCAAAGCCTGACATGTTTTTTTTTACCATTTTTAAGGGGTTCATGATCTCAGAACATGAAAATATCGAACTCCTATTTTTCGTGTTGGTTCTTTGTTCGTGGGGGCCCAAATCGTATTTTTTGCCTAACTCCTAGCTCAGATATCATTTATGAGCGATTCCAAAGCCTGACATGTTTTTTACCATTTCTAAGGGGTTCGAGCGCTCAGAAGCTGAAAATTTTGATGTCCGATTTTTCGAGTCGGTTCTTTGTTCGTGGGGGCCCACATCATATTTTTGGCCTAACTCCTAACTCGGATAACATTTTTGAGCGATTCCAAAGCCTGACATGTTTTTTTTACCATTTGTAAGGTTTTCGAACGCTTAGAAGCTGAAAATTTTGAAGTCCGATTTTTCGCGTCAGTTCTTTGTTCGTGGGGGCCCAAATTGTATTTTTGCCCTAACTCCCAGCTCGGATAACATATGTGAACGATTCCAAAGCCTGACATGTTTTTTTACCATTTCTAACGGGTCTGACCGCTCCGAAGCTAAAAACTTTGAAGTCCGATTTTTCGCGTCGTTTCTTTGTTTGTGGGGCCCAAATCGTATTTTAGGCCTAACTCCTAGCTCGGATAACATTTTTGAACAATTCCAAAGCCTCACATGTTTTTTTTACCATTTTTAAGGGGTTCATGATCTCAGAACCTGAAAATATCGAACTCCTATTTTTCGTGTTGGTTCTTTGATGTTGGGGGCCCCAATCGTATTTTTTGCCTAACTCCTAGGTCCGATATCATTTATGAGCGATTCCAAAGCCTGACATGTTTTTTACCATTTCTAAGGGGTTCGAGCGCTCAGAAGCTGAAAATTATGAATTCCGATTTTTCACGTCGGTTCTTTGTTCGAGCGGGCCCACATCTTATTTTTGGCCTAACTCCTATCTCGGATAACATTTTTTAGTGATTCCAAAGCCTTACATGTTTTTTTTTACCATTTCTAAGGGATTCGAGCGCTCAGAAGCTAAAAATTTGAAGTTCGATTTTTCGCGTCGGTTCTTAGTTCGTGGGAGCCCAAATCGTATTTTAGGCCTAACTCCTAGCTCGAATAACCTTTTTGAGCGATTCCAAAGCCTGACATGTTCTTTTAGCATTTTTTAAGGGGTTCGTAATATCAGAAGCTGAAAAAATCGAAGTTCGATTTTTAGCGTTTGCACCTTAAATCGTATTTTTGGCCTAACTCTTAGCTCGAATAACATTTTTGAGCGATTCCAAAGCCTGGCATGTTTTATTACCATTTCTAAGGGGTTCAAGCATTCAGAAACTGAAAATATTGAAATCCTATTTTTCGTGTTGGTTCTTTGTTCGTGGGGGCCCAAATCGTATTTTTTGCCTAACTCCTAGCTCAGATATCATTTATGAGCGATTCCAAAGCGTGACATGTTTTTTACCATTTCTAAAAGGTTCGAGCGTTCAGAAGCTTAAAATTTTGAAGTCCGATTTTTCGAGTCGGTTCTTTGTTTGTGGGGGCCCACATCATATTTTTGGCCTAACTCCTAACTCGGATAACATGTTTGAGCGATTCCAAAGCCTGACATGTTTTTTTACCATTTGTAAGGTTTTCGAGCGCTTAGAAGCTGAAAATTTTGAAGTTCGATTTTTCGCGTCAGTTCTTTGTTCGTGGGGGCCCAAATTGTATTTTTGGCCTAACTCCTAGCTCGGATAACATATGTGAACGATTCCAAAGCCTGACATGTTTTTTTTACCATTTCTAACGGGTCTGACCGCTCCGAAGCTAAAAACTTTGAATTCCGATTTTTCGCGTCGGTTCTTTGTTCGTGGGGGCCCAAATCGTATTTTAGGCCTAACTCCTAGATCGAATAACCTTTTTGAGCGATTCCAATGCCTGACATGTTTTTTTTACCATTTTTAAAAGGTTCGTGATCTCAGAAGCTGAAAAAATCGAAGGTCGATTTTAAGCGTTTGGTTCTTTGTTCGTGGCAGCCAAAATCATATTTTTGGGCTAACTCCTAGCTCGGAGAACATTTTTGAGCGATTCCAAAGCCTGACATGGTTTTTTTTACCATTTTAAAGGGGTTCGAGCGCTCAGAAGCTTAAAATTATGAATACCGATTTTTCGCGTCGGTTCTTTGTTCGAGGGGGCCCACATCGTATTTTTGGCCTAACTCCTAGCTCGGATATCATTTTTTAGTGATTCCAAAGCCTTACATGTTTTTTATTTTACTATTTCTAAGGGATTCGAGCGCTCAGAAGCTAAAAATTTTGAAGTTCGATTTTTCGCGTCGGTTCTTTGTTCGTGTAGGCTCACATCATATTTTTGGCCTAACTCCGAGCTCGGATAACATTTTTCAGAGATTCCAAAGCCTGATATGTTTTTTTACCATTTCTAAGGGGTTCGAGCGCTCAGAAGCTAAAAACTTTGAAATCCGATTTTTCGCGTCGGTTCTTTGTTCGAGGGGGCCCACATCTTATTTTTAGCCTAACTCCTTGCTCGGATAACATTTTTTAGTGATTCTAAAGCCTTACATGTTTTTTTTACTATTTCTACGGATTCGAGTGCTCAGAAGCTAAAAATTTTTAAGTTCGATTTTTCTCGTCGGTGCTTTGTTCGTGGGGGCCCTAATCGTATTTTAGGCCTAACTCTTAGCTCGAATAACCTTTTTGAGCGATTCCAAAGCCTGACATGTTTTTTTAGCATTTTTTAAGGGGTTCGTGATCTCAGAAGCTGAAAAAATCAAAGTTCGATTTTTAGCGTTTGCAGCCCAAATCGTATTTTTGGCCTATCTTTTAGCTCAGATGACATTTTTGAGCGATTCCAAATCCTGACATGTTTTTTTACCATTAATAAGGGGTTCAAGCGTTCAGAAACTGAAAATATTGAAGTCCCATTTTTCGCGTCGGTTCTTTGTTTGATGGGGCCCAAATCGTATTTTTGGGCTAACTCCTAGCTCGGATAACATTTATGAGCGATTCAAAAGCCTGAAATGGTTTTTTTTTTACCATTTCTAAGGGGTTCGAGCACTCAGAAGCTGAAAATTATGAATTCCGATTTTTCACGTCAATTTTTTTTTCGAGGGGGCCCACATCTTATTTTTGGCCTAACTCCTTGCTCGGATAACATTTTTTAGTGATTTAAAGCCTTACATGTTTTTTTTACTATTTCTAAGGGATTCGAGGGCTCAGAAGCTAAAAAGTTTGAAGTTCGATTTTTCACGTCGGTTCTTTGTTTGTGAGGGCCCAAATCGTATTTTAGGCCTAACTCCTAGCTCGAATAACCTTTTTGAGCGATTCCAAAGCCTGACATGTTTTTTTTAGCATTTTTTAAGGGGTTCGTCATCTCAGAAGCTGAAAAATCGAAGTTCGATTTTTAGCGTTTGCACCTTAAATCGTATTTATGGCCTAACTCTTAGCTCGGATAACATTTTTGAGCGATTCCAAAGCCTGACATGTTTTATTACCATTTCTAAGGGGTTCAAGCATTCAGAAACTGAAAATATTGAAGTCCGATTTTTCGAGTCGGTTCTTTGTTCGTGGGGGCCCACATTATATTTTTGGCCTAACTCCTAGCTCGGATAACATTTTTGAGCGATTCCAAAGCCTGACATGTTTTTTTTACCATTTGTAAGGTTTTCGAGCGCTTAGAAGCTGAAAATTTTGAAGTCCGATTTTTCGCATCCGTTCTTTGTTCGTGGGGGCCCAAATTGTATTTTTTGCCTAACTCCTAGCTCGGATGACATATGTGAACGATTCCAAAGCCTGACATGTTTTTTTACCATTTCTAACGGGTCTGACCGCTCCGAAGCTATAAACTTTGAAGTCCGATTTTTCGCGTCGGTTCAATGTTCGTGGGGGCCCAAATCGTATTTTAGGCCTAACTCCTAGATCGAATAACCTTTTTGAGCGATTCCAAAGCCTGACATGTTTTTTTTACCATTTTTAAAAGGTTCGTGATCTCAGAAGCTGAAAAAATCGAAGGTCGATTTTTAGCGTTTGGTTCTTTGTTCGTGGCAGCCAAAATCATATTTTTGGGCTAACTCCTAGCTCGGAGAACATTTTTGAGCGATTCCAAAGCCTGACATGGTTTTTTTACCATTTCTAAGGGGTTCGAGCGCTCAGAAGCTGAAAATTATAAATACCGATTTTTCGCGTCGGTTCTTTGTTCGAGGGGCCCACATCGTATTTTTGGCCTAACTCCTAGCTCGGATAACAGTTTTTAGTGATTCCAAAGCCTTACATGTTTTTTATTTTACTATTTCTAAGGGATTCGAGCGCTCGAAGCTAAAAATTTTGAAGTTCGATTTTTCGCGTCGGTTCTTTGTTCGTGTAGGCTCACATCATATTTTTGGCCTAACTCCGAGCTCGGATAACATTTTTCAGAGATTCCAAAGCCTGATATGTTTTTTTACCATTTCTAAGGGGTTCGAGCGCTCAGAAGCTAAAAAATTTGAAGTCCGATTTTTCGCGTCGGTTCTTTGTTCGAGGGGGCCCACATCTTATTTTTAGCCTAACTCCTTGCTCGGATAACATTTTTTAGTGATTCTAAAGCCTTACATGTTTTATTTACTATTTCTACAGAATCGAGTGCTCGCAAGCTAAAAATTTTGAAGTTCGATTTTTCTCGTCGGTTTTTTATTCGTGGGGGCCCTAATCGTATTTTAGGCCTAACTCCTAGATCGAATAACCTTTTTGAGCGATTCCAAAGTCTGACATGTTTTTTTAGCATTTTGTAAGGGGTTCGTGATCTTAGAAGCTGAAAAAATCAAAGTTCGATTTTTAGCGTTTGCAGCCCAAATCGTATTTTTGGCCTAACTCTTAGCTCGGATAACATTTTTGAGCGATTCCAAAGCCTGACATGTTTTTTTACCATTACTAAGGGGTTCAAGCGTTCAGAAACTGAAAATATTGAAGTCCGATTTTTCGCGTCGGTTCTTTGTTTGATGGGGCCTAAATCGTATTTTTCGGCTAACTCCTAGCTCGGATAACATTTATGAGCGATTCCAAAGCCTGAAATGGTTTTTTTTTACCATTTCTAAGGGGTTCGAGCACTCAGAAGCTGAAAATTATGAATTCCGATTTTTCACGTCGGTTTTTTTTTCAAGGGGGCCCACATCTTATTTTTGGCCTAACTCCTATCTCGGATAACATTTTTTAGTGATTCCAAAGCCTTACATGTTTTTTTTACTATTTCTAAGGGATTCGAGGGCTCAGAAGCTAAAAATTTTGAAGTTCGATTTTTATCGTCGGTTCTATGTTTGTGGGGGCCCAAATCGTATTTTAGGCCTAACTCCTAGCTCGAATAACCTTTTTGAGCGATTCCAAAGCCTGACATGTTTTTTTTAGCATTTTTGAAGTGGTTCGTAATCTCAGAAGCTGAAAAAATCGAAGTTCGATTTTTAGCATTTGCACCTTAAATCGTATTTTTGCCCTAACTCTTAGCTCGGATAACATTTTTGAGCGATTCCAAAGCCTGACATGTATTATTACCATTTCTAAGGGGTTCAAGCGTGCAGAAACTGAAAATATTGAAGTCCGATTTTTCGCGTCGGTTCTTGATTTGTTGGGGCCCAAATCGTATTTTTGGCCCAACTCCTAGCCCGGATAACATTTTTGAGCGATTCAAAAGCCTGACATGTTTATTTACCATTTCTAATGGGTTCGAATGCTCAGAAGCTAAAAATTTTGAAGTCCGATTTTTCGCGTCGGTTCTTTGTTCGTGGGGCCCAAATCGTATTTTAGGCCTAACTCCTAGTTCGGATAACATTTTTGAGCTATTCCAAAGCCTTACATGTTTTTTTTACCATTTTTAAGGGGTTCATGATCTCAGAACCTGAAAATATCGAACTCCTATTTTTCGTGTTGGTTCTTTGTTCGTGGGGCCCAAATCGTATTTTAGGACTAACTCCTAGTTCGGATAACATTTTTGAGCTATTCCAAAGCCTGACATGTCTTTTTACCATTTTTAAGGGGTTCATGATCTCAGAACCTGAAAATATCGAACTCCTATTTATCGTGTTGGTTCTTTGTTCGTGTGGGCCCAAATCGTATTTTTTGCCTAACTCCTAGCTCAGATATCATTTATGAGCGATTCCAACGCCTGACATGTTTTTTACAATTTCTAAGGGGTTCGAGCGCTCAGAAGTTGAAAATTATGAATTCCGATTTTTCACGTCGGTTCTTTGTTCGAGCGGGCCCACATCTTATTTTTCGCCTAACTCCTATCTCGGATAACATTTTTTAGTGATTCCAAAGCCTTACATGTTTTTTTTACTATTTCTAAGGGATTCGAGCGCTCAGAAGCTAAAAATTTTGAAGTTCGATTTTTCGCGTCGGTTCTTAGTTCGTGGGGGCCCAAATCGTATTTTAGGCCTAACTCCTAGCTGGAATAACCTTTTTGAGCGATTCCAAAGCCTGACATGTTTTTTTAGCATTTTTTAAGGGGTTCTTTATCTTAGAAGCTGAAAAAATCGAAGTTCGATTTTTAGCGTTTGCACCTTAAATCGTATTTTTGGCCTAACTCTTAGCTCAGATAACATTTTTGCGCGATTCCAATGCCTGACATGTTTTATTACCATTTCTAAGGGGTTCAAGCATTCAGAAACTGAAAATATTGAAGTCCTATTTTTCGTGTTTGTTCTTTGTTCGTGGGGGCCCAAATCGTATTTTTTGCCTAACTCCTAGCTCAGATATCATTTATGAGCGATTCCAAAGCCTGACATGTTTTTTACCATTTCTAAGGGGTTCGAGCGCTCAGAAGCTGAAAATTATGAATTCCGATTTTTCACGTCGGTTCTTTGTTTGAGCGGGCCCACATCTTATTTTTGGCCTAACTCCTATCTCGGATAACATTTTTTAGTGATTCCAAAGCCTTACATGTTTTTTTTACTATTTCTAAGGGATTCGAGCGCTCAGAAGCTAAAAATTTGAAGTTCGATTTTTCGCATCGGTTCTTAGTTCGTGGGGGCCCAAATCGTATTTTAGGCCTAATTCCTAGCTCGAATGACCTTTTTGAGCGATTCCAAAGCCTGACATGTTTTTTTAGCATTTTTTAAGGGGTTCGTAATCTAAGAAGCTGAAAAAAATCGAAGTTCGATTTTTAGCGTTTGCACCTTAAATCGTATTTTTGGCCTAACTCTTAGCTCGTATAACATTTTTGAGCGATTCCAAAGCCTGACATGTTTTATTACCATTTCTAAGGGGTTCAAGCATTTAGAAACTGAAAATATTGAAGTCCTATTTTTCGTGTTGGTTCTTTGTTCGTGGGGGCCCAAATCGTATTTTTTGCCTAACTCCTAGCTCAGATATCATTTATGAGCGATTCCAAAGCCTGACATGTTTTTTACCATTTCTAAGGGGTTCGAGCGCTCAGAAGCTGAAAATTTTGAAGTCCGATTTTTCGAGTCGGTTCTTTGTTCGTGGGGGCCCACATTATATTTTTGGCCTAACTCCTAGCTCGGATAACATTTTTGAGCGATTCCAAAGCCTGACATGTTTTTTTTACCATTTGTAAGGTTTTCGAGCGCTTAGAAGCTGAAAATTTTGAAGTCCGATTTTTCGCATCCGTTCTTTGTTCGTGGGGGCCCAAATTGTATTTTTTGCCTAACTCCTAGCTCGGATGACATATGTGAACGATTCCAAAGCCTGACATGTTTTTTTACCATTTCTAACGGGTCTGACCGCTCCGAAGCTATAAACTTTGAAGTCCGATTTTTCGCGTCGGTTCAATGTTCGTGGGGGCCCAAATCGTATTTTAGGCCTAACTCCTAGATCGAATAACCTTTTTGAGCGATTCCAAAGCCTGACATGTTTTTTTTTTCATTTTTAAAAGGTTCGTGATCTCAGAAGCTGAAAAAATCGAAGGTCGATTTTTAGCGTTTGGTTCTTTGTTCGTGGCAGCCAAAATCATATTTTTGGGCTAACTCCTAGCTCGGAGAACATTTTTGAGCGATTCCAAAGCCTGACATGGTTTTTTTTTACCATTTCTAAGGGGTTCGAGCGCTCAGAAGCTGAAAATTATAAATACCGATTTTTCGCGTCGGTTCTTTGTTCGAGGGGGCCCACATCGTATTTTTGGCCTAACTCCTAGCTCGGATAACAGTTTTTAGTGATTCCAAAGCCTTACATGTTTTTTATTTTACTATTTCTAAGGGATTCGAGCGCTCAGAAGCTAAAAATTTTGAAGTTCGATTTTTCGCGTCGGTTCTTTGTTCGTGTAGGCTCACATCATATTTTTGGCCTAACTCCGAGCTCGGATAACATTTTTCAGAGATTCCAAAGCCTGATATGTTTTTTTACCATTTCTAAGGGGTTCGAGCGCTCAGAAGCTAAAAAATTTGAAGTCCGATTTTTCGCGTCGGTTCTTTGTTCGAGGGGGCCCACATCTTATTTTTAGCCTAACTCCTTGCTCGGATAACATTTTTTAGTGATTCTAAAGCCTTACATGTTTTATTTACTATTTCTACAGAATCGAGTGCTCGCAAGCTAAAAATTTTGAAGTTCGATTTTTCTCGTCGGTTTTTTATTCGTGGGGGCCCTAATCGTATTTTAGGCCTAACTCCTAGATCGAATAACCTTTTTGAGCGATTCCAAAGTCTGACATGTTTTTTTAGCATTTTGTAAGGGGTTCGTGATCTTAGAAGCTGAAAAAATCAAAGTTCGATTTTTAGCGTTTGCAGCCCAAATCGTATTTTTGGCCTAACTCTTAGCTCGGATAACATTTTTGAGCGATTCCAAAGCCTGACATGTTTTTTTACCATTACTAAGGGGTTCAAGCGTTCAGAAACTGAAAATATTAAAGTCCGATTTTTCGCGTCGGTTCTTTGTTTGATGGGGCCTAAATCGTATTTTTCGGCTAACTCCTAGCTCGGATAACATTTATGAGCGATTCCAAAGCCTGAAATGGTTTTTTTTTACCATTTCTAAGGGGTTCGAGCACTCGAAGCTGAAAATTATGAATTCCGATTTTTCACGTCGGTTTTTTTTTCAAGGGGGCCCACATCTTATTTTTGGCCTAACTCCTATCTCGGATAACATTTTTTAGTGATTCCAAAGCCTTACATGTTTTTTTTACTATTTCTAAGGGATTTGAGGGCTCAGATGCTAAAAATTTTGAAGTTCGATTTTTCTCGTCGGTTCTATGTTTGTGGGGGCCCAAATCGTATTTTAGGCCTAACTCCTAGCTCGAATAACCTTTTTGAGCGATTCCAAAGCCTGACATGTTTTTTTTAGCATTTTTGAAGGGGTTCGTAATCTCAGAAGCTGAAAAAATCGAAGTTCGATTTTTAGCATTTGCACCTTAAATCGTATTTTTGCCCTAACTCTTAGCTCGGATAATATTTTTGAGCGATTCCAAAGCCTGACATGTATAATTACCATTTCTAAGGGGTTCAAGCGTGCAGAAACTGAAAATATTGAAGTCCGATTTTTCGCGTCGGTTCTTGATTTGTTGGGGCCCAAATCGTATTTTTGGCCCAACTCCTAGCCCGGATAACATTTTTGAGCGATTCAAAAGCCTGACATGTTTATTTACCATTTCTAATGGGTTCGAATGCTCAGAAGCTAAAAATTTTGAAGTCCGATTTTTCGCGTCGGTTCTTTGTTCGTGGGGCCCAAATCGTATTTTAGGCCTAACTCCTAGTTCGGATAACATTTTTGAGCTATTCCAAAGCCTTACATGTTTTTTTTACCATTTTTAAGGGGTTCATGATCTCAGAACCTGAAAATATCGAACTCCTATTTTTCGTGTTGGTTCTTTGTTCGTGGGGCCCAAATCGTATTTTAGGACTAACTCCTAGTTCGGATAACATTTTTGAGCTATTCCAAAGCCTGACATGTCTTTTTACCATTTTAAGGGGTTCATGATCTCAGAACCTGAAAATATCGAACTCCTATTTATCGTGTTGGTTCTTTGTTCGTGTGGGCCCAAATCGTATTTTTTGCCTAACTCCTAGCTCAGATATCATTTATGAGCGATTCCAACGCCTGACATGTTTTTTACAATTTCTAAGGGGTTCGAGCGCTCAGAAGTTGAAAATTATGAATTCCGATTTTTCACGTCGGTTCTTTGTTCGAGCGGGCCCACATCTTATTTTTCGCCTAACTCCTATCTCGGATAACATTTTTTAGTGATTCCAAAGCCTTACATGTTTTTTTTACTATTTCTAAGGGATTCGAGCGCTCAGAAGCTAAAAATTTTGAAGTTCGATTTTTCGCGTCGGTTCTTAGTTCGTGGGGGCCCAAATCGTATTTTAGGCCTAACTCCTAGCTGGAATAACCTTTTTGAGCGATTCCAAAGCCTGACATGTTTTTTTAGCATTTTTTAAGGGGTTCTTTATCTTAGAAGCTGAAAAAATCGAAATTCGATTTTTAGCGTTTGCACCTTAAATCGTATTTTTGGCCTAACTCTTAGCTCAGATAACATTTTTGCGCGATTCCAATGCCTGACATGTTTTATTACCATTTCTAAGGGGTTCAAGCATTCAGAAACTGAAAATATTGAAGTCCTATTTTTCGTGTTTGTTCTTTGTTCGTGGGGGCCCAAATCGTATTTTTTGCCTAACTCCTAGCTCAGATATCATTTATGAGCGATTCCAAAGCCTGACATGTTTTTTACCATTTCTAAGGGGTTCGAGCGCTCAGAAGCTGAAAATTATGAATTCCGATTTTTCACGTCGGTTCTTTGTTTGAGCGGGCCCACATCTTATTTTTGGCCTAACTCCTATCTCGGATAACATTTTTTAGTGATTCCAAAGCCTTACATGTTTTTTTTACTATTTCTAAGGGATTCGAGCGCTCGAAGCTAAAAATTTGAAGTTCGATTTTTCGCATCGGTTCTTAGTTCGTGGGGGCCCAAATCGTATTTTAGGCCTAATTCCTAGCTCGAATGACCTTTTTGAGCGATTCCAAAGCCTGACATGTTTTTTTAGCATTTTTTAAGGGGTTCGTAATCTAAGAAGCTGAAAAAATCGAAGTTCGATTTTTAGCGTTTGCACCTTATATCGTATTTTTGGCCTAACTCTTAGCTCGTATAACATTTTTGAGCGATTCCAAAGCCTGACATGTTTTATTACCATTTCTAAGGGGTTCAAGCATTCAGAAACTGAAAATATTGAAGTCCTATTTTTCGTGTTGGTTCTTTGTTCGTGGGGGCCCAAATCGTATTTTTTGCCTAACTCCTAGCTCAGATATCATTTATTAGCGATTCCAAAGCCTGACATGTTTTTTACCATTTCTAAGGGGTTCGAGCGCTCAGAAGCTGAAAATTTTGAAGTCCGATTTTTCGAGTCGGTTCTTTGTTCGTGGGGGCCCACATTATATTTTTGGCCTAACTCCTAGCTCGGATAACATTTTTGAGCGATTCCAAAGCCTGACATGTTTTTTTTACCATTTGTAAGGTTTTCGAGCGCTTAGAAGCTGAAAATTTTGAAGTCCAATTTTTCGCATCCGTTCTTTGTTCGTGGGGGCCCAAATTGTATTTTTTGCCTAACTCCTAGCTCGGATGACATATGTGAACGATTCCAAAGCCTGACATGTTTTTTTACCATTTCTAACGGGTCTGACCGCTCCGAAGCTATAAACTTTGAAGTCCGATTTTTCGCGTCGGTTCAATGTTCGTGGGGGCCCAAATCGTATTTTAGGCCTAACTCCTAGATCGAATAACCTTTTTGAGCGATTCCAAAGCCTGACATGTTTTTTTTTCCATTTTTAAAAGGTTCGTGATCTCAGAAGCTGAAAAAATCGAAGGTCGATTTTTAGCGTTTGGTTCTTTGTTCGTGGCAGCCAAAATCATATTTTTGGGCTAACTCCTAGCTCGGAGAACATTTTTGAGCGATTCCAAAGCCTGACATGGTTTTTTTTTACCATTTCTAAGGGGTTCGAGCGCTCAGAAGCTGAAAATTATAAATACCGATTTTTCGCGTCGGTTCTTTGTTCGAGGGGGCCCACATCGTATTTTTGGCCTAACTCCTAGCTCGGATAACAGTTTTTAGTGATTCCAAAGCCTTACATGTTTTTTATTTTACTATTTCTAAGGGATTCGAGCGCTCAGAAGCTAAAAATTTTGAAGTTCGATTTTTCGCGTCGGTTCTTTGTTCGTGTAGGCTCACATCATATTTTTGGCCTAACTCCGAGCTCGGATAACATTTTTCAGAGATTCCAAAGCCTGATTTGTTTTTTTACCATTTCTAAGGGGTTCGAGCGCTCAGAAGCTAAAAAATTTGAAGTCCGATTTTTCGCGTCGGTTCTTTGTTCGAGGGGGCCCACATCTTATTTTTAGCCTAACTCCTTGCTCGGATAACATTTTTTAGTGATTCTAAAGCCTTACATGTTTTATTTACTATTTCTACAGAATCGAGTGCTCGCAAGCTAAAAATTTTGAATTTCGATTTTTCTCGTCGGTTTTTTATTCGTGGGGGCCCTAATCGTATTTTAGGCCTAACTCCTAGATCGAATAACCTTTTTGAGCGATTCCAAAGTCTGACATGTTTTTTTAGCATTTTTTAACGGGTTCGTGATCTTAGAAGCTGAAAAAATCAAAGTTCGATTTTTAGCGTTTGCAGCCCAAATCGTATTTTTGGCCTAACTCTTAGCTCGGATAACATTTTTGAGCGATTCCAAAGCATGACATGTTTTTTTACCATTACTAAGGGGTTCAAGCGTTCAGAAACTGAAAATATTGAAGTCCGATTTTTCGCGTCGGTTCTTTGTTTGATGGGGCCCAAATCGTATTTTTCGGCTAACTCCTAGCTCGGATAACATTTATGAGCGATTCCAAAGCCTGAAATGGTTTTTTTTTTACCATTTCTAAGGGGTTCGAGCAATCAGAAGCTGAAAATTATGAATTCCGATTTTTCACGTCGGTTTTTTTTTCAAGGGGGCCCACATCTTATTTTTGGCCTAACTCCTATCTCGGATAACATTTTTTAGTGATTCCAAAGCCTTACATGTTTTTTTTACTATTTCTAAGGGATTCGAGGGCTCAGAAGCTAAAAATTTTGAAGTTCGATTTTTCTCGTCGGTTCTATGTTTGTGGGGGCCCAAATCGTATTTTAGGCCTAACTCCTAGCTCGAATAACCTTTTTGAGCGATTCCAAAGCCTGACATGTTTTTTTTAGCATTTTTGAAGGGGTTCGTAATCTCAGAAGCTGAAAAAATCGAAGTTCGATTTTTAGCATTTGCACCTTAAATCGTATTTTTGCCCTAACTCTTAGCTCGGATAACATTTTTGAGCGATTCCAAAGCCTGACATGTATTATTACCATTTCTAAGGGGTTCAAGCATGCAGAAACTGAAAATATTGAAGTCCGATTTTTCGCGTCGGTTCTTGATTTGTTGGGGCCCAAATCGTATTTTTGGCCCAACTCCTAGCCCGGATAACATTTTTGAGCGATTCAAAAGCCTGACATGTTTATTTACCATTTCTAATGGGTTCGAATGCTCAGAAGCTAAAAATTTTGAAGTCCGATTTTTCGCGTCGGTTCTTTGGTTCGTGGGGCCCAAATCGTATTTTAGGCCTAACTCCTAGTTCGGATAACATTTTTGAGCTATTCCAAAGCCTTACATGTTTTTTTTACCATTTTTAAGGGGTTCATGATCTCAGAACCTGAAAATATCGAAGTCCTATTTTTCGTGTTGGTTCTTTGTTCGTGGGGGCCCAAATCGTATTTTTTGCCTAACTCCTAGCTCAGATATCATTTATGAGCGATTCCAAAGCCTGACATGTTTTTTACCATTTCTAAGGGGTTCGAGCGCTCAGAAGCTGAAAATTTTGAAGTCCGATTTTTCGAGTCTGTTCTTTGTTCGTGGGGGCCCACATCATATTTTTGGCCTAACTCCTAGCTCGGATAACATTTTTGAGCGATTCCTAAGCCTGACTAGTTTATTTTACCATTTGTAAGGTTTTCGGGCGATCAGAAGCTGAAAATTTTGAAGTCCGATTTTTCGCGTCAGTGTGGTGGCCCAAATTGCATTTTTTGCCTAACTCCTAGCTCGGATAAAATATGTGAACGATTCCAAAGCCTGACATGTTTTTTTACCATTTCTAAGGGGTTTGACCGCTCCGAAGCTAAAAACTTTGAAGTCTGATTTTTGACGTCGGTTCATTTTTCGTGGGGGCCCAAATCGTATTTTAGGCCTAACTCCTCTATCGAATAACCTTTTTGAGCGATTCCAAAGCCTGACATGTTTTTGTTACCATTTTTAAAAGGTTCGTGATCTCAGAAGCTGAAAAAATCAAAGTTCGATTTTTAGCGTTTGCAGCCCAAATCGTTTTTTTGGCCTAACTCTTAGCTACGATAACATTTTTGAGCTATTCCAAAGCCTGACATGTTTTTTACCATTACTAAGAGGTTCAAGCGTTCAGAAACTGAAAATATTGAAGTCCGATTTTTGCGTCGGTTCTTTGTTTGTTGGGGCACAAATAGTATTTTTGGCCCAACTCCTAACTCGAATAACATTTTTGAACGATTCCAAAGCCTGGCATGTTTTTTTACCATTTCTAAGGGTTTTGACAGCTCCGAAGCTAAAAACTTTGAAGTCCAATTTTTCGCGTTGGTTATTTGTTAGTGGGGACCCAAATCGTATTTTAGGCCTAACTCCTAGCTCGAAAAACCTTTTTGAGCGATTCCAAAGCCTGACATGTTTTTTTACCATTTTTAAGGGGTTCGTGATCTCAGAAGCTGAAAAAATCGAAGTTCGATTTTTAGCAGTTGCAGCCCAAATAGTATTTTTGGGCTAACTCCTAGCTCGGATAACATTTTTGAGCGATTCCAAAGCCTGACATGGTTTTTTTACCATTTTCCGCGTCGGTTCTTTGTTCGTGGGGGCCCAGATCGTATTTTAGGCCTAACTCCTATCTCGGATTACATTTTTGAGCAATTTTAAAGCGTCACATTTTTTTTACCATTTCTAAGGGGTTCAAGAACTCAGAAGCTAAAAATTTTAAAGTCCAATTTTTCGCGTCAAGTCTTTGTTCGTTGGGGCCCAAATCGTATTTTAAGCCTAACTCCTAGCTCGGATAACATTTTTGAGCGATTCCAAATCCTGAAATGTTGTTTTACCAGTTCTAAAGGGTTCGAGCGCTTAGAAGCTAAAAATTTTGAAGTCCGATTTTGCTTGTCAGTTCTTTGTTCGTGGCGGCCCAAATTGTATTTTAGGCCTAACTCCTAACTCGAAAAGCATTTTTGAGCGATTCCAAAGCCTGACACGGTTTTTTACCATTTCTAAAGGGTTCGTGATATCAGAAGCTGAAAATATTGAAGTCCGGTTTTTCGTGTTTGTTCTTAGTTCGTGATTCCAAAGCCTGACATATTTTTTTTACCATTTGTTAGGTTTTCGAGCGCTCAGAAGCTGAAAATTTTGAAGTCCGATTTTTCGCGTCAGTTCTTTGTTCGTGGGGGCCCAAATTGTATTTTTGGCCTAACTCCTAGCTCAGATAACATTTGTGAGCGATTCCAAAGCCTGACATGTTTTTTTACCATTTCTAAGGGGTCCGCTCGCTCCGACGCTAAAAACTTTGAAGTCTGATTTTTCGCGTTTGTTCTTTGTTCGTGGGGGCCCAAATTTTATTTTAGGCCTAACTCCTAGATCGAATAACCATTTTGAGCGATTCCAAAGCCTGACATGTTTAGTTTACCATTTTTAAGGGGCTCGTGATCTCAGAAGCTGAAAAAATCAAAGTTCGATTTTAGCATTTGGTTCTTTGTTCGTGCCATCCCAAATCGTATTTTTGGGCTAACTCCTAGCTCGGATAACATTTTTGAGCGATTCCAAAGCCTGACATGGTTTTTTTTTTACCATTTCTAAGGGGTTCGAGCGCTCAGAAGCTGAAAATTATGAAGTCCGATTTTTCGCGTCGGTTCTTTGTTCGAGGGGGCCCACATCGTATTTTTGGCCTAACTCCTAGCTCAGATAACATTTTTTAGTGATTCCAAAGACTTACATGTTTTTTTTTACTATTTCTAAGGGGTTCGAGTGCTCATAAGCTAAAAATTTTGAAGTTCGATTTTTTGCGTCTGTTCTTTGTTCGTGGGGGCGCAAATCGTATTTTAGGCCTAACTCCTAGCTCGAATATCCTTTTTGAGAGATTCCAAAGCCTGACGTTTTTTTAGCATTTTTAAGGGGTTCGTGATCTCAGAAGCTGAAAAAATCGAAGTTCGATTTTTAGCGTTTGCAGCCCAAATCGTATTTTTGGCCTAACTCTTAGCTCAGATAACATTTTTGAGCGATTCCAAAGCCTGACTTGTTTTTTTACCATTTCTAATGGGTTCGAAAACTCAGAAGCTAAAAATTTTTAAGTTCAACTTTTCGCGTTGGTTCTTTGTTCGTGGGGGCCCAAATCGTATTTTAGGCCAAACACTTAGCTCGGATAACATTTTTGAGCGATGCCAAAGCCTGCAATGTTTTTTTTAAAACATTTTTAAGGGGTTCATGATCTCAGAAGCTGAAAATCTCGATGTCCTATTTTTCGTGTTGGTTCTTTGTTCGTTGGGGGCCCAAATCATATTTTTTGCCTAACTCCTAGCTCAGATATCATTTATGAGAGATTCCAAAGCCTGACATGTTTTTTACCATTTCTAAGGGGTTCGAGCGCTCAGAACCTTAAAATTTTTAAGTCCGATTTTTCTAGTCGGTTATTTGTTAGTGGAGGCCCACATCATATTTTTGGCCTAACTCCTAGCTCGGATAACATTTTTGAGCGATTCCAAAGCCTAACATGTTTTTTTTTACCATTTCTAAGGGGTTCGAGCGCTCATAAGCTAAAAGTTTTGAAGTCCGATTTTTCGCGTCGATTCTATGTTCGTGGGGGCCCAAATCGTATTTTGGGTCTAACTCCTAGCTCGGATTACATTTTTGTGCGATTCCCAAGCTTGACATGTTTTTTTTACCATTTCTATGGCGTCAAGCGCTCAGAAGCTAAAAATTTTGAAGTCCGATTTTTTGCGTTGGTTCTTTGTTTGTGGTGGCCCAAATCGTATTTTAGGCCTAACTCCTAGCTCGAATAACCTTTTTGAGCGATTCAAAAGCCTGACATGTTTTTTTTACCATTTTTAAGGGGTTCGAGCTCTCAGAAACTGAAAATATGGAAGTTCGATTTTGCGCTTCGGTTCTTTGTTCGTTGGGGCCCAAATCGTAATTTTTGCTTAACTCCTAGGTCGGATAATATTTTTGAGCGATTCCAAAACCTTAAATGTTTTTTTACCATTTTAAAAGGGTTCGAGCTGTTATATTCTGGCTATGCTCTAGGCAGAATAGGTTGGATTATGAATTTAATTGATAGTTAAGCTTTACTTAATTTAACTTAGATACAGAAATCACCACTAAGTCAATATTAAGGTCCTAAGAACACCACTTGATTCAAGCTCGAAATCAAGCTAGCATAGGCGCTTGGATTAATGATGAATTAATCAAAGCAAAAATAAACTCGAAAGTTCAATGTATAAAACGTCTAATGAATGTTTGTTAATGACTCAAGCCCTTTAAATACATGTCCTTGACTCTCTAAAAGATAATTACTGAAAATAAAAAAGAAATAATTAAACTAATTAAGATAAAACCTATCCTAACTAGGGTTGAAATCGATCCACTTCACTCCCCTCCATTTGTGACGCCATCTTTGACCATTTTCCTTGATATTCTCACTTATCCCTTCAAAGTAGGACACCAAACCCTAATCTGATTAGGTTAGGCGCCTAAGATAAGCTTTGGAGGGAAAATGATTCCTTTTTCCTTGATCCTTGTAGCTTGGCCGCCCATTTTGTGCAAAAGTTAGGCTTTGGGCGCCCATTTTGTGTAGAAGATAGAAGGGAATGTCTATCTTATCTTTAGTAAACCCTAGGCGCCATTTTCTGATATGTTAGGCGCCATTTTCCTCATTTTCCTTGCTTCAACCGTCCTTGCCTTCCTTTGTAACCCTAGTTGACTTTTTACTTTCTAGAAATGGAAATTACAACTCAACTAAGACTTTCCTAGTTAATCTAATATATCATTAAATTAACTAAGAGTACATTTTATTAACTAGACTCCTAATAAAGCAATAAAGATAGTAACTTAGTCAATAATCAATTAACTAAGCTAAGGACATTTTCAAGGGACTTAAATGATTCAATACTCTTAAGGGAATTCAGAACATCCCTTAACACACAAGCAACCATGTTCTTGGTCTTGGAATCAATGGAGCTAGATGGACCTCCATCATCCTCTCCTTCTTTGGAGGAGTTTGACCTCAAACTTGGTAGTTCTTCTTCATCATCATAGAACGGGCTCAAATCAGAACCGTTGAAAGTGGCTGAAACTCCATAGTCTCCAGGCAACTCGATCTTGTAGGCATTGTTGTTGACCTTCTCAATCACTCTAAATGGACCATCAGCTCGAGGACTAAGTTTGGATTTTCGTTTAGAAGGGAAACGTTCCTTCCTTAGATGAATCCAAACCATGTCACCCTCTTTGAATTGGACATCTCTCTTATTCTTGTCAATCCTCTCCTTGGTTCTCTCATTAGCTTTCTCAATCTTTCCTCTCACGTATTCATGTAGCTTTTGGATCTCTTTCACTCTATTTTCGGCTTCATGGCTATATTTTGTGGTGGTAGGGAAAGGGGCTAAGTCAATAGGGGTGCAAGGGTTTTGACCATAGACCACAAAGAATGGACTAAGGCCAGTAGTCTTGCTAGGAACTCGATTGTAGGCAAACTCAGCGTGTGGTAGCATCTCCTCCCATTGTTTAGGGCTTTTTGTAGCTAGGGCTCGAATTAGGGTTCCTAGGGTTCTATTGGTGACCTCTGTTTGACCATCAGTTTGAGGATGGCTAGAGGTACTAAATTTCAGTTTCGTCCCCATCTTCTTCCAAAGTGTAAGCCAAAAGTGACTTAAGAACTTTGGGTCTCGATCACTAACCATCGTCTTTGGCACTCCATGCAACCTAACAATGTCCCTGAAATACAAGTTAGCACAAGAAACAGCATCGTTAGTAGTATGGCACGCCACAAAGTGTGGCATCTTGGAAAACCTATCAACCACCACCATGATTGAATCTTTTTGGCGTTGGGTTCTAGGTAATCCTGTAATGAAATCCAAGCTCACATCTTCCCATGGTGCTTGAGGAACAAGAAGAGGCATAAACAACCCTTGAGGTAGTAAATGTCCCTTAGCCTTTTGGCATATCAAGCACCTCTTAATCAAGAACTCTACATCTCTTGCCAATCTAGGCCAAAAGAAATACTCACTCACAAGCATAATAGTCTTTTCCATTCCAAAGTGGCCAGCAAGCCCACCTTCATGAAACTCCTTGACTAAGGACACTCTCATACTGTGCCTAGGAATACAAAGGCGATTTTCTTTAAAAAGAAACCCCTTTAAGAGATAATAATCACCACTTGGGCGATTATGGCACGTTTCAAACAAAACACCAAAGTCCTTGTCCTCTACATAACATTCTTTCAACAACTCAAGCCCCATCACCTTAGGGCTTAAGGTAGAAAGCAACAAGTACCTCCTAGATAAGGCATCAGCACCTTTGTTCATCTTCCCTGCTTTATGCTTAATAGTAAAATGGAATGTTTGAAGGTATTCCACCCATTTAGCATGTCTAGGCTGCAATTTTTGTTGGCTTTGGAGGTACTTAAGCGCCTCATGATCTGAATGGAGAATAAACTCCTTTGCAATGAGATAGTGTCTCCAATGGTCCAAAGCACGAACCAAAGCATAGAATTCTTTGTCATAGGTCGAGTACTTTCTCTTTGCCTCGTTTAATTTCTCACTAAAGTAGGCCAAAGGCCTTCCATTTTGAGACAGCACAGCTCCAATTCCCACGCCAGATGCATCACATTCAACCTCAAAAACTTCGTTAAAGTTAGGTAAAGCTAGAATAGGAGCACTAATCAATTGAGCTTTTACCTCCTCAAACGCCTTGTTGGCTTGATCACTCCACTCAAACTTCTTTAGCTTTGTGATCTCTGTAATTGGAGTCATGATAGCACTGAAATTTCGAACAAACCTCCTGTAAAAGGAAGCTAGTCCATGAAAGCTTCGAACTTGTTGTATTGAAGTAGGAGTAGGCCACTCCTTGATTGCTTGCACCTTCTTCTCATCAGCCTTGATTCCATCTTTAGAGATAATGAAACCTAAAAATACAACTTGACTAGAAAAGAAGTGACATTTTTCTAAGTTCCCATACAAGCTTTCGGCTCTCAACACACTAAACACTTGATCTAAGTGTTTTGCATGCTCACATTCATTCATACTATAGATAAGTATATCATCAAAATAAACTACTACAAATCTGCCCAAAAAAGGCTTCATGGTTTGATTCATTAAGCGCATGAAAGTACTTGGAGCATTAGACAATCCAAATGGCATAACAAGCCATTCATACAAACCCTCCTTTGTCTTGAAGGCAGTCTTCCATTCATCCCCTTCACAAATGCGAATTTGATGGTATCCACTTCTCAAATCGATCTTAGAGAACACATTAGATCCATTGAGATCATCTAACAAGTCATTCAATCTTGGAATTGGAAATCTGTACTTGATAGTGATCTTGTTGATAGCCCTACTATCCACACACATAAGCCACTCTCCATTCTTCTTTGGCACTAAGAGAGTTGGAACTGCACAAGGACTCAAAGACTCTCTAATCATGCCCTTGGACAACAATTCATTCACTTGCCTCCTTATTTCTTCAGTTTCTTTAGGGTTGGTTCTATAGGCAGGCTTATTGGGTAACATGGCGCCAGGAATTAGGTCAATTTTGTGTTGGATGTCTCTTTTTGGGGGTAGGCCGTGGGGTATTTCATGTGGGAAGACATCTTTGTAGTTTTCAAGCAATGGGACAAGTAAGGGGTGATCTAGATTACTATCAACTTGTTCCTTTTGATCTATATTCAACAACAATTCACGAAAAGGACTAAGTTCATGATAATCAAATTTCAATAAGGTGGTGAGTGAGTGATATTTCTCTTTAGTCGAATGTTGTTTAGAAGTAGGGATAGACATGATAGGGGTTAGGGTTACTTTCTTTCCATCTTTAGTGAATGAATATGTGTTCTTATAACCGTCATGTATGACTCTCCTATCAAACAACCAAGGACGCCCTAACAACACATGACAAGCATCCATAGGAATAATATCACACCAAATCTCCTCTTTATAGTTACTACCAATACTAAAAGATAATAGTAAACGATGAGTAACTTGGATACCTTTACCTTGATTGAGCCATTGAATCACATATGGCTTAGGATGAGGAGAAGTTGAAAGCTTCAACTTATCCACCATAGTTTGAGACGCCACATTGGTACAACTCCCTCCGTCAATAATCAAGGTGCACACTGATGCAGGAGCATCCATGATCAATCCAAGTCTCCTAACAAAGAGTCATCAAGAAGAGATTAAGGTGAAGGAGATTCAGTTCATTAGCTTACTTAATCCAATTTCGAACAAACAAGTACTTCGAATTGTTAATTAAGCTTAACACCTTCTTAATCTTTTTTAAGCCTTGTTGATTAATGCTTATGATCATCTTAACATCATTAAGTATTAGTAATAAAGCTTAAATTATGATTAAATAGCTTAATTAGTTAGTTCTAAGTCATTAAAGTAAGCTTAGTGAAACTGTTTTGGAAGAACAGAATTTATACGGTTTGTTTAGGGCACGTTTTGGCTACGTTTTTGAGCTTTATTCTTGGCTAAGGCAACCATACATGACTCACCTGTGTGCTTACATACATCACCAACAAGCATGTGAAGAGTTGGAGGCAAGAATCAATAGGAAATGAGAGCTTCATGGAGAAGTATCCAAAACCGCAGCTGGGAGGCGTCATTCTGGGCCCCTCTTCATCAGTTCTGGGCAGCCGTCTTTTTTTAGCTTTTGGAGCTGCTTTTTTGAGGATATTTTCCTTAGAATGTCTATTTTAATACCTTAGCTTCCTTTTTGCAGTAGGACATTTTCGTTTCTCAGAATCCCTCAATCATTGCACCTAGGTACTGTAAACTGGCCAGATTTTTGTAATAGTTTAAGATGGCTTTTGTTACCTAAGCAAAACATCACCAAATGACGTGAATTTTTGGTATGTTACTGCTTTATATGTTAGGTTTGTAAGGCAAGAAGTTTCATTAGAGTTTGTTGAATGAATTAAGAGTTATACTCATTTCTTTGAGCTGTGCGCTTAGAGCAAAACTGGACAGTTTGTCCTAATTAAAGTCTTTGAGTTAATTAGCTAACTAACGTAGATTAGTTACTAATTTAACAAAGCAAGGTTGCACCAAGAGTTCTTCTTTGACATTGGTGGCCTAGTTTGGTGGTTCTAAGGCTAGTGAAAGTGGTGGTTGTTGGTACGGTTCCAACAAGGCTTGAAGCAAAACTGATTCTTCGGTTCTTAACCAACGAATGCTCTTGCTTATGAAATGCTTTATGCATCATTTGGTATCAGAGCTTTGGTTAGTTTAAGAGCATTCTTTTAACCCTCTAATCATCCCATAATCATTTCCTAAACTCATACACTTATCCCCCCCAAAACCGAAATCAATTCTAAGCCCAAACACATCTCTTTTCTTCTCTTTTCACCTCTAATCTTTGATACAACTTAGTGGTTGTTAAAATGAGTGGTGGTGAAGATCCAAATCAGTTTAGAAGGGGCATGACATTGAATGAAGCAAGGTTAGTTGGCCTTGAGAATCAAATGGCTACAATTAGTGAGCAAATGGCAAATCTCATGGAAGCTTTTCGAAGTTCTAGTGTTGGAGTTCGAAGAGAAGTTCATGAAAGGAGGCACTTTGAAGATGAGAATGAGGTTGTTTATGACTCTAGTGAAGAAGTACAATCACAAACTTCTAATCAAAGAAGGAGGCCACGAAAACAAGATGATTTTCGAGACATCAAGTTAGATGTTCCAGAATTTGATGGAAACCTTAATCCGGATGCTTATTTGGAATGGGTTTCGAGATGTAATAGGATTTTCGAGCTAAAGGAGTATGATGATTCGAAATCTTTCAAGTTGGCTATCACTAAGCTAAAGGGTTATGCATCCCTTTGGTGGGAAAACGTTGCTCTTGCTAGAGAAAGGAAGCATAAGCCGAAAATCAAGAGCTGGAAGAAACTGAAAAAGAAGATGGAAGCTAAGTTTCTCCCCTCCACTTACACTCTTGATTTATATAACCAACTTTCTGATTTGTTCCAAGGTACCAAGAATGTCGAGACATACATCCATGAATATGAAAAGTTGATGATGAAATTGGATGTTCAAGAAAGGGAAGAGCAGACCATGGCTCGTTTTGTGAAGGGCCTAGATCGTGACATTCAAAAGAAGCTTGAGCTTCAATCTTATTCTACTTTAGATGAACTTTTCAGGTTGGCTCTTAAGGTGGAAAAGCATCAAAAAGACAAGAAGAAGAAGGTATTTAGCAAAGGAACTTCTTATGCTAAAGGAGGTTCTAGTTCCTATGTAAAGCCTACTTCGACATCTCCATTTACACCTAAAAATGAAGCTAGTTCGAAATTTCTTGATAAAGGGAAGAAAGTTGCTGAAAGTTCTTCCAAGAAGGATGATATTAAATGTTTTAAGTGTCATGGTTATGGTCATTATCAAGCACAATGCCCAAACAGAAGGGTAATGACCTTATTAGACATTAAAAACATAGAAGATGCCCTTAAAGATCAAGAGGAGCACGAAAAAGAATCTGAAAAGGAGGATGAATGCAATGAAGATGTTCTTGTTGATGAAGTGGAAGGAGATGATCATCTTAGCTTGGTTCTAAGGAGGGTCCTTCACTCCAAAGAAGCCGAAGCTATACCATCTCAACGAGACCAGATTTTTCAGACGAAATGCTTAATCAAGGGCAAGATTTGTTCCATGATTATTGATGGTGGGAGTTGCACTAATGTAGCTTCGAGTTCTATGGTGGAGAAGCTCAATCATCCTACCTTCAGTCATCCTAAACCATATAAGCTTCATTGGCTTAATGATGGTAACTGTGTGGAGGTAACAAAACAAGCTTTAATTAGCTTCTCTTTTGGTGATTCGTATAATGATAAGGTTTTATGTGATGTAGTGCCTATGAATGCATGTCATATTCTCTTAGGGAGGCCGTGGCAATCTGATAAGGAAACCTTACATAATGGTAGGACTAATACATACACTTTCATGCATGAAAACAAGAAAATTATACTTAGTCCTAGCAAAAAGGGTCCGAATTTGCCTAAGAAAGAAACCTCCAATTCGAAAGCTAAAAATCAGAAATCCTTAATTCTCCAAAAACACCAAGTTGATAAGGCCATTGAAAAGGGGAAGGAAATGTACTTGTTGTTGTTATTTGCTGCAAATGATGAAAATACTCGTGAATTACATGATTGGGTTAAACCATTAGTGAACGATTTTAGTGATATTTTTCCCGAGGATCTTCCCTATGGTTTACCACCTAGTAGGGGTATTGAGCATCAAATTGACTTAGTTCCTGGAGCACCATTACCTAATAAGGCAGCTTATAGATGTAATCCTGAAGAAGCTAAAGAGTTGCAAAAACAGATTACTGAATTGTTAGCTAAGGGATTTGTACAAGAAAGTCTTAGTCCATGTGCTGTTCCTGTTATTTTGGTTCCAAAGAAGGATGGAACTATGCGTATGTGTGTAGATTGCAGGGCTATAAACAACATTACCATCAAGTATAGGTATCCTATTCCTAGGCTTGATGATTTGCTCGATGAATTACATGGTGCTACTATATTCTCCAAGATAGATTTGCGTAGTGGTTATCATCAGATTCGAATCAAGGAAGGGGATGAATGGAAAACAGCCTTTAAGACTAAGAGTGGGTTATATGAGTGGCGTGTTATGCCATTTGGTTTAACTAATGCTCCTAGTACTTTCATGAGGCTCATGCATGAGGTACTTCGTCCTTTCATTGGTTCGTTTGTTGTGGTTTATTTTGATGATATTCTTGTGTATAGCAACAGTGAACAGGATCATCTTATTCATCTGAAGAAGGTTTTCCTTAAGTTAAGGGAAAAGAAGCTATATGCAAAGATGGAGAAGTGTGAATTCTTCACTTCTAGTGTGTCTTTTCTTGGTTTCATTATTTCATCTCAGGGTATTTCTATTGATGAATCCAAGGTGGAGGCAATCAAATCATGGCCAATTCCAAAGTCCATCACAGAAGTTCGAAGTTTTCATGGATTGGCATCTTTTTACAGGAGATTCATCAGAGGGTTTAGTACTATTTTGGCTCCACTGACCGAATGTATCAAAGGGGGTTCTTTCACTTGGACTCCAGCAGCTCAGGAAGCATTTGATCAGTTGAAAAGCAAGCTTTGTGAGGCGCCTGTTCTAGCCTTACCAGATTTCAAGAAAGTGTTTGAAGTGGAATGTGATGCAAGTGGCGTAGGGATTGGAGCTGTTTTACAACAAGGAGGGCGTCCCATAGCCTATTTCAGTGAGAAGCTCAATCATGCCAAGCTCAACTACAGCACCTATGATAAAGAGTTCTATGCTATTATTCGTGCTTTGACTTATTGGACTCATTATCTTAGGCCAGCTCAGTTTGTGTTGCATTCAGATCACCAAGCTTTGAAGTACATTAATGGACAACATAAGCTCAGTTCTCGACATGCTAAATGGGTGGAGTTCCTTCAATCTTTTGATTTTGTTTTAAAATACAAAACTGGAGTTTCTAATGTGGTTGCAGATGCATTATCTAGGAGGCATTCTATGCTTTCTCTAATGGAGGCTCGAGTTCTTGGCTTCACTCATATTAAGGAGCTTTATTATGATGATCCAGATTTTTCACCATTGATAGAAGCGTGCAAGGATGGTTCTCATGGAGCTTATTCGGTTCTAGATGGTTTTCTCTTCCGAAATAATAAGCTTTGTATCCCTAAGTGCTCACTAAGGGATTTGCTCATCAAGGAGGTTCATGGAGGAGGCCTAGCAGGGCATTTTGGTATTAACAAAACTGTGGATGTTTTGCAGGAACACTTTTATTGGCCAAAACTGGCAGGTGATGTTCACTCAGTTCTAGCTCGATGTTCTACATGTCAAAAGGCCAAGAGTTCTTTTCATCAAGGGCTCTATACTCCACTTCCAGTTCCTAATCAGCCATGGGAAGATGTTAGTATGGATTTCATTGTAGCTTTGCCTAGGACTCAAAGGCAAAGAGACGCTATTATGGTGGTGGTGGATCGATTCTCAAAGATGGCTCATTTTATTGCTTGCAACAAGACGGATGATGCAATTCATGTAGCTGATTTGTACTTCAAGGAGATCATTAGATTACATGGTGTACCGAAGACTATTGTTTCTGATAAGGATGTTAAGTTCCTTAGTTTCTTTTGGAAGACTTTATGGAAGCTCCTAGGTACTAAGCTCCTCTTTAGTACCACGGCGCATCCACAAACTGATGGTCAGACGGAGGTGACAAACAGGACACTTACTACTCTCCTCAGGACTCTAGTTAACAAGTCACAGAAAGATTGGGATCTAAAGCTAGCACATGCAGAATTTGCTTATAATAGATCACCTACATATGCCACGAAGTGCTCTCCATTCGAAGTGAACTATGGGGTTAATCCTTTAAGCCCCATTGATTTACTACCTATTCCAGTTGAAGTGAGGCAAAGCAAAGATGCAGAGGAGAAGGCAAAGGAGATGAAAAAGCTTCACCAACAGATTAGAGCACGCATTGAGAAGGTTAATGAAGCTTACAAGGTCCGAGCTAACAAGCATCGAAAGGAGGTCATTTACAAGCCCGGGGACTTGGTATGGTTGCACCTAAGGAAGGAGCGATTTCCATCAAGAAGGAAGAACAAGCTGATGCCAAGGAGTGATGGTCCATTTAGGGTGCTTGAAAAGATCAATAACAATGCATACAAGATAGAACTACCAAGTGAGATGGGCAACATTTCGGCCACCTTCAATGTGGGTGACTTAGCTCCATATTTGGAAGAAGATTTTGAGTTACAAGAAGATTTCTCCAAACCAGGGGAGAATGATGCAGGAGCATCCATGATCAATCCAAGTCTCCTAACAAAGAGTCATCAAGAAGAGATTAAGGTGAAGGAGATTCAGTTCATTAGCTTACTTAATCCAATTTCGAACAAACAAGTACTTCGAATTGTTAATTAAGCTTAACACCTTCTTAATCTTTTTTAAGCCTTGTTGATTAATGCTTATGATCATCTTAACATCATTAAGTATTAGTAATAAAGCTTAAATTATGATTAAATAGCTTAATTAGTTAGTTCTAAGTCATTAAAGTAAGCTTAGTGAAACTGTTTTGGAAGAACAGAATTTATACGGTTTGTTTAGGGCACGTTTTGGCTACGTTTTTGAGCTTTATTCTTGGCTAAGGCAACCATACATGACTCACCTGTGTGCTTACATACATCACCAACAAGCATGTGAAGAGTTGGAGGCAAGAATCAATAGGAAATGAGAGCTTCATGGAGAAGTATCCAAAACCGCAGCTGGGAGGCGTCATTCTGGGCCCCTCTTCATCAGTTCTGGGCAGCCGTCTTTTTTTAGCTTTTGGAGCTGCTTTTTGAGGATATTTTCCTTAGAATGTCTATTTTAATACCTTAGCTTCCTTTTTGCAGTAGGACATTTTCGTTTCTCAGAATCCCTCAATCATTGCACCTAGGTACTGTAAACTGGCCAGATTTTTGTAATAGTTTAAGATGGCTTTTGTTACCTAAGCAAAACATCACCAAATGACGTGAATTTTTGGTATGTTACTGCTTTATATGTTAGGTTTGTAAGGCAAGAAGTTTCATTAGAGTTTGTTGAATGAATTAAGAGTTATACTCATTTCTTTGAGCTGTGCGCTTAGAGCAAAACTGGACAGTTTGTCCTAATTAAAGTCTTTGAGTTAATTAGCTAACTAACGTAGATTAGTTACTAATTTAACAAAGCAAGGTTGCACCAAGAGTTCTTCTTTGACATTGGTGGCCTAGTTTGGTGGTTCTAAGGCTAGTGAAAGTGGTGGTTGTTGGTACGGTTCCAACAAGGCTTGAAGCAAAACTGATTCTTCGGTTCTTAACCAACGAATGCTCTTGCTTATGAAATGCTTTATGCATCACACACCTTGTTCTCAACAGTGCATCTAGTATGGAATATGGCTTCTCGTTGTTGTGACTTCTCTTCATCTATCACGCCACTCAAAGCTCTCCTAACAACCAAGCATTCACCCTCATCAGGGCCAACAATCTCTTCTCCATACTCCTCTTCATCACACACCTCCATGACTACATCATCTGCCTCCTCTAGGGTTTCATACTCTACTAGGGTCACAATTCTTTTGTTAGGACACTCCGAAGCAATATGTCCTCCTCCTTAACATCTAAAGCACTTTCTAGTAGATCTATTTGGGGTGAACGTGTTTGGGGTGAAGGTATTTGGGGTGTTTGGGGATTTTTGGTTCGAGTTTGGGTAGTTTTAGAAAAGTTCGTGTTTGGCTTAGAGTAGGTGTTAGGTTTAGGGTAAGAACGAGCCAATTCAGCCTTTCCTTTGCTCTTTTGTTGTTTCTCCACCTTGTGAGCCAAGATGATCAAGTCCTCCAAACTAGAAAAAGGATGTAATTCAACTATGTTAGCAATTTTAACATCCAAACCACCAAGAAATCTTACCAGGGTTTGAGGTTCATCCTCTTGCACTTCACACTTCATGAGATATGACTCGAATTCCCTTGCATATGCCTCCACTGAATTCGAACCTTGTTGTAGGTGGTGGAACTTGGAAAAGTTCTCTTGAACATAGTAGGTGGGAAGGAATTTTGTTTTAAGTAGTTTCTTCATTTTCGTCCAGTCTCTAATCTTTTCCTTTCCTTCTCTTTCTCTCTTGCTGCACTTGCTAGCCCACCATGTTGATGCATATTTTCGAAGCTTGAGAGCAACAAGCTTGACCTTCCTATCCTCCCGGAATTTGCTTGTAATCAAAGACTCTTTCAACAGTCCTTAACCACTCTACAAATTCGTCTGCATCCAACTTGCCATCATACTCAGGAAGATCCACCTTAAAGTCATTGAAATTTCGTTGATCATTTTGGAAGGGTGGAACCCTAGATGCGTCATCACTTTCTCCATCAGAACTCCCAAAGGGCTCATCTCCTCTTTGTCTTCTCAACCTTAAAGACAAACTCTTTACTTGATCTTGTAGTAAGGTCATCCTGGCCTCACTCTCACGCCTCTCTGCTTCCATGGTTATGAGTCTCTCTTGTAATTGTTCGTTGGTTTGGCTAGTTCCTGACATTGTGTTTAGGGTTTGTGTTTGGACGAATTTTAGGCTAGGATTTATGTTGGCTCTGATACCAAGATGTTATATTCTGGCTATGCTCTAGGCAGAATAGGTTGGATTATGAATTTAATTGATAGTTAAGCTTTACTTAATTTAACTTAGATACAGAAATCACCACTAAGTCAATATTAAGGTCCTAAGAACACCACTTGATTCAAGCTCGAAATCAAGCTAGCATAGGCGCTTGGATTAATGATGAATTAATCAAAGGAAAAATAAACTCGAAAGTTCAATGTATAAAACGTCTAATGAATGTTTATTAATGACTCAAGCCCTTTAAATACATGTCCTTGACTCTCTAAAAGATAATTACTGAAAATAAAAAAGAAATAATTAAACTAATTAAGATAAAACCTATCCTAACTAGGGTTGAAATCGATCCACTTCACTCCCCTCCATTTGTGACGCCATCTTTGACCATTTTCCTTGATATTCTCACTTATCCCTTCAAAGTAGGACACCAAACCCTAATCTGATTAGGTTAGGCGCCTAAGATAAGCTTTGGAGGGAAAATGATTCCTTTTTCCTTGATCCTTGTAGCTTGGCCGCCCATTTTGTGCAAAAGTTAGGCTTTGGGCGCCCATTTTGTGTAGAAGATAGAAGGGAATGTCTATCTTATCTTTAGTAAACCCTAGGCGCCATTTTCTGATATGTTATTTTCCTCATTTTCCTTGCTTCAACCGTCCTTGCCTTCCTTTGTAACCCTAGTTGACTTTTTACTTTCTAGAAATGGAAATTACAACTCAACTAAGACTTTCCTAGTTAATCTAATATATCATTAAATTAACTAAGAGTACATTTTATTAACTAGACTCCTAATAAAGCAATAAAGATAGTAACTTAGTCAATAATCAATTAACTAAGCTAAGGACATTTTCAAGGGACTTAAAGGACTCAATACTCTTAAGGGAATTCAGAACATCCCTTAACACACAAGCAACCATGTTCTTGGTCTTAGAATCAATGGAGCTAGATGGACCTCCATCACGAGCGCTCAGAAGCTGAAAACTTTGAAGTCCGATTTTTCGCGCCGGTTATTTGTTCGTCGAGGCCCACATCGTATTTTAGGCCTAACTCCTAGATCGGATAACATTTTTGAGCGATTGCAATGCCTTACATGTTTTTTTACCATTTCTAAGAGGTTCGAGCGCTCAGAAGCTGAAAATTTTGAAGTCTGATTTTGAGCGTCATTACTTTGTTCGTGGGGGCCCAAATCGTATTTTAGTCCTAACTCCTAGCTCGAATAACGTTTTTAAGCGATTCCAAAGCCTGACATGTTTTTTTACCAATTCTAAGGGGTTCGTGCTCTCAGAAGCTGAACAAATCGAAGTTAGACTTTTAGCGTTTGGTTCTTTGTTAGTGGCAGCCCAAATCGTATTTTTGGGCTAACTCCTAGCTCAGATAACATTTTTGAGCGATTCAAAAGCCTGACATCATTTTTTTAACATTTCTAAGGGGTTCGAGCGCTCAGAAGCTGAAATGTATGAAGTCCGATTTTTCGCGTCGGTTCTTTGTTCGAGGGCCCACATCGTATTTTAGGCCTATGTCCTAGCTCGGCTAACATTTTTTAGTGATTCCAAAGCCTTACATGTTTTTTTTTACTATTTCTAAGGGGTTCGAGCGCTCAGAAGCTAAAACTTAGAAGTTCGATTTTTCGCGTCAGTTCTTTGTTCGTGGGGGCCCAAATCGTATTTTAGGCCTAACTCCTAGCTCGGATTACATTTTTGAGCGTTTTTAAAGCCTGACATGTTTTTTTTTACCATTTCTAAGGGGTTCGAGCGCTCAGAAGCTAAAAATTTTGAAGTCAAAATTTTCGCGTCAAGTCTTTTTTCGTGGGGACCCAAATCGTATTTTAGGTCTAACTCCTAGCTCGGATAACATTTTTGAACGATTCCAAAGCCTGACATGTTTTTTTACCAGTTCTATGGGGTTCGAGCGCTTAGAAGCTACAAATTTTGAAGTCCGATTTGGCGCATCAGTTCTTTGTTCGTGGGGGCCCAAATCGTATTTAATGCCTAACTCGTAGCTCGGATAACATTTTTGAGCGATTTCAAAGCTTGACATGGTTTATTTCCATTTTTAAGGGGTTCGTGATCTCAGAAGCGTAAAATATTAAAGCCCGGTTTTGTTTTTTTGTTCTTGGGGGCCCAAATCGTACTTTTGGCCTAACTCCTAGCTCGGTTAATATTTTTTAGCGATTCTAAAGCCTGACATGTTTTTTTTTACCATTTCTAAGGTTTTCGAGCGCTCAGAAGCTGAAAAATTTTGAAGTCCGATTTTTCGCGTCAGTTCTTTGTTCGTGGGGGCCCAAATCGTATTTTAGGCCTAACTCGTAGCTCGGATAACATTTGTGAGCGATTCCATAGCCTGACATGTTTTTTTTTACCATTTTTAAGGGTTCGTGATCTCAGAAGCTGAAAAAATCGAAGTTCGATTTTTAGCATTTGCAGCCCAAATCGTATTTTTGCGCTAACTCCTAGCTCAGATAACATTTTTGAGCGATTCCAAAGCCTGACATGGTTTTTTTTACCATTTTTCTCGTCGGTTCTTTGTTCGAGGGGGCCCACATCGTATTTTTGGCCGAACTCCTCGATCGGATAACATTTTTTAGTGATTCCAAAGTCTTACATGTTTTATTTACTATTTCTAAGGGGTTCGAGTGCTCAGAACCTAAAACTTTTGAAGTTTGATTTTTCGCATCCTCGTGGGGGCCCAAGTCGTATTTTGGGCCTAACTCCTAGCTCGGATTACAATTTTTAGCGATTCCAAAGCTTGACATGTTTTTTTACCATTTCTAAGGGGTCGAGCGCTCAGAATCTAAAAATTTGAATTCCGCTTTTTCACGTCGGTTCTTTGTTCGAGGGGGCCCACATCTTATTTTTGGCCTAACTCCTATCTTGGATAACATTTTTTAGTGATTCCAAAGCCTTACATGTTTTTTTTACTATTTCTAAGGGATTCGAGGGCTCAGAAGCTAAAAATTTTGAAGTTCGATTTTTCACGTCGGTTCTGATGTATTTCCATAGTATAGTTTTGCCTATGGGTTTTTACCTTTCACTTGAAAGGGTTTTTCCTATTTTTGGCTTAGTCTATAGAGTCTTAGATTAAATTATTTTAGACTTTAGTTAATTTCATTTAGACTTTTATTCAGCATATTATTTTCTGTTATATGGCCGAAAATATGTGATGTAATTTCGGTTATGTTTAAGTCTAGTTGAGTTGTAATCCCTTAAAAACAAGATTAGATTAGCTAAGGGATAAGGTCGATCTAGGCGTGTGAAATAAGATAGGAGAGCTGAAAATCTCTATCCTATCTTATTAGATTATCTTCCTTATCTTTAGGATATCTTTTCCTAAATTCTAGGGATTAGTTTTAAATGCTTTCTAGATAGGTTTTTGGATTCCTAATTGTGCTAGGATTAGCCTAGTATATATATAGGACCGAGTAGCATTAATAAAATCAGATTTTGAAGTATTAAAATTTCAAGAGTTTGTACTTATGATTTAAGGTTGAGTACCTTGCTTGTTTAGCATTGAAGAAAGACTGAGATCGATCTTCTACCCCTTTGAACCGAGATTCAAAGGTTACTATCCCTATTTGTTACTCTCTAAACTACACAACCATCACTCTCTTTAGCTAAATATCACATAAAAATCGTTCCTTTAATTCCTATAACTCTCACTCACTCTAAAACCCTCTAAAGTAAAAATCTTTAAGCCCAAAATCATATCAGGTTCTTTGTTTGTGGGGGTCCAAATCGTATTTTTGGCCTAACTCATAGCTCGAATAACATTTTTGAACGATTCCAAAGCATGACATGTTTTTTTTTACTATTTCTAAGGGTTTTGACCTTTCCGAAGCTAAAAACTTTGAAGTCCGATTTTTCGCTTCGGTTATTTGTTACTGGGGACCCAAATCGTATTTTAGGCCTAACTTCTAGCTCGAAAAACCTTTTTGATCGATTCCAAAGCCTGTCATGTTTTTTTTACCATTTTTAAGGGATTCGTGATCTCAGGGTTGAAGTCGATCTAACTAACTAACTAATTAAGCTAAAAATCTATCTAACTAGGGTTTAAGTCGATCTCCCTTCATATTCTATCATTTTTGACGCCATCTTGACCATTTTCCTTGATATTCTCACTTATCCCTTCAAAGTAGGAAACCAAACCCTAATATGATTAGGTTAGGCGCCTAAGATGAGCTTTGGAGGGAAAATGATTCCTTTTGCTTGATCCTTGTAGCTTGGCCGCCCATTTTGTGCATAAGATAGGAGATGGACGCCCATTTTATGTAAAGATAGAAGTTCCCTCCTCCCCTTATCTCTAGTAAACCCTAGGCGCCATTTTCTGATGTTTTAGGCGCCATTTTCTTGCTTCACTCGTCCATGCTTCCATTTGCAACCCTAGTTGACTTTCTACTTTCTAAAAAAGGAAATTACAACTCAACTTGGACTTTCCTAGTTAATCTAATATGACATTAAATTAACTTAGAGTACATTTTATTAACTCTAGACTCCCTAATAAAGCAATTAAAGATAGTAACTTAGCTAATAATTAATTAACTAAGCTAAGGACACTTTTAAAGGACTCAATGGACTTAAGGGAATTCAGAACATCCCTTAAAACACAAGCAACCATGTTCTTGGTCTTAGGATCAATGGAACTAGATGGACCTCCATCATCATCTTTTTTAAATCTCAAAACTAACCATAACCAATAATTAAATAGACTTATTAAGAACCTTAGATTGATTAGGTTAGAGTAGCCAGATGTATCATCCTAGCTCGGATAACTTTGAGCGATTCCAAAGCCTGAAATGTTTTTTTACCAGTTCTAAGGGGTTCGAGCGCTTAGAAGCTAAAAATTTTGATGTCCGATTTTGCGCGTCAGTTCTTTGTTCGTGGGGGCCCAAATCGTATTTTAGGCCTAACTCCTAACTCGAATAACATTTTTGAGCGATTCCAAAGCCTGACATGGTTTTTTACCATTTCTAAAGGGTTCGTGATATCAGAAGCTGAAAATATTGAAGTCCGGTTTTTCGCGTTGGTTCTTTGCTCGTGGGGGCCCAAATCGTATTTTCGGCCTAACTCCTAGCTCGGATAATATTTTTGAGCGATTCCAAAGCCTGACATGTTTTTTTGCCATTTGTAAGATTTTCGAGCGCTCAGAAGCTGAAAATTTTGAAGTCCGATTTTTCGTGTCAGTTCTTTGTTCGTGGGGGCCCAAATTGTATTTCTGACCTAACTCCTAGCTCGGATAACATTTGTGAGCGATTCAAAAGCCTGACATGTTTTTTACCATTTCTAAGGAGTCCGACCGCTTCGAAGCTAAAAACTTTGAAGTCCGATTTTTCGCGTCAGTTCTTTGTTCGTGGGGGCCCAAATCGTATTTTAGGCCTAACTCCTAGATCAAATAACCATTTTGAGCGATTCCAAAGCCTGACATGTTTTTTTTACCATTTTTAGGGGGCTCGTTATCTCAGAAGCTGAAAAAATCGAAGTTCGATTTTTAGCGTTTGGTTCTTTGTTCGTGGCATCCTAGCTCGTATTTTTTGGCTAACACCTAGCTCGGATAACATTTTTGAGCTATTCCAAAGCCTGACATGGTTTTTTTTACCATTTCTAAGGGGTTCGAGCCCTCAGAAGCTGAATATTATGAAGTCCGATTTTTCGCGTCTGATGGAGGTCCATCTAGCTCCATTGACTCCAAGACCAAGAACATGGTTGCTTGTGTGTTAAGGGATTTTCTGAATTCCCTTAAGAGTATTGAGTCCTTTAAGTCCCTTGAAAGTGTCCTTAGCTTAGTTAATTAATTATTGACTAAGTTACTATCTTTATTGCTTTATTAGGAGTCTAATTAATAATATGTACTCTTAGTTAATTTAATGTTATATTAGATTAACTAGGAAAGTCTTAGTTGAGTTGTATTTTCATTTTTAGTAATTAGAAAGTCAACTAGGGTTGTTTCATGAAGTATGGACGAGTGAAGACTTGAGGAGCAAGGAAAATGGCGCCTAGCAAGGAAAATGGCGCCTAGAATTGAAGATAAAGATCAGCCATGAGAAAAGATAGGAAAACATCTATCTTAACCATAAAATGGGCGGCCAAGCACAAAGAATCAAGGAAACAGAATCATTTTCTCTCCAAACTCTATCTTTGGCGCCTAACTCTATCATTTTGGGTTTGGTTTCCTACTTTGAAGGGAAAATGATAACAACAAGGGAAAAGATAAGCTTTGAGCGTCCAAAATGAAGGAAGCAAAGCAAGGGACGTCCTCAACCCTAGTTAGGATAGGTTTTTAGCTTAATTAGTTTAATTATTATTTTTATTTTCAGCAATTATCTTTTAGAGAGTCAAGGACATGTATTTAAAGGGCACAAGTCATTAATAAACACATTAGACGTTTTATACCTTAAACTTTCGAGTTTTATTTTGCTTTGATTAATTCACAATTAATCTAGGCGCCTATGCTAGCTTGATTTTAAGCTTGAATCAAGTGGTGTTCTTAGGACCTTATTTTAACTTAGTGGTGAATCTGTATCTAAGTTATCTTAATTAAAGCTTACTATCCGTTCTTTAATTCATAAACAAACCTATTCTGCCTAGAGCATAGCCAGAATATAACATCTTGGTATCAGAGCCAACATAAATCCTAGCCTAAATTCGTCCAAACACAAACCCTAAACACAATGTCTGGAACTAGCCAAACCAACGAACAGTTACAGGCTAGAATCATAACAATGGATGAAGAGAGGCGTGAGAGTGAGGCCAGAATGACCTTACTTCAAGATCAAGTAAGGAGTTTGTCTTTGAGGTTGAGAAGACAAAGAGGAGACGAACCCTTTGGGAGTTCTGATGGAGAAAGTGACGATGCATCTAGGGTTCCATCCATCCAACATGGTCAAAGAAACTTCAATGACTTTAAGGTGGATTTTCCCGAGCATGATGGCAAGTTAGATGCAGACGAATTTGTAGAGTGGTTAAGGACTGTTGAAAGAGTCTTTGACTACAAGCAAATTCCGGAGGATAGGAAGGTCAAGCTTGTTGCTCTCAAACTTCGAAAATATGCATCAACATGGTGGGCTAGCAAGTGCAGCAAGAGAGAAAGAGAAGGGAAGGAAAAGATTAGAGAGTGGACGAAGATGAAGAAACTACTCAAAAAGAAGTTTCTTCCTACCTACTATGTTCAAGAGAACTTTTCCAAGTTCCATCACCTACAACAAGGTTCGAATTCAGTGGAGACCTATGCAAGGGAATTCGAGTCATATCTCATGAAGTGTGAAGTGCAAGAGGATGAACCTCAAACTCTGGTAAGATTTCTTGGTGGTTTGGATGTTAAGATTGCTAACATAGTTGAATTGCATCCTTTTCTAGTTTGGAGGACTTGATCATCTTGGCTCACAAGGTGGAGAAACAACAAAAGAGCAAAGGAAAGGCTGAAGTGGCTCGTTCTTACCCTAAACCTAACACCTACTCTAAGCCAAACACAAACTTTTCTAAAACTACCCCAAGTTCGATCCAAAAATCCCCAAGTACCCCAAATACTTTCACCCCCAATACTTTCACTCCAAATAGATCTGCTAGGAAGTGTTTTAGGTGTCAAGGAGGAGGACATATTGCTTCTGAGTGTCCTAACAAAAGAATTGTAACCCTAGTGGAGTATGAAACCCTAGAGGAGGCGGATGATGTAGTCATGGAGGCGTGTGAAGAGGAGGAATATGGAGAAGAGGTTGTTGGTCCTGATGAGGGTGAATGCTTGGTTGTTAGGAGAGCTTTGAGTGGCGTAGTAGATGAGGAGAAGTGAGAACAAAGAGAGGCCATATTCCATACCAGGTGTACTGTTGAGGACAAGGTGTGCATCTTGATTATTGATGGAGGGAGTTGTACCAATGTGGCGTCCCAAACTATGGTGGATAAGTTGAAGCTTTCAACTACTCCTCATCCTAAGCCATATGTGATTCAGTGGCTTAATCAAGGTGAAGGTATCCAAGTTACTAACCGTTTGCTATTGTCTTTTAGTATTGGTAGTAACTATAAAGAGGAGATTTGGTGTGATATTATTCCTATAGATGCTTGTCATGTGCTGTTAGGGCGTCCATGGTTGTTTGATAGAAGAGTCATATATGATGGTTACAAGAACACATATTCGTTCACTAAAGATGGAAAGAAAGTAACCCTAACCCCTATCATGTCTATTCCTTCTTCTAAACAACATTCCACAAAAGAAAAATATCATTCACTCACTACCTTGTTAAAATCTGATTATCATGAACTTCGTCCTTTTCGTGAATTATTGTTAAATATAGATCAAAAGGAACAAGTTGATGATGCATATAGCATTTCATAATCAAGAGCATTCGTTGGTTAAGAACCGAAGAAACAGCTTTGCATCAAGCCTTGTTGGAACCGTGCCAACTACCACCACTTTCACTAGCCTTAGTTACACCAAACTAGGCCACCAATGTCAAAGGAGAGCTCTTGATGCAACCTTGCTTTGTTAAATTAGTAACTAATCTACGTTAGCTAATTAACTCAAAGACTTGATTTAGGACAAACTGTCCAGTTTTTACTCTAAGCGCACAGCTCAAAGAAAGGAGTATAACTCTCAATTCATTCAACAAAGTCTAATGAAACTTCTTGCCATACAATCCTAACATATAAAGCAGCAACATACCAAAAATTCACATCATTTGGTGATGTTTTGCTTAGGTAACAAAAGCTATCTTAAAATATTACAAAATCTGGGCAGTTTTCAGTACCTAGGTGCAATGATTAGGATATTCTGAGAAACCAAAATATCCTACTGCAAAAAGGAAACTAAGGTATGACTTCCTAATGAAAATATCCTGAAAAATTCAGCTCCAAAAGCTTAAAAAAAGCTGTTGCCCAGAACTGATGAAATGGGCCCCAGAAAGATGCCACAGAGCTGCGGTTTTGGATACCTTTGGATGAAGCTTTAAATTCCTATCGATTCTTGCCTCCAACTCTTCACATGCTTGTTGGTGATGTAGGTAAGCACACAGGTGGGTCATGTATGGTTGCCTTAGCCAAGAATAAAGCTCAAAAACATGCTCAAAACACCCCTTAAACCAACCGTACAAAACTGATCTTCCAAAACAGTTTCACTATGCTTACTTTATTGACTTAGAACTAATTAATTAAGCTATTTAACCATAATTCAAGCTTGGTTACTAATACTTTATGATGTTAAGATGATCATAAGCATTAATCAACAAGGCTTAAAATAGATTAAGAAGGTGTTAAGCTTAATAATCAATTCGAAGTACTTGCTTGTTCGAAATGGGATTTAGTAAGCTAATGAATTGAATCTCCTTCACCTTAATCTCTTCTTGATGACTCTTTGCTAGGAGACTTGGATTGATCATGGATGCTCCTGCATCAGTTGATAGTAATCTAGATCACCCTTTACTTGTCCCATTGCTTGAAAACTACAAAGATGTCTTCCCACATGAAATACCCCATGGCCTACCCCCTAAAAGACACATCCAACACAAAATTGACCTAATTCCTGGAGCCATGTTGCCTTTTAAGCCTGCCTATAGAACTAACCCTAAAGAAACCGAAGAAATAAGGAGGCAAGTGAATGAATTGTTGTCAAAAGGCATGATTAGAGAGTCTTTGAGCCCTTGTGCAGTTCCAACTCTCCTAGTGCCAAAGAAGAATGGTGAATGGTGCATGTGTGTGGATAGTAGGGCTATTAACAACATCACTATTAAGTATAGATTTCCAATTCCAAGACTGAATGACTTATTAGATGATCTTAATGGTTCTAAGGTGTTCTCTAAGAATGATTTGAGAAGTGGATACCATCAGATTCGAATTTGTGAAGGGGATGAATGGAAGACTGCCTTTAAGACAAAGGAGGGTTTGTATGAGTGGATTGTTATGCCATTTGGATTGTCTAATGCTCCAAGTACTTTCATGCGTTTAATGAATCAAACTATGAAGCCTTTTTTGGGCAGATTTGTAGTAGTTTACTTTGATGATATACTAGTCTATAGCATGAATGAATTTGAGCTTGCAAAACACTTAGAGCAAGTGTTTAGTGTGTTGAGGGCCGAATGCTTGTATGGTAATTTAGAGAAATGTCACTTCTTTTCTAGCCAAGTTGTGTTTCTAGGTTTCATTATCTCTAAAGAAGGGATCAAGGCTGATGAGAAGAAGGTCCAAGCAATCAAGGAGTGGCCTACTCCTACCTCAATACAACAAGTTCGAAGCTTTCATGGACTAGCTTCCTTTTATAGGAGGTTTGTTCGAAATTTCAGTTCTATTATGACTCCAATTACAGAAATCACAAAGTTAAAGAAGTTTGACTGGAGTGAACAAGCCAACAAAGCATTTGAGGAGGTAAAAGCTCAATTGATTAGTGCTCCTATTTTAGATTTACCTAACTTTAACGAAGTTTTTGAGGTTGAATGTGATGCATCTGGCGTGGGAATTGGAGCTGTGTTGTCTCAAAATGGAAGGCCTTTGGCCTACTTTAGTGAGAAACTGAATGAAGCAAAGAGGAAGTACTCGACCTATGACAAAGAATTTTATGCTTTGGTTCGTGCCTTGGACCATTGGAGACACTACCTCATTGCAAAGGAGTTCATTCTCCATTCTGATCATGAGGCGCTTAAGTACCTTCAAAGCCAACAGAAATTGTAACCTAGACATGCTAAATGGGTGGAATACCTTCAAACATTCCATTTTACTATTAAGCATAAAACAGGGAAGATGAACAAAGGTGCTGATGCCCAATCTAGGAGGTACCTATTGCTTTCTACCTTAAGCCCTAAGGTGATGGGGCTTGAGCTATTGAAAGAATGCTATGTAGAGGACAAGGACTTTGGAGTATTGTTTGAAAAATGCCATAATCGTCCAAGTGGTGATTATTACCTCTTAAAGGGGTTTCTTTTTAAAGGAATTCGCCTTTGTATTCCAAGGCACAGTATGAGAGTGTCCTTAGTCAAGGAGTTTCATGAAGGTGGGCTTGCTGGCCACTTTGGGATGGAAAAGACTGTTATGCTTGTGATGAGTATTTCTTTTGGCCTAGATTGGCAAGAGACGTGGAGTTTTTGATTAAGAGGTGCTTGATATGCCAAAAGGCTAAGGGACATTTACTACCTCAAGGGTTGTTTATGCCTCTTCCTATTCCTCAAGCACCATGGGAGGATGTGAGCTTGGATTTCATTACAGGATTACCTAGAACCCAACGCTAAAAAGATTCAATCATGGTGGTGGTTGATAGGTTTTCCAAGATGGCACACTTTGTGGCGTGCCACACTACTAATGATGCTGTTTCTTGTGCTAACTTGTATTTCAGGGACATTCGAGGGGGCCCACATCGTATTTTTGGCCTAACTCCTAGCTCGGATAACATTTTTTAGTGATTCCAAAGCCTTACATGTTTTTTTTACTATTTCTAAGAGGTTCGAGCGCTCAGAAGCTAAAAATTATGAAGTTCAATTTTTCACGTCGGTTCTTTGTTCGTGGCGGCCCAAATCGTATTTTAGGCCTAATTCCTAGCTCGAATAACCTTTTTGAGCGATTCCAAAGCCTGACATGTTTTTTTTACCATTTCTAATGGGTTCGAACACTCAGAATCTAAAATTTTTGAAGTCCGATTTTTCGCGTCGGTTCTTTGTTCGTGGGGGCCCAAATCGTATTTTAGGCCTAACTCCTATCTCGGATAACATTTTTGAGCTATTCCAAAGCCTGACATGTTTTTTTTACCATTTTTAAAGGGTTCATGCTCTCAGAAGCTGAAAATATCAAACTCCTATTTTTCATCTTGGTTATTTGTTAGTGGGGGCCCAAATCGTATTTTTTGCCTAAATCCTAGCTCATATATCATTTATGAGCGATTCCAAAGCCTGACTTGTTTTTTACCATTTCCAAGGGGTTCGAGTGCTCAGAAGCTGAAAATTTTGAAGTCCGATTTTTCGAGTCGGTTCTTTGTTCGTGGGGGCGCACATCATCGTTTTGGCCTAACTCCTAGCTCGGATAACATTTTTGAGCGATTCAAAAGCCTGACACGTTTTTTTACCATTTCTAAGGGGTTCGAGCTCTCAGAAGCTAAAAGTTTTGAAGTCCAATTTTTCGCGTCGGTTCTTTGTTCGTGGGGGCCCAAATCCTATTTTAGGCCTAAATCCAAGATCGAATTACATTTTTGAGCGATTCCAATGCTTGACATGTTTTTTTTCCATTTCTAAGGGGTCGAGGCTTAGAAGATAAAAATTTTGAAGTCGGTTCTTTGTTTGTGGGGCCACAAATCGTATTTTAGGCCTAACTCCTAGCTCGGATAACATTTTTGAACGACTACAAAGCCTCACATGTTTTTTTACCATTTCTAAGAGTTTCGACCGCTCCGAAGCTAAAAACTTTGAAGTCTGATTTTTCGCGTCGGTTATTTGTTCGTGCGGGGGCCCAAATCGTATTTTAGGCCTAACTCCTAGCTCGGATAAAATTTTTGAGCCATTCCAAAGCCTGACATGGTTTTTTTTACCATTTTTGGCGTCGGTTCTTTGTTCGAGGGGGCCCACATAGTATTTGATGCAGGAGCATCCATGATCAATCCAAGTCTCCTAACAAAGAGTCATCAAGAAGAGATTAAGGTGAAGGAGATTCAGTTCATTAGCTTACTTAATCCAATCTCGAACAAACAAGTACTTCGAATTGTTAATTAAGCTTAACACCTTCTTAATCTTTTTTAAGCCTTGTTGATTAATGCTTATGATCATCTTAACATCATTAAGTATTAGTAATAAAGCTTGAATTATGATTAAATAGCTTAATTAGTTAGTTCTAAGTCATTAAAGTAAGCTTAGTGAAACTGTTTTGGAAGAACAGAATTTATACGGTTTGTTTAGGGCACGTTTTGGCTACGTTTTTGAGCTTTATTCTTGGCTAAGGCAACCATACATGACTCACCTGTGTGCTTACATACATCACCAACAAGCATGTGAAGAGTTGGAGGCAAGAATCAATAGGAAATGAGAGCTTCATGGAGAAGTATCCAAAACCGCAGCTGGGAGGCGTCATTCTGGGCCCCTCTTCTTCAGTTCTGGGCAGCCGTCTTTTTTTAGCTTTTGGAGCTGATTTTTTGAGGATATTTTCCTTAGAATGTCTATTTTAATACCTTAGCTTCCTTTTTGCAGTAGGACATTTTCGTTTCTCAGAATCCCTCAATCATTACACCTAGGTACTGTAAACTGGCCAGATTTTTGTAATAGTTTAAGATGGCTTTTGTTACCTAAGCAAAACATCACCAAATGACGTGAATTTTTGGTATGTTACTGCTTTATATGTTAGGTTTGTAAGGCAAGAAGTTTCATTAGAGTTTGTTGAATGAATTAAGAGTTATACTCATTTCTTTGAGCTGTGCGCTTAGAGCAAAACTGGACAGTTTGTCCTAATTAAAGTCTTTGAGTTAATTAGCTAACTAACGTAGATTAGTTACTAATTTAACAAAGCAAGGTTGCACCAAGAGTTCTTCTTTGACATTGGTGGCTAGTTTGGTGGTTCTAAGGCTAGTGAAAGTGGTGGTTGTTGGTACGGTTCCAACAAGGCTTGAAGCAAAACTGATTCTTCGGTTCTTAACCAACGAATGCTCTTGCTTATGAAATGCTTTATGCATCATTTGGTATCAGAGCTTTGGTTAGTTTAAGAGCATTCTTTTAACCCTCTAATCATCCCATAATCATTTCCTAAACTCATACACTTATTCCCCCCAAAACCGAAATCAATTCTAAGCCCAAACACATCTCTTTTCTTCTCTTTTCACCTCTAATCTTTGATACAACTTAGTGGTTGTTAAAATGAGTGGTGGTGAAGATCCAAATCAGTTTAGAAGGGGCATGACATTGAATGAAGCAAGGTTAGTTGGCCTTGAGAATCAAATGGCTACAATTAGTGAGCAAATGGCAAATCTCATGGAAGCTTTTCGAAGTTCTAGTGTTGGAATTCGAAGAGAAGTTCATGAAAGGAGGCACTTTGAAGATGAGAATGAGGTTGTTTATGACTCTAGTGAAGAAGTACAATCACAAACTTCTAATCAAAGAAGGAGGCCACGAAAACAAGATGATTTTCGAGACATCAAGTTAGATGTTCCAGAATTTGATGGAAACCTTAATCCGGATGCTTATTTGGAATGGGTTTCGAGATGTAATAGGATTTTCGAGCTAAAGGAGTATGATGATTCGAAATCTTTCAAGTTGGCTATCACTAAGCTAAAGGGTTATGCATCCCTTTGGTGGGAAAACGTTGCTCTTGCTAGAGAAAGGAAGCATAAGCCGAAAATCAAGAGCTGGAAGAAACTGAAAAAGAAGATGGAAGCTAAGTTTCTCCCCTCCACTTACACTCTTGATTTATATAACCAACTTTCTGATTTGTTCCAAGGTACCAAGAATGTCGAGACATACATCCATGAATATGAAAAGTTGATGATGAAATTGGATGTTCAAGAAAGGGAAGAGCAGACCATGGCTCGTTTTGTGAAGGGCCTAGATCGTGACATCCAAAAGAAGCTTGAGCTTCAATCTTATTCTACTTTAGATGAACTTTTCAGGTTGGCTCTTAAGGTGGAAAAGCATCAAAAAGACAAGAAGAAGAAGGTATTTAGCAAAGGAACTTCTTATGCTAAAGGAGGTTCTAGTTCCTATGTAAAGCCTACTTCGACATCTCCATTTACACCTAAAAATGAAGCTGGTTCGAAATTTCTTGATAAAGGAAAGAAAGTTGCTGAAAGTTCTTCCAAGAAGGATGATATTAAATGTTTTAAGTGTCATGGTTATGGTCATTATCAAGCACAATGCCCAAACAGAAGGGTAATGACCTTATTAGACATTAAAAACATAGAAGATGCCCTTAAAGATCAAGAGGAGCACGAAAAAGAATCTGAAAAGGAGGATGAATGCCATGAAGATGTTCTTGTTGATGAAGTGGAAGGAGATGATCATCTTAGCTTGGTTCTAAGGAGGGTCCTTCACTCCAAAGAAGCCGAAGCTATACCATCTCAACGAGACCAGATTTTTCAGACAAAATGCTTAATCAAGGGCAAGATTTGTTCCATGATTATTGATGGTGGGAGTTGCACTAATGTAGCTTCGAGTTCTATGGTGGAGAAGCTCAATCATCCTACCTTCAGTCATCCTAAACCATATAAGCTTCATTGGCTTAATGATGGTAACTGTGTGGAGGTAACAAAACAAGCTTTAATTAGCTTCTCTTTTGGTGGTTCGTATAATGATAAGGTTTTATGTGATGTAGTGCCTATGAATGCATGTCATATTCTCTTAGGGAGGCCGTGGCAATCTGATAAGGAAACCTTACATAATGGTAGGACTAATACATACACTTTCATGCATGAAAACAAGAAAATTATACTTAGTCCTAGCAAAAAAGGTCCGAATTTGCCTAAGAAAGAAACCTCCAATTCGAAAGCTAAAAATCAGAAATCCTTAATTCTCCAAAAACACCAAGTTGATAAGGCCATTGAAAAGGGGAAGGAAATGTACTTGTTGTTGTTAGTTGCTGCAAATGATGAAAATACTCGTGAATTACATGATTGGGTTAAACCATTAGTGAACGATTTTAGTGATATTTTTCCCGAGGATCTTCCATATGGTTTACCACCTAGTAGGGGTATTGAGCATCAAATTGACTTAGTTCCTGGAGCACCATTACCTAATAAGGCAGCTCATAGATGTAATCCTGAAGAAGCTAAAGAGTTGCAAAAACAGATTACTGAATTGTTAGCTAAGGGATTTGTACAAGAAAGTCTTAGTCCATGTGCTGTTCCTGTTATTTTGGTTCCAAAGAAGGATGGAACTATGCGTATGTGTGTAGATTGCAGGGCTATAAACAACATTACCATCAAGTATAGGTATCCTATTCCTAGGCTTGATGATTTGCTCGATGAATTACATGGTGCTACTATATTCTCCAAGATAGATTTGCGTAGTGGTTATCATCAGATTCGAATCAAGGAAGGGGATGAATGGAAAACAGCCTTTAAGACTAAGAGTGGGTTATATGAGTGGCGTGTTATGCCATTTGGTCTAACTAATGCTCCTAGTACTTTCATGAGGCTCATGCATGAGGTACTTCGTCCTTTCATTGGTTCGTTTGTTGTGGTTTATTTTGATGATATTCTTGTGTATAGCAACAGTGAACAGGATCATCTTATTCATCTGAAGAAGGTTTTCCTTAAGCTAAGGGAAAAGAAGCTATATGCAAAGATGGAGAAGTGTGAATTCTTCACTTCTAGTGTGTCTTTTCTTGGTTTCATTATTTCATCTCAGGGTATTTCTATGGATGAATCCAAGGTGGAGGCAATCAAATCATGGCCAATTCCAAAGTCCATCACAGAAGTTCGAAGTTTTCATGGATTGGCATCTTTTTACAGGAGATTCATCAGAGGTTTTAGTACTATTTTGGCTCCACTGACCCAATGTATCAAAGGGGGTTCTTTTACTTGGACTCCAGCAGCTCAGGAAGCATTTGATCAGTTGAAAAGCAAGCTTTGTGAGGCGCCTGTTCTAGCCTTACCAGATTTCAAGAAAGTGTTTGAAGTGGAATGTGATGCAAGTGGCGTAGGGATTGGAGCTGTTTTACAACAAGGAGGACGTCCCATAGCCTATTTCAGTGAGAAGCTCAATCATGCCAAGCTCAACTACAGCACCTATGATAAAGAGTTCTATGCTATTATTCGTGCTTTGACTTATTGGACTCATTATCTTAGGCCAGCTCAGTTTGTGTTGCATTCAGATCACCAAGCTTTGAAGTACATTAATGGGCAACATAAGCTCAGTTCACGACATGCTAAATGGGTGGAGTTCCTTCAATCTTTTGATTTTGTTTTAAAGTACAAAACTGGAGTTTCTAATGTGGTTGCAGATGCATTATCTAGGAGGCATTCTATGCTTTCTCTAATGGAGGCTCGAGTTCTTGGCTTCACTCATATTAAGGAGCTTTATTATGATGATCCAGATTTTTCACCATTGATAGAAGCGTGCAAGGACGGTTCTCATGGAGCTTATTCGGTTCTAGATGGTTTTCTCTTCCGAAATAATAAGCTTTGTATCCCTAAGTGCTCACTAAGGGATTTGCTCATCAAGGAGGTTCACGGAGGAGGCCTAGCAGGGCATTTTGGTATTAACAAAACTGTGGATGTTTTGCAGGAACACTTTTATTGGCCAAAACTGGCAGGTGATGTTCACTCAGTTCTAGCTCGATGTTCTACATGTCAAAAGGCCAAGAGTTCTTTTCATCAAGGACTCTATACTCCACTTCCAGTTCCTAATCAGCCATGGGAAGATGTTAGTATGGATTTCATTGTAGCTTTGCCTAGGACTCAAAGGCAAAGAGACGCTATTATGGTGGTGGTGGATCGATTCTCAAAGATGGCTCATTTTATTGCTTGCAACAAGACGGATGATGCAATTCATGTAGCTGATTTGTACTTCAAGGAGATCATTAGATTACATGGTGTACCGAAGACTATTGTTTCTGATAAGGATGTTAAGTTCCTCAGTTTCTTTTGGAAGACTTTATGGAAGCTCCTAGGTACTAAGCTCCTCTTTAGTACCACGGCGCATCCACAAACTGATGGTCAAACGGAGGTGACAAACAGGACACTTACTACTCTCCTCAGGACTCTAGTTAACAAGTCACAGAAAGATTGGGATCTAAAGCTAGCACATGCCGAATTTGCTTATAATAGATCACCTACATATGCCACAAAGTGCTCTCCATTCGAAGTGAACTATGGGGTTAATCCTTTAAGCCCCATTGATTTACTACCTATTCCAGTTGAAGTGAGGCAAAGCAAAGATGCAGAGGAGAAGGCAAAGGAGATGAAAAAGCTTCACCAACAGATTAGAGCACGCATTGAGAAGGTTAATGAAGCTTACAAGGTCCGAGCTAACAAGCATCGAAAGGAGGTCATTTACAAGCCCGGGGACTTGGTATGGTTGCACCTAAGGAAGGAACGATTTCCATCAAGAAGGAAGAACAAGCTGATGCCAAGGAGTGATGGTCCATTAAGGGTGCTTGAAAAGATCAATAACAATGCATACAAGATAGAACTACCAAGTGAGATGGGCAACATTTCGGCCACCTTCAATGTGGGTGATTTAGCTCCATATTTAGAGGAAGATTTTGAGTTACAAGAAGACTTCTCCAAACCAGGGGAGAATGATGCAGGAGCATCCATGATCAATCCAAGTCTCCTAACAAAGAGTCATCAAGAAGAGATTAAGGTGAAGGAGATTCAGTTCATTAGCTTACTTAATCCAATCTCGAACAAACAAGTACTTCGAATTGTTAATTAAGCTTAACACCTTCTTAATCTTTTTTAAGCCTTGTTGATTAATGCTTATGATCATCTTAACATCATTAAGTATTAGTAATAAAGCTTGAATTATGATTAAATAGCTTAATTAGTTAGTTCTAAGTCATTAAAGTAAGCTTAGTGAAACTGTTTTGGAAGAACAGAATTTATACGGTTTGTTTAGGGCACGTTTTGGCTACGTTTTTGAGCTTTATTCTTGGCTAAGGCAACCATACATGACTCACCTGTGTGCTTACATACATCACCAACAAGCATGTGAAGAGTTGGAGGCAAGAATCAATAGGAAATGAGAGCTTCATGGAGAAGTATCCAAAACCGCAGCTGGGAGGCGTCATTCTGGGCCCCTCTTCTTCAGTTCTGGGCAGCCGTCTTTTTTTAGCTTTTGGAGCTGATTTTTTGAGGATATTTTCCTTAGAATGTCTATTTTAATACCTTAGCTTCCTTTTTGCAGTAGGACATTTTCGTTTCTCAGAATCCCTCAATCATTACACCTAGGTACTGTAAACTGGCCAGATTTTTGTAATAGTTTAAGATGGCTTTTGTTACCTAAGTAAAACATCACCAAATGACGTGAATTTTTGGTATGTTACTGCTTTATATGTTAGGTTTGTAAGGCAAGAAGTTTCATTAGAGTTTGTTGAATGAATTAAGAGTTATACTCATTTCTTTGAGCTGTGCGCTTAGAGCAAAACTGGACAGTTTGTCCTAATTAAAGTCTTTGAGTTAATTAGCTAACTAACGTAGATTAGTTACTAATTTAACAAAGCAAGGTTGCACCAAGAGTTCTTCTTTGACATTGGTGGCCTAGTTTGGTGGTTCTAAGGCTAGTGAAAGTGGTGGTTGTTGGTACGGTTCCAACAAGGCTTGAAGCAAAACTGATTCTTCGGTTCTTAACCAACGAATGCTCTTGCTTATGAAATGCTTTATGCATCAGTATTTTTGGCCTAACTCCTAGCTCGGATAACATTTTTTAGTGATTCCAAAGTCTTACATGTTTTTTTACCAATTCTAAGGGGTTCGAGTGGTCAGAAGCTAAAAATTTTGAAGTCCGATTTTTCGCGTCGTTTATTTGTTTGAGGGGGCCTTAATCGTATTTTTGGCCTAACTCCTAGCTCGGATAATATTTTTTAGCGATTCCAAATCCTCACGTTTTTTTTACCATTTCTAATGGGTTCGAGAGCTCAGAAGCTAAAAATTTTGTAGTTCAATTTTTCGCGTCGGTACTTTTTCGTGGGGGCCCAAATCGTATTTTAGGCCTAACTACTAGCTCGGATTACATGTTTGAGCATTTTCAAAGCCCCACATGTTTTTTTACCATTTCTAAGGTGTTCGAGCGCTCGGAAGCTAAAAATTTTAAAGTCCGATTTTTCGCGTCAAATCTTTGTTCGTTGGGGCCCAAATCGTATTTTAGGCCTAACTCCTAGCTCGGATAATATTTTTGAGTGATTCCAAAGCCTGACATGTATTTTTACCAGTTCTAAGGGATTCGAGCGCTTAGAAGCTAAAATTTTTGAAGTCCGATTTTGCGCGTCAGTTCTTTGTTCGTGGGGACCCAAATCGTATTTTAGGCCTAACTCCTAACTCGAATAACAGTTTTGAGCTATTCCGAAGCCTGACATGGTTTTTTACCATTTCTAAAGGGTTCGTGATATCAGAAGCTGAAAATATTGAAGTCCGGTTTTTCGCGTTGGTTCTTTGTTCATGGGGGCCCAAATACTTTTTTTGCCTAACTCCTAGCTCGGATAATATTTTTGAGCGGTTCCAAAGCCTGACATGTTTTTTGTCCCTTTGAAAGGTTTTCGAGCGCTCAAAAGCTGAAAATTTTGATATACGATTTTTCGCGTCAGTTCTTTGTTCGTGGGGGCCCAAAGTGTATTTTTGGCCTAACTACTAGCTCGGATAACATTTGTTAGCGATTCCAAAGCCTGACATGTTTTTTTTTCCATTTCTAAGGGGACCAACCGCTCCAAAGCTAAAAACTTTTAAGTCCGATTTTTCGCGTCGGTTCTTTGTTCGTGGAGGCCCAAATCGTATTTTAGGCCTAACTCCTAGATCGAATAACCTTTTTGAGCGATTCCAAAGCCTGACATGTTTTTTTTACCATTTTTAAGGGGCTCGTGATCTCAGAAGCTGAAAAAATCGAAGTTCGATTTTTAGCGTTTGGTTGTTTGTTCATGGCAGCCGAAATCGTATTTTTGGGCTAACTCCTAGCTCGGATAACATTTTTGAGCGATTCCAAAGCCTGACTTGGTTTTTTTTACCATTTCTAAGGGGTTCGAGCGCTCAGAAGCTGAAAATTATGAAGTCTGATTTTTCGCGTCGGTTCTTTGTTCGAGGGGGCCCACATCGTATTTTTGTCCTAACTCCTAGCTCGGATAAATTTTTTTTGTGATTCCAAAGCCTTACATGTTTTTTACTATTTCTCGAGGGTTCGAGCCCTCATAAGCTAAAAATTTTGAAGTTCGATTTTTCGCTTTGGTTCTTTGTTCGTTGGGGCCCAAATCGTATTTTAGGCCTAACTCCTAGCTCAGATTACATTTTTCAGTATTTTCAAAGCCTCACATGTTTTTTACCATTTCTAAGGAGTTCGAGCGCTCAGAAGCTAGAAATTTTGAACTCCAATTTTTCACGTCAAGTCTTTGTTGGTTGGGGCCCAAATCGTATTTTAGGGCTAACTCCTAGCTCGGATAACATTTTTGAGCGATTCCAAAGATTGACATGTTTTTTACTAGTTCTAAGGGGTTCAGGCGCTCAGAAGCTGAAAAGTTTGAAGTCCGATATTACGCGTCAGTTCTTTGTTCGTGGGGGCCTACATCGTACTTTTAGCCTAACTCCTAGCTCGGATAACATTTTTGAGCGATTCCAAAGCCTCACATGGTTTTTTACCATTTCTAAAGGGTTCGTGATATCAAAAGCTGAAAACATTGAAGTCCGGTTTTTCGCGTTGGTTCTTTGTTCGTGGGGGCCCAAATCGTATTTTAGGCCTAACTCCTAGCTCGGATAATATTTTTGAGCGATTCCAAAGCCTTACATTTTATTTTTTTTACCATTTCTAAGGTTTTCGAGCGCTCAGAAGCAGAAAATTTTGAAGTCCGATTTTTCGCGTCAGTTCTTTGTTCGTGGGGGACCAAATTGTATTTTTGGCCTAACTCCTAGCTCGGATAACATTTGTGAGTGATTCCAAAGCCTGACATGTTTTTTTTACCATTTTTAAGGGGTCCGACCGCTCCGAAGCTAAAAACTTTGAAGTCCGATTTTTCGCGTCGGTTCTTTGTTCGTGGGAGCCCAAATCGTACTTTAGGCCTAACTCCTAGCTCAAATAACCTTTTTTAGCTATTCCAAGGCCTGACATGTTTTTTTACCATTTTTAAGGGGTTCGTGATCTCAGAAGCAGAAAAAATCGAAGTTCGACTTTTAGCGTATGGTTCTTTGTTCGTGGCAGCCCAAATCGTATTTTTGGGCCAACTCCTAGCTCGGATAACATTTTTGAGCGATTCCAAAGCCTGACATGGTTTTATTTACCATTTCTAAGGGGTTCGAGCGCTCAAAAGCTGAAATGTATGAAGTCCGATTTTTCGCGTCGGTTCTTTTTTCGAGGGGCCAACATCGTATTTTTGGCCTAACTCTTAGCTCGGCTAACAGTTTTTAGTGATTCCAAAGCCTTACATGTTTTGTTTTACTATTTTTAAGGGGTTCGAGCGCTTAGAAGCTAAAAATTTAGAAGTTAAATTTATCGCGTCGGTTCTTTGTTCTTGGGGGCCCAAATCATATTTTAGGCCTAACTCCTAGCTCGGATTACATTTTTCAACATTTTCAAAGCCTCACATGTTTTTTACCATTTCTAAGGGGTTCGAGCGCTCAGAAGCTAAAATTTTGAAGTCCGATTTTTCACGTCAAGTCTTTGTTGGTTGGGGCCCAAATCGTATTTTAGGCCTAACTCCTAGCTCGGATAACATTTTTGAGCGATTCCAAAGACTGACATGTTTTTTACTAGTTCTAAGGGTTCAGGCGCTCAGAAGCTAAAAATTTTGAAGTCCTATATTTCGCGTCAGTTCTTTGTTCGTGGGGCCTACATCGTACTTTTAGCCTAACTCCTAGCTCTGATAACATTTTTGAGCGATTCCAAAGCCTCACATGGTTTTTTACCATTTCTAAAGGGTTCATGATATCAGAAGCTTAAATCATATTTTTGGCCTAACTCCTAGCTCTGATAATATTTTTGAACGAGTCCAAAGCCTGACATGTTTTTTTTTACCATTTCTAAGGTTTTCGACCGCTCAGAAGCAGAAATTTTTGAAGTCTGATTTTTCGCGTCAGTTCTTTGTTCTTGGGGGCCCAAATTGTATTTTTGGCCTAACTCCTAGCTCGGATAACATTTGTGAGTGATTACAAAGCCTGAAATGTTTTTATTTACCGTTTTGTAAGGAGTCCGACCACTCCGAAGCTAAAAACTTTGAAGTCTGATTTTTCGCGTTGGTTCTTTGTTTGTGGGGGCCTAAATAGTACTTTAGGCCTAACTCCTAGCTCAAATAACCTTTTTTTATCTATTTATAAACCTGACATGTTTTTTTACGATTTTTAAGGGGTTCGTGATCTGAGAAGCAGAAAAAATCGAAGTTTGACTTTTAGCGTATGGTTCTTTGTTCGTGGCAGCCCATATCGTATTTTTGGGCTAACTCCTAGCTCGGATAACATTTTTGACGATTCCAAAGCCTGACATGGTTTTTTTTACCATTTCTAAGGGGTTCGAGCGCTCAGAAGCTGAAATGTATGAAGTCCGATTTTTCGCATCGGTTCTTTTTTCGAGGGGCCAACATTGTATTTTTGGCCTAACTCTTAGCTCGGCTAACTTTTTCAGTGATTCCAAAGCCTTACATGTTTTGTTTTAGTTTTTCTAAGGGGTTCGAACGCTCAGAAGCTAAAAATTTAGAAGTCCGATTTTTCGCGTCGGTTCTTTGTTCGTGGGGGCCCAAATCGTATTTTAGGCCTAACTCCTAGCTCGGATTACATTTTTGAGCGTTTTCAAAGCCTTACATGTTTTTTTTACCATTTCTAAGGGGCTTCGAGCGCTCAGTAGGTAAAAATTTTGAAGTCAGATTTTTCGCGTCAAGTCTTTTTTCGTGGGGTCCCAAATCGTATTTTAGGCCTAACTCCTAACTCGGATATAATTTTTGAGCGATTCCAAAGCCTGACATGTTTTTTTACCAGTTCTAAGGGCTTCGAGCGCTTAGAAGCTAAAAATTTTGAAGTCTGATTTGGCGAGTCAGTTCTTTGTTCGTGGGGGCCCAAATCGTATTTAATGCCTAACTCCTAGCTCGGTTAATATTTTTGAGCGATTCCAAAGCATGACATGTTTTTTTTACCATTTCAAAGGTTTTTGAGCGCTCAGAAGCTGATAATTTTTAAGTCCGATTTTCGCGTTAGTTCTTTGTTCGTGGGGGCCCAAATTGTATTATGGCCTAACTCCTAACTCGGATAACATTTGTGAGCGATTCCAAAGCCTGACATGTTTTTTTTACCAATTTAAGGGGTTCGTGAGCTAAGAAGTTGAAAATATTGAAGTCTGATTTTTCGCGTCGTTTCTTTGTTCGTTGGGGCCCAAATCGTATTTTTGGCCTAACTCTTAGCTCGGATAACATTTTTGAGCGATTCCAAAGCCTGACATGCTTTTTACCATATCTAAGGGGTTCAAGCGTTCAGAAATTGAAAATATGAAAGTCCAATTTTTCGCGTCGGTTCTTAGTTTATTGGGGCCTAAATCGTATTTTTGGCCCAACTCCTAGCTCGGATAACATTTTTGAGCGATTCAAAAGCTTGACAGGTTTTTTTTACCATTTCTAATAGCTTCGAACACTCAGAAGCTAAAAATTTTGAAGTCCGATTTTTCGCGTCGGTTCTTTGTTCGTGGGGGTCCAAATCGTATTTATGGCCTAACTTCTAGCTCGGATAATATTTTTGAACGATTCAAAAGCCTCACATGTTTTTTTTTACTATTTCTAAGGGGGTCGAGCGCTCTGAAACTGAAAATATTGAAGTCCGGTTTTTCTCGTTGGTTCTTTGTTCATGGGGGCCGAAATCGTATTTTCGGCCTAACTCCAAGATCAGATAATATTATGAGCGATTCAAAAGCCTGACATGTTTTTTTTTTACCATTTGTAAGGTTTTCGAGCGCTCAGAAGCTGATAATTTTGAAGTCCGATTTTTCGTGTCAGTTCTATGTTCGTGGGGGCCCAAATTGTATTTTTGGCCTAACTCCTAGCTCGGATAACATTTGTGAGCGATTCCAAAGACTGACATGTTTTTTTACCATTTCTAAGGGGTCCGACTGCTCCGAAGCTAAAAACTTTGAAGTCCGATTTTTCGCGTCGGTTCTTTGTTCGTAGTGGCCCAAATCGTATTTTAGGCCTAACTCCTAGATCGAAAAACCTTTTTGAGCGATTCCAAAGCCTGACATGTTTTTTTTTACCATTTTTAAGGGGCTCGTGATTTCAAAAGCTGAAAAAATCGAAGTTCGATTTTTAGCGTTTGGTTCTTTGTTCGTGGCAGTCCACATCGTATTTTAGGCCTAACTCCTAGCTCGAATAACCTTTTTTGAGCGATTCCAAAGCCTGACATGTTTTTTTAGAATTTTTTAAGGGGTTCGTGATCTCAGAAGCTTAAAAAATCGAAGTTCGATTTTTTGCGTTTGCAGCCCAAATCGTATTTTTGGCCTAACTCTGAGCTCGAATAATCTTTTAGAGCGATTCCAAAGCCTGACATGTTATTTTTACCATTTCTAAGGTTTTCGAGCGCTCAGAAGCAGAAAATTTTGAAGTCCGATTTTTCGCGTCAGTTCTTTGTTCGTGGGGGACCAAATTGTATTTTTGGCCTAACTCCTAGCTCGGATAACATTTGTGAGTGATTCCAAAGCCTGACATGTTTTTTTTACCATTTTTAAGGGGTCCGACCGCTCCGAAGCTAATAACTTTGAAGTCCGATTTTTCGCGTCGGTTCTTTGTTCGTGGGAGCCCAAATCGTACTTTAGGCCTAACTCCTAGCTCAAATAACCTTTTTAGCTATTCCAAGGTCTGACATGTTTTTTTACCATTTTTAAGGGGTTCGTGATCTCAGAAGCAGAAAAAATCGAAGTTCGACTTTTAGCGTATGGTTCTTTGTTCGTGGCAGCCCAAATCGTATTTTTGGGCCAACTCCTAGCTCGGATAACATTTTTGAGCGATTCCAAAGCCTGACATGGTTTTTTTTACCATTTCTAAGGGGTTCGAGCGCTCAAAAGCTGAAATGTATGAAGTCCGATTTTTCGCGTCGGTTCTTTTTTCGAGGGGCCAACATCGTATTTTTGGCCTAACTCTTAGCTCGGCTAACAGTTTTTAGTGATTCCAAAGCCTTACATGTTTTGTTTTACTATTTCTAAGGGGTTCGAGCGCTTAGAAGCTAAAAATTTAGAAGTTAAATTTATCGCGTCGGTTCTTTGTTCTTGGGGGCCCAAATCATATTTTAGGCCTAACTCCTAGCTCGGATTACATTTTTCAACATTTTCAAAGCCTCACATGTTTTTTACCATTTCTAAGGGGTTCGAGCGCTCAGAAGCTAAAATTTTGAAGTCCGATTTTTCACGTCAAGTCTTTGTTGGTTGGGGCCCAAATCGTATTTTAGGCCTAACTCCTAGCTCGGATAACATTTTTGAGCGATTCCAAAGACTGACATGTTTTTTACTAGTTCTAAGGGTTCAGGCGCTCAGAAGCTAAAAATTTTGAAGTCCTATATTTCGTGTCAGTTCTTTGTTCGTGGGGCCTACATCGTACTTTTAGCCTAACTCCTAGCTCTGATAACATTTTTGAGCGATTCCAAAGCCTCACATGGTTTTTTACCATTTTTAAAGGGTTCGTGATATCTGATGCATAAAGCATTTCATAAACAAGAGCATTCGTTGGTTAAGAACCGAAGAATCAGTTTTGCTTCAAGCCTTGTTGGAACCGTACCAACAACCACCACTTTCACTAGCCTTAGAACCACCAAACTAGGCCACCAATGTCAAAGAAGAACTCTTGGTGCAACCTTGCTTTGTTAAATTAGTAACTAATCTACGTTAGTTAGCTAATTAACTCAAAGACTTTAATTAGGACAAACTGTCCAGTTTTGCTCTAAGCGCACAGCTCAAAGAAATGAGTATAACTCTTAATTCATTCAACTAACTCTAATGAAACTTTTTACATTACAATCCTAACATATAAGGCAGTAACATACCAAAGAATCACGTCATTTGGTGATGTTTTGCTTAGGTAACAAAAGCCATCTTAAACTATTACAAAAATCTGGCCAGTTTTCAGTACCTAGGTGCAATGATTGAGGGATTCTGAGAAACAAAAATGTCCTACTGCAAAAAGGAAGCTAAGGTAATAAAATAGACATTCTAAGGAAAATATCCTCAAAAAATCAGCTCCAAAAGCTAAAAAAAGACGGCTGCCCAGAACTGATGAAGAGGGGCCCAGAATGACGCCTCCCAGCTGCGGTTTTGGATACTTCTTCATGAAGCTCTCATTTCCTATTGATTCTTGCCTCCAACTCTTCACATGCTTGTTGGTGATGTATGTAAGCACACAGGTGAGTCATGTATGGTTGCCTTAGCCAAGAATAAAGCTAAAAAACGTAGCCAAAACGTGCCCTAAACAAACCGTATAAATTCTGTTCTTCCAAAACAGTTTCACTAAGCTTACTTTAATGACTTAGAACTAACTAATTAAGCTATTTAATCATAATTCAAGCTTTATTAGTAATACTTAATGATGTTAAGATGATCATAAGCATTAATCAACAAGGCTTAAAAAAGATTAAGAAGGTGTTAAGCTTAATTAACAATTCGAAGTACTTGTTTGTTCGAAATTGGATTAAGTAAGCTAATGAACTGAATCTCCTTCACCTTAATCTCTTCTTGATGACTCTTTGTTAGGAGACTTGGATTGATCATGGATGCTCCTGCATCATTCTCCCCTGGTTTGGAGAAGTCTTCTTGTAACTCAAAATCTTCTTCTAAATATGGAGCTAAATCACCCACATTGAAGGTGGCCGAAATGTTGCCCATCTCACTTGGTAGTTCTATCTTGTATGCATTGTTATTGATCTTTTCAAGCACCCTAAATGGACCATCACTCCTTGGCATCAGTTTGTTCTTCCTTCTTGATGGAAATCGTTCCTTCCTTAGGTGCAACCATACCAAGTCCCCGGGCTTGTAAATGACCTCCTTTCGATGCTTGTTAGCTCGGACCTTGTAAGCTTCATTAACCTTCTCAATGCGTGCTCTAATCTGTTGGTTAAGCTTTTTCATCTCCTTTGCCTTCTCCTCTGCATCTTTGCTTTGCCTCACTTCAACTGGAATAGGTAGTAAATCAATGGGACTTAAAGGATTAACCCCATAGTTCACTTCGAATGGAGAGCACTTCGTGGCATATGTAGGTGATCTATTATAAGCAAATTCGGCATGTGCTAGCTTTAGATCCCAATCTTTCTGTGACTTGTTAACTAGAGTCCTGAGGAGAGTAGTAAGTGTCCTGTTTGTCACCTCCGTTTGACCATCAGTTTGTGGATGCGCCGTGGTACTAAAGAGGAGCTTAGTACCTAGGAGCTTCCATAAAGTCTTCCAAAAGAAACTGAGGAACTTAACATCCTTATCAGAAACAATAGTCTTCGGTACACCATGTAATCTAATGATCTCCTTGAAGTACAAATCAGCTACATGAATTGCATCATCCGTCTTGTTGCAAGCAATGAAATGAGCCATCTTTGAGAATCGATCCACCACCACCATAATAGCATCTCTTTGCCTTTGAGTCCTAGGCAAAGCTACAATGAAATCCATACTAACATCTTCCCATGGCTGATTAGGAACTGGAAGTGGAGTATAGAGCCCTTGATGAAAAGAACTCTTGGCCTTTTGACATGTAGAACATCGAGCTAGAACTGAGTGAACATCACCTGCCAGTTTTGGCCAATAAAAGTGTTCCTGCAAAACATCCACAGTTTTGTTAATACCAAAATGCCCTGCTAGGCCTCCTCCGTGAACCTCCTTGATGAGCAAATCCCTTAGTGAGCACTTAGGGATACAAAGCTTATTATTTCGGAAGAGAAAACCATCTAGAACCGAATAAGCTCCATGAGAACCATCCTTGCACGCTTCTGTCAATGGTGAGAAATCTGGATCATCATAATAAAGCTCCTTAATATGAGTGAAGCCAAGAACTCGAGCCTCCATTAGAGAAAGCATAGAATGCCTCCTAGATAGTGCATCTGCAACCACATTAGAAACTCCAGTTTTGTACTTTAAAACAAAATCAAAAGATTGAAGGAACTCCACCCATTTAGCATGCCGTGAACTGAGCTTATGTTGTCCATTAATGTACTTCAAAGCCTGGTGATCTGAATGCAACACAAACTGAGCTGGCCTAAGATAATGAGTCCAATAAGTCAAAGCACGAATAATAGCATAGAACTCTTTATCATAGGTGCTGTAGTTGAGCTTGGCATGATTGAGCTTCTCACTGAAATAGGCTATGGGACGCCCTCCTTGTTGTAAAACAGCTCCAATCCCTACGCCACTTGCATCACATTCCACTTCAAACACTTTCTTGAAATCTGGTAAGGCTAGAACAGGCGCCTCACAAAGCTTGCTTTTCAACTGATCAAATGCTTCCTGAGCTGCTGGAGTCCAAGTGAAAGAACCCCCTTTGATACATTCGGTCAGTGGAGCCAAAATAGTACTAAAACCTCTGATGAATCTCCTGTAAAAAGATGCCAATCCATGAAAACTTCGAACTTCTGTGATGGACTTTGGAATTGGCCATGATTTGATTGCCTCCACCTTGGATTCATCCATAGAAATACCCTGAGATGAAATAATGAAACCAAGGAAAGACACACTAGAAGTGAAGAATTCACACTTCTCCATCTTTGCATATAGCTTCTTTTCCCTTAGCTTAAGGAAAACCTTCTTCAGATGAATAAGATGATCCTGTTCACTGTTGCTATACACAAGAATATCATCAAAATAAACCACAACAAACGAACCAATGAAAGGACGAAGTACCTCATGCATGAGCCTCATGAAAGTACTAGGAGCATTAGTTAAACCAAATGGCATAACACGCCACTCATATAACCCACTCTTAGTCTTAATAGCTGTTTTCCATTCATCCCCTTCCTTGATTCGAATCTGATGATAACCACTACGCAAATCTATCTTGGAGAATATAGTAGCACCATGTAATTCATCGAGCAAATCATCAAGTCTAGGAATAGGATACCTATACTTGATGGTAATGTTGTTTATAGCCCTGCAATCTACACACATACGCATAGTTCCATCCTTCTTTGGAACCAAAATAACAGGAACAGCACATGGACTAAGACTTTCTTGTACAAACCCCTTAGCTAACAATTCAGTAATCTGTTTTTGCAACTCTTTAGCTTCTTCAGGATTACATCTATAAGCTGCCTTGTTAGGTAATGGTGCTCCAGGAACTAAGTCAATTTGATGCTCAATACCCCTACTAGGTGGTAAACCATAGGGAAGATCCTCGGGAAAAATATCACTAAAATCGTTCACTAATGGTTTAACCCAATCATGTAATTCACGAGTATTTTCATCATTTGCAGCAAATAACAACAACAAGTACATTTCCTTCCCCTTTTCAATGGCCTTATCAACTTGGTGTTTTTGGAGAATTAAGGATTTCTGATTTTTAGCTTTCGAATTGGAGGTTTCTTTCTTAGGCAAATTCGGACCCTTTTTGCTAGGACTAAGTATAATTTTCTTGTTTTCATGCATGAAAGTGTATGTATTAGTCCTACCATTATGTAAGGTTTCCTTATCAGATTGCCACGGCCTCCCTAAGAGAATATGACATGCATTCATAGGCACCACATCACATAAAACCTTATCATTATACGAATCACCAAAAGAGAAGCTAATTAAAGCTTGTTTTGTTACCTCCACACAGTTACCATCATTAAGCCAATGAAGCTTATATGGTTTAGGATGACTGAAAGTAGGATAATTGAGCTTCTCCACCATAGAACTCGAAGCTACATTAGTGCAACTCCCACCATCAATGATCATGGAACAAATCTTGCCCTTGATTAAGCATTTTGTCTGAAAAATCTGGTCTCGTTGAGATGGTATAGCTTCGGCTTCTTTGGAGTGAAGGAACCTCCTTAGAACCAAGCTAAGATGATCATCTCCTTCCACTTCATCAACAAGAACATCTTCATTGCATTCATCCTCCTTTTCAGATTCTTTTTCGTGCTCCTCTTGATCTTTAAGGGCATCTTCTATGTTTTTAATGTCTAATAAGGTCATTACCCTTCTGTTTGGGCATTGTGCTTGATAATGACCATAACCATGACACTTAAAACATTTGATATCATCCTTCTTGGAAGAACTTTCAGCAACTTTCTTCCCTTTATCAAGAAATTTCGAACCAGCTTCACTTTTAGGTGTAAATGGAGATGTCGAAGTAGGCTTTACATACGAACTAGAACCTCCTTTAGCATAAGAAGTTCCTTTGCTAAACACCTTCTTCTTCTTGTCTTTTTGATGCTTTTCCACCTTAAGAGCCAACCTGAAAAGTTCATCTAAAGTAGAATAAGATTGAAGCTCAAGCTTCTTTTGGATGTCACGATCTAGGCCCTTCACAAAACGAGCCATGGTCTGCTCTTCCCTTTCTTGAACATCCAATTTCATCATCAACTTTTCATATTCATGGATGTATGTCTCGACATTCTTGGTACCTTGGAACAAATCAGAAAGTTGGTTATATAAATCAAGAGTGTAAGTGGAGGGGAGAAACTTAGCTTCCATCTTCTTTTTCAGTTTCTTCCAGCTCTTGATTTTCGGCTTATGCTTCCTTTCTCTAGCAAGAGCAACGTTTTCCCACCAAAGGGATGCATAACCCTTTAGCTTAGTGATAGCCAACTTGAAAGATTTCGAATCATCATACTCCTTTAGCTCGAAAATCCTATTACATCTCGAAACCCATTCCAAATAAGCATCCGGATTAAGGTTTCCATCAAATTCTGGAACATCTAACTTGATGTCTCGAAAATCATCTTGTTTTCGTGGCCTCCTTCTTTGATTAGAAGTTTGTGATTGTACTTCTTCACTAGAGTCATAAACAACCTCATTCTCATCTTCAAAGTGCCTCCTTTCATGAACTTCTCTTCGAACTCCAACACTAGAACTTCGAAAAGCTTCCATGAGATTTGCCATTTGCTCACTAATTGTAGCCATTTGATTCTCAAGGCCAACTAACCTTGCTTCATTCAATGTCATGCCCCTTCTAAACTGATTTGGATCTTCACCACCACTCATTTTAACAACCACTAAGTTGTATCAAAGATTAGAGGTGAAAAGAGAAGAAAAGAGATGTGTTTGGGCTTAGAATTGATTTCGGTTTTGGGGGGGATAAGTGTATGAGTTTAGGAAGTGATTATGGGATGATTAGAGGGTTAAAATAATGCTCTTAAACTAACCAAAGCTCTGATACCAAATGATGCATAAAGCATTTCATAAACAAGAGCATTCGTTGGTTAAGAACCGAAGAATCAGTTTTGCTTCAAGCCTTGTTGGAACCGTACCAACAACCACCACTTTCACTAGCCTTAGAACCACCAAACTAGGCCACCAATGTCAAAGAAGAACTCTTGGTGCAACCTTGCTTTGTTAAATTAGTAACTAATCTACGTTAGTTAGCTAATTAACTCAAAGACTTTAATTAGGACAAACTGTCCAGTTTTGCTCTAAGCGCACAGCTCAAAGAAATGAGTATAACTCTTAATTCATTCAACTAACTCTAATGAAACTTTTTACATTACAATCCTAACATATAAGGCAGTAACATACCAAAGAATCACGTCATTTGGTGATGTTTTGCTTAGGTAACAAAAGCCATCTTAAACTATTACAAAAATCTGGCCAGTTTTCAGTACCTAGGTGCAATGATTGAGGGATTCTGAGAAACAAAAATGTCCTACTGCAAAAAGGAAGCTAAGGTAATAAAATAGACATTCTAAGGAAAATATCCTCAAAAAATCAGCTCCAAAAGCTAAAAAAAGACGGCTGCCCAGAACTGATGAAGAGGGGCCCAGAATGACGCCTCCCAGCTGCGGTTTTGGATACTTCTTCATGAAGCTCTCATTTCCTATTGATTCTTGCCTCCAACTCTTCACATGCTTGTTGGTGATGTATGTAAGCACACAGGTGAGTCATGTATGGTTGCCTTAGCCAAGAATAAAGCTCAAAAACGTAGCCAAAACGTGCCTTAAACAAACCGTATAAATTCTGTTCTTCCAAAACAGTTTCACTAAGCTTACTTTAATGACTTAGAACTAACTAATTAAGCTATTTAATCATAATTCAAGCTTTATTAGTAATACTTAATGATGTTAAGATGATCATAAGCATTAATCAACAAGGCTTAAAAAAGATTAAGAAGGTGTTAAGCTTAATTAACAATTCGAAGTACTTGTTTGTTCGAAATTGGATTAAGTAAGCTAATGAACTGAATCTCCTTCACCTTAATCTCTTCTTGATGACTCTTTGTTAGGAGACTTGGATTGATCATGGATGCTCCTGCATCAATATCAGAAGCTTAAATTGTATTTTTGGCCTAACTCCTAGCTCTGATAATATTTTTGAACGATTCCAAAGCCTGACATGTTTTTTTTTACCATTTCTAAGGTTTTCGACCGCTCAGAAGCAGAAAATTTTGAAGTCCGATTTTTCGCGTCAGTTCTTTGTTCTTGGGGGCCCAAATTGTATTTTTGGCCTAACTCCTAGCTCGGATAACATTTGTGAGTGATTACAAAGCCTGAAATGTTTTTATTTACCGTTTCTAAGGAGTCCGACCACTCCGAAGCTAAAAACTTTGAAGTCTGATTTTTCGCGTTGGTTCTTTGTTTGTGGGGGCCTAAATCGTACTTTAGGCCTAACTCCTAGCTCAAATAACCTTTTTTATCTATTTCAAAACCTGACATTTTTTTACAATTTTTAAGGGGTTCGTGATCTGAGAAGCAGAAAAAATCGAAGTTTGACTTTTAGCGTATGGTTCTTTGTTCGTGGTAGCCCAAATCGTATTTTTGGGCTAACTCCTAGCTCGGATAACATTTTTGACGATTCCAAAGCCTGACATGGTTTTTTTTACCATTTCTAAGGGGTTCGAGCGCTCAGAAGCTGAAATGTATGAAGTCCGATTTTTCGCATCGGTTCTTTTTTCAAGGGGCCAACATTGTATTTTTGGCCTAACTTTTAGCTCGGCTAACTTTTTCAGTGATTCCAAACCCTTACATGTTTTGTTTTAGTTTTTCTAAGGGGTTCGAACGCTCAGAAGCTAAAAATTTAGAAGTCCGATTTTTCGCGTCGGTTCTTTGTTCGTGGGGGCCCAAATCGTATTTTAGGCCTAACTCCTAGCTCGGATTACATTTTTGAGCGTTTTCAAAGCCTTACATGTTTTTTTTTTACCATTTCTAAGGGGCTTCGAGCGCTCAGTAGGTAAAAATTTTGAAGTCAGATTTTTCGCGTCAAGTCTTTTTTCGTGGGGTCCCAAATCGTATTTTAGGCCTAACTCCTAACTCGGATATCATTTTTGAGCGATTCCAAAGCCTGACATGTTTTTTTACCAGTTCTAAGGGCTTCGAGCGCTTAGAAGCTAAAAATTTTGAAGTCTGATTTGGCGAGTCAGTTCTTTGTTCGTGGGGGCCCAAATCGTATTTAATGCCTAACTCCTAGCTCGGTTAATATTTTTGAGCGATTCCAAAGCATGACATGTTTTTTTTTTACCATTTCTAAGGTTTTTGAGCGCTCATAAGCTGATAATTTTGAAGTCCGATTTTCGCGTTAGTTCTTTGTTCGTGGGGGCCCAAATTGTATTATGGCCTAACTCTAACTCGGATAACATTTGTTAGTGATTCCAAAGCCTGACATGTTTTTTTTACCAATTTAAGGGGTTCGTGAGCTAAGAAGTTGAAAATATTGAAGTCTGATTTTTCGCGTCGTTTCTTTGTTCGTTGGGGCCCAAATCGTATTTTTGGCCTAACTCTTAGCTCGGATAACATTTTTGAGCGATTCCAAAGCCTGACATGCTTTTTACCATATCTAAGGGGTTCAAGCGTTCAGAAATTGAAAATATGAAAGTCCAATTTTTCGCGTCGGTTCTTTGTTTATTGGGGCCTAAATCGTATTTTTGGCCCAACTCCTAGCTCGGATAACATTTTTGAGCGATTCCAAAGCTTGACAGGTTTTTTTTACCATTTCTAATAGCTTCGAACACTCAGAAGCTAAAAATTTTGAAGTCAGATTTTTCGCGTCGGTTCTTTGTTCGTGGGGGTCCAAATCGTATTTATGGCCTAACTCCTAGCTCGGATAATATTTTTGAACGATTCCAAAGCCTCACATGTTTTTTTTACTATTTCTAAGGGGGTCGAGCGCTCTGAAACTGAAAATATTGAAGTCCGGTTTTTCTCGTTGGTTCTTTGTTCATGGGGGCCGAAATCGTATTTTCGGCCTAACTCCAAGATCAGATAATATTATGAGCGATTCAAAAGCCTGACATGTTTTTTTTACCATTTGTAAGGTTTTCGAGCGCTCATAAGCTGATAATTTTGAAGTCCGATTTTTCGTGTCAGTTCTATGTTCGTGGGGACCCAAATTGTATTTTTGGCCTAACTCCTAGCTCGGATAACATTTGTGAGCGATTCCAAAGACTGACATGTTTTTTTTTACCATTTTTAAGGGGCTCGTGATTTCAAAAGCTGAATAAATCGAAGTTCAAATTTTAGCGCTTGGTTCTTTGTTCGTGGCAGCCCACATCGTATTTTAGGCCTAACTCCTTGCTCGAATAACCTTTTTTGAGCGATTCCAAAGCCTGACATGTTTTTTCAGCATTTTTTAAGGGGTTCGTGATCTCAGAAGCCGAAAAAATCGAAGTTCGATTTTTTGCGTTTGCAGCCCAAATCGTATTTTTGCCTAACTCTTAGCTCGAATAATCTTTTAGAGCGATTCCAAAGCCTGTCATGTTTTATTACCATTTCTAAGGGGTTCAAGCGTTCAGAAACTGAAAATATTGAAGTCCAATTTTTCGCGTAGGTTCTTTGTTTGTTGGGGCTTAAATCGTAATTTTGGCCCAATTCCTAGCTCGGATAACAGTTTTGAGCGATTCCAAAGCCAGACATTTTTTTTACCATTTCTAATGGGTTCGAACTCTCAGAAGCTAAAAATTTTGAAGCCCGATTTTTTCGCGTCGGTTCTTTGTTCGTGGGGGCCCAAATCGTATTTTAGGCCTAACTCCTAGCTCTGATAACATTTTTGAGCTATTCCAAAGCCTGACATGTTTTTTTTACCATTTTTAAGGGGTTCATGATCTCAGAAGCTGAACAAATTGAACTCCTATTTTTCGTGTTGGTTCTTTGTTCGTGCGGGCCCAAATCCTATTTTGCCTAACTCCTAGCTCATATACCATTTATGAGCGATTCAAAAGCCTGATATGTTTTTTTACCATTTCTAAGGGGTTCGAGCGCTCAGAAGCTGAAAATTTTGAAGTCTGATTTTTTGAGTCGGTTTTTTGTTCGTGGGGGCCCACATCATATTTTTGGCCTAACTCCTAGCTCGGATAACATTTTTGAGCGATTCCAAAGCCTGACATGTTTTTTTACCATTTCTAAGGGTTGAGTGCTCAGAAGCTAAAAGTTTTAAAGTCCGATTTTTCGCGTTGGTTCTTGGTTCGTGGGGGGCCCAAATCGTATTTTGGCCCTAACTCCAAGCTCGGATTGCATTTTTGAGCAATTCCAAAGCTTGACATATTTTTTTATCATTTCGAAGGGGTCGAGCACTCAGAAGCTAAAAATTTTGAAGTCCGATTTTTCGCGTCGGTTATTTGTTTGTGGGGGCCCAAATTGTATTTTAAGCCTAACTCCTAGCTCGGATAACATTTTTGAATGATTCCAAAGCCTGACATGTTTTTTACCATTTCTAAGGGTTTCGATCGCTCCGAAGCTAAAAATTTTGAAGTCCGATTTTTCGCGTCGGTTATTTGTTCGTATGGGCCCAAATCGTATTTTAGGCCTAACTCCTATCTCGAATAACCATTTTGAGCGATTCCAAAGCCTGACATGTTTTTTTTTTACCATTTTTAAGGGGTTCGTGATCTCAGAAGCTGAAAAAACGAAGTTTGATTTGTAGCATTTGCAGCCCAAATAGTATTTTTGGGCTAACTCGTAACTCGGATGACATTTTTGAGCGATTCCAAAGCCTGACATGGTTTTTTTTACCATTTCTAAGGGGTTTGAGCGCTCAGAAGCTGAAAATTATGAAGTCCGATTTTTCGCGTCAGTTCTTTGTTCGAGGGGGCCGACATCGTATTTTTGGCTTAACTCCTAACTCGATAACATTTTTTAGTGATTCAAAAGCCTTACATGGTTTTTTTTTACTATTTCTAAGGGGTTCGAGCGGTCAGGAGCTAAAAATTTTGAAGTTCAATTTTTCACGTCGGTTCTTTGTTCGTGGGGGCCCAAATCGTATTTTAGGCCTAACTCCTAGCTCGAATAACCTTTTTGAGCGATTCCAAAGCCTGACATGTTTTTTTAGCATTTTTTAAGGGGTTCGTGATCTCAGAAGCTGAAAAATCGAAGTTAGATTTTTAGCGTTTGCAGCCCAAATCGTATTTTTGGCCTAACTCTTAGCTCGAATTACCTTTTTGAGCGATTCCAAAGCCTGACATGTTTTTTTACCATTTCTAAGGGGTTCAAGCGTTCAGAAACTGAAAATATTGAAGTCTGATTTTTCCCGTCGGTTCTTTGTTTGTTGGGGCCCAAATCGTATTTTTGGCCCAATTCCTAGCTTGGAGAACATTTTTGAGCGATTCCAAAGCCTGACATTTTTTTTACCATTTCTAATGGGTTCGAACGCTCAGAAACTAAAAATTTTGAAGTCCGATTTTTGGCGTCGGTTCTTTGTTCGTGGGGGCCCAAATCGTATTTTAGGCCTAACTCCTAGCTCGGTTAACATTTTTGAGCTATTCCAAAGCCTGACATGATTTTTTTACTATTTTTAAGGGGTTCATGATCTCAGAAGCTGTAAATATCGAACTCCTATTTTTCGTGTTGGTTCTTTGTTCGTGCGGGCCCAAATCGTATTTTTTCCTAACTCCTAGCTCAGATATCATTTATGAGCGATTCCAAAGCCTGACATGTTTTTTTTACCATATCTAAGGGGTAAGAGCGCTCAGAAGCTGAAAATTTTGAAGTCCGATTTTTTGAGTCGGTTCTTTGTTCGTTGGGGCCCACATTATATTTTTGGCCTAACTCCTAGCTCGGATAACATTTTTGAGCGATTCCAAAGCCTGACATGTTTTTTTACCATTTCTAAGTGGTCGAGTGCTCAGAAGCTAAAAGTTTTGAAGTCCGATTTTTCGCGTTGGTTCTTTGTTCGTGGGGCCCAAATCGTATTTAGGGCCTAACTCCTAGCTCGGATTACATTTTTGAGCGATTTCAAAGCTTGACATGTTTTTTTTATCATTTCTAAGGGGTCGAGAACTCAGAAGGTAAAAATTTTGAAGTCCGATTTTTCGCGTCGGTTATTTGTTTGTGGGGGCCCAAATTATATTTTAGGCCTAACTCCTAGCTCGAATAACCATTTTGAGCGATTCCAAAGCCTGACTTGTTTTTTTTACCATTTTTAAGGGGTTCGTGATCTCAGAAGCTGAAAAAACAAAGTTCGATTTTTAGCATTTGCAGCCCAAATCGTATTTTTGGGGCTAACTCCTAACTCGGATAGCATTTTTGAGCGATTCCAAAGCATGACATGGTTTTTTTTTACCATTTTTAAGGGGTTCGGGCGCTCAGAAGCTGAAAATTATGAAGTCCGATTTTTCGCGTCGGTTCTTTGTTCGAGGGGGCCCACATTGTATTTTTGGCCTAACTCCTAGCTCTGATAACATTTTTTAGTGATTCCAAAGCCTTACATGGTTTTTTTACTATTTCTAAAGGGTTCGAGCGCTCAGGAGCTAAAAATTTTGAAGTTCGATTTTTCACGTCGGTTCTTTGTTCGTGGGGGCCCAAATCGTATTTTAGGCCTAACACCTAGCTGGAATAACCTTTTTGAGCGATTCCAAAGCCTGACATGTTTTTTTAGCATTTTTTAAGGGGTTCGTGATCTCAGAAGCTGAAAAAATCGAAGTTCGATTTTTAACGTTTGCAGCCCAAATCGTATTTTTGGCCTAACTCTTAGCTCGAATAACCTTTTTGAGCGATTCCAAAGCCTGACATGTTTTTTTTTCCATTTCTAAGGGGTTCAAGCATTCAGAAACTGAAAATATTGAAGTCCAATTTTTCACGTCGGTTCTTTGTTTGTAGGGGCCCGAATCGTTTTTTTGGCCCAATTCCTAGCTCGGATAACATTTATGAGCGATTCCAAAGCCTGACAGTTTTTTTACCATTTCTAATGGGTTCGAACACTCAGAAGCTAAAAATTTTGAATTCCGATTTTTCGCGTCGGTTCTTTGTTCGTGGGGGCCCAAATCGTATTTTAGGCCTAACTCCTAGCTCGTATAACATTTTTGAGCTATTCGAAAGCCTGACATGTTTTTTTTTGTACCTTTTTTAAGAGGTTCTTTATCTTAAAAGCTGAAAATATCGAACTTCTATTTTTCGTGTTGGTTCTTTGTTCGTGATGGCCCAAATCGTATTTTTGCCTAACTCCTAGCTCAGATATCATTTATGAGCGATTCCAAAGCCTGACTTGTTTTTTTAACATTTCTAAGGGGTTCGAGCGCTCAGAAGCTGAATACTTTGAAGTCCGATTTTTTGAGTCGGTTCTTTGTTCGTGGGGGCCCACAACATATTTTTGGCCTAACTCTTAGCTCGGATAACATTTTTGAGCGATTCCAAAGCCTGACATGTTTTTTTACCGTTTCTAAGGGGTCGAGTGCTCAGAAGCAAAAAGTTTTGAAGTCCGATTTTTCGCGTTGGTTCGTTGTTCGTGGGGGCCCAAATCGTATTTTGGGCCTAACTCCTAGCTCGGATTACATTTTTGAGCGATTCCAAAGCTTGACATGTTTTTTTATCATTTCTAAGGGGTCGAGCACTCATAAACTAAAAATTTTGAAGTCCGATTTTTTGCATCGGTTTTTTTTTTTGTGGGGGCCCAAATTGTATTTTACGCCTAACTCCTAGCTCGGATAACATTTTTGAACGATTCCAAAGCCTGACATGTTTTTTTTACCATTTCTAAGGGTTTCGATCGCTCCGAAGATACAAACTTTGAAGTCCGATTTTTCGCGTCGGTTATTTGTTCGTATGGGCCCAAATCGTATTTTAGGCCTAACTCCTAGCTCGAATAACCATTTTGAGCGATTCCAAAGCCTGACATGTTTTATTTTACCATTTTTAAGGGGTTTGCGATCTCAGAAGCTGAAAAAACAAAGATCGATTTTTAGCATTTGCAGCCCAAATCGTATTTTTGGGCTAACTCCTAGCTCGGATAACATTTTTGAGCGATTCCAAAGCCTGACATGGTTTTTTTTACCATTTCTAAGGGGTTCGAGCGCTCAGAAGCTGAAATTGCCAAGGTCTCCCCCTCATGAATAACCTTTCGATCAAATTGCCAAGGTCTACCAAGAAGAACATGACAAGCACTCATAGGAAGAACATCACCCCACAACTCATCTTTGTAGCTACCAATCGAAAAAGAAACAAGGGTTTGTTTCTTAACCATCAAACCAGTCTTATCATCTAACCAACTCAACTTGTAAGGACAAGGATGATCTCTAACCAACAAATTCAACTTAGAGACCACATTAGATGCCACCACATTAGTGCAAGATCCACTATCAATAATCACATTGCAAGAGAAATCACCAACTCTACATCTCGTATGAAAAAGATTTTCTCTTTGCTCATGATTTGGTGAATGATCAACATGTAACGTCCTCCTAATAACTCCAATCATCCTAGAGTCATCTTCAGCATAGGCATCTTCATCCTCATTCTCCTCACTCTCATGGTCACTCTCCACCACATAGTCATACATCCTCTCTTCCTCCTCCATGGTCACGTATTGTCTCATGGTTAGGGCTTTTCTAGTGGGACAATTTGCAACAATATGACCCCTCCCTTGACACTTAAAAGACCTCCTACTATCATCATACTTCTCTCTAGAAACCACCAATTTAGGGCGCTCCCCCTTTTGTTCCCCCTTAGAAGGAATTTATTTTTTTCAAAGGCTTTGGAAGAAGATGGATAATTAGGGTTAGGGTTAAAGCTTTTGAAAGTGGTGTTTTTCCCCCCATAGGTTTTCTTATCCTCAAGTTCATGTCTTTCAAACTTCAAAGCCAATTGACACACATCATCAAAAGGTACTATAGTTGGCAATATCAATCTTTCTAGCAATAGATTTATGAAGACCTCCAATAAACCTAGCAATTTTTTCTTGCTCAACCTCTTCATTCCCACATAGCAAGCATAAATTATCAAATTCCAAAGTATAATCATTCACACTCATAGAATTTTGAGTTAAATCACGCTTTTTCATGTATTGCCTTTGAATGAAATCACTTGGAATAAATCTCTCTTTCAACTTCTTTTTAAGCTTCTCCCAACTTTTAAGCTTAGGTTTTCCAAGTTTTGCCCTTTTTGCTTTTAGACCTTCTAACCAAATTCCAGCATATTTAGTTAGTCTAATAGTGGCAATTTTAAACCTTTTAACATCATCAAATCCCCTATAGTCACACACTTTCTCAAGTTGTCTAATCCACTCAAGCAAATCTTCAGGATTTGCATTGCCATCAAAATCATCCAATTTTATTCCCCTATCATCATCATAAGTGGATTTAACTTTTTGGACAAGCTCATGATCAGATTCATAATCAACATGATTAGGGTCGTTTCTCCTTTTAAACATATCATGCAAGGTTAATTGGGCGGTTTCCAACCTCCTAGCCCTAGCTCTATCCTCCTCAACACCAATAAGTAAATCATGCATCATTTTTTCAAGTTTCTCCACACTAGACATGATTTAAAGCTTAAAACAATCAACAAATAAGCCACACAAATACACAAAGTCACGCCAACAAGAGTAGTAGCCAACCAACCACACAAGCCCAAACAATGATCAATAACTAGAATTAACTAGTTTAGAATGCTTACCAAGAAAGTCGGACACTTTCTTTCCTCACCCTCCTGGAAATCTGATACCAATTGATATGAATATGGCTCTATGAAAGCGATATTCAAGTGTACTCCAATGCCAAGGAACCTAGATATTAAAAAGTCCGAATTTTTATGTGTTTTTGTGGCTAAAGTTTATATCTTTATGTGTTTAAGGGATATGGAAATTAAATCAATCACTCCTGAAAGATTTAGTTAACTTTCAATCTCACTTAAACCACTCCTGGAATTAAGTAGATTAATCACTTAATAATTAACACTCCTGAAAATTATTAAATGGCACGAATTTAATTGACAAACAATTAAGCTCGAAAAATGACTCAAAGTTCTTAACATTTTCAAAATGATAAATGGCGTACAAGCTCCCTATTTATACTAGTACACTCTAGTATGATAAGGAACCCTAATTCTATCTAAAAAGCAAGATAAAACTAAATCCCTAAAATGAAGGGAAAGATAAGCAAGGAAGGAAAATGATAGGCATTCGGCCTTATCACCTTTCCGCACGCCTCCTTATCTTGTTTACTCTAAACATCAATCCTAATCCCAATAGGATTTGGAAACCTACTAGAATCTACATCACCAACCGAAATTTCGGCCCTAATGTAGTTTTTATTACATGAATAAAAATGACTCAACAAAAGCAAATAGAATACTCTATAAATGGCTATGGACGCCCCATATTAGCCATTTCAAGCTAGTTCTTCTTCCCAAGCTAACATAGTCACAAAAGATCCATTGGCCTTGAGCTTGAATCCAAAGGTCTCAAGAACCAAGCAAATAGGCTCATCTCCAATGGTTGACTTTGGCTCTTGACTCATGTCAGAAGCTGAAAATACGAAGCTGAAAATATTTGAAGTCCAATTTTTCGCGTCGGTTCCTTGTTCGTGGGGGCCCAAATCGTATTTTAGGCCTAACTCCTAGCTCGGATAACATTTTTGAGCTATTCCAAAGCCTGACATGTTTTTTTTTACCATTTTTAAGGGGTTCATGATCTCAGAAGCTGAAAATATTAAACTCCTATTTTTCGTGTTGGTTCTTTGTTCGTGCGGGCCCAAATCGTATTTTTGCCTAACTCCTAGCTCAGATATCATTTATGAGCGATTCCAAAGCCTGACATGTTTTTTTACCATTTCTAAGTGGTTCGAGCGCTCAGAAGCTGAAAATTTTGAAGTCTGATTTTTTGAGTCGGTTCTTTGTTCGTGGGGGCCCACATCATATTTTTGGCCTAACTCGTAGCTCGGATAACATTTTTGAGCGATTCCAAAGCCTGACATGTTTTTTTACCATTTCTAAGGGGTCGAGTGCTCAGAAGCTAAAAGTTTTGAAGTCTGATTTTTCGCGTTGGTTCTTTGTTCGTGGGGGCCCAAATCGTATTTTGGGCCTAACTCCTAGCTCGGATTACATTTTTGAGCGATTCCAAAGCTTGACATGTTTTTTTATCATTTCTAAGGGGTCGAGCACTCAGAAGCTAAAAATTTTGAAGTCCGATTTTTTGCGTCGGTTATTTGTTTGTGGGGGCCCAAATTGTATTTTAGGCCTAACTCCTAGCTCGGATAACATTTTTGAACGATTCCAAAGCCTGACATGTTTTCTTACCATTTCTAAGCGTTTCGATCGCTCCGAAGCTAAAAACTTTGAAGTCCGATTTTTCGCTTCGGTTATTTGTTCGTGGGGGCCTAAATCTTATTTTAGGCCTAACTCTAGATCGAATAACCTTTTTTGAGTGATTCCAAAGCCTGACATGTTTTTTTTTACTATTTTTAAGGGGCTCGTGATCTCAGAAGCTGAAAAAATCGAAGTTCGATTTTTAGGGTTTGGTTGTTTGTTCGTGGCAGCTCAAATCGTATTTTTGGGCTAACTCCTAGCTCTGATAACATTCTTGAGCGATTCCAAAGCCTGGCATGGTTTTTTTTCTTACCATTTCTAAGGGTTTCGAGCGCTCATAAGCTGAAAATTATGAAGTCCGATTTTTCGCGTCGGTTCTTTGTTCGAGGGGGCCCACATCGTATTTTTGGCCTAACTCCTAGCTCGGATAACATTTTTTTGTGATTCCAAAGCCTTACATGTTTTTTTACTATTTCTAAGGGGTTCGAGCCCTCAGAAGCTAAAAGTTTTGAAGTTCAATTTTTCGCGTCAGTTCTTCGTTCGTGGGGTCCCAAATTGTATTTTAGGCCTAACTCCTAGCTCGAATAACCTTTTTGACCGATTCCAAAGCTTGACATGTTTTTTTAAGTTTTTTTTAAGGGGTTTGTGATCTCGGAAGCTGAAAAATTCGAAGTTCGATTTTTAGCGTTTGCAGCCCAAATCTTATTTTTGCCTAACTCCTAGCTCAGATATCATTTATGAGCGATTCCAAAGCCTGAAATGTTTTTTACCATTTCTAAGGGGTTCGAGCGCTCAGAAGCTAAAAGTTTTGAAGTCCGATTTTTCGCGTCGGTTCTTTGTTCGTGGGGGCCAAAACGTATTTGGGGCCTAACTACTAGCTCGGATTACATTTTTGAGCGATTCCAAAGCTTGACATGTTTTTTTACCATTTCTAAGGGGTCGAGCTCTCAGAAGCTAAAAATTTTGAAGTCCGATTTATCGCATTGGTTCTTTGTTTGGGGGGGCCCAAATCGGATTTTAGGCCTAACTCCTAGCTCGGATAACATTTTTGAACGATTCCAAAGCCTGGCATGTTTTTTTAGCATTTCTAAGGGTTTGGACCGCTCTGAAGCTAAAAACTTTGAAGTCCGATTTTTCGCGTCGGTTATTTGTTCGTGGGGGCCCAATCGTATTTTAGGCCTAACTCCTAGCTCGAATAACCTTTTTGAGCGATTCCAAAGCGTGACATGTTTTTTTTACCATTTTTAAGGGTTCGTGATCTCAGAAGCTGAAAACATCGAAGTTCAATTTTTAGCATTTGCTGCCCAATTCGTATTTTTGGGCTAACTCCTAGCTCGGATAACATTTTTGAACGATTCCAAAGCCTGACATGATTTTTTTACCATTTTTCTCGTCGGTTCTTTGTTCGAGGGGGCCCACATCGTATTTTTGGCCGAACTCCAAGCTCGGATAACATTTTTTAGTGATTCCAAAGTCTTACATGTTTTTTTTACTATTTCTAAGGGGTTCGAGCACTCAGAAGCTAAAAATTTTGAAGTTCCATTTTTCGCGTCGGTTCTTTGTTCGTGGGGGCCCAAATCGTATTCTATGCCTAACTCCTAGCTCGGATTACATTTTTGAGCATTTTCAAAGCCTCACATGTTTTTTTTAACATTTCGAAGGGGTTCGAGCGCTCAGAAGCTAAAAATTTTGAAGTCCGATTTTTCGCGCCAAGTCATTGTTCGTTGGGGCCCAAATCGTATCTTAGGCCTAACTCCTAGCTCGGATAACATTTTTGAGCGATTCCAAAACCTGACCTGTTTTTTAACCAGTTCTAAGGGGTTCGAGCGCTTAGAAGCTAAAAATTTTGCAGTCCGATTTGCGCTTCAGTTCTTTGTTCGTTGGGGCCCAAATCGTATTTTAGTCCTAACTCCTAACTCGAATAACATTTTTGAGCGATTCCAAAGCCTGACATGGTTTTTTACCATTTTGTAAAGGGTTCGTGATATCAGAAGCTGAAAATATTGAAGTCCGGTTTTTCGCGTTGATTCTTTGTTCGTGGGGGCCCAAATCGTATTTTTGGCCTAACTCCTAGCTCGGATAATATTTTTGAGCGATTCCAAAGCCTGACATGTTTTTTTTTTACCATTTGTAAGGTTTTTGGGCGCTCAGAAGCTGAAAATTATGAAGTCCGATTTTTCGCGTCGGTTCTTTGTTCAAACTTACTCACAGCTTATAAGGCTCATCATGATCTCTAGTGGTAAGTTTCAACTTACTCACAGCTTCGGATGAAACAACATCCGTTTGAGCTCCACCATCGACTATCACATTGCAAGTCTTCTCTCCAATCTTGCATCTAGTATGAAACAAGTTGTTTCTTTTCCTCTCATCAACTTGAGGCTCACTAAACAATACTTTCCTCACAACCATCATATTGTACTCACCCTCGGGTTCTATCTCTTCTTCAAAGTCATCTTCTACATAGCCATTTTCTTCTTGCACTACAAAGTTATACATTTGTTCTTCTTCATCCATTATGGCACATTGAGTGGCGGTCATAATAGTTTTACTAGGACATTCACTAGCAATATGACCCCTCCCATGGCATTTAAAGCATTTTCTCCTAGTTGCAAGCTCACTAGGTGAAATCACTTGTTTTTCTTTCCCCTTATCAAATTTAGAACCGGATGAACTAGATGAAAAGGCTCTACTTTGAAAAGTACTCCCTTTAGAGTTGAAAGGAGTAAATTTTGAAGTACCCTTGAAAGAAGAAGTTTTGGGCTTCTCTTTCTCCTTTTCCTCCTTAGCTTGTGCCTCATATTTCAAAGCAAGTTTACAAACATCACTTAAAGTGGCATAGTGAGTCACTTCTACTTTCTTACTTATCTCTTTGGACAAACCTTTAACAAATCGAGCAATTTTAAAGGTTTCCTTTTCTTGCATATTACAAATCAAGCACAATTTTTCAAACTCTTTCATGTACTCTTCCACACTCATGTTATTTTCTTGAGAAAGGTAGGTAAGTTTTAGGTACTGTTCTTGCTCATACTCCTTACTAACCCATTTATCCCTCATCTTTTTTTTCAACTTAACCCATGAGTCTATCTTCTCTTTTCCTTCTCTCCTTCTATTTGACTTGAGGTTTTCATACCACAAGGCAGCAAGTTTAGTGAGTTTTAAGACAGCAAGTTTAAAACTTTTCCCATCATTATACCCCTTATAATAAAAAACGGTCTCAATTTGCCTCATCCAATCAAGAAAAGCCTCACTATCATGTCCCCCATCAAATTCAGGCATCTCAATTTTCAAACCCCTATCATCATCAAAGTTTCTAGGTGTATTAACCTCACCATCCTCATTTTCAAGAAAATTCAGTTTTCTACTTGCTTGCATCAACATTTCGGACATGGCATCTAACCTAGTCTTTTGTTGAGCCTTATCTTCATCATTTGCTTCTGATTTTCTCTCTAAGTTTTCCAACTTCTCAGTAATTACTTGTAACATCCAAGCAAGATCACCTTCAACCATGATTTCACTATTTTTGCTAGACTATTACAAATACAAGATGCAAACTGCCGTAAACTTGAACAACAAAACGAAACTGTAAATAGCCTTGAGACTCTCAAAGGCTTACAGATTAATAACACTCAGGAAATTTCAAGCAGAATCAAAAAAAAGAAACTCTTGAAAAGCTTTCCGTATGAAGGACGAATTGTCGTTTGAAGTTCTGTGTGCCAGATTTGCTCCATTTTTGGCGCAGTTGCGAAAAACGTGCCCAGTTTAATATCAAAAAAATTCACAAAAATATGAAAAATTCTGTGAGTATTCTAGACAAAACGTTATACAGAATAAAAAAAGAATCAACCAATTTGGACTCCTGAAGGTTGAGAAATCGTCCTTCAAAGTCGGATGAAAAACGGGTAAATTCTGGCAGTTTCATTTCTTCTCCAAAACTCGATGTTTCCGACGAATTTCTTCACCAAAGCTCTAATACCAGATGATGTGAATCTAAAATCACCCTCCAAAGGATTGGATGATGATTCTAAACTTACGAACAATAGAACACTCACTTTAACAAGAAATCACTCGAAACAAGTAATAGTACCAAAACACAAGAACACACTCAATGTTTTGGGGTTCTAGGTTAGAGATAAGACTCACTCAATCTCTCCTAGGCTTATCAGTTAAGACTCACTCAAAGTAATAAGGGTTAGCAATACTTGAGACAAACTCAAAGTAAAAACTATAACACAAAGGTTTTTTTAGAGTTAAGCCTACATTTAGGTACTAACATTTGATAAATTTCACCTTTTAGGTACTCACTTATTTTGGTTCACCCTTTAGGTACTTGTTGACTATTTTTTTTATCAGTTAACCATAGTTAACTCATCTATAACCACACTACAATTTTTTTTTAAGAAAATTGCATAAAATGAATGTAAAAGAACCTGAAATTTCAAAAACTACGTTTGTAGCCCAAAAGTCTAATGTGCTCCTTAATATCATTCAATAGACCAAAATCATCCAATAAAATTTACTTTGTACATGGATCAAAATCCTCCAACAAAAATTATTCTGTGATGCACATATTCCTCCTTCAAAAATTACTTCATACATGACACACTCCTCATAGAAAAAATACTCCGTACATGACAGATTGAATGCCAAAATAAAGTTCATATCCAAAACTTCCTTTGTCGCGTTGTTATCTTTGTTACCTTCTGATATCGCATGGGTTGCAACCGAAACAAGTTCCAAAACTTCTTACCTAAAAAGCATAAAAAGCACCAGTTATCAGAAAATTAAACTAACTGGGGAGTGATTAAAATAAGAAAACACATCAGTAGAATTTTCAATCAATATTTTCTTAGCAACTGAAACATGGCAATACTATATGCTTACCAATTTTCATGCAATTAATTAGCTGAACATGATATCCTACTGCTTCCTAATAACATCTCTTATTATTTGGAAAAGGTGCCTGAACATGACACATTTGAGTTGATCAACTGCAAGAAGTGAAATTTGATTAGAAAATTAAATTGTTTGTTTAAGTGAAACCAATATACAATGTAGATATGTGTGAAGTAACTCACCATGGCTTGTCTTTGATACCCACTTGGGTAAGTGTAAACTCCAACTCCGCGGCTGTGCATAGGTAACGGGGTTTGTGACTGTTGAGTGGGTACAGTTGCGTGGGGAGCATGCAATGTAGTTTTGTTAGCCTTCGTTGTTGATGGTTGCTTTTCTTTAGGTTGTTTCTTTTGTTTCGGTACTTGTTCCTTATGTGGAAGATTACAATTCCTTTTGTTGTGTCCTCCTTGTCCAGAGTTGCTACATTTATGGACTTCTCCTTTCTTGGACCACTTAATACCCTCAATTTTCCCTACCGAAGCCTTTCTCTTCATAATTGGTCTATTCATGATTTTCTTCACATGAGGCGATTGAATAGTAGGACAAGTAGACTGAGGCCACTCATTAGGACCATTCAAAGGCTCCAATGGAAATTGGTACGCCTTCAAGTAGGTGTCCTTGGTGAACCTGTGAGCAACATAGTGTTCGGGATGTTCCATTGCTTTCCACATTGCTGTAATAGCGTGGTTACATGGTACACCACTCAGTTGCCAAGCATTGCAACTGCATGTTCTATCCAACAAGCTAACAACATATCTATTTTGTGTACCCCCTTCCCTAACACCATATGAGAAGTGACCATCCCAAAAAGAAACCCAACCTCTTGCATCGATTTTTGCCTTTTGTAGCCTTTTCTGAATTCTAGGACAAATCAATATGTCTTTGTTACCAATAAAGTCTCTCCTTTTATGCATCCTCTCCATTAATCCTTCTCTAATGTCCTCCAACATGGTTATGATAGGCTTATGCCTTGAAGTTAAGATATAGGCATTAAATACCTCATTCATATTATTGTCAATGCTATCACATTTTGATTGTGGAGTATAAAATGCCCTTACCCATTTTTTATAATTCCTCTTAAGCAAATCTTGACCTGCTGCAACATTGATGTCTGAGAAGAGTTGCATGTTGACTTTAAAGTCATTTTCAGTTGTACTTTTTGCCACCTTCCAAAAACCCCTTCTATATTGAAGTCCTCCACCAAACACTTGTCTAAAATTGCAATAAACATGCCTAGCACAACACCGTATTTCAGCTTTGGGCCAAAAAATTGACACTGCCTTCAATAGACCTTTTTGTTGATCAGACATGATGGTGTACCCACTTCCATCAAAAGTCCTTAAATCTTCAGCAAGAAGTTGTAGAAACCAACCCCAACTGTCAGTGTCTTCAACCTCTACACAAGCCTAAGCAATAGGGAACATTTGATTATTCCCATCTCTCCCAACAGCAACAAGTAATTGTCCTCCAAATGGACCCTTTAAGAAGCATCCATCAATACCAAAAAAGGGTCTACACCCAACAAGAAAACCTTTTTTATTGAATCAAAGCAAATGTAGATCCTCTGAAATACATTGTTGTTTAGCTTAAATTTTATGGTATTTAAAGGATTTGATTTTTTTATTTCAGATGCATATCTATACAATAGGGAGTATTGTTCCTTATACTCACCAAGGATGAGTTGTTGAGCCTTTCTTCTAGCCTTCAATGCCAACCACAAGCTGACCTTGATGCCATATTCACTCCAAATGGTGTCAACAATTTCTTGGCATTTCAGATAAGGGTTCACCTTGAATTTCATGTGGTAGTTCTCCGCTACCCAAACAGCCTTAGCTTTTTTGACCGTAGGTAGTCTACCACAATTGTGTGTTGGAATCAATGTTTTCACTACGAGGGTACCCTTTTCTTTCTCTAATGAAGCCCATATATACCAAGGACACCCCCTATCTTTGGCCTTGCACTTTGCACCTATTCTGGTTTTGTCATTTCTGATAAAATCAACATCCCTTCCTTGGGTGACACAATAGTTAGTGATAGCTTTTCAGAACTCAATTGCATCCTCAAATTGTTGTCCAAGAAAAAAGTGTTTCTCATCATCATGCCTGAGTGTTAACATATGCGATGAATGAGTTAAAATTTTCTTCCTTTTTGGCTTGGATTGCTCTGCAACAAGATGCCCATAGTCCTCTGTATCTGAGATTTCCGCATCACTGTCATAGTCACTGCCTTCTTCATGAAAATCATGTTGTTGGCTTCTCTTAGAAAGCCTTTCAATGGATTGAATTTCAGTTATCAAGTCCATCTCAAGTTTCTTCTCAGCCTTAATTTTTTGTCTAGCTTCTCTTATCTCATCATCTTCATTATCGCTTCCTTCCTCATCATAATCATCTTCTTGATTGTCCTCATTTGGTTCTTCACACTCCTCAACTAGTTCCCCTTAAACTTCCTCAAAAGAATTTGTATTGTGGTCCTCCACTTTCCAATCTTGAAATGCTTCCAAGTTTGTATCTAATTTGACAAACCCCCTGACTTGTTTGATCATGCTCATCATCCTCATGCTCATGCTCAATGAACACTTCCATAACTATATACGTAGCTAGCAAACTTAGAAATTCTGAAAATACCGAGTCTTCATAGCAGAGGAATCTTACTCCAGTATTAATATTCTTTAAAGGATCACAATAGTGTAATTTGATAATGTCATTACACCCTAAGTTGTCAATCACCCTTCTAAAATAATTAACATTCATGTCATCAGGGAGATCATCAAACACTTTGACCTTGCCGCCAACATACTCAAAATTGGGCTTGTACTCCCATCTACCAGTATAATGCACAATCATGGACATTGGAACATCATCCATCTGTTTAAAAAGTAATATAAGGACACGTTCTATGTTAAAACAATTAATGGCACAATAAAAGATAGGAAAATAACCAGAATTGATCTTTGTTTTCCCTACATCATAACAATTGCATATATGTTGTTCCTATTTTAGTTGAAATAAAGAATGCCTACCTTTTACTCTGTTACTAAAGCTTTAAGTAGGCTTAGTAAGAGAACAAGTAATATAGATAATTGCCACATACTCCCTTTACTTAGCAGTCATTGTCATCTTTCCATTGGTTTTTTCCATTGCAGTAATATAAATGAAGCTTACATTACACTTCCCACCAAATACCAATATACCACTGTGATCCTATTCTTCCCCCATTTATGAAGCTAAAAATATTTGCTGAAGGTTTGGATTAAAGTGCAATCAATTGGATTACCCAGGTTTTTCTAAATTTCCTTAGAGACGTCCTTTTCTTGCTTCAATTGGTTTCTTTTAATTCCTTCAATTTCCTTAAATTCAATTGCTTCCCAACAAATCTCAATTGCAAAATTATGGCAGCACTATCAATTGCAAAATAAATAACAGACTAAAATTCACTTAAATTTTAGAACTAATCAACCCAAAATTGATTAGTGTTCAAACACTATCTCAATCTCATCACTATTGAATTAATATTCACTTAAATTCACTTAAATAAATAGTGTTCAACAATCTAAAGCCAAATTTGGCCTAAAACAACCCAGAATTATGGCTACAAATTGAAAAAAATTTACAAACACTAAACCCTAATTCGCAACACAAACCACTCAATCATGAGAAAAAGGAGAAAAAATTCAGAATACAAGAACATACCTTCAATGAAGATTGAATGATAACACTGTCAATTGTTGATTGAAGCCAGGTAGAGAATGGAGGAAGAAGGCAGAAAAACGAAGTACAAAACAGGGTGCTAAGAGTTTTTTTACGGCAGAATGCTATTAATTCAGAGATTAAGAAATATTTTTATTCATGAACCTAACTCAAGGTGTTAATATGTTAACCAAAGGTAGTAACTTTTTAACATTAAATATTTAAAATTGTTAGATAGGCTATTTGAGTACTCAAATGATGAGGAAAAAAAAGTGAGTACCTAAAGGGTGAAAAATGTCAAATGTTAGTACTTAAATGTAGGCTTAACTCGGTTTTTTTTATCAAAACTCAAATCTGGTTTCTATTATCATTTTCTCTCCTTATATAGAGATAAGGAGCAGCAAAGGAAGAGCTGAAACACCCTAAAAAACGTCCTAAGAGGAATGGGTTTGAGAAGTTACAAAACTCCTTGATTCACGCCCTAATTAAGCCTCATTAAGGGGCTGCTACAAAGAAGGCAATCAGCAACTATGAGCTTTAAATAACCCCTAATTACATGCCTAATCAGCCACTAAACACACGCCTACTTGCCTTAGTGTCTTAAGTAATCACTAGGCTTTATTTTAAGCTTGAAAAAAAAACAAAAAAAAAAAGAAATAGATTAAATAGGAATCCAAACAGAACTTGGACTTCCTTTACAATCATGCTTGAAACCCAAACAGAACTTGGGCTCTTCAAAATGTGATGCATGCCTCAATCCAACATCCAAGTTAAACAAGTAACAAACTCGGGCTTAAGAACAAATGGAGAAAAGCCAAGAGCTTCTAAAACAAATGCAACTGGTTCATGAACCAAAGAGCCTTTAAGTGGGCTTGACTTTGGATCAAAAACTCCTAGCTCGGATTACATTTTTGAGCATTTTCAAAGCCTCACATGTTTTTTTTACCATTTCTAAGGGGTTCGAGAGCTCAGAAGCTAAAAATTTTGAAGTCCGATTTTTCTGGTCAAGTCTTTGTTCGTTGGGGCCCAAATTGTATTATAGGCCTAACTCCTAGCTCGGATAACATTTTTGAGCGATTCCAAAGACTGACATGTTTTTTTACTAGTTCTAAGGGGTTCAGGCGCTCAGAAGCTGAAAATTTTGAACTCCGATATTTCGCGTCGGTTCTTTGTTCGTGGGGGCCCACATCGTACTTTTGGCCTAACTCCTAGCTCGGATAACATTTTTGAGCGATTCCAAAGCCTCACATGGTTTTCTACCATTTCTAAGGGGTTCGTGATATCAGAAGCTGAAGACATTGAATTCTGGTTTTTCGCGTTGGGTTCTTTGTTATTGGGGGCCCAAATCGTATTTTTGGCCTAACTCCTCGCTCGGATAATTTTTTTGAGCGATTCCAAATCCTGACATGTTTTTTTTTACCATTTCTAAGGTTTTCGAGCGCTCAGAAGCTAAAAATTTTGAAGTCCGATTTTTCGGTTCAGTTCTTTGTTCGTGGGGGCCCAAATTGTATTTTTGGCCTAACTCCTAGCTCGGGTAACATTTGTGAGCGATTCCAAAGGCTGACATGTTTGTTTTACCATTTCTAAGGGGTCCAACCGCTTCGGAGCTAAAAACTTTGAAGTTCGATTTTTCGAGTCGGTTCTTTGTTCGTGGGTCCCAAATCGTACTTTAGGCCTAACTCCTAGCTCGAATAACCTTTTTGAGCGATTCCAAAGCCTGACATGTATTTTTACCATTTTTAAGGGGTTCGTGATCTCAAAAGCTGAACAAATCGAAGTTCGATTTTTAGCGTTTGGTTCTTTGTTCGTGGCAGCCCAAATCGTATTTTTGGGCTAACTCCTAGCTCGGATAACATTTTTAAGCGATTCCAAAGCCTGACATGGTTTTTTTACCATTTCTAAGGGTTTCGAGCGCTCAGAAGTTTAAAATTATGAAGTCCGATTTTTCGCCTCGGTTCTTTGTTCGAGGGGCCCACATCGTATTTTTGGCCTAACTCCTAGCTCGGCTAACATTTTTTAGTGATTCTAAAGCCTTACATGTATTTTTTACTATTTCTAAGGGGTTCCAGCGCTCAGAAGCAAAAAATTTTGAATTTCTATTTTTTGCGTCGGTTCTTTGTTTGTGGGGGCCCAAATCGTATTTTAGGCCTAACTCCGAGCTCGGATTACAATTTTGAGCGTTTTCAAAGCCTGACATGTTTTTTTATACCATTTTTAAGGGGTTCGAGCGCTCAGAAGCTAAAAATTTTGAAGTCAGATTTTTCGCGTCAAGTCTTTTTTCATGGGGGCCCAAATCGTATTTTAGGCCTAACTCCTAGCTCGGATAACATTTTTGAACGATTTCAAAGCCTGACATATTTTTTGACCAGTTCTAAGGGCTTCGAGCGCTTAGAAGCTAAAAGTTTTGAAGTCTGATTTGGCGCGTCAGTTCTTTGTTCGTGGGGGCCCAATCGTATTTAATGCCTAACTTGGAGCTCGAATAACATTTTTGAGCGATTCCAAAGCCTGACATGGTTTTTTTCCATTTTTAAGGAGTTCGTGATCTCAGAAGCTGAAAATATTGAAGTCCGGTTTTTGGCATTGGTTCTTTTTTCTTGGGGGCCCAAATCGTACTTTTGGCCTAACTCCTAGCTCGGTTAATATTTTTGAGCGATTCCAAAGCCTGACATGTTTTTTCTTACCATTTTCGAGCACTCCGATTTTTCGCATCAGTTTTTTGTTCGTGGAGGCCTAAATTGTATTTTTTGCCTAACTCCTAGCTCGGATAGCATTTTTGAGCGAGTCCAAAGCCTGACATGTTTTTTTACTATTTCTAAGGGGTTCGTGACCTCAGAAGCTGAAAATATTGAAGTCCGGATTTTCACGTTGGTTCTTTGTTCGTGGGGCCCAAATTTTATTTTTGGACTAACTCCTAGCTCGGATAATTTTTTGAGCGATTCAAAGCCTAACATGTTTTTTTTACCATTTTAAGGGGTTTGTGAGCTCAGAAGTTGAAAATATTAAAGTCTGATTTTTCGCGTCATTTCTTTGTTCGTTGTGGCCGAAATCGTATTTTTGTCCTAACTCTTAGCTCGGATAACATTTTTGAGCTATTCCAACGCCTGACATGTTTTTTTTACCATTTCTAAGGGGTTCGAGCGCTCAGAAAATGAAAATTTAGAAGTCTGATTTTTCGCGTCGTTTAATTGTCTATGGGGGCCTAAATCGTATTTTAGGCCTAACTCCTAGCTCGGATAACATTTTTGAGTGATTCCAAAGCCTGACATGGTTTTTTTTTACCATTTTAAAGGGATTAGTGATTTCTGCAGCTTAAAATATTGAGGTCCGATTTTTCGCGTAGGTTCTTTGTTCGTGGGGGCCCAAATCGTATTTTAGGCCTAACTCCTAGCTCGGATAATATTTTTGAACGATTCCAAAGCCTCACATGTTTTTTTTACAATTTCTAACGGGTTCGAGTGCTCTGAAACTGAAAATATTGAAGTCCGATTTTTCGCGTCAGTTCTTTGTTCGTGGGGCCCAAATCGTATTTTTGGCCTAACTCCTAGCTCGGATAACATTTTTGAACTATTCAAAATTCTGACATGTTTTTTTAACCATTTTTAAGGGGTTCATGATCTCAGAAGCTGAAAATATCGAACTCCTATTTTTCGTGTTGGTTCTTTGTTCGTGCGGGCCCAAATCGTATTTTTTGCCTAACTCCTAGCTCAGATATCATTTATGAGCGATTCCAAAGCCTGACATGTTTTTTACCATTTCTAAGGGGTTCGAGCGCTCAGAAGCTAAAAGTTTTGAAGTACGATTTTTCGCGTCGGTTCTTTTTTCTTGGGGGCCAAATCGTATTATTAGCCTAACTCCTAGCTCGGATAACATTTTTTGAGCGATTCCAAAGCGTGACATGCCTTTTTTTTTTTACCATTTTTAAGGGGTTCATGATCTCAAAAGCTGAAAATATCGAAGGGTAATTTTTCGCTTTGGTTCTTTGTTCGTGGGGGCCCAAATCGTATTTTTGGGCTAACTCCTAGCTCGGATAACATTTTTGAGCGATTCCCAAGCCTGACATGTTTTTTTTACAATTTCTAAGGGGTTCGAGCGCTCAGAAGATAAAAAATTTGAAATCCGATTTTTCGCGTCGGTTCTTTGTTTGTGGGGGCCCAAATCGTATTTTAGGCGTAACTCCTAGCTTGAATAACATTTTTAGGCGATTCCAAAGCCTGAAATGTTTTTTTATTATTTTTAACGGGTTCGTGATCTCATAAGCTTAAAATATTGAAGTCTTATTTTTCGCATTGGTTCTTTGTTCTTGGGGGCCCAAATCGTATTTTTAGGCCTAACTCTTACCTCGGATTACATTTTTGAGCATTTTCTATGCCTCACATTTTTTTTACCATTTCTAAGGGGTTCGAGCGCTCAGAAGCTAAAAATTTTGAAGTCCGATTTTTCGCGTCAAGTCTTTGTTCGTTGGGGCCCAAATCGTATTTTAGGCCTAACTCCTAGCCCGGATAACATTTTAGAGCGATTCCAAAGATTGACATGTTTTTTTTACTAGTTCTAAGGGGTTCAGGCGCTCAGAAGCTGAAAATTTTTAAGTCCGGTATTTTGCGTCGGTTCTTTGTTCGTGGGGGCCCACATCGTACTTTTGGCCTAACTCCTAGCTCGGATAACATTTTTGAGCGATTCCAAAGCCTCACATGGTTTTTAACCATTTCTAAGTGGTTCTTGATATTAGAAGCTGAAGACATTGAAGTCTGGTTTTTCGCGTTGGTTCTTTGTTCGTGGGGGCCCAAATCGTATTTTTGGCCTAACTCCTAGCTCGGATAATATTTTTGAGCGATTCCAAAGCCTGACTTGTTTTTTTTACCATTTCTAAGGTTTTCGAGCGCTCTGAAGCTGAAAATTTTGAAGGCCGATTTTTCCGATCAGTTCTTAGTTCATGGGGGCCGAAATTGTATTTTTGGCCTAACTCCTAGCTCGGCAAACATTTGTGAGCGATTCCAAAGGCTGACATGTTTTTTTTACCATTTCTAAGGGGTCCGACCGCTCCGAAGCTAAAAACTTTGAAGTACGATTTTTCGCGTCGATTCTTTGTTCGTGGGGGCCCAAATCGAATTTTAGGCCTAACTCCTAGATCGAATAACCTTTTTGAGCGATTCCAAAGCCTGACATGTTTTTTTACCATTTTTAAGGGGCTCGTGATCTCAGAAGGTGAAAAAATAGAAGTTCGATTTTTAGCGTTTGGTTCTTTGATCATGGCATCCCAAATCGTATTTTTGGGCTAACTCGTAGCTCCGATAACTTTTTGAGCGATTCCAAAGCCTGACATGGTTTTTTTTACCAATTTTAAGGGGTTCATGATCTCAGAAGCTAAAAATATCGAACTCCTATTTTTCGTGTTGGTTCTTTGTTCGTGCGGGCCCAAATCGTATTTTTTGCCTAACTCCTAGCTCAGATATCATTTATGAGCGATTCCAAAGCCTGACATGTTTTTTACCATTTCTAAGGGGTTCGAGCGCTCAGAAGCTAAAAGTTTTGAAGTCCGATTTTTCGCGTCGGTTCTTTGTTCGTGGGGGCCAAATCGTATTTTTAGCTAACTCCTAGCACGTATAACATTTTTGAGCGTTTCCAAAGCCTGACAAGCATTTTTTTTTACCATTTTTAAGGGGTTCATGATGTCAGAAGCTGAAAATATCGAAGGTTGATTTTTCGCGTTGGTTCTTTGTTCGTGGGGGCCAAAATCGTATTTTTTTCCTAACTCCTCGCTCGAATAACATTTTTGAGCGATTCCCAAGCCTGACATGTTTTTTTACCATTTCTAAGGGGTTCCATTGCTCAGAAGATAAAAAAATTGAAATCCGATTTTTCGCTTCGGTTCTTTGTTTTGGGGCCCCAAATCGTATTTTAGGCGTAACTCCTAGCTTGAATAACATTTTTTAGGCGATTCCAATGCCTGAAATGTTTTTTTTATTATTTTAAAGGGGTTCGTGATCTCAGAAGCTTAAAAAATCGAAGTCTTATTTTTCGCATTGGTTCTTTGTTCTTGGGGGCCCAAATCGTTTTTTAGGCCTAACTCCTAGCTCGGATTACATTTTTGAGCATTTTCAAAGCCTCACATGTTTTTTTACCATTTCTAAGGGGTTCGAGCGCTCAGAAGCTAAAAATTTTGAAGTCCTATTTTTCGCGTCAAGTCATTGTTCGTTGGGGCCCAAATCGTATTTTAGGCCTAACTCCTAGCTCGGATAACATTTTTAAGCGATTCCAAAGACTGACATGTTTTTTTTACAAGTTCTAAGGGGTTCAGGCGCTCAGTAGCTGAAAATTTTGAAGTCCGATATTTCGCATCGGTTCTTTGTTCGTGGGGGCCCACATCGTACTTTTGGCCTAACTCCTAGCTCGGATAACATTTTTGAGCGATTCCAAAGCCTCACATGGTTTTTTACCATTTCTAAGGGGTTCGTGATATCAGAAGCTGAAGACATTGAAGTCTGGTTTTTCGCGTTGGTTCTTTGTTCGTGGGGGCCCAAATCGTATTTTTGGCCTAACTCCTAGCTCGGATAATATTTTTGAGCGATTCCAAAGCCTGACATATTTTTTTACCATTTCTACAGTTTTCGAGCGCTCAGAAGCTGAAAATTTTGAAGTCCGATTTTTCGGGTCAGTTCTTTGTTCGTGGGGGCCCAAATTGTATTTTTGGCCTAACTCCTAGCTCGGATAACATTTGTGAGCGATTCCAAAGCCTGACATGTGTTTTTTTACCATTTTTAAGGGGCTCGTGATCTCAGAAGCTGAAAAATTGGAAGTTCGATTTTTAGCGTTGGGTTCTTTGTTCATGGCATCCCAAATCGTATTTTGGGCTAACTCCTAGCTCCGATAACATTTTTGAGCTATTCCAAAGCCTGACATGGTTTTTTTTTACCATTTCTAAGGGGTTCGAGCGCTCAGAAGTTGAAAATTATGAAGTCTGATTTTTCGCTTCGGTTCTTTGTTTGTTGGGGCACAAATCGTATTTTTGGCCTAACTCCTAGCTCGGATTACATTTTTGAGCTATTCAAAAACCTGACATGGTTTTTTACCATTTTCAAGGGGTTCATGTTCTCAGAAGCTGAAAATATCGAACTTCTATTTTTCTTGTTGGTTCTTTGTTCGTGCGGGCCCAAATCGTATTTTTTTCCTAACTACTAGCTCTGATATCATTTATGAGCGATTCCAAAGCCTGACATGTTTTTTACCATTTCTAAGGGGTTCGAGCGCTCAGAAGCTAAATGTTTTGAAGTCCGATTTTTCGTGTCGGTTCTTTGTTCGTGGGGGCCAAATCGTACTTTTAGCCTAACTCCTAGCTCGGATAACATTTTTGAGCGTTTCCAAAGCATGACATGCATTTTTTTTTACCATTTTTAAGGGGTTCATGATCTCAGAAGCTGAAAATATCGAAAGCTGATTTTTAGCGTTGGTTCTTTGTTCGTGGGGGCCAAAATCGAATTTTCCTAACTCCTCGCGCGGATAACATTTTTGAGCGATTCCCAAGCCTGACATGTTTTTTTACCATTTCTAAGGGGTTCGAGCGCTCAGAAGATAAAAAATTTGAAATCCGATTTTTTGCGTCGGTTCTTTGTTTGTGGGGGCCCAAATCGTATTTTAGGCGTAACTCCTAGCTTGAATAACATTTTTTAGGCGATTCCAAAGCCTGAAATGTTTTTTTTTATTATTATTTTTAAGGGGTTCGTGATCTCATAAGCTTAAAATATCAAAGTCAGATTTTTCGCATTAGTTCTTTGTTCTTGGGGGCCCAAATCGTATTTTAGGCCTAACTCCTAGCTCGGATTACATTTTTGAGCATTTTCAAAGCCTCACATGTTTTTTTACCATTTCTAAGGGGTTCGAGCGCTCAGAAGCAAAAAAATTTGAAGTCCTATTTTTCGCGTCAAGTCATTGTTCGTTGGGGCCCAAATCGTATTTTAGGCCTAACTCCTATCTCGGATAACATTTTTGAGCGATTCCAAAGACTGACATGTTTTTTTACTAGTTCTAAGGGGTTCAGGCGCTCAGAAGCTGAAAATTTTGAAGTCCGATATTTCGCGTCGGTTCTTTGTTCGTGGGGGCCCACATCGTACTTTTGGCCTAACTCCTAGCTCGGATAACATTTTTGAGCGATTCCAGAGCCTCACATGGTTTTTTACCATTTCTAAGGGGTTCGTGATATCAGAAGCTGAAGACATTGAAGTCTGGTTTTTCGCGTTGGTTCTTTGTTCGTGGGGGCCCAAATCGTATTTTTTGCCTAACTCCTAGCTCGGATAATATTTTTGAGCGATTCCAAAGCCTGACATGTTTTTTTTACCATTTCTACGGTTTTCGAGCGCTCAGAAGCTGAAAATTTTGAAGTCCGATTTTTCGGGTCAGTTCTTTGTTCGTGGAGGCCCAAATTGTATTTTTGGCCTAACTCCTAGCTCGGATAACATTTGTGACCGATTCCAAAGGCTGACATTTTTTTTTACCATTTCTTAGGGGTCCGACCGCTCCGAAGCTAAAAACTTTGAAGTGCGATTTTTCGCGTCGATTCTTTGTTCGTGGGGGCCCAATGGTATTTTAGGCCTAACTCCTAGATCGAATAACCTTTTTGAGAGATTCCAAAGCCTGACATGTTTTTTTTACCATTTTTAAGGGGCTCGTGATCTCAGAAGCTGATAAAATGGAAGTTCGATTTTTAGCGTTTGGTTCTTTGTTCATGGCATCCCAAATCGTATTTTTGGGCTAACTCCTAGCTCGGATAACATTTTTGAGCGATTCCAAAGCCTGACATGGTTTTTTTTTACCATTTCTAAGGGGTTCGAGAGCTCAGAAGCTGAAAATATTGAAGTCTGATTTTTTGCGTCGGTTCTTTGTTTGTTAGGGCCCAAATCGTATTTTTGGCCTAACTCCTAGCTCGAATTAGATTTTTGAGCTATTCAAAAGCCTGACATGTTTTTTTTACCATTTTTAAGGGGTTCATGATCTCAAAAGCTGAAAATATCGAATTCCTATTTTTCGTGTTGGTTCTTTGTTCGTGCGGGCCCAAATCGTATTTTCTGCCTAACTCCTAGCTCATATATCATTTATGAGTGATTTCAAAGCCTTACATGTTTTTTACCATTTCTAAGGGGTTTGAGCGCTCAAAAGCTAAAAGTTTTGAAGTACGATTTTTCATGTCGGTTTTTTGTTCGTGGGGGCCAAATCGTATTTTTATCCTAACTCCTAGCTCGGATAACATTTTTGAGTGTTTCCAAAGCCTGACATGCATTTTTTTTACCATTTTTAAGGGGTTCATGATCTCAGAAGCTGAAAATATCGAAAGCTGATTTTTCGCGTTGGTTCTCTGTTCGTGGGGCCCAAATCGTATTTTTTTCCTAACTCGTAGCTCGGATAACATTTTTGAGCGATTCCCAAGCCTAACATGTTTTTTTAACCATTTCTAAGGGGTTCGAGCGCTCAGTAGATAAAAAATTTGAAGTCCGATTTTTCGCGTCGGTTCTTTGTTTGTGGGGGTCCAAATCGTATTTTAGGCGTAAATCCTAGCTTGAATAACATTTTTTAGGCGATTCCAAAGCCTGAAATGTTTTTTAATTATTTTTATGGGGTTCGTGATCTAAGAAGCTTAAAATATCGAAGTCTGATTTTTCACATTGGTTCTTTGTTCTTGGGGGCCCAAATCGTAGTTTAGGCCTAACTCCTAGCTCGGATTACATTTTTGAGCATTTTCAAAGCCTCACATGTTTTTTTACCATTTCTAAGAGGTTTGAGCGCTCAGAAGTTAAAAATTTTGAAGTCCGATTTTTCGCGTCAAGTCTTTGTTCGTTGGGGCCCAAATCGTATTTTAGGCCTAACACCTAGCTCGGATAACATTTTTGAGCGATTCAAAAGACTGACATGATTTTTTTACTAGTTCTAAGGGGTTCAGGCGCTCAGAAGCTGAAATTTTGAAGTCCGATATTTCGCGTCGGTTCTTTGTTCGTGGGGGCCCACATCGTACTTTTGGCCTAACTCCTAGCTCGGATAACATTTTTGAGCGATTCCAAAGCCTCACATGGTTTTTTACCATTTCTAAGGGGTTCGTGATATCAGAAGCTGAAGACATTGAAGTCTGGTTTTTCGCGTTGGTTCTTTGTTCGTGGCGGCCCAAATCGTATTTTTTGCCTAACTCCTAGCTCGGATAATATTTTTGCGCGATTCCAAAGCCTGACATGTTTTTTTACCATTTCTACGGTTTTCGAGCGCTCAGAAGCTGAAAATTTTGAAGTCCGATTTTTCGAGTCAGTTCTTTGTTCGTGGGGGCCCAAATTGTATTTTTGGCCTAACTCCTAGCTCGGATAACATTTGTGAGCGATTCCAAAGGCTGACATTTTTTTTTACCATTTCTAAGGGGTCCGACCGCTCCGAAGCTAAAAACTTTGAAGTGCGATTTTTCGCGTCGATTCTTTTTTCGTGGGGGCCCAAATCGTATTTTAGGCCTAACTCCTAGATCGAATAACCTTTTTGAGCGATTCCGAAGCCTGACATGTTTTTTTACCATTTTTAAGGGGCTCGTGATCTCAGAAGCAGAAAAAATGGAAGTTCGATTTTTAGCGTTTGGTTCTTTGTTCATGGCATCCCAATTCGTGTTTTTGGGCTAACTCCTAGCTGCGATTACATTTTTGAGCGATTCCAAAGCCTGACATGTTTTTTTATTATATCTAAGGGGTTCGAGCGCTCAGAAGGTAAAAATTTGAAAGTCCGATTTTTCACGTCAAGTCTTTGTTCGTGGGGCCCAAATCGCATTTTAGGCCTAACTCCTAGCTCGGATAACATTTTTGAGCGATTCCAAAGCCTGACATGGTTTTTTTTTTTACCATTTTTAAGGGGTTCGTGATCTCTGCAGCTGAAAATATTGAAATTCGATTTTTCGCGGTTGTTCTTTGTTCGTGGGGATCCAAGTCGTATTTTTGGCCTATAACCTAGCTCGGATAATTTTATTGAACGATTCCAAATCCTGACATGTTTTTTTTACCATTTCTAAGGGCTTCGACGCTCATAAGCAGAAAATTTTGAAGTCCGATTTTTCGGGTCGGTTAATTGTTCATGGGGGCACAAATCGTATTTTTGGCCTAACTCTTAGCTCGGATAACATTTTTGAGCAATTCCTAGGCCTGACATGTTTTTTTACCATTTCTAAGGGGTTCGAGCGGTCAGAAGCTAAAAAATTTGAAGTCCGATTTTTCGCGTCGGTTCTTTTTTAGTGGGGGCCCAAATCGTATTTTAGACCTAACTCCTAGCTCGAATAACATTTTTGAGCGATTTTGTTATATTCTGGTGATGCTCTAGGTAGAATAGGTTTGATTATGATTTAAAGAATGGATAGTAAGCTTTACTTAAGTTAACTTAGATACAGATGCACCACTAAGTCAAATTAAGGTCCTAAGAACACCACTTGACTCAAGCTTAAAATCAAGCTAGCATAGGCGCCTAGATTAATTGTGAATTAATCAAAGCAAAATAAAACTCGAAAGTTTAAGGTATAAAACGTCTAATGTGTTTATTAATGACTTGTGCCCTTTAAATACATGTCCTTGACTGTCTAAAAGATAATTACTAAAAATAAAAATAATAATTAAACTAATTAAGCTAAAATCCTATCCTAACTAGGGTGAGGCCGTCCCTTGCTTATCTTCCTCCATTTTGGACGCCCAAAGACTATCTTTTCCTTTGTTGTTATCATTTTCCCTTCAAAGTAGGAAACCAAACCCAAAATGATAGAGTTAGGCGCCTAAGATTTAGTTTGGAGAGAAAATGATTTTGTTTCCTTGATTCTTTGTGCTTGGCCGCCCATTTTATGGTTAAGATAGATGTTTTCCTATCTTTTCTCATGGCTGATCTTTATCTTGGATTCTAGGCGCCATTTTCCTTGCTAGGCGCCATTTTCCTTGCTCCTCAAGTCTTCACTCGTCCATACTTCATGAAACAACCCTAGTTGACTTTCTAATTACTAAAAATGAAAATACAACTCAACTAAGACTTTCCTAGTTAATCTAATATAACATTAAATTAACTAAGAGTACATATTATTAATTAGACTCCCTATTAAAGCAATAAAAGATAGTTCACTTAGTTCAATAATTAATTAACTAAGCTAAGGACACTTTCAAAGGACTTAAGGGACTCAATAGTCTTTAGGGAATTCAGCACATCCCTAAGCACACAAGCAACCATGTTCTTGGTCTTGGAATCAATGGAATCAATGGAGCTAGATGGACCTCCATCATCCTCTCCTTCTTTGGAGGAGTTTGACCTCAAACTTGGTAGCTCTTCTTCATCATCATAGAAAGGACTCAAATCAGCAACATTGAAGGTGGCTGGAACTCCATAGTCTCCTGGCAACTCGATCTTGTAGGCATTGTTGTTGACCTTCTCAATCACTCTAAATGGACCATCAGCTCTAGGGCTAAGCTTGGACTTTCGTTTAGAAGGGAAACGTTCCTTCCTTAGATGAATCCAAACCATGTCACCCTCTTTGAATTGGACATCTCTCTTTTTATTTTTTCAATCCTCTCCTTGGTTCTCTCATTGGCTTTCTCAATATTTCCTCTCACATACTCATGTAGCTTTTGGATCTCTTTCACTCTGTTTTCGGCTTCATGGCTATATTTTGTGGTGGTAGGGAAAGGGGCTAGGTCAATAGGGGTGCAAGGGTTTTGACCATAGACCACAAAGAATGGACTAAGGCCAGTAGTCTTGCTAGGAACTCTATTGTAGGCAAACTCAGCGTGAGGTAGCATCTCCTCCCATTGTTTAGTGCTTTTTGTAGCTAGGGCTCGAATTAGGGTTCCTAGGGTTCTATTGGTGACCTCTGTTTGGCCATCAGTTTGAGGATGGCTAGAGGTACTGAATTTCAGCTTCGTTCCCATCTTCTTCCAAAGTGTAAGCCAAAAGTGACTTAAGAACTTTGGGTCTCGATCACTAACCATCGTCTTTGGCACTCCATGCAACCTAACAATGTCCCTGAAATACAAGTTAGCACAAGAAATAACATCGTTAGTAGTGTGGCACGCCATAAAGTCTGCCATCTTGGAAAACCTATCAACCACCACCATGATTGAATCTTTTTGGCGTTGGGTTCTAGGTAATCCTGTAATGAAATCCAAGCTCACATCCTCCCATGGTGCTTGAGGAATAGGAAGAGGCATAAACAACCCTTGAGGTAGTAAATGAACCTTAGCCTTTTGGCATATCAAGCACCTCTTAATCAAAAAATCCACATCTCTTGCCAATCTAGGCCAAAAGAAATACTCACTCACAAGCATAACAGTCTTTTCTATCCCAAAGTGGCCAGCAAGCCCACCTTCATGAAACTCCTTGACTAAGGACACTCTCATACTGTGCCTTGGAATACAAAGGCGATTTCCTTTAAAAAGAAACCCCTTTAAGAGGTAATAATCACCACTTAGACGATAATGACATTTTTCAAACAATACTCCAAAGTCCTTTTCCTCTACATATCATTCTTTCAATAGCTCCAGCCCTATCACCTTAGGGCTTAAGGTAGAAAGCAATAGGTACCTCCTAGATAGGGCATCAACACCTTTGTTCATCTTCCCTGCTTTATGCTTAATAGTAAAATGGAATGTTTGAAGGTATTCCACCCATTTAGCATGTCTAGGTTGCAATTTCTGTTGGCTTTGAAGGTACTTAAGCGCCTCATGATCAGAATGGAGAATGAACTCCGTTGCAATGAGGTGGTGTCTCCAATGGTCCAAGGCACGAATCAAAGCATAAAATTCTTTGTCATAGGTCAAGTACTTCCTCTTTGCTTCATTCAGTTTCTCACTAAAGTAGGCCAAAGGCCTTCCATTTTGAGATAACACAGCTCCAATGCCCACGCCAGATGCATCACATTCAACCTCAAAAACTTCGCTAAAGTTAGGTAAAGCTAAAATAGGAGAACTAATCAATTGAGCTTTTACCTCCTCAAACGCTTTGTTGGCTTGTTCACTCCACTCAAACTTCTTTAACTTTGTGATTTCTGTAATTGGAGTCATAATAGCACTGAAATTTTGAACAAACCTCCTATAAAAGGAAGCTAGTCCATGAAAGCTTCGAACTTGTTGTATTGAGGTAGGAGTAGGCCACTCCTTGATTGCTTGGACCTTCTTCTCATCAGCCTTGATCCCTTCTTTAGAGATAATGAAACCTAGAAACACAACTTGGGTAGAAAAGAAGTGACATTTCTCTAAATTACCATACAAGCATTCGGCCCTCAACACACTAAACACTTTCTCTAAGTGTTTTGCATGCTCAAATTCATTCATGCTATAGACAAGTATATCATCAAAGTAAACTACTACAAATCTGCCCAAAAAGGGCTGCATAGTTTGATTCATTAAGTGCATGAAAGTACTTGGAGCATTAGACAATCCAAATGGCATAACAAGCCACTCATACAAACCCTCCTTTGTCTTAAAGGCAGTCTTTCATTCATCCCCTTCACAAATTCGAATCTGATGGTATCCACTTCTCAAATCAATCTTAGAGAACAAATTAGAGCCATTAAGATCATCTAATAAGTCATTCAATCTTGGAATTGGAAACCTGTACTTAATAGTGATCTTATTGAACTATCCACACACATGCGCCATTCACCATTCTTCTTTGGCACTAATAGAGTTGGAACTGTACAAGGACTCAAAGACTCCCTAATCATGCCTTTAGACAACAATTCATTCACTTGCCTCCTTATTTCTTCAGTTTCTTTAGGGTTGGTTCTATAGGCAGGCTTATTAGGCAACATGGCTCCGGGAATTAGGTCAATTTTGTGTTGGATGTCTCTTTTAGGGGGTAGGCCGTGGGGTATTTCATGAGGGAAGAAATCTTTGTAGTTTTCAAGCAATGGGACAAGTAAAGGGTGATCTAGATTACTATCAACTTGTTCCTTTTGATCTATATTTAACAATAACTCACGATAAGGACTAAGTTCATGATAATCAGATTTTAACAAGGTAGTGAGTGAATGATATTTTTCTTTTGTGGAATGTTGTTTAGACGAGGGAATATACATGATAGGGGTTAGGGTTACTTTCTTTCCATCTTTAGTGAATGAATATGTGTTCTTGTAACCATCATGTATGACTCTCCTATCAAACAACCATGGACGCCCTAATAGCACATGACAAGCATCCATAGGAATAATATCACACCAAATCTCCTCTTTATAGTTACTACCAATACTGAAAGACAATAGCAAACGGTTAGTAACTTGGATACCTTTACCTAGATTAAGCCATTGAATCACATATGGCTTAGGGTGAGGAGTAGTTGAAAGCTTCAACTTATCCACCATAGTTTGGGACGCCACATTGGTACAACTCCCTCCATCAATAATCAAGGTACACACCTTGTTCTCAACAGTACATCTAGTATGGAATATGGCCTCTCTTTGTTGTGATTTCTCTTCATCTACCACTCCACTCAAAGCTCTCCTAACAACCAAGCATTCACCCTCATCAGGACCAACGACTTCTTCTCCATATTCCTCCTCTTCACACACCTCCATAACTACATCATCCGCCTCCTCTAGGGTTTCATACTCTACTAGGGTTACAATTCTTTTGTTGGGACATTCAGAAGCAATATGTCCTCCTCCTTGACACCTAAAACACTTCCTAGAAGATTTATTTGGAGTGAAAGTATTGGGGGTGAAAGTATTTGGGGTGTTTGGGGATTTCTGGATAGAACTTGGGGTAGTTTTAGAAAAGTTTGTGTTTGGCTTAGAGTAGGTGTTAGGTTTAGGGTAAGAACGAGCCACTTCAGTCTTTCCTTTGCTCTTTTGTTGCTTTTCCACCTTGTGAGCCAAGATGATCAAGTCCTCCAAACTAGAAAAAGGATGCCATTCAACTATGTTAGCAATCTTAACATCCAAACACCAAGAAATCTTACCAGAGTTTGAGGTTCATTTTCTTGTACTTCACACTTCATGAGATATGACTCGAATTCCCTTGCATAGGTTTCTACTGAATTCGAACCTTGTTGTAGGTGATGGAACTTGGAAAAGTTCTCTTGAACATAGTAGGTAGGAAGAAACTTCTTTTTGAGTAGCTTCTTCATCTTCGTCCAATCTCTAAGCTTTTCCTTCCCTTCTCTTTCTCTCTTGCTACACTTACTAGCCCACCATGTTGATGCATATTTTCGAAGCTTGAGAGCAACAAGCTTGACCTTCCTATCCTCCGGAATTTGTTTATAGTCAAAGACTCTTTCAACAGTCCTTAACCATTCTACAAATTTATCTGCATCTAACTTTCCATCATACTCAGGAAGATCCACCTTAAAGTCATTGAAATTTCTTTGACCATTTTGGATGGATGGAACCCTAGATGAATCGTCACTATCTCCATCAGAACCCTCAAAGGGTTCGTCTCCCCTTTGTCTTCTCAATCTCAAAGACAAATTCCTCACTTGATCTTGAAGTAAGGTCATTCTGGCCTCACTTGCACGCCTCTCTTCCTCCATCATGGATATCCTCTCTTGTAACTGCTCGTTGGTTTGGCTAGTTCCAGACATTGTGTTGAGGGTTTGTGTTTGGACGAATTAGGCTAGGATTTATGTTGGCTCTGATACCAAGATGTTATATTCTGGCTATGCTCTAGGCAGCATAGGTTTGATTATGATTTAAAGAACGGATAGTAAGCTTTACTTAAGTTAACTTAGATACAGAAGCACCACTAAGTCAAATTAAGGTCCTAAGAACACCACTTGACTCAAGCTTAAAATCAAGCTAGCATAGGCGCCTAGATTAATTGTGAATTAATCAAAGCAAAATAAAACTCGAATGTTTAAGGTATAAAACGTCTAATGTGTTTATTAATGACTTGTGCCCTTTAAATTCATGTCCTTGACTCTCTAAAAGATAATTACTGAAAATAAAAATAATAATTAAACTAATTAAGCTAAAAACCTATCCTAACTAGGGTTGAGGCCGTCCCTTGCTTATCTTCCTCCATTTTGGAAGCCCAAAGCTTATCTTTTCCTTTGTTGTTATCATTTTCCCTTCAAAGTAGGAAACCAAAACCAAAATGATAGAGTTAGGCGCCTAAGATAGAGTTTGGAGAGAAAATGATTCTGTTTCCTTGATTCTTTGTGCTAGGCCGCCCATTTTATGGTTAAGATAGATGTTTTCCTATCTTTTCTCATGGCTGATCTTTATCTTGGATTCTAGGCGCCATTTTCCTTGCTAAGCGCCATTTTCCTTGCTCCTCAAGTCTTCAGTCGTCCATTCTTCATGAAACAACCCTAGTTGACTTTCTAATTACTAAAAATAAAAATACAACTCAACTAAGACTTTCCTAGTTAATCTAATATAACATTAAATTAACTAAGAGTACATATTATTAATTAGACTCCCTATTAAAGCAATAAAAGATAGTTCACTTAGTCAATAATTAATTAACTAAGCTAAGGACACTTTCAAAAGACTTAAAGGACTCAATAGTCTTTAGGGAATTCAGCACAACCCTAAGCACACAAGCAACCATGTTCTTGGTCTTGGAATCAATGGAATCAATGGAGCTAGATGGACCTCCATCAAATTCCAAAGCCTCACATGTTTTATTACTATTTTTAAGGGGCTCGTGATCTCAGAATTTAACATATCGAAGTCTGATTTTTCGTGTTGGTTCTTTATTCGTGGGGGCCCAAATCGTATTTTTTGCCTAACTCCTAGCTCGGATAACATTTTTGAGCAATTCCAAAGCCTGACATGTTTTTTTTTACCATTTGTAAGGGGTTCGAACGCTCAGAAGCTAAATATTTTGAAGTCCGATTTTTCGTGTTGGTTCTTTGTTCGTAGGGGCCCAAATCGTATTTTTTGCCTAACTCCTAGCTTGAATATCAATTATGAGCGATTCCAAAGCCTGTCATGTTTTTTTACCATTTCTAAGGGGTTCGAGCGCTCAGAAACTAAAAATATTGAAGTCCTATTTTTCACGTCGATTTTTGTTCGTGGGGGCCCAAATCGTATTTTAGGCCTAACTCCTAGCTCGGATAATATTTTTGAGCGATTCCAAAGCCTGACATGTTTTTTTTTACCATTTAAAGGGGTTCGTGATCTCAAAAGCCGAAAATATAGAAGTCCCATTTTTCGTGTTGGTTCTTTGATCGTGGGGGCCCAAATCGTATTTTTTGCCTAACTCCTAGCTCGGATATCATTTATGAGCGATTCCAAAGCCTGACATGTTTTCTTTTTTACCATATCTAAAGCCTTAGAGCTCTCAGAAGCTAAAAATTTTGAAGTCCGATTTTTCGCGTTCGTTCTTTGTTCGTGGGGGCCCAAATCGTATTTTAGGCCTAAATCCTAGCTCGGATAACATTTTTGACCGATTCCAAAGCCTGACATGTAATTTTTACCATTTCTACGGGGTTCGAGCGCTCATAAGTTAAAATTTTGAAGTCCGATTTTCACGTCTGGTCTTTGTTCGTGGGGGCCCAAATCGTATTTTAGACCTAACTCCTCACTCGGATAACATTTTTGAGCGATTCCAAAGCCTTACAAGGTTTTTTTTTACCATTTTTAATGGGTTCGTGATCTCTGCAGCTGAAAATATTGAAGTTCGATTTTTCGCGTTGGTTATTTGTTCGTGGGGGTCCAAATCGTATTTTTGGCGTAACTCCTAGCTCGGATAATGTTTTTGAACGATTCCAAAGCCTGAAATGTTTGTTTTACCATTTGTAAGGGGTTCGACCGCTCAGAAGGAGAAAATTTTGAAGTCCGATTTTTCGCGCCGGTTAATTGTTAATGGGGGCCCAAATAGTATTTTGGCCTAACTTTTAGCTCGGATAACATTTTTGAGCGATTCCAAAACCTGACATGTTTTTTTACCATTTCTAAGGGGTTCGAGGAATCAGAAACTGAAAATATTGAAGTCCGATTTTTCGCGTGGGTTCTTTGGTCGTGGGGGCCCAAATCGTATTTTTGGCCTAACTCTTAGATCGGATAACATTTTTGAGTGATTCCAAAGCCTGACATGTTTTTTTACCATTTCTAAGGGGTGTGAGCGCTCAGAAGCGGAAAATTTTGAAGTCCGATTTTTCGCGTCGGTTAATTGTTCATTGGGGCCCAAATCGAATTTTTGGCCTAACTCTTAGCTCAGATAACATTTTTGAGCGATTCCAAAGCCTGACATGTTTTTTTTTCCATTTATAAGGGGTCCGAGGAATCAGAAACTGAAAATATTAAATTCCGATTTTACGCGTCGGTTCTTTGCTCGTGGGGGCCAAATCGTATTTTTCCCTAAATCCTAGCTCGGATAACATTTTTGACCGATTCTAAAGCCTGACATGTTTTTTAACCGATTCTAAGGGGTTCGAGCGCTCATAAGCTGAAAATATCGAAATCCAATTTTTCGCGTTGGTTCTTTATTCTTGGGGGCCCAAATCGTATTTTTGGCCTAACTCTTAGCTCGGATAACATTTTTGAGCGATTCCAAAGCCTGACATGTTTTTTTACCATTTCAAAGGGGTTAGAGCGCTACGAAGCGGAAAATTTTGAAGTCCGATTTTTCTCGTCGGTTAATTGGTCATTGGGGCCAAAATCGTATTTTTGGCCTAACTCTTAGCTCGGATAACATTTTTGAGCGATTCCAAAGCCTGATGATTTTTTACCATTTCTAAGGGGTTCGAGAATCAGAAACTGAAAATATTAAAGTCCGATTTTTCGCGTCGGTTCTTTGGTCGTGGGGGCCAAATCGTATTTTTCCCTAAATCCTAGCTCGGATAATATTTTTGACTGATTCTAAAGCCTGACATGTTTTTTTAACCGATTCTAAGGGGTTCGAGCGCTCATAAGCTGAAAATATCAAAGTCCAATTTTTCGCGTTAGTTCTTTATTCGTGGGGGCCCAAATCGTATTTTTTGCCTAACTCGTAGCTCGGATAATATTTTTGTGCGATTCCAAACCATGACATGTTTTTTTTTATCATTTCTAAGGAGTTCGAGCGCTCAGTAGCTAAAAATTTTGAAGTCCGATTTTTCGCGTAGGTTCTTTGTTCGTGGGGGCCCAAATCGTATTTTGACCTACCTCCTAGCTCGGACAACATTTTTGAGCGATTCCAAAGCCTGACATGTTTAATTTACCATATTTAAGGGGTTCGTGATCTCAGAAGCTGAAACTATCGAAGTTCGATTTTTCGTTTTGGTTCTTTGTTTGTGGGGCCCAAATTTTTTTGGCCTAACTCTTAGCTCGGATAACATTTTTGAGCGATTCCAAAGCCTGACATGTTTTTTTTACCATTTCTAAGGGGTTCGAGTACTCACAAGCTAAAAATTTTGAAGTCCGGTTTGTTCGTGTCGGTTCTTTGTTCGTGGGGGCCTAAATAGTATTTTAGGCCTAACTCCTAGCTCCGATTATATTTTTGAGCGATATCAAAGCCTGACATATTTTTTTATTATATCTAAGGGGTTCGAGAGCTCAGAAGCTAAAAAAATTTGAAGTCCGATTTTTCGCGTCAAGTCTTTGTTCGTGGGGCCCAAATCGCATTTTAGGCCTTACTCCTAGCTCGGATCACATTTTTGAGCGATTCCAAAGCCTGACATGGTTTTTTTTACCATTTTTAAGGGGTTCGTGATCTCTACAGCTGAAAATATTGAAGTTCGATTTTTCGCGGTTGTTCTTTGTTCGTGGGGTTCCAAATCGTATTTTTGGCTTATCTCCTAGCTCGGATAATATTTTTGAACGATTCCAAAGCCTGACATCTTTTTTTTACCATTTCTAAGGGGTTCGAGCGCTCAGAAGCAGAAAATTTGAAGTCTGATTTTTCGCGTCGGTTAATTGTTCATGGGGGCCTAAGTCGTATTTTTGGCCTAACTCTTAGCTCGGATAACATTTTTGAGCGATTCCAAAGCCTGACATGTTTTTTTACCATTTCTAAGGGGTTCGAGGAATCAGAAACTGAAAATATTAAAGTCCGATTTTTCGCGTCGGTTCTTTGGTCGTGGGGGCCAAATCGTATTTTTCCCTAAATCCTAGCTCGGATAACATTTTTGACCGATTCCAAAGCCTGACATGTTTTTTTAACCGATTCTAAGGGGTTCGAGCGCTCATAAGCTGAAAAAATCGAAGTCCAATTTTTCGCGTTTGTTCTTTATTCGTGGGGGCCCAAATCGTATTTTTTTCCTAACTCCTAGATCAGATAATATTTTTGAACGATTCCAAAGCCTGAAATGTTTGTTTTACCATTTGTAAGGGGTTCGAGCGTTCATAAGGAGAAAATTTTAATGTCCGATTTTTCGCGTCGGTTAATTGTTCATGGGGCCCAAATCGTATTTTTGGCCTTACTTTTAGATCGGATAACATTTTTGAGCGATTCCAAAGCCTAACATGTTTTTTGCCATTTTTAAGGGGTTCGAGGAATCAGAAACTGAAAATATTGAAGTCCGATTTTTCGCGTGGGTTCTTTGGTCATGGGGGCCCAAATCGTATTTTTGGCCTAACTCTTAGCTCGGATAACATTTTTGAGCGATTCCAAAGCCTAACATGTTTTTTTACCATTTCAAAGGGGTTAGAGCGCTACGAAGCGGAAAATTTTGAAGTCTGATTTTTCGCGTCTGTTAATTGTTCATTGGGGCCAAATCGTATTTTTGGCCTAACTCTTAGCTCGGATAACATTTTTGAGCGATTTAAAAGCCTGACATGATTTTTTACCATTTCTAAGGGGTTCGAGGAATCAGAAACTGAAAATATTAAAGTTCGATTTTTCGCGTCGGTTCTTTGGTCGTGGGGGCCAAATCGTATTTTTCCCTAAATCCTAACTCGGATAACATTTTTGACCGATTCCAAAGCCTGACATGTTTTTTTAACCGATTCTAAGGGGTTCAAGCGCTCATAAGCTGAAAATATCAAAGTCCAATTTTTCGCGTTGGTTCTTTATTCGTGGGGGCCCAAATCGTATTTTTTGCCTAACTCCTAGCTCAGATAATATTTTTGAGCGATTCCAAACCATGATGTGTTTTTTTTATCATTTCTAAGGAGTTCGAGCGCTCAGAAGCTAAAAATTTTGAAGTCCGATTTTTCGCGTCGGTTCTTTGTTCGTGGGCGCCCAAATCGTATTTTAGGCCTAACTCGTAGCTCGGATAACATTTTTAAGCGATTCCAAAGCCTGATACGTTTTTTTACCATTTCTAAGTGGTTCGACCGCTCAGAAGCTAAAAAAATTGAAGTTCAATTTTTCGCGTTGGTTCTTTGTTCGTGGGGGCCTAAATCGTATTTCTTGCCTAACTCCTAGCTCGGCTAACATTTTTGATCGATTCCAAAGCCTGAAATGTTTTCTTTTACCATTTCTAAGGGGTTCGAGCGCTCAGAAACTGAAAATAATGAAGTCCGATTTTTCGCGTCCGTTCTTTGTTCGTGGGGACCCAAACCGTATTTTAGGCCTAACTCCTAGCTCGAATAACATTTTTGACCGATTCCAAAGCCTAACTTGTTTTTTTACCATTTCCTAGGGGTTCGACTGCTCAGAAGCTAATAATTTTGAAGTCCGATTTTTCGCGTAGGTTCTTTGTTCGTGGGGGCCTAAATCGTATTTTAGTAGCTCGGACAACATTTTTGAGCGATTCCAAAGCCTGACATGTTTTTTTTTACCATATTTAAGGGGTTCGTGATCTCAGAAGATGAAAATATCGAAGTTCAATTTTTCGCTTTGGTTCTTTGTTCGTGGGGGCCCAAATTGTATTTTTGGCCTAACTCTTAGCTCGGATAACATTTTTGAGCGATTCCAACGCCTGACATGTTTTTTTATTATATCTAAGGGGTTCGAGCGCTCAGAAGCTAAAAATTTTGAAGTCCGATTTTTCGCGTCAAGTCTTTGTTCGTGGGGCCCAAATCGCATTTTAGGCCTAACTTGATGCATGATAGGATTTAGTCGTATCGCCTATTCAAAAATAAACCTACAGACCTCTAACTAGGTAGTCAGTTGAAGCAGGGTCGAATCCACAGGGAGACAGAGTTTCTAAATTAATATTCAACCAATTCAGCTACTCCAGATGAAATCAGATAAGAATTAATTAAACTAAGGAATAGACTACGGAAGACTGAATAAATCGAGGGTTAAACTATGGAATAAAAGTCTAGGGTATTAGGTCGGTCCACCATGCTTATACCGATCAAATAGGGTCAACTACTATTAAAACCTAAGTCAAGAGTCGGGGGATTAGAGCCTATGTTGAGCTATGGTTAAGACTCAACGCTCATAGTTCAACATACGCCGCATGTTCACTAACGTAATCAGAACTACTGATGTGTCCTAGGCCTCTAGTCGTAAGACGGATCTGTGCAAACAACTATTAACCACAAGCAATCAATGAAATTGTACACTGACATTAATTACTCAATAAGAACAAACCACATCACAATCACCCTAATCAAGCCCTAGAAATTGATAGAAATCTAAATCACAATCATGGTATAAACATGGCTTTCCTATCTAACACCCTAGAAAGAGAACTACTCACTCATAATTGAATTGACAACAATAAGACTAATATGAAACCCTAAGAATTGCATCATGAACAATTGAATAATTAAACTAAGCAATCAAAGTAATTAAAGAGATAAAGAGTAGAGAAGAGTACCAATTAACGGAAAGCAGGAACTTTTATTGAAATCGAAATAGGTTTGATCACCTCTACATTAATCTAAAGTGTTTGAATTAAACTAAGAGCAATGTAGAATAAAACTAGTCTAAAACCTAATGAAAGATGAATGAAAAATCAATGAAAGATAATGAGGAAAAGGTATTTATAATACCCCTCAAGTTCACTAAAAACGGAAACAAAAAGTGAAAAAGCGCGATTAAAGCACCAGACCCGATCGGGCCCGAGCACAGTACCCGATCGGGTCCACATACAAATTTTCCCAACTTTACTTCTGGGCTCTGGCAGCAACAGCGCAGCAATAAGGCGAGAAAACGGCCCACCCGATCGGGTCGGGCGGTAGTCACCCGATCGGGTCTGGCGACAAAAAGTGCCAGCAAGCTCGCCTCCTCCGCAGCGTCCCAATAAGACCTAGCAGCACTAGACCCAATGGGATCGGGCGGTAGGTGCCCGATCGGGTCTGGGCACATGTGTTCTCGCCCGATCTGATCGGGCATGCCTTGCCCGATCGGGTCCGCAACTTTCGTACCCGATCATAATATTTCGCCCGATCGGGCCATTTCTGCCCGATCAGTGCACGGAAACCTCATTTGACTCTTTGGCTCTCTAATCTTCACGTTTAGGGGTCTTGGGACCTCCTAAACTATCCATAAAGCTCGTGAGCCATCCTACGTGCCTCGTAACATCTCGTAAAGCCGTGGTTGCTTCCAAAAGGCTCGGGAATAAGGAGAAAACTCCGTAAAACCTGCAATTCAATATAAAACACGAAACCACAACTACATACGATAGTTAGCACAAAATAGCTCCCAAGAGCTCCAATGACGCACAAATTAGCTTGTAAATAAGGGAGAAAACTCTATATAAATACGTGATATCAAACTCCCCCAAGCTAAACCTTTGCTTGTCCTCAAGCAAACAGCACATGAACATGGAATAGATTACCTCACCCCAAAGATAAAAACAAATCAAAGCTCAAAATATTTTCAAGACTAAGAATCGTTCAAGCAGGCATAATTCAAGTTTGGCTCATCAAATCCATCTAACCACCAATCATTCAAGCAATTTATCAAACTCAAGCATCCACAAAGCATACAAGTCCTGAAAAGGCACTCACAAGGGTGTCACTCCTCTCAATTTTGTGGCAGGCAAAGAATGTGCCCGAACACTCACCAACACGACCATAAGTACCCTTCCCACTCACACTCTCATGTGTTTAAGAAGGTTCAATGACGCTCATCCTAGTCAAGTCGACTCAATTAGCAGAGATACTCTTTAACTTTGACAGACTAACTCGAAATCAATCAAATGAACAATGCAGACATAAGCTCAAGAGGACTTTATAGGGTTGTAATGGGGCTTAGGCGAGAGGTAGGGGATACTTTTGGGTAATGTGGTGGAAAAACCAAGAAAGGGGGAGCATAAATCATTCAAACAAGGCCTAGGATGGCCTACACAACTCCCAACAATCACCATAAAACCATGTAAAGTAACCCAACTCTCATAAATCAATGAAAAGCTCATAACAAACCCAATTTTCTAGCAATGGAGCGAATATTCTTTTATGAACGTACGTGAATGAAAGAACTAGAATTCTTTTGAATTTTCATTTCATTTTTCTTTCATTTTTCTGAACTTCATTCACGCAACTCTAAACTTGCTTTTTCTTTTCTCTTTCTCACTCTCAAACCACAGCAAATACACTTTTAAGTTCCTCAAAAACCAAACTAAACCAACAAACCAATCTCAAACTCAACCCATACAAAAGCTCCCCCAAGCTAGGCTTGGAATAATATCAAGTGAAGGCTTTTGGCTCATAATAGGGGTTTAAGTAACACAAAACAAGTCATTAGGCTCAGCGGGGCTAAGGAGGATAAAAGTATATCAAAAACTCACTCTGAAGCTCAATGAATAAGACAAAAGAACGCCTCTGTCACAGCACATGCTACAAGTCATCTAAAATCAGACAAGTACGAAGTCAAAGTCAAGATCAATCCATTAAAGAGGAACTAACACACAAGAATAGACTGGATAATAATATGAATCCAATAGGCTACAAAGAGGCCTCACAGTCTAACCAATTCAGGTATGCATCATAAAGTGGTCTAATATAATCCAGAAATGCTCGAAATCATAGCAATCAAACATCAAATCATAGCCTCAAGATCACAAATGCCCAGCTATCCAGAAAACAAAGTCAAATCAATTTCAAATAGAGCACAACAAGGGGCACAGGGAGGCAACTAAACCAGTCATGGGAACCATATTTTTTTTCATTTTTCAGTATTTTCCGAAAGCAGTAAAACTATTCTAGAAAGCAGTAAAAGAGATAGGGAATACAAACAGAACTCCTCCCCCAAGCTAAACTTGGCAGTGTCCTCAATGCCAAAAGGTGATAAGGACTATGCTAAGAGGAAAAACAATGTTAGTACCCTCACTCTCGCTCACAAAAGGAAAAAAAAAAAAAAATAAATAAAAAGAAAAGAAAAAGGGAAAGAAAAGAAAATACGAGTTGCCTCTCGCACAGCGCTGGTTTATAAAGGTCCCGCACGACCATAATCCTCCCTCTCTCAAATAGGAGGGGCTTGGCAGTGAGTGCCACCCTCATCAAACATCTTTCTCCTCCAAATGTTCTTGACAATGCCTGCAGACGGTGAGGCAACCTTAGGTGGAATTTGAACCTTCTCCACCCCTACTTCATCTAAAACCTTATCCCTGCAAAAAGATTGTTCAAGCATAGGAGCCTTAACAGCATTGGTTAGTTTAAAAACCACTTTATCATCACCAACACTCAGAGTTAAAGACCCAGACTTGACATCAATGACAGCACCAGCAGTACACAAAAACGGCCTACCCAAGATAATAGGAATCTGGGCATCCTCATCCATATCTAACACCACAAAATCAACAGGAATATAGAATTTCCCTACCCTAACAGGAACGTCCTCTAAAACACCTAGAGGGTATTTTATAGAACGATCCGCCATCTGTAAAGTGATTTGTGTGCATTTAAGGGCTCCCATGTTCAGTTTCTTATAAACAGACAATGGCATAACAGAAACAGAAGCACCTAAATCACACAAAGCCTTATCAATAAAAATAGGTCCAAGATGGCAGGGTATAGAAAAACTACCAGGATCTTTTAACTTTGGTGGGGTTTTATTTTGAATAAAAGCACTACACTCTTCAGTAAGAGCGACACGTTCTACCCCACCAAAGTCTCTTTTCTTAGTGATCATGTCTTTCAGAAATTTGGCATAAACAGGCACTTGGGTAATTAAATCTGTAAATGGAATCGTTACCTCAAGGTTCTTGACCATAGCCAAGAACTTACCAAATTGCTGATCGACCTTAGATTGTTGCATCCTGTGAGGAAAAGGTAGCCTTGGTGTAAAAGGCGTTTCAGAAACCTTCTCCTTTTTCTTCCCTGTCTGTTCAGCTTCTGCAGACAAATCGACTTCAGACGTCGAATTCTTTCTTTTTCCTTCCTCTACCACCCTTTTCTTCCCTGCAGTCGGGGTAACCTCATCAATGGGCACTGGAGGGGCATCATATGCAATGCCACTACGAAGAGTGATGGCATTCACATGTTCTCTCTGAACTGGTTGCCCTGGCAATTGTCCCTGCTGCCTCTGTGCATTAGATTCTGCCAACTGAGCAACTTGAGCCTCGAGAAGTTGGATGTGCTTCTCTTGGGCCCTCCTTGCTTCCTCCTGGCCCCTCCGTGTTTCCTCATTTGTCTTTTGCATAGACAATATCAGTTTCATCAGTTCAGAATTGCTAGGCTCTTGTGGGTTGTTGTTTTGTGGGGGTGGGGTGTGGAAATTTTGTGGAGTTTGGAAGTTATTGGGATGATGGAAGTTTTGTGGTGGTGGTCTTTGGAAATTTTGTGGGGTTTGATGGTATGAAGGTTTAGGGTAGTTTTGTGGAGGTAGAGGTTGATGGTTTTGTGGGTTTTGGTAGTTATGTGAAGGGGGAAGGTTTGTGGCCTTTGTTGAAAGGCGTTTGCCTGCTCCATCTGAAATTGACTGAACTGACAGTCATGCCCAAAGTGACCCTGAACACCACATACCTCGCAGTAAGATGAGGTAATGGGTGCTACTGCAGACATAGCATTGATACTCATGGGTGGAGGTGTCGGACTAGAAGACTTCATTAGCTGTTGAGTTAGTTGCGCCATCTGAGATGTAAGCAATGAAATTGCGTCAACTTCAAGTACCTTCTTAGTCAAACTCCTAGATGATGAATGGTCATTGGCTGCAAGATTTGATATGAATTCATAACCCTCATCAACTTCCTTGTCTAAAAACACTCCTCCTGCAGACGAATCAACAATACACTTCGTCTGAGGCTGCAGACCATTGTAGAATGTCTGCGTCAAGAACCATTTGTCCATATTATGGTGTGGACACTCTCTCTGTAAATCTCTAAACCTAGCCCACGCTTCCCTTAATGTTTCATCAGGCTCTTGGAAAAACGTGGCTAGTTTATTTCTGATTTCTGCTGTTTTAGTAGGTGGGTAATACTCTCTCAGAAATGCAGCAGAAATCTCACTCCACTCGGTTTCTTTCACATCGTTCAACCATTTTTGGGCTCTATCTCTCAGTGAAAACTCGAACAACATGACTTTGAGTTGATCTGGAGTGACGCCGGCATGTTTAACGGTTCGACAAAGTTGTTGAAACCGTTGCAGATGATTTGCCGGATCTTCAGTAGGATGCCCACCAAACTGATTTTGCTGGACCATGCTGATGAGTCCAGGCTTGATTTCGAAATTTGCTGCGGTAATGGTGGGCATAGTAGGTCCAGTGGAGAGACCATCCGGGTTGGGCACCCCATATGACTTCAGTGATTTTGACATAACTGAATTCAAGGTGTCTGTTCCAGAGGTGTTCAGCTGAACAGACTGCTTTTCTTTCTGTTTTATCTTTCGGATCCGCCTGATTGTCCTAGTAAGATCGGGGTCCTCTGGAATTGGGGAACCGTTTCTTTGGGACCTGGGCATACAAAAGAAACAAAAAGCAGCAGTAAAACGTACCTCGATTGAAACAATGAAGTTCCAATGAGGTACAGAGAAGTAGACCAAATAATTAAATAAAAACTTAGAGAACTAGCCGTCTCCCCCGGCAACGGCGCCAAAATTTGATAGGATTTAGTCGTATCGCCTATTCAAAAATAAACCTACAGACCTCTAACTAGGTAGTCAGTGGAAGCAGGGTCGAATCCACAGGGAGACAGAGTTTCTAAATTAATATTCAACCAATTCAGCTACTCCAGATGAAATCAGATAAGAATTAATTAAACTAAGGAATAGACTACGGAAGACTGAATAAATCGAGGGTTAAACTATGGATTAAAAGTCTAGGGTATTAGGTCGGTCCACCATGCTTATACCGATCAAATAGGGTCAACTACTATTAAAACCTAAGTCAAGAGTCGGGGGATTAGAGCCTATGTTGAGCTATGGTTAAGACTCAACGCTCATAGTTCAACATACGCCGCATGTTCACTAACGTAATCAGAACTACTGATGTGTCCTAGGCCTCTAGTCGTAAGACGGATCTGTGCAAACAACTATTAACCACAAGCAATCAATGAAATTGTACACTGACATTAATTACTCAATAAGAACAAACCACATCACAATCACCCTAATCAAGCCCTAGAAATTGATAGAAATCTAAATCACAATCATGGTATAAACATGGCTTTCCTATCTAACACCCTAGAAAGAGAACTACTCACTCATAATTGAATTGACAACAATAAGACTAATATGAAACCCTAAGAATTGCATCATGAACAATTGAATAATTAAACTAAGCAATCAAAGTAATTAAAGAGATAAAGAGTAGAGAAGAGTACCAATTAACGGAAAGCAGGAACTTTTATTGAAATCGAAATAGGTTTGATCACCTCTACATTAATCTAAAGTGTTTGAATTAAACTAAGAGCAATGTAGAATAAAACTAGTCTAAAACCTAATGAAAGATGAATGAAAAATCAATGAAAGATAATGAGGAAAAGGTATTTATAATACCCCTCAAGTTCACTAAAAACGGAAACAAAAAGTGAAAAAGCGCGATTAAAGCACCAGACCCGATCGGGCCCGAGCACAGTACCCGATCGGGTCCACATACAAATTTTCCCAACTTTACTTCTGGGCTCTGGCAGCAACAGCGCAGCAATAAGGCGAGAAAACGGCCCACCCGATCGGGTCGGGCGGTAGTCACCCGATCGGGTCTGGCGACAAAAAGTGCCAGCAAGCTCGCCTCCTCCGCAGCGTCCCAATAAGACCTAGCAGCACTAGACCCGATGGGATCGGGCGGTAGGTGCCCGATCGGGTCTGGGCACATGTGTTCTCGCCCGATCTGATCGGGCATGCCTTGCCCGATCGGGTCCGCAACTTTCGTACCCGATCATAATATTTCGCCCGATCGGGCCATTTCTGCCCGATCAGTGCACGGAAACCTCATTTGACTCTTTGGCTCTCTAATCTTCACGTTTAGGGGTCTTGGGACCTCCTAAACTATCCATAAAGCTCGTGAGCCATCCTACGTGCCTCGTAACATCTCGTAAAGCCGTGGTTGCTTCCAAAAGGCTCGGGAATAAGGAGAAAACTCCGTAAAACCTGCAATTCAATATAAAACACGAAACCACAACTACATACGATAGTTAGCACAAAATAGCTCCCAAGAGCTCCAATGACGCACAAATTAGCTTGTAAATAAGGGAGAAAACTCTATATAAATACGTGATATCAATGCATCAGGCTACTCTAATCTAATCAATCTAAGGTTCTTAATAAGTTCATTTAATTATTGGTTATGGTTAGTTTTGAGATTTAAAAAGATGATGGTGGAGGTCCATCTAGTTCCATTGATCCTAAGACCAAGAACATGGTTGCTTGTGTTTTAAGGGATGTTCTGAATTCCCTTAAGTCCATTGAGTCCTTTAAAAGTGTCCTTAGCTTAGTTAATTAATTATTAGCTAAGTTACTATCTTTGATTGCTTTATTAGGGAGTCTAGAGTAATAAAATAAACTATTGGTTAATTTAATGTCAAATTAAATTAACTAGGATAGTATTAGTTGAGTTGTAATTTCATTTATGTTAATTAGAAAGTCCATTAGGGTTGTATAATACATATGGGACGAATAAGGAGCTAAAATGCAGCAAAATGGAGCCTATCTCAAAGGAAGTTTCCTAGAAGATCAACCAAGAGCAAAGATAGGAAGGAATCTCTATCTTTTCCTTAAAATGGGCGTGCAAAGCTAAGGAGAGCAATTTCCTCAACTACCAATGTATGATCCATCCCAGTTGTACGTTCCTCAAAGATGGTATAGAAGCACTTAACAGAAGTTTCTTTTTCTTGAAGCATAGGAACATCAGTCTCTTCTATTTCTTTAGCAATTTCTTCAACAACTTGAGATAATTCTAGAGTAGCCTCGGAAAAAGGAGGAAGAACATCAATCTTGACTTCTTCAACTAGCACTTTGGGAGTCGAAATTGATCTTTCAAGTTTTTCCATAAGTTCCTTAATTTCCTTTTCCCTTTGTTGCCTTTCAAATTCTTTCTTTTTTTCTTCGAGTTGTTGGGCATATATTAGAATAGATAATTCCCTTTCAAAAATTCTTGTTTCCATCTTTGTGAGAAAAGTATTTGCAATGATATCTTCTAGGACCATAATAGCACTCTCAAAGCCAAGAGTATGAAGGGTCTTAAAGTTTTTAGACCAGTTTCTCATGATTTGTGACCCAAAAACGTACTCTAAAACTGTCCAGAAAACCCAGAAAACTGATCCAACTTGGAAAATAAACTGTAGTTGCTACACTTCGTTAAAAATTATGAAAATTTATAAAAAAAACTATGGATGTTAGGAAACATCTCCCATTGGAATTACTCAAAAATACAAAGTATCTTATTCGCAGTTTAATTTTTAATTTAGTCGCGCCAGATTCGCACCAAATCTGCACGTTTCACAAAACAGTCTCGAAACTATATCAAATGAACTCCAACTTCTACGAAATTTTAGGAAAGTAAACTAGACTTGAGATAGACCAGTTTAGGCTCAAGAAACTCCTAAAAAGACGTTTTCAATTGGGAGAACGAGTTGAAACAAAACGTACCAGAAAACTGTTTTTACTCGGATGAACAGAACAACCAAGAACCTTCCCTTACTCGTCCAGCTCTGATACCACTTGATATGATTGCTACTCCAAGAGTATCAATCAATGAAATCCAAGTCAAGGAATTTAGGTTTGATTTGCCTAAATCCGAAAACAAGGATCAAAGTAACCGGATATGATAATTAAAACTAACACTCCTGAAAGTTGTAATTAACTCTTAACCTCACTCAAACCACTCCTGGAATTAAGTACATTAAACACTCAATAATAATCACTCCTGAAAATTACTAAATGGTCGAATAAAATTGTGCAAAACAATTAAATTCCTAAACGAAAGTTTTAACTCAAAATAATCTCTTATCTTTATTAATAAAAATATGAACGCCTATTTATACTAAACTACTCCTAGTATAATCAGGAAACCAAATTCTATCTAGAAAGCATATAAATCTTAATCCCTAGAATTTAGGAAAAGATAAAGATAAAAATAAGGAAGATAATCTAATAAGATATGATAGGGATTTCGGCCCTTTCTATCTTATTTACATGCCTATCTTTTCCTTATTCCTTAGCTAAATCAATTCTTATCTAAAAGGAATTACAACTCAACTAGGACTCCTAAATAGAACCGAAAATCAATAGAAAAATCGGCCCTTTATTTTTTGCTGACAATAAATGACTTCAATAAAATAACTAAGACTCCTAATTGACTCAACTTGGACGCCACTCTTGGACTCTTCTTGGAACATATCTTCAATCCACCTTAACATGGGCGAAAAAGGTTGCATTGCGCTTGAACTCATAACTCCCATGGCCTTGTTTCGAATAATTAACCATACCCAAAAATTGCGAAGTCATAGATAGTGATATCTCGGAGTAGCGTCTTCGCTCTTGCATCAGGCCCAAATCGTATTTTTGGCCTAACTCTTAGCTCGGATAACATTTTTAAGTGATTCAAAAGCCTGACACGTTTTTTTACCATTTCTAAAGGGTTCGACCGCTCAGAAGCTAAAAAAATTGAAGTTCAATTATTCGCGTCGGTTCTTTGTTCGTGGGGGCCTAAATCGTATTTTTGGCCTAACTCCTAGCTCGGCTAACATTTTTGATCGATTCCAAAGCCTGACATGTTTTTTTTTACCATTTCTAAGGGGTTCGAGCGCTCAGAAACTGAAAATAATGAAGTCCAATTTTTCGCGTCCGTTCTTTTTTCGTGGGGGCCCAAACCGTATTTTAGGCCTAACTCCTAGCTCGAATAACGTTTTTGACTGATTCCAAAGCCTAACCTGTTTTTTTTACATTTCTAAGGGGTTCGACTGCTCAGAAACTAAAAATTTTGAAGTCCGATTTTTCGCGTAGGTTCTTTGTTCGTGGGGGCCCAAATCGTATTTTAGGCCTACCTCCTAGCTCGGATAACATTATTGAGCGATTCCAAAGCCTGACATGTTTTATTTACCATATTTAAGGGGTTCGTGATCTCAGAAGCTGAAAATATCGAAGTTCGATTTTTCGCTTTGGTTCTTTGTTTGCGGGGGCCCAAATTGTATTTTTTGCCTAACTCTTAGCTCGGTAACATTTTTGAGCGATTCCAAAGCCTGACATGTTTTTTTACCATTTCTAAGGGGTCCGACTACTCACAAGCTAAAAATTTTGAAGTCCGATTTTTGTGTCGGTTCTTTGTTCGTGGGGGCCCAAATCGTATTTTAGGCCTAACTCCTAGCTCCGATTACATTTTTAGCGATTCCAAAGCCTGACATGTTTTTTTTATTATATCTAAGGGGTTCGAGCGCTCAGAAGCTAAAAATTTTGAAGTCCGATTTTTCGCGTCATGTCTTTGTTCGTGGGGCCCAAATCTCATTTTAGGCCTAACTCCTAGCTCGGATATATTTTTCAGCGATTCCAAAGCCTGACATGTTTTTTTACCATTTTTAAGGGGTTCGTGATCTCTGCAGCTGAAAATATTGAAGTTCGATTTTTCGCGGTTGTTCTTTGTTCGTGGGGTTCCAAATCGTATTTTTGGCCTATCTCCTAGCTTGGATAATGTTTTTGAACGATTCCAAAGCCTGACATGTTTTTTTTACCATTTCTAAGGAGTTCGAGCGCTCAGAAGCAGAAATTTTTGAAGTTCGAGTTTTCGCGTCGGTTAATTGTTCATGGGGGCCCAAATCGTATTTTTGGCCTAACTCTTAGCTCGGATAACATTTTTAAGCGATTCCAAAGCCTGACAGGTTTTTTTACCATTTCTAAGGGGTTCGTCCGCTCAGAAGCTAAAAAAATTGAAGTTCAATTTTTCGCGTCGGTTCTTTGTTCGTGGGGGCCTAAATCGTATTTTTGGCCTAACTCCTAGCTCGGATAACATTTTTGAACGATTCCGAGGCCTGACATGTTTTTTTAGCATTTCTAAGGGGTTCGAGCGCTCATAAGCTAAAAAATTTGAAGTTCGATTTTTCACGTCGGTTCTTTGTTCGTGGAGGCCCAAATCGTATTTTAGACCTAACTCCTAGCTCGATTAACATTTTTGAGCGATTCCAAAGCCTGACATGTTTTATTACTATTTTTAAGGGGTTCGTGATCTTAGAACTTAACAAATGGAAGTCCGATTTTTCGTGTTGGTTCTTTATTCGTAGGGGCCCAAATCGTATTTTTTGCCTAACTCCTATCTCGGATAACATTTTTGAGCAATTCCAACCCCTAACATGTTTTTTTACCATTTCTAAGGGGTTCGAACGCTCAGAAGCTAAATATTTTGATGTCCGATTTTTCGCGTCGGTTCTTTGTTCGTGGGGGCCCAAATCATATTTTTGGCCCAACTCCTAGCTCGTATATGATTTTTGAGCGATTCCAAACCCAGACATGTTCTTTATAGCATTTTAAGGGGTTCGTGATCTCAGAAGCTGAAAATATTGAAGTCCGATTTTTCGCGTTGGTTCTTTGTTCGTGGTGGCCCAAATCGTATTTTAGGCCTATCTCCTACCTCGGATAATATTTTTGAGCGATTCCAAAGACTGACATGTTTTTTTTAACCATTTTTAAGGGCTTCGTGATCTCAGAAGCTGAAAATATTGAAGTCCCGTTTTTAGTGTATGTTCGTAGGGGCCCAAATCGTTTTTTTTTGCCTAACTCCTAGCTCGAATATCATTTATGAGCGATTCCAACGCCTGACATGTTTATTCACCATTTCTTAGGGGTTCGAGCGCTCAGAAGCTGAAAATTTTGAAGTCCGATTTTTCACGTCGGTTCATTGTTCGTTGGGGCCCAAATCGTATTTTTGGTCTAACTCCTAGCTCAGATAAAATTTTTCAGCGATTCCAATGCCTGACATGTTTATATACCATTTCTATGGCATTTGAGCGCTCAAAAGCTAAAAATTTTAAAGTCCGATTTTTTCGCGTCAATTCTTTGTTCGTGGGTGCCCAAATAATATTTTAGGCCTAAATCCTTGATCGGATACTATTTTTGACCGATTCCAAAACCTGACATGTTTTTTTTACCATTTCTAAGGGGTTCGATGCCTCATAAGCTAAAAATTTTGAAGTCCGATTTTTCGCGTCAGGTCTTTGTTCATGTGGGCCCAAATCGTATTTTACGCCTAACTCCTGGCTCGGATAACATTTTTGAGCGATACCAAAGCCTGACATGTTTATTTACCATTTCTATGGCATTTGAGCGCTCAAAAGCTAAAAATTTTGAAGTCCGATTTTTCGCGTCAGGTCTTTGTTCATGGGGGCCCAAATCGTATTTTAGGCCTAACTCCTTGCTCAGATAACATTTTTGAGCGATTCCAAAGCCTGATCTGGTTTTTTTTTTTACCATTTTTAAGGGGTTCGTGATCTCAGAAGCTGAAATTATTGAAGTCCGATTTTTCGCGTTTTTTCTTTGTTTGTTGGGGCCGAAATCGTATTTTTGGTCTAACTCCTAGCTCGGATAACATTTTTGAGCTATTCCAAAGCCTGGCATGTTTTTTTACCATTGCTAAGGGGTTCGAGCGCTCAAAAGCCAAAAAATTTGAAGTCCGATTTTTCTCATTAGTTCTTTGTTCGTGGGGCCCAATCGTATTTTAGGCCTAACTCCTAGCTCGGATAACATTTTTGAGCGATTTCAAAGCCTGACCTGTTTTTTTTTTACCTTTTTTAAGGGGTTCGTGATCTGAAAAGTTAAAATTTTGTAATTTGATTTTAAGCTTGAATCAAGTGGTGTTCTTAGGACCTTAATTTGACTTAGTGGTGCATCTGTATCTCAGTTATCTTAAGTAAAGCTTTACTATCCGTTCTTTAAATCATAATCAAACCTTTTCGGCCTAGAGCTTAGCCAGAATATAACATAACTCCTAGCTCGGATATCATTTTTGAGTGATTCCAAAGCCTGACATGTTTTTTTTAACCATTTTTAAGGGCTTCATGATCTTAGAAGATGAAAATATCGAAGTCCCATTTTTCGTGTTGGTTGGTTGTTCGTGGGGGCCCAAATCGTTTTTTTTGCCTAACTCCTAGCTCGAATATCATTTATGAGCGATTCCAAAGCCTGACATGTTTATTCACCATTTCTTAGGGGTTCGAGCGCTCAGAAGCTGAAAATTTTGAAATCCGATTTTTCACGTCGGTTCTTTGTTCTGTGGGGCCCATATCGTATTTTTGGTCTAAAGCCTAGCTCAGATAAAATTTTTTAGCGATTCCAAAGCCTGACATGTTTATTTACCATTTCTATGGTATTTGAGCGCTCAAATGCTAAAAATTTTGAAGTCCGATTTTTTCGCGTCAATTCTTTGTTCGTGGGGGCCCAAATCATATTTTAGGCCTAAATCCTAGATCGGATACTATTTTTGACCGATTCAAAAACCTGACATGTTTTTTTTACCATTTCTAAGGGGTTCGATGCCTCATAAGCTAAAAATTTTTAAGTCCGATTCTTCGCGTCAGGTCTTTGTTCATGTGGGCCCAAATCGTATTTTAGGCCTAACTCCTAGCTCGGATAACATTTTTGAGCGATTCCAAAGCCTGACATGTTTATTTACCATTTGTATGGCATTTGAGCGCTCAAAAGTTAAAAATTTTGAAGTCCGATTTTTCGTGTCAGGTCTTTGTTCATGGGGGCCCAATTCGTATTTTAGGCCTAACTCCTAGCTCAGATAACATTTTTGAGCGATTCCAAAGCCTCACCTGGTTTTTTTTTTACCTTTTTTAAGGGGTTCGTGATCTCAGAAGCTGAAATTATTGAAGTCCTATTTTTCGTGTTTTTTCTTTGTTTGTTGGGGCCGATATCGTATTTTTGGTCTAACTCCTAGCTCGGATAACATTTTTGAGCTATTCCAAAGCCTGACATGTTTTTTAACCATTTCTAAGGGGTTCGAGCGCTCAAAAGCTAAAAAATTTGAATTCCGAATTTTCTCATTAGTTCTTTGTTCGTGGGGCCCAATCGTATTTTAGGCCTAACTCCTAGCTCGGATAACATTTTTGAGCGATTTCAAAGCCCGACCTGTTTTTTTTTTACCATTTTTAAGGGGTTCGTGATCTGAAAAGCTAAAAATTTTGTAATTCGATTTTCAGCTTGAATCAAGTGGTGTTCTTAGGACCTTAATTTGACTTAGTGGTGCATCTGTATCTAAGTTATCTTAAGTAAAGCTTAACTATCCGTTCTTTAAATCATAATCAAACCTATTCGGCCTAGGGCTTAGCCAGAATATAACATAACTCCTAGCTCGGATATCATTTTTGAGTGATTCCAAAGCCTGACATGTTTTTTTTACCATTTCTAAGGGGTTCGAGCACTCAGAAGCTGAAAATTTTGAAGTTTGATTTTACGCGTCGGTTAATTGTTCGTGGGGGCCCAAATCGTATTTTTTGCCTAACTCCTAGCTCGGATAAAATTTTTGAGCGATTCCAAAGCCTGACATGTTTATTTACGATTTCTATGGCATTTGAGCGCTGAAAAGCTAAAAATTTTGAAGTCCGATTTTTCGCGTCAGGTCTTTGTTCATGGGGGCCCAAATCGTATTTTAGGCCTAACTCCTAGCTCGGATAACATTTTTGAGCGATTTCTAAGTCGTACATGTTTTTTTTACCATTTTCAAGGGGATCGTGATCTCAAAAACAGAAAATAATGAAGTCCGATTTTTCGCGTCCGTTCTTTGTTCATGGGGCCCAAATCGTATTTTTGGCCTAACTCTTAGCTTGGATAACATTTTTGAGCGATTTCAAAGCCTGACATGTTTTTATACCATTTCTCAGGGGTTCGAGCGCTCAGAAGCTAAAAAATTTGAAGTCCGGTTTTTCGCGTTGGTTCTTTGGTCGTGGGGGCCGAAATCGTATTTTTAGCTTAACTCCTAGCTCGGATAATATTTTTTATCGATTCCAAAGCTCTACATGTTATTTTAACCATTTCTAAGGGGTTCGAACGCTCAGAAGCTGGAAATTTCGAAGTCCGATTTTTCGCATCGATTACTTTTTCGTGGGGTCCCAAATCGTATTTTTGGCCTAACTCTTAGCTCGGATAACATTTTTGAGCGATTCCAAAGCCTGACATGTTTTTTTACCATTTCTAAGGGGTTCGAGCGCTCAGAAACTGAAAATATTGAAGTCCGTATCTTCGCATCAGTTCTTTGTTCGTGGGGGCCCAAATCGAATTTTTCGCCTAACTCTTAGCTCGGATAACATTTTTGAGCGATTCCAAAGCCTGACATGTTTTTTTTACCATTTCTAAGGGGTTCGAGCGCTCAGAAGCTAAAAATTTTGAAGTCCGATTTTTCGCGTCGGTTCTTTGTTCGTGGGAGCCCAAATTGTATTTTAGGCCTAACTCGTATCTCGGATAACATTTTTGAGCGATTCCAAACCCTGACATGTTTTTTTACCATTTTTAAGGGGCTCGTGATCTCGGAAGCTGAAAAATATCGAAGTTTGATTTTTTATGTTGGTTCATTGTTCGAGGGGGCCCAAATCGTATTTTTTGCCTAACTCCTTGCTCGGATAGCATTTTTGAGCGATTCCAAAGCCTGACATGTTTTTTTTTTACCATTTTTAAGGGGTTCGAGCGCTCGGAAGCTATAAAATTTTGAAATCCGATTTTTCGCATCGGTTCTTTTATCGTGGAGGCCCGAATTGTATTTTAGGACTAACTCGTAGCTCGGATAACATTTTGGAGCGAATCCAAAGCCTCACATGTTTTTTTTACTATTTTTAAGGGGTTCATGATCGAAGAAGCTGAAAATATCGAAGTCCGATTTCCCGCGTTCGTTCTTGGTTCGTGGGGGCCCAAATCGTATTTTTGGCCTAACTCCTAGCTCGGATAACATTTTTGGAGCGATTCCAAAGCCGGACATGTTTTTTTTACCATTTCAAAGGGGTTCGAGCGCTCTGAAGCTAAAAATTTTGAAGTCCGATTTTTCTCGTCGGTTCTTTGTTCGTGGGAGCCCAAATTGTATTTAAGGCCTAACTCGTATCTCGGATAACATTTTTGAGCGATTCCAAACCCTGACATGTTTTTTTACCATTTTTAAGGGGTTCGTGATGTCGGAAGCTGAAAAATATCGAAGTTCGATTTTTTATGTTGGTTCATTGTTCGAGGGGGCCCAAATCGTATTTTTTGCCTAACTCCTAGCTCGGATAACATTTTTGAGCGATTCCAAAACCTGACATGTTTTTTTACCATTTTTAAGGGGTTCGAGCGCTCGGAAGCTATAAAATTTTGAAATCCGATTTTTCTCGTCGGTTCTTTTATCGTGGAGGCTCGAATTGTGTTTTAGGACTAACTCGTAGCTCGGATAACATTTTGGAGCGAATCCAAAGCCTTACATGTTTTTTTTTACTATTTTTAAGGGGTTCATGATCTAAGAAGCTGAAAATATCGAAGTCCGATTTTCCGCGTTCGTTCTTGGTTCGTGGGGGCCCAAATAGTATTTTTGGCGTAAGTCATAGCTCGGATAACATTTTTGAGCGATTCCAAAGCCTGACATGTTTTTTTACCATTTCTAAGGGGTTCGAGCGCTCAGAAGCTAAAAATTTTGAAGTCTGATTTTTCGCGTCGGTTCTTTGTTCGTGGGAGCCCAAATTGTATTTTAGGCCTAACTCGTATCTCGGATAACATTTTTGAGCAATTCCAAACCCAGACATGTTATTTTACCATTTTAAAGGGGTTCGTGATCTCGGAAGGTGAAAAATATCGAAGTTCCATTTTTTATGTTGGTTCATTGTTCTTGGGGGCCCAAATCGTATTTTTTGCCTAACTCCTAGCTCGGATAACCTTTTTGAGAGATTCAAAAGCCCTAAATGTTTTTTTTCCATTTCCAAGGGGTTCGAGCGTTCAAAGCTAAAAATTTTGAAGTTCAATTTATTCGCGTTGGTACTTTGGTCTTGGCGGCCACATTGTATTTTTGGCCTAGCTCCTATCTCTGACAATATTTTTGATCGATTCAAAAGCTTGACATGTTTTTTTAACCAATTCTAAGGGGTTCGAGCGCTCAGAAGCTGAAAATTTTAAGGTCCGATTTTTCGCGTCGATAATTGTTCGTGACGGCCCAAATCGTATTTTTGGCCTAACTCTTAGCTCGGATAACATTTTTTAGCGATTCCAAAGCCTGACATGTTTTTTTTTTACCATTTCTAAGGTGTTCGTGCGCTCAGAAAATGAAAATATTGAAGTCCGATTTTTCTCGTCGTTCTTTGTTCGTGGAGGCCCAAATCGTATTTTTGGCCTAACTCCTAGCTCTTATAACATTTTTGAGTGATTCCTAAGCCTGACATGATTTTTTACCATTTCTAAGGGGTTCGAGCACTCTGAAGTTAAAAATTTTGAAGTCCGATTTTTCGCGTCAGTTCTTTGTTCGTGGGAGTCCAAATTGTATTTTAGGACTAACTCCTAGCTCGGATAACATTTTTCAGCGATTCCAAAGCCTAACATGTTTTATTTACCATTTTTAAGGGGTTCATTATCTCAGAAGCTTAAAATATCGAAGGCTGATTTTTCACGTCGGTTCTTTGTTCGTGGGGGCCCAAATCGTATTTTATTTTCCTAACGCCTAACTCGGATAACATTTTTAAGCGATTCCAAAGCCTGGCATGTTTTTTTTACCATTTCTAAGGCGTTCGAGCGTTTACAAATTGAAAATATTGAAGTCCAATTTTTCGCGTCGGTTCTTTGTTCGTGGGGGCCCAAATTGTATTTTAGGCCTAATGCCTAGCTCGGATTACATTTTTGAGTGATCTAAAAGCCTGACATGTTTTTTTAACATTTCTACGGGGTTAGAGAGCTCAGAAGCTAAAAATTTTGAAGTCTGATTTTTCGCGTTAGTTCTTTGTTCGTTGGGGCCCAAATCCTATTTTAGGCCTAACTCCTACATAGGATAACATTTTTGAGCGATTTCAAAGCCTGACCTGGTTTTTTTTACCATTTTTAAGGGGTTCGTGATCTCAAAAGCTGAAATTATTGAAGTCCAATTTTTTCTCTCGTTGGTTCTTTGTTTGTTGGGGCCGAAATCGTATTTTTGGCCTAACTGCTACCTCAGATAACATTTTTGAGCGATTCCAAAGCCCAACATGTTTTTTTACCATTTCTAAGCGGTTCGAGCGCTCAGAAGCTGAAAATATCGAAGTCCGATTTTTCGCTTTGGTACTTTGTTCGTGGGGGCCCAATTCGTATTTTTTGCCTAACTCCTAGCTCGGATAACATTTTTTCGCGATTCCAAAGTCTGACATGTTTTTTTTACCATTTCTCAGGGGTTCACCGCTCATAAGCTGAAAATTTGGAAGTCCGATTTTTCACGTCGGTTAATTGTTCGTGGAGGCCCAAATCGTATATTTGGCCTAACTCCTAGCTAGGAACATTTTTGATTGATTCCAAAGCCTGACATGATTTTATACGTTTGTAGTCCGATTTTTTGCCTCGGCTTTTTGTTCGTGGGGGCCCAAATCATATTTTAGACCTAACTCCTAGCGTGATAACATTTTTGAGTGAATCCAAAGCCTGACATGTTTTTTTTACCAATTCTAAGGGGTTCGAGCACTCAGAAGCTGAAAATTTTGAAGTTTGATTTTACGCATCGGTTAATTGTTCGTGGGGGCCCAAATCGTATTTTTGGCCTAACTCCTAGCTCGAATAACATTTTTGAGCGATTCCAAAGCCTGACATGTTTTTTTTTCCATTTTTAAGGGGTTCGTGATCTCAGAAACAGAAGATAATGAAGTACAATTTTTCGCGTCCGTTCTTTGTTCGTGGGGGCCCAAATCTTAGTTTTGGCCTAACTCCTAGCTTGGATAACTTTTTTGAGCGATTTCAAAGCCAGACATGTTATTTTAACCATTTCTAAGAGGTTCGAACGCTCAAAAGCTGGAAATTTTGAAGTCCGATTTTCCCCTTCAGTTCTTTGTTCGTGGGGGCCCAAATTGTATTTTACGACTAACTCGTAGCTCGGATAACATTTTGGATCGATTCCAAAGCCTGACATGTTTTTTTTACCATTTTTAAGGGGTTCGTGATCTCAGAAGCTGAAAATATCAAAGTCCGATTTTTCGCGTTCGTTCTTTGTTTGTGGGTGCCCAAATCGTATTTTTGGCCTAACTCCTAGCTCGGATAACATTTTTGAGCGATTACAAAGCCTAACAAGTTTTTTTTACCATTTCTAAGGGGTTCGAGCGCTCGGAAGCTAAAAATATCGAAGTTCGATTTTTTATGTTGGTTCATTGTTCGTGGGGGCCCAAATCATATTTTATGCCCAACTCCTAGCTCGGATAACATTTTTGAGAGATTCCAAAGCCCTAAATGTTTTTTTTACCATTTCGAAGGGATTCGAGCACTCAGAAGCTTGATTCTACGCGTCGGTCAATTGTTCGTGGGGGGCCAAATCGTGTTTTTGGCCTAACTCCTAGCTCAGATAACATTTTTGAGCGATTCAAAAGCCTGACATGTTTTTTTTACCATTTGCAAGGGGTTCGTGATCTCAGAAACAGAAAATAATGAAGTCCGATTTTTCGCGTCCGTTCTTTGTTCATGGGGGCCCAAATCGTATTTTTGGCCTAACTCCTAGCTTGGATAACATTTTTGAGCGATTTCAAAGCCTGACATGTTTTTATACCATTTCTAAGGGGTTCGAGCGCTCAGAAGCTAAAAAATTTGAAGTCCGATTTTTCTTGTTGGTTCTTTGGTCGTGGGCGGCCAAATCGTATTTTTAGCCTAACTCCTAGCTCGGATAATATTTTTGAGCGATTACAAAGCTTGACATGTTATTTTAACCATTTCTAAGGGGTTAGAACACTTAGAAGCTAGAAATTTCGAAGTCCAATTTTTCGCGTCAGTTAATTGTTCGTAGGGGCCCAAATCGTATTTTTGGCCTAACTCTTAGCTCAGATAACATTTTTGAGCGATTCCAAAGCCTGACATGTTTTTTTACCATTTTTAAGGGGTTCGTAATCTCAGAAGCTAAAAATATCGATGTCCGATTTTCCGTGTTCGTTTTTTGTTCGTGGGGGCCCATATCGTATTTATGGCCTGACTCCTAGCTCGGATAACATTTTTGAGCGATTCCAAAGCCTGACATGTTTTTTTTACCATTTCTAAGGGGTTCGAGTGCTCAGAAGCTAAAAATTTTGAAGTCCGATTTTAGGCGTCGGTGCTTTGTTCGTTGGAGCCCAAAGTACTTTAGGCCTAACTCGTATCTCGGATAACATTTCTGAGCGATTCCAAACCCTGACATGTTTTTTTCCATTTTTAAGGGGTTCGTGATCTTGGAAGCTGAAAATATGAAAGTTCGATTTTTTATGTTGGTTCATTGTCGTGGGGGCCTAAATCGTATTTTTTGCCCAACTCCTAGCTCGGATAACATTTTTGAGAGATTCCAAAGCCCTAAATGTTTTTTTTACCATTTCTAAGGGGTTCGAGCACTCAGAAGCTGAAAATTTTGAAGTTTGATTTTACGCGTCGGTTAATTGTTCGTGGGGGCCCAAATCGTATTTTTTGGCCTAACTGCTAGCTCGGATAACATTTTTGAGCGATTCCAAAGCCTGACATGTTTTTTTACCATTTTCAAGGGGTTCCGGATCTCAGAAACAGAAAATAATGAAGTCCGATTTTTCGCGTAAATTCTTTGTTCATGGGGCCCAAATCGAATTTTTGACCTAACTCCTAGCTTGGATAACATTTTTGAGCGATTTCAAAGCCTGACATGTTTTTATTCCATTTCTAAGGGGTTCGAGCGCTCAGAAGCTAAAAAAATTGAAGTCCGATTTTTCTCGTTGGTTCTTTGGTCGTGGGGGCCCAAATCGTTTTTTTGCCTAACTCCTAGCTCGGATAATATTTTTGAGCGATTCCAAAGCTTGACATGTTTTATTAACCATTTCTAAGGGGTTCGAACGCTTAGAAGCTGGAAATTTCGAAGTCTAATTTTTCGCGTCGGTTAATTGTTCGTGGGGGCCCAAATCGTATTTTTAGCCTAACTCTTAGCTCGGATAACATTTTTGAGCGATTCCAAAGCCTGACATGTTTTTTTACCATTTCTAAGGGGTTCGAGCGCTCAGAAACTTAAAATATTGAAGTCTGTATCTTCGAATCGGTTCTTTGTTCGTGGGGGCCCAAATCGTATTTTTTTGGCCTAACTCTTAGCTTGGATATTATTTTTGAGCGATTCCAAAGCCTGACATGTTTTTTTTTACCATTTATAAGGGGTTCGATCGCTCAGAAGCTAAAAATTTTGAAGTCCGATTTTTCGCGTCAGTTCTTTGTTCGTGGGAGCCCAAATTGTATGTTAGGACTAACTCCTAGCTCGGATAACATTTTTCAGCGATTCCAAAGCCTAACATGTTTTTTTTACCATTTTTAAGGGGTTCATTATCTCAGAAGCTGAAAATATCGAAGGCCGATTTTTCGTGTTGGTTCTTTGTTCGTGGGGGCCCAAATCGTATTTTTTTTCCGAACTCCTAGCTCTGATAACATTTTTGAGCGATTCCAAAGCCTTACATATTTTTTTTCCATTTCTAAGACTTTCGCGCGGTCAGAAACTAAAAATATTAAAGTTCGATTTTTCGCGTCGGTTCTTTGTTTGTGGGGGCCCAAATTGTATTTTAGGCCTAATGCCCAGCTAGTATTACATTTTTGAGCGATTCAAAAGCCTGACATGTTTTTTTAACATTTCTAAGGGGTTCGAGCGCTAAGAAGCTAAAAATTTTGAAGTCCGATTTTTCGCGTCAAGTCATTGTTCTTGGGGCCCAAATCGTATTTTAGGCCTAACTCTTAGCTCGGATAACATTTTTAAGCGATTCCAAAGCGTGACATGGCTTTTTGCCATTTTTAAGGGGGTTGTGCTCTCAGAAGCTGAAAATAATGAAGTCCGATTTTTCGCGTCCGTTCTTTGTTCGTGGGGTCCAAATCGTATTTTTGGCCTAACTCCTAGCTTGGATAACATTTTTGAGCGATTCCAAAACCTGACATGTTTTTTTTACCATTTCTAAGGGGTTCGTGCGCTCAGAAGCTAAAAAATTTAAAGTCCGATTTTTCACGTTAGTTCTTTGTTCGTGGGGGCCCAAATCGTATTTTAGGCATAACTCCTAGCTCGGATAACATTTTTGAGCGATTCCAGAGCTTGACCTGGTTTTTTTTACCATTTTTAACGGGTTCGTGATCTCAAAAGCTGAAATTATTGAAGTCTGATTTTTCGCGTTGGTTCTTTGTTTGGTGGGGCCGAAAACTCCTTGCTCGGATAACATTTTTGAGCGATTCTAAAGCCTGACATGTTTTTTTACCATTTCTAAGGGGTTCGAGCGCTCCGAAGCTGAAAATATCGAAGTCCGGTTTTTCGCGTTGGTTCTTTGTTCGTGGGGGCCCAAATCGTATTTTTTGCCTAACTCCTAGCTCGGATAACACTTTTTCGCGATTCCAAAGCCTGACGTGTTTTTTTACCATTTCTAAGGGGTTCAAGCGCTCAGAAATTGGAAATTTGGAAGTCCGATTTTTCACGTTGGTTGATTGTTCGTGGGGGCCCAAATCGTATATTTGGCCTAAGTCCTAGCTCGGATAACATTTTTGATTGATTCCAAAGCCTGACATGATTTTTTACCATTTCTAAGGGGTACGAGCGCTCTGAAGCTAAAAATTTTAAGTCCAATTTTTCGCATCGGTTCTTTGTTGGTGGGGGCCCAAATCGTATATTAGGCCGAACTCCTAGCTCGGATAACATTTTTGAGCGATTCCAAAGCCTGACATGTTTTCTTATCATTTTTATGGGGTTGCTGATCTCAGAAACTGAAAAAACTGAAGACCGATTTTTCGCATCGGTTCTTTGTTCGTGGGGGCCCAAATAGTATTTTTGGCCTAACTCCTAGCTCAGATAATTTTTTTGAGCGATTCCAAAGCCTGACATGTTTTTTTACCATTTCTAAGGGGTTCGAGTTCTCAGAAATTGAAAATTTAGAGGTCCAATTTTTCACGTCGTTTAATTGTTCGTGGGGGCCCAAATCGTATTTTTGGCCTAACTCCAAGGTCGGATAACATTTTTGAGTGATTCCAAAGCCTGACATGATTTTTTACCATTTCTAAGGGGTTCGAGCGCCCTGAAGCTGAAAATATCGAAGTCCGATTTTCCTCGTTCGTTCTTTGTTCGTGGAGGCCCAAATCGTATTATTGGCCTAACTCCTAGCTCGGATAATATTTTTGAGCGATTCCAAAGCCTGACATGTTTATTTTCACCTATTTTAAGAGGTTCGTGATCTCAAAAGCTAAAAATTTTGTAGTTCGATTTTTCGCGTTGGTTCTTTGTTCGTGGGGGCTCAAATCGTATTTTAGGCCTAACTCCTAGCTCGGGTAACATTTTTGAGTGATTCCAAAGCCTGACTTTATTTTTTACCATTACTAAGGGGTTCGAGCGCTCTGAAGCTAAAAATTTTGAAGTCCGATTTTTCGCGTCGGTCTTTGTTCGTGGGAGCCCAAATTTTATTTTAGGCCTAACTCGTAGCTCGGATAACATTTTTGAGCGATTCGAAAGCCTGACATGTTTTTTTTACGATTTCTAAGGGGTTCGAACGCTCAGAAACTAAAAATTTTGAAGTCTGATTTTTCGCGTCGATTCTTTGTTGGTGGGGGCCCAAATCGTATATTAGGCATAACTCCTAGCTCGGATAACATTTTTGAGCGATTCCAAAGGCTGACATGTTTTTTTACCATTTTAAAGGGGCTCCTGATCTCATAAACTTAAAATATTGAAGTCCGATTTTTCGCATCGGTTCTTTGTTCGTGGGGTCCCAAATCGTATTTTTGGCCTAACTCCTAGCTCAGATAACATTTTTGAGCGATTCCAAAGCCAAACATGTTTTTTTTACCATTTCTAAGGGATTCGACCGCCCTGACGCTAAAAAATTTGATGTCTGATTTTTCGCATTGGTTCTTTGTTCGTGGGGGCCCAAATTGTATTTTAGGCCTAACTCGTAGCTCGGATAACATTTTTGAGCGATTCCAAAGCCTGACATGTTTTTTTTACCATTTTTAAGGGGTTCGTGATCTCAGAAGCTGAAAATATCGAAGTCCGATTTTCCGTTTCGTTCTTTGTTTGTGGGGGCCCAAATCGTATTTTCGGCCTAACTCTTAGCTTGGATTACATTTTTTAGCGATTCAAAAGCCAGACATATTTTTTTTACCATTACTAAGGGGTTCGAGCGCTCAGAAGCTAAAAATTTTGAAGTCCGATTTTTCGCGTTAGTTCTTTGGAAGTAGGGGTCCAAATCGTATTTTAGGCCTTACTCCTAGCTCGGATAACATTTTTGAGCGATTCCAAAGCTTGACATGGTTCTTTTTAACCATTTTTAAAGGGTTCGTGATCTCAGAAGCTGAAATTATAAAAGTCTGATTTTTCGTGTTGGTTCTTTGTTTGTTGGGGCCGAAATCGTATTTTTGGCCTAACTCCTGGCTCGGATAACATTTTTGAGTGATTCCAAAGCCTGACAGGTTTTTTACCATTTCTAAGGGGTTCGAGCGCTCAGAAGCTTAAAATTTGGAAGTCCGATTTTTCACGTCGGTTAATTGTTCGTGGGGGCCTAAATCGTAGTTTTGGCCTAACTCCTAGCTCGGATAACATGTTTGAGTGATTCCAAAGCCTGACATGATTTTTTACCATTTCTAAGTGGTTCGAGCACTCTGAAGCTAAAAATTTTGAAGTCCGATTTTTCGCGTCGGTTCTTTACTCGTGGAAGCCCAAATTGTATTTTAGGCCTAACTCGTAGCTCGGATAACATTTTTGAGCGATTCCAAAGCTTGACATGTTTTTTTTTACCATTTTTAAGGGGTTCTAGATCTCAGAAGCTGAAAATATCGTGTCCGATTTTTCGCGTTCGTTCTTTGTTCGTGGAGGCCAAAATCGTGTTTTTGGCCTAACTCCTAGCTAGGATAACATTTTTGAGCGATTCCAAAGCCTGACATGTTTATTTTTACCATTTTTAAGGTGATGCATAAAGCATTTCATAAGCACGAGTATTCGTTGGTTAAGAACCGAAGAAACAGTTTTGCATCAAGCCTTGTTGGAACCGTGCCAACAACCACCACTTTCACTAGCCTTAGAACCACCAAACTAGGCCACCAATGTCAAAGAAGAGCTCTTGGTGCAACCTTGCTTTGTTAAATTAGTAACTAATCTACGTTAGTTAGCTAATTAACTCAAAGACTTGAATTAGGACAAACTGTCCAGTTTTTACTCTAAGCGCACAGCTCAAAGAAATGAGTATAACTCTTAATTCATTCAACAAAGTCTAATGAAACTTCTTACATTACAATCCTAACATATAAGGCAGCAACATACCAAAAATTCACGTCATTTGGTGATGTTTTGCTTAGGTAAATATTTCAAAATCTGGGCCAGTTTTCAGTACCTAGGTGCAATGATTAGGGTATTCTGAGAAACGAAAATATCCTACTGCAAAAAGGAAACTAAGGTAATAAAATAGACATTCTAAGGAAAATATCCTCAAAAATTCAGCTCCAAAAGCTTAAAAAAAAGGCTGCCCAGAACTGAAGAAATGGGACCCAGAAGGACGCCTGGGAGCTGCGGTTTTGGATACTTCTTCATGAAGCTCTCATTTCCTATTGATTCTTGCCTCCAACTCTTCACATGCTTGTTGGTGATGTATGTAAGCACACAGGTGAGTCATGTATGGTTGCCTTAGCCAAGAATAAAGCTCAAAAACGTGGTCAAAATACTCCCTAAACCAACCGTATAAAATCTGTTCTTCCAAAACAGTTTCACTAGGCTTACTTTAATGACTTAGAACTAATTAATTAAGCTATTTAATCATAATTCAAGCTTGATTACTAATACTTTATGATGTTAAGATGATCATAAGCATTAATCAACAAGTCTTAAAATAGATTAAGAAGGTGTTAAGCTTAATTAACAATTCGAAGTACTTGCTTGTTCGAAATTGGATTAAGTAAGCTAATGAATTGAATCTCCTTCACCTTAATCTCTTCTTGATGACTCTTTGCTAGGAGACTTGGATTGATCATGGATGCTCCTGCATCATAAGGGGTTCGTGATCTCAGAAGCTAAAAATTTTGAAGTTCGATTTTTCGCGTCGGTTCTTTGTTCGTGGGGGCACAAATCGTATTTTAGGCCTAACTCCTAGCTCGGATAACATTTTTGAGCCATTCAAAATCTGACATGTTTTTTATACCATTTTTAAGGGGTTCGGGATCTCAGAACCTAAAAATATCAAAGTCCGATTTTTCGTGTTAGTGCTTAGTTCGTGGGACCCAAATCGTATTTTTGCCTAACTCCTAGCTCAGATAACATTTTTGAGTGAGTCCAAAGGCTGACATGTTTTTTTTAAATTTGTAAGGGGTTCGTGATCTCAGAAGCTAAAAATTTTGAAGTTCGATTTTTCGCGTCGGTTCTTTGTTCGTGGGGGTCAATATCGTATTTGAGGCCTAACTTGATGCATACACACCTGGCTACTCTAACCTAATAAATCTAAGGTTTTTAATAAGTCTATTTAATTATTGGTTATGGTTAGTTTTGAGATTTAAAAAGTTAACCAAGGGTTTTGATGGAGGTCCATCTAGCTCCATTGATCCTAAGACTAAGAACATGGTTACTTATGTTTTAAGGGATGTTTTGAATTCCCTTAAGTCTATTGAGTCCTTTGAGAGTGTCCTTAACTTAGTTAATTAATTATTGACTAAGTTACTACCTTTATTGCTTTATTAGGAGTCTAGTTAATAAAATGTACTCTTAGTTAATTTAATGTCATATTAGATTAACTAGGAAAGTCCTAGTTGAGTTGTAATTTCATTTCTAGAAAGTAGAAAGTCAACTAGGGTTGCAGAATGGAAGCATGGACGAGTGAAGCAAGAAAATGGCGCCTAAAACATCAGAAAATGGTGCCTAGGGTTAACTAGAGATAAGGATAGGAGGGAACTTCTATCTTTACATAAAATGGGCGTCCAACTTCTATCTTATGCACAAAATGGGCTTCCAAGCTACAAGGATCAAGCAAAAGGAATCATTTTCCCTCCAAAGCTCATCTTAGGCGCCTAACCTAATCAGAGTAGGGTTTGGTTTCCTACTTTGAAGGGATAAGTGAGAACATCAAGGAAAATGGTCAAGATGGCGTCAAAAATGATAGAAGATCGACTTCAACCCTAGTTAGATAGATTTTTAGCTTAATTAGTTTATTTATTTTTATTTTCAGCTTTTATCTTTTAGAGAGTCAAGGACATGTATTTAAAGGGGACATTTCAGTTGAATAAAAACATTAGACGTTTTATAGCTTAAAACCTTGAGTTTTATTTTGCTTTGGTTAATTCCTAATTAATCTAGGCGCCTATGCTAGCTTGATTTTAAGCTTGAATCAAGTGGTGTTCTTAGGACCTTAATTTGACTTAGTGGTGCATCTGTATCTAAGTTAATTTAAGTAAAGCTTACTATCACGTTCTTTAATTCATGTTTTTCTACCATTTCTAAGGGGTTCGAGCGCTCAGAAGCTAAAAATTTTGAAGTTAGATTTTTCGCGTCAGTTCTTTGTTCGTGGGGGCCTTAATCGTATTTTAGGCCTAACTCCTATCTCGGATAACATTTTTGAGCGATTCCAAAGCCTCACATGTTTTTTTTATACCATTTTTAAGGGGTTCGTGATCTCAAAAGCTGAAAATATCGAAGTCCAATTTTTCGCGTTCGTTCTTTGTTCGTGGGGGCCCAAATCGTATTTTTGGCCTAACTCCTAGCTCGGATAACATTTTTGAGCGATTCCAAAGCCTGACTGATCCAAAGTCAAGCCCACTTAAAGGCTCTTTGGTTCATGAACCAGTTGCACTTGTTTTAGAAGCTCTTGGCTTTTCTGCATTTGTTCTTAAGCCCGAGTTTGTTACTTGTTTAACTTGGATGGTGGATTGAGGCGTGCATCACATTTTGAAGAGCCCAAGTTCTGTTTGGGTTAAGCATGATTGTAAAGGAAGTCCAAGTTCTGTTTGGATTCCTATTTAATCTATTTCTTTTTTTTTTGTTTTATTTCAAGCTTAAAATAAAGCCTAGTGATTACTTAAGACACTAAGGCAAGTAGGCGTGTGTTTAGTGGCTGATTAGGCATGTAATTAGGGGTTATTTACAGCTTATAATTGCTGATTGCCTTCTTTGTAACAGCCCCTTAAATGAGGCTTAATTAGGGCGTGAATCAAGGAGTTTTCTAACTCCGCAAAGCCATTCCTCTTAGGACGTTTTTTTAGGGTGTTTCAGCTCCTCCTTGCTGCTCCTTATCTCTATATAAGGAGAGAAAATGATAATAGAAAGCAGATTTGAGTTATGATAAAAAAACCTTTGTGTTATAGTTTTTACTTTGAGTTTGTCTCAAGTATTGCTAACCCTTATTACTTTGAGTGAGTCTTGAGTGATAAGCCTAGGAGAAATTGAGTGAGTCTTATCTCTGACCTAGAACCCCAAAATATTGAGTGTGTTCTTGTGTTTTGGTACTATTTCTTGTTTCGAGTGATTTCTTGTTAAAGCGAGAGTTCTATTGTTCGTAAGTTTAGAATCATCATCCAATCCTTTGGAGGGTGATTTTAGATTCACATCATTTTGTATCAGAGCTTTGGTGAAGAAATTCGTCGGAAAAATCGAGTTTTGGAGAAGAAATGAAACTGTTTGTTGATTCAACTTTCAGATCATTTCACATCAACCCGTTTTTCACATCTTTCAACTTTCAGAGCTTTGGTATCACATCATTTCACATCAACGCGTTTTTCATCCGACTTTGAAGGACGATTTCTCAACTTTCAGGAGTCCAAATTGGTTGATTCTTTTTTTCATTCTGCATAACTTTTTGTCTAGAATACTCACAGAATTTTTCAGATTTTCGCAACTGCGCCAAAACGGAGCAAATCTGGCACACAGAACTTCAAACGACAATTCCTCCTTCATACGGAAAGCTTTTCAAGAGTTCCTTTTTTTGATTCCGCTTGAAATTTCCTGAGTGTTATTAATCTGTAAGACTTTGAGAGTCTCAAGGCCATTTATAGTTTCGTTTTGTTGTTCAAGTTTACGGCAGTTTGCATCTTGTATTTGTAATAGTCTAGCAAAAATAGTGAAATCATGGTTGAAGGTGATCTTGCTAGGATGTTACCAGTAATTACTGAGAAGTTGGAAAACTTAGAGAGAAAATCAGAAGCAAATGATGAAGATAAGGCTCATCAAAAGACTAGGTTAGATGCCATGTCCGAAATGTTGATGCAAGCAAGTAGAAAACTGAATTTTCTTGAAAATGAGGATGGTGAGGTTAATACACCTAGAAACTTTGATGATGATAGGGGTTTGAAAATTGAGATGCCTGAATTTGATGGGGGACATGATAGTGAGGCTTTTCTTGATTGGATGAGGCAAATTGAGACCGTTTTTGATTATAAGGGGTATAATGATGGGAAAAGGTTTAAACTTGCTGTCTTAAAACTCACTAAACTTGCTGCCTTGTGGTATGAAAACCTCAAGTCGAATAGAAGGAGAGAAGGAAAAGTGAAGATAGACTCATGGGTTAAGTTGAAAAAAAAGATGAGGGATAAATGGGTTAGTAAGGAGTATGAGCAAGAACAGTACCTAAAACTTACCCACCTTTCTCAAGAAAATAACATGAGTGTGGTACATGAAAGAGTTTGAAAAATTGTGCTTGATTTGTGATTTGCAAGAAAAGGAAACCTTTAAAATTGCTCGATTTGTTAAAGGTTTGTCCAAAGAGATAAGTAAGAAAGTAGAAGTGACTCACTATGCCACTTTTAGTGATGTTTGTAAACTTGCTTTGAAATATGAGGCACAAGCTAAGGAGGAAAAGGAGAAAGAGAAGCCCAAAACTTCTTCTTTCAAGGGTACTTCAAAATTTACTCCTTTCAACTCTAAAGGGAGTACTTTTCAAAGTAGAGCCTTTTCATCTAGTTCATCCGGTTCTAAATTTGATAAGGGGAAAGAAAAACAAGTGATTTCACCTAGTGAGCTTGCAACTAGGAGAAAATGTTTTAAATGCCATGGGAGGGGTCATATTGCTAGTGAATGTCCTAGTAAAACTGTTTTGACCGCCACTCAATGTGCCATAATGGATGAAGAAGAACAAATGTATAACTTTGTAGTGCAAGAAGAAAATGGCTATGTAGAAGATGACTTTGAAGAAGAGATAGAACCCGAGGGTGAGTACAATATGATGGTTGTGAGGAAAGTATTGTTTAGTGAGCCTCAAGTTGATGAGAAGCAAAGAAACAACTTGTTTCATACTAGATGCAAGATTGGAGAGAAGACTTGCAATGTGATAGTCGATGGTGGAGCTCAAACGGATGTTGTTTCATCCGAAGCTGTGAGTAAGTTGAAACTTACCACTAGAGATCATGATGAGCCTTATAAGCTCAATTGGTTGAATGATGGCAATGGTATTAGGGTGAAGAAGCAAGCTTTGGTTTCTTACTCTATTGGCAAGTTTGAAGATGAGAGATGGTGCGACATTCTTCCTATGGATGCTTATCACTTGTTACTTGGAAGGCCATGGCAATTTGACCACGATTCGGAGCATAAAGGCAAATCTAATGTATATCTTGTAACTACCAAAGATGGTAGAAAAGTTAAATTGCTTCCCCTACCCCCTAAAGTTTCTAAGAAAGACAAAGAAAAGAGCAAGTATCTTGTATCTTATAATGAGTTCGAGAAAATAGTGGAAGAAAATGGTGGGGGGTATGCTTTGGTTGTAAGGACCAAAGACGAGAATGAGACTAGTTGCAATAAATCACCACTTTTGGATGAGTTATTGGAAGAGTTCAAAGATGTGTTCCCCAATGACTTGCCCAAGGGCCTCCCTTTAATAAGGGGCATTGAGCATGCCATTGACTTGATTACAGGATCACCTTTGCCCAATAAGGCTGCCTATAGGTGTAATCCGGAAGAGAGTAAGGAACTTGAAAGGCAAGTGAATGAATTGATTGAAAGAGGCTATGTGAGAGAGAGCCTTAGTCCTCGCGCGGTTCCTGCCCTCTTAGTACCAAAGAAAGATGGTACTTGGAGAATGTGTGTTGATAGTCGTTCCATTAACAACATAACCATCAAATATCGTTTTCCTATGCCTCGTTTGCAAGATATTCTAGATGAATTGAGTGGTTCCTTAGTCTTTTCCAAAATAGCCTTAAGGAGTGGATACCATCAAATGAGAATAAGGGAAGGAGATGAGTAGAAAACGGCTTTCAAAACAAAGCAAGGGTTATATGAGTGGTTAGTTATGCCATTTGGGCTTTGCAATGCCCCAAGATCCTTCATGCGGTTGATGAATGAAGTCCTCCGTCCTTTCCTTAATGATTTTATTGTTGTTTACTTAGATGACATACTTGTGTATAGTAAAAACAATGAAGATCATGTAATTCATTTGAGGAGGTTGTTTGAAAAATTGAGGGAGATGAAGTTGTATGGCAAGCTTGAGAAATGTGTATTCATGACTCCTAGTGTTGTATTCTTAGGATACATTGTAACAAGAGAGAGGGTGCATGTAGACCCGGAAAAAGTAAAAGTCGTGCAATCATGGTTGGCTCCAACCAATGTGCATGAAGTAAGAAGCTTCAATGGACTAGCCTCCTTCTATAGGCGGTTCATCAAAAACTTCTCTACTATCATGGCTCCTATCACCGAGTTAACAAAGAAAGGTGAGTTTAAGTGGGGTGAGAGTGCACAAAAGGCCTTTGAGAAGGTCAAGCATATGCTTTGTAATGCTCCCATACTTTTACTTCCCGACTTTAACAAAGGGTTTGAGGTGGAGTGTGATTCGAGTGGGATTGGGATTGGTGCGGTTTTGATACAAGAGAGGAAGCCCGTGACCCGTGTGCTACTTTAGTGAAAAGTTAAATGGGGCTAAGCTTAACTATTCCACTTATGATCGTGAGTTCTATGCCATTGTGAGGGCTCTTGATCATTGGTCTCATTACTTAAGACCTAAGCCATTTGTCCTTCATTCGGACCATGAGGCGCTTAAGTTCATCCATGGGCAACAAAAGTTGAACCAAAGGCATGCTAATGGGTGGAGTTTCTCCAAACATTTACCTTTAGTTCAAAATATAAAGATGGAAAGAGTAATGTAGTGGCTGACGCTTTGTCTCGTCGGAACTATTTGCTTTCTATGGTGGATGCTAAGATTTTGGGTATTGAGCAACTCAAAGAGGGCTATCAACATGATCCTGATTTTGCAAGTGAGTTAGAGAGTCCATCAAAGGAGTTTGTGCAGCAAGATGGTTACCTCTTCAAGGGTAACAAGTTATGTGTCCCAAAGAGTGGCGTGAGGGAGTTGTTGGTGAGGGAAGTGCATAGTGGTGGTTTGGCGGGTCACTTTGGCATCCAAAAGACTCTTGATATTCTTGGTGAGCATTCTATTGGCCAAGAATGATCAAAGATGTGACTTTGGTTGTGGAGAGATGTGCTACTTGTCAAAAAGCAAAGGGTCACTTCACCAAAGGTCTCTACACTCCTCTTCCAGTTCCAGATGCCCCATGGGAGAGTGTTAGCATGGACTTAATTGTAGGATTACCAAGAACTCAAAGGGGAAGGGATAGCATCATGGTTGTTGTAGATAGATTCTCTAAAATGGCTCACTTCATAGCTTGTAATAAAACTGATGATGCTGTAAAAGTGGCGGAAATGTACTTCAAGGAAGTTGTCAAATTTCATGGCATTCCTCGAAGTATAGTTTCGGATAGGGACTCCAAGTTTCTTAGTCACTTTTGGAGGACCCTATGGAATCTTGTTGGTACCAAGTTGCTATTTAGCACCTCTCATCATCCCCAAACTGATGGGCAAACGGAGGTGACAAACAACCCATATTTCACCCCGGGGATTTGGTTTGGCTTCATTTGAGGAAAGAGAGATTTCCCAAACTTCGCAAAAACAAACTCATGCCTCGTTCTGATGGTCCATTTAGAGTGACTGAAAGGGTGAATGATAGTGCTTACAAAATTAAGCTTCCTGATGAGTTGATGGGTGTTAGTGCTACGTTCAATGTGGGGGACTTGTCACCATACTTAGATGATTCAAGTTTGAGGGAAAACTCTTCAAAAGAAGGGGAGAATGATCCAAAGTCAAGCCCACTTAAAGGCTCTTTGGTTCATGAACCAGTTGCACTTGTTTTAGAAGCTCTTGGCTTTTCTCCATTTGTTCTTAAGCCCGAGTTTGTTACTTGTTTAACTTGGATGGTGGATTGAGGCGTGCATCACATTTTGAAGAGCCCAAGTTCTGTTTGGGTTTCAAGCATGATTGTAAAGGAAGTCCAAGTTCTGTTTGGATTCCTATTTAATCTATTTGTTTTTTTTTGTTTTATTTCAAGCTTAAAATAAAGCCTAGTGATTACTTAAGACACTAAGGCAAGTAGGCGTGTGTTTAGTGGCTGATTAGGCATGTAATTAGGGGTTATTTATAGCTCATAGTTGCTGATTGCCTTCTTTGTAACAGCCCCTTAAATGAGGCTTAATTAGGGCGTGAATCAAGGAGTTTTGTAACTCCTCAAAGCCATTCCTCTTAGGACGTTTTTGTAGGGTGTTTCAGCTCCTCCTTGCTGCTCCCTATCTCTATATAAGGAGAGAAAATGATAATAGAAAGCAGATTTGAGTTTTGATAAAAAAAAAACCTTTGTGTTATAGTTTATCCTTTGAGTTTGTCTCAAGTATTGCTAACCCTTATTACTTTGAGTGAGTCTTGAGTGATAAGCCTAGGAGAGATTGAGTGAGTCTTATCTCTGACCTAGAACCCAAAACATTGAGTGTGTTCTTGTGTTTTGGTACTATTTCTTGTTTCGAGTGATTTCTTGTTAAAGTGAGTGTTCTATTGTTCGTAAGTTTAGAATCATCATCCAATCCTTTGGAGGGTGATTTTAGATTCACATCACTGACATGTAATTTTTACCATTTCTAAGGGGTTCGAACACTCAGAAACTAAAAATTTTTAAGTTCGATTTTTCGCGTCGGTTCTTTTTTCGTTGATGCATCTGGCGACTCTAACCTAATCAATCTAAGGTTTTAATAAGTCTATTTAATTATTGGTTATGGTTAGTTTTGAGATTTAAGAAGTTAACCAAGGGCTTTGATGGAGGTCCATCTAGCTCCATTGATCCTAAGACTAAGAACATGGTTGCTTGTGTTTTAAGGGATGTTCTGAATTCCCTTAAGTCTATTGAGTCCTTTAAAAGTGTCCTTAGCTTAGTTAATTAATTATTAACTAAGTTACTATATTTAATAAAATGTACTCTTAGTTAATTTAATGTCATATTAGATTAACTAGGATAGTATTAGTTGAGTTGTAATTTCATTTATGTTAATTAGATAGTCTATTAGGGTTATATACATATATTTTGACGAGTGAACAAGTAAATTGCAGCAAAAGTGGCGCCTAACCCAAGGAAGCTTCCAAGAAGATCAACTAAGAGCAAAGATAGGAAGGAACATCTATCTTTTAATCAAGATAGGCGTCCAAGTAGAGAAGAGCAAGGAAAATGAATCATTTTCCCTCCAAAAGTCCATCTTAGGTGCCTAACCTTATCATTTTAGGGTTTGGTTTCCTACTTTGAAGGGAAAAGTGAGGAAATCAAGGGAAATGAAGAGAGGCACGTCCAACATGATAATCAAGCTTCAAGGATCGACTTTCCAACCCTATTAGGATAGATTTTAGTTTAATTACTTTTTAATTATTTTAATTTCAGTAATTATTTTCCTAGTGAGTCAAGGACATGTATTTAAAGGGCACATCTCATGAATAAACATTTGAATTAGACTTTTATTGATTAAAACTTTGTGTTTTATTTGCTTTGATTAATTCCCTAATTAATCTAGGCGCCTATGCTAGCTTGATTTTGAGCTTGAATCAAGTGGTGTTCTTAGGAACCTTCTTAGAAATGGTAAAAAAACATGTGAGTCTTTGGAATCGCTCAAAAATGTTTTCTGATCTAGGAGTTAACCCAAAAATACGATTTGGGCCCCCACGAACAAAGAAAGAACGCGAAAAATCGGACTTCGATATTTTCAACTTCAGAGATACAAACAACCCTAAAAAATGGTAAAAAAAACATGTCAGGCTTTGGAATCGCTCAAAAATGTTATTCGAGCTACGAGTTAGGCCAAAAATACGATTTGGGCCCCCACAAACAAAGAAAGAACGCGAAAAATCGGACTTCGATATTTTCAGTTTCAGAGATCACGAACCCCTTAAAAATGGTAAAAAAAACATGTCAGGCTTTGGAATAGCTCAAAAATGTAATCCGAGCTACGAGTTAGGCCTAAAATACAATTTGGTCCCCCACGAACAAAGAACGAACACAAAAAATCGGACTTCGATATTTTCCGTTTCTGAGCCCTCGAACGTCTAAGAAATGGTAAAAAAAACATGTCAAGCTTTGGAATCGCTCAAAAATGTTATCCGAGCTAAGAGTTAGGCCTAAAATAGGATTTGGGCCCCCACAAGCAAAGAACCAACGCGAAAAATCGAACTTCAATATTTTTAGTTTCTGACCGCTCGAACCCCTTAGAAATGGTTAAAAAACGATGTCAAGCTTTGGAATCGCTCAAAAATTTTACCGAGCTAGGAGTTTGGCCAAAAATACGATTTGGGCTACAACGAACAAAGAACCGACGCTAAAAATCGGACTTCAAACTTTTCATCTTCTGAGCGCTCCAACCCCTTAGAAATGGTTAAAAACATGTCAGGCTTTGGAATCGCTCAAAAATGATATCCGAGCTAGGAGTTAGGCCAAAAATACAATTTGGGCCCGACGAACAATTAACCGACGCGAAAAATCGGACTTCAAAATTTTCATCTTCTGAGCGCTCGAACCCCTTAGAAATGGAAAAAAAAAGATGTCAGGCATTGGAATCGCTCAAAAATGTTATCCGAGTTAGGAGTTAGGACAAAAATACGATTTCAGCCCCCACGAACAATTAACCGACGCGAAAAATCGGACTTCAAAATTTTCAGCTTCTGAGTTCTCAATCCCCTTAAAAATGGTAAAAAAAAAAACCATGTCAGGCTTTGGAATCGCTCAAAAATGTTATACGAGCAAGGAGTTAAGCCAAAAATACGATTTGGGCCCCAACGAACAAAGAAACGACGCTAAAAATTGGAGTTCAAAATTTTCATCTTCTGAGAGCTCGAACCCCTTAGAAATAGTAAAAAAAACATGTTTGGCTTTGGAATCGCTCAAAAATGATATCCGAGCCAGGAGTTAGGCAAAAAATACGATTTGGGCCCCCACGAACAAAGAACCAACACGAAAAATAGACTTCGATATTTTCATCTTCTTAGATCATGACCCCCTTAAAAATGGTAAAAAAAACATGTCACGCTTTGGAATCGATCAAAAATGTTATCCGAGCTAGGAGTTAGGCCAAAAATACGATTTGGGCCCCACGAACAATTAACCGACGCGAAAAATTGGACTTCAAAAATCTTCAGCTTCTGAGTGCTCGAACCCCTTAGAAATGGAAAAAAAACATGTCAGGCTTTGGAATCGCTCAAAAATGTTATGCGGTCTAGGAGTTAGGCCAAAAATACGATTTTGGCCCCCATGAACAAAGAACCAACGCAAAAAATCGGACTTCAAAATTTTTAGCTTCTGAGCGCTCGAACCCCCTTAGAAATGGTAATAAAACATGTGAGGCTTTGGAATCGCTCAAGAATGTGATCCGATCTAGGGGTTAAGCCGAAAATACGATTTAGGCCCCCACGAACAAAGAAAGAACGCGAAAAATCGGACTACGATATTTTCAACTTCAGAGATCACAAACCCTTAAAATGGTAAAAAAACATGTCAGGCTTTGGAATCGCTCAAAATGTAATCGGAGCTAGGACTTAGGCCTAAAATACGATTTGGGCCCGCACGAACAAAGAACCGACACGAAAAATCAGACTTCAAAATTTTTAGCTTCTAAGTACTAGAACCCCTTAGAAATGGTAAAAAAACATGTCAGGCTTTGGAATCGCTCAAAAATGTTATCCGAGCTAAGAGTTAGGCCAAAAATACAATTTGGGACCCCACGAACAAAGAACCAAAGCGAAAAATCGAACTTCAATGTTTGCATCTTCTGAGATCACGAACCCCTTAAATATGGTAAAAAAAACGTCAGGCTTTGGAATCGCTCAAAAATGTTATCCGAGCTAAAAGTTAGGCCAAAAATACGATTTGGGCCCCCATGAACAATTAACCGACGCGAAAAATCGGACTTCAAAACTCCTTAGAAATGGTAAAAAAACATGTCAGGCTTTGGAATCGCTCAAAAATGTTATCCGAGCTAAGAGTTAGGCCAAAAATACGATTTGGGCCTCCATGAACAATTAACCGACGCGAAAAATCGGACTTCAAAATTTTCTACTTCTGAGCGCTCGAACCCCTTAGAAATTGTAAAAGAAACATTTCAGGCTTTGGAATCGTTCAAAAAAATTATCCGAGCTAGGAGTTACGCAAAAATACGATTTGGACCCCCACGAACAAATAACCAAGGCGAAAAATAGAAATTCAATATTTTCAGCTGCAGAGATCACGAACCCCTTACAAATGGTAATAAAAAACCTTGTAAGGCTTTGGAATCGTTCAAAAATGTTATCCGAGCTAGGAGTTAGGCCTAAAATACGATTTGGGCCCCCACGAACAAATACCTGACGTGAAAATCGGACTTCAAAATTCTTAGCTTATGAGCGCTCGAACCCCGTAGAAATGGTAAAAAATACATGTCAGGCTTTGGAATCGCTAAAAATGTTATCCGAGCTAGGATTTAGGCCTAAAATACGATTTGGGCTCCCACGAACGAAGAACCGACGCGAAAACTCGGACTTCAAAATTTTTAGCTTCTGAGCGCTCTAAGGCTTTAGTAATGGTAAAAAACATGTCAGGCTTTGGAATCGCTCATAAATGATATCCGAGCTAGGAGTTAGGCAAAAAATACGATTTGGGCCCCCACGAACAAAGAACCAACACGAAAAATGAGACTTCTATATTTTCAGCTTTTGAGATCACGAACCCCTTAAAATGGTAAAAAAAACATGTCAGGCTTTGGAATCGCTCAAAAATGTTATTCGAGCTATGAGTTAGGCCTAAAATACGATTTGGGCCCCCACGAACAAAGAGCCGACGTGAAAAATAGGAACTCAATATTTTCAGTTTCTAAGCGCTCAAACCCTTTTAGAAATGGTAAAAAAAACATGACTGGCTTTGGAATCGGTCATAAATTATATTCGAGCTAGGAGTTAGGCAAAAAATACGATTTGGGCCCCTACGAACAAAGAACCAACACGAAAAATGGGACTCCGATATTTTCAGCTTCTGAGATCACGAAACTCTTAAAAATAGAAAAAAACATGTCTGGCTTTGGAATCGCTCAAAAATCTTATCCGAGCTAGGAGTTAGGCCAAAAATACGTTTTGGGCCCCTACGAACAAAGAACCGACGCGAAAAATCGGACTTCAAAATATTTAGCTTCTCAGCGTTCGAACCCCTTAGAAATTTTAAAAAACATGTTAGGCTTTGGAATTGCTCAAAAATGTTATCCGAGCTAGGAGTTAGGCAAAAAATACAATTTGGGCCCCCACGAATAAAGAACTAACACGAAAAATCAGACTTTGATATGTTAAGTTCTGAGATCACGAACCCCTTAAAAATAGTAATAAATTATGGGAGGCTTTGGAATCGCTTAAAAATATTATTAGAGCTAGGAGTTAGGTTTAAAATACGATTTGGGCCCCCATGAACAAAGAACCGACGCGAAAAATCGGACTTCAAATTTTTTAGCTTCTGAGCGTTCGAACCCCTTAGAAATGGTAAAAAAAACATGTCAGGCCTAGGAATCGCTCAAAAATGTTATCCGAGCAAGGAGTGAGGCCAAAAATACGATTTGGGCCCCCTCGAACAAAGAACCGACGTGAAAAATCGGACTTCAATATTTTCAGTTTTTGAGCGCTCGAACCCCTTAGAAATGGTAAAAAAAACATGACAGGCTTTGGAATCGCTCAAAAATGTTATCCGAGCTAGGAGATAGGCCAAAAATACGTGTTGGAACCCAAAGAAAAAAGAACAACCGCGAAAAATCGAACTTCAATATTTTCAGCTGCAGAGATCACGAACCCCTTAAAAAGGGTAAAAAAAAAACCATGTCAGGCTTTGGAATCGCTCAAAAATATTATCCGAGTTAGAAGTTAGGCCTAAAATGAGATTTGGGCCCCACGAACAAAGACTTGACGGAAAAAATAGGACTTCAAAACTTTTAGCTTCTGAGCGCTCGAACCCCTTAGATATAATAAAAAAACATGTCAGGCTTTGGAATCGCTCAAAAATGTAATTGGATCTAGGAGTTAGGCCTAAATTACGATTTAGACACCCACGAACAAAGAACCGACACGAAAAAATCAGACTTCAAAATTTTTAGCTTGTGAGTACTCGAACCCCTTAGAAATGGTAAAAAAACATGTCAGGCTTTGGAATCGCTCAAAAATATTATCCGAGCTAAGAGTTAGGCCAAAAATACAATTTGGGCCCCCACGAACAAAGAACAAAAGCGAAAAATAGAACTTTGATATTTTCAGCTTCTGAGACCACGAACCCCTTAAATATGGCAAAAAAAACATGTCAGGCTTTGGAATCGGTCAAAAATGTTGGCCGAGCTAAGAGGTAGGACTAAAATACGATTTGGGCCCCCACGAACAAAGAACCTACGCAAAAAATTGGACTTCAAAATTTTTGGCTTCTGAGCAGTCGAACCCCTTAGAAATGGTAAAAAAACAGGTTAGGCTTTGGAATCGGTCAAAAATATTATTCGAGCTAGGAGTTAGGCCTAAAATACGGTTTGGGCCCCCACGAACAAAGAACGGACGCGAAAAATCGGACTTCATTATTATCAGTTTCTGAGCGCTCGAACCCCTTAGAAATGGTAAAAAAACATGGCAGGCTTTGGAATCGCTTAAAAATGTTATCCGAGTTAGGAGTTAGGCCTAAAATACGATTTGGGCCGCCACGAACAAAGAAACGACGCGAAAAATCGGACTTAAAATTTTTTAGCCTCAGAGCACTCGAAAACCTTAGAAATGATAAAAAAAACATGTCATGGTTTGGAATCGCTCAAAAATATTATCCGACCTAGGAGTTAGGCAAAAAATACGATTTAGGCCCCCACGAATAAAGAACCTACGCGAAAAATCGGACTTCAATATTTTCAGCTTATGAGCGCTCGAACCCCTTAGAATCGGTTAAAAAAACATATCAGGTTTTGGAATCGGTTAAAAATGTTATCTGAGCTAGGATTTAGGCAAAAATACTTTTTGGCCTCCACGACCAAAGAACCGACGCGAAAAATCGGACTTCAATATTTTCAGTTTCTGATTCCTCAATCGCCTTAGAAATGGTAAAAAAACATGTCAGGCCTAGGAGTCGCTCAAAAATGTTATCTGAGCTAGGAGTTAGGCCAAAAATACAATTTGGGCCCCCACGAACAAAGAACCGACGTGAAAAATCGGATTTCAATATTTTCAGTTTCTGAGCGCTCGAACCCCTTAGAAATGGTAAAAAAACATGTCATGCCTAGGAATCGCTCAAAAATGTTATCGATGCTAGGAGTTAGACCAAAAATACGATTTGGGCCCTTACGAACAAAGAACGGACGTGAAAAATCGGACTTCAATATTTTCAGTTTCTGAGCGCTCGAGCCCCTTAGAAGTGGTAAAAAAACATGACAGGCTTTGGAATCGCTCAAAAATGTTATCCGAGCTAAGAGTTAGGCCAAAAATACGATTTGAGCCCCCATGAGCAATTAACAGACGCGAAAAATCGGACTTCAAAATTTTATACTTCTGAGCGCTCGAACCCCTTAGAAATGGTAAAAAAACATGTCAGGCTTAAGAATCGTTCAAAACTATTATCCGAGCTAAGAGATAGGCCAAAAATACGATTTGGAACCCCACGAACAAAGAACAACCGTGAAAAATCGAACTTCAATATTTTCAGTTGCAAAGATCACGAACCCCTTAAAAATAGTAAAAAAATACCATGTCAGGCTTTGGAATCGCTCAAAAATATTATCCTATCTAGGAGTTAAGCCAACAAATACGATTTGGGCCCCCACGAACAAAGAAAGAATGCGAAAAATCGGACTTCGATATTTTCAATTTCATAGATCACAAACCCCTTAAAAATGGTAAATAAAACATGTCAGGCTTTGAAATTGCTCAAAAATGTAATCGGAGTTAGGAGTTAGGCCTAAAATACGATTTGGGCCCCCACGAATAAAGAACCGACACGAAAAATCGGACTTTAAGATTTTTAGCTTGTGAGTTCGAACCCCATTAGAAATGGTAAAACAACATGTCAGGCGTTGGAATCGCTCAAAAATGTTGTCCGAGCTAGGAGGTAGGCCTAAAATACGATTTGGGCCCCGACGAACAAAGAACCTACGCGAAAAATTGGACTTCTAAATTTTTAGCTTCTGAGCAGTCGCACCCCTTAGAAATGGTACAAAAAAACAGGTTAGGCTTTGGAATCGGTCAAAAATGTTATTCGAGCTTGGAGGTAGGCCTAAAATACGATTTGGGCCCCCACGAACAAAGAATGGACGCGAAAAATCGGACTTCAATTTTTTTTAGCTTCTGAGTGGTCGAACCCCTTAGAAATGATAAAAAAAACATGTCAGGCTTTGCAATCGCTTAAAAATATTATCTGAGCTAGGAGTTAGGCCTAAAATACGATTTGGGCCCCCACGAACAAAGAACCGACGCGAAAAATCGGACTTCAAAATTTTTAGCTTCTGAGCGCTCGAACTCCTTAAAAATGAAAAAAAAAACATGTCATGGTTTGAAATCACTCAAAAATATTATCCGAGCTAGGAGTTAGGCAAAAACTACGATTTGGGCCCCCACGAATAAAGAACCAACGCGAAAAATCGGACTTCGATATTTTCAGCTAATGAGCGCTCGAACCCCTTAGAATCGGTTAAAAAAACATGTCAGGCTTTGGATTCTGTCGAAAATTTTATCCGAGCTAGGATTTAGGCAAAAATACGATTTGGCCCCCACGACCAAAGAACCCACGCGAAAAATCGGACTTCAACATTTTCTGTTTCTGATTCCTCGGACCCCTTAGAAATGGTAAATAAACATGTCAGGCTTTGGAATCGCTCAAAAATGTTCTCCGAGCTTAAAGTTAGGCCAAAAATACGAATTGGGCCCCCAAGGAAATTATGGTTTGGGCCCCCACGAACAAAAAACGGACGCGAAAAATCGAACTTCATTATTTTCAGTTTCTGAGCGCTCGAACCCCTTAGAAATGGTAAAAAAACATGTCAGGCCTTGGAATCGCTTAAAAATGTTATCCGAGCTAGGAGTTAGGTCTAAAATACGATTTTGGCCCCACGACCAAAGAACCGACCAGAAAAATCGGACTTCAATATTTTAAGTTTCTCAATCCTCGAACCCGTTACAAATGGTAAAAAAACATGTCAGGCCTAGGAATCGCTCAAAAATGTTATCCAAGCTAGGAGTTAGGCCAAAAATACGATTTGGGCCCCCACAAACAAAGACCGACGTGAAAAATCGGACTTTAATATTTTCAGTTTCTGAGCGATCGAACTCCTTAGAAATGGTAAAAAAAACATGACAGGCTTTGGAATCGCTCAAAAATGTTATCCGAGCTAAGAATTATTTCAAAAATACGATTTGGGCCCCCATGAACAATTAACCGACGCGAAAAATCGTAATTTGAAATTTTCTGTTTCTGAGAGCTCGAACCCCTTAGAAATTGTAAAAAAAAACATGTCAGGCTTTGGAATCGTCCAAAAATATTATCTGACCTAGGAGATAGGCCAAAAATACGATTTGGAACCCCACGATCAAAGAACAACCGCGAAAAATCAGACTTCAAAATGTTTTTCTTCAGAGCGCTCGAACCTTTTAAAATGGTAAAAAAAACATGTCTGGCTTTGCAATCGCTCAAGAATGTTATCCGAACTAGGAGTTTGGCTTAAAATACGATTTGGGCCCCCACGAAAAAAGAAAGAACGAGAAAAATCGGACCTAGATATTTTCAGCTTCCGAGATCAAGAACCCCTACAAAATGGTAAAAAAACATGTCAGGTTTTGGAATCGCTCAAAAATGTTATCCGAGCTACGAGTTAGGCCTAAAATACGATTTGGTCCCCCACGAACAAAGATCGAACAAGAAAAATCGGACTTCGATATTTTCAGTTTGTGAGAGCTCGAACCCCTATGAAATGGTAAAAAAACATGTCAAGCTTTAAAATCACTTAAAAATATTATCCGAGCTAAGACTAAGGCCAAAAATACGTTTTGGCCCCCCACGATTAACCGACGCTAAAAATCGAACTTCAAAATTTTTAGCTTCTGACCGCTCGAACCCCTTAGATATGGTTAAAAAAACATGTCAAGCTTGGGAATCGCTCAAAAATATTATCCGAGCTAGGATTTAGGCCAAAAATACGATTTGGGCCCCCACGAGCAAAGAACCAACGCGAAAAATCGAACTTCAAAATTTTTAGCTTCTGACCGCTCGAACCCTTAGACATGGTTAAAAAACGATTTCAAGCTTTGGAATCGATCAAAAATGTTATCCGAGTTAGGAGTTTGGCCAAAATAACGATTTGGGCCCCAATAAATAAAGAACCGACGCAAAAAATCGGAGTTCAAAATTTTCATCTTCAGAGCGCTCCAACCACTTAGAAATGGTAAAAAACATGTCAGGCTTTGGAATTGCTCAAAAATGATATCCGAGCTAGGAGTTAGGCCAAAAATACGATTTGGGCCCCACGAACAATTAACCGACGCGAAAAATCGGACTTCAAAATTTTCAGCTTCAGAGCGCTCGATCCCCTTAATAATGGTAAAAAAAACCATGTCAGGCTCTGGATTCGCTCAAAAATATTATTCGAGCAAGGAGTTAGGCCAAAAATACGATTTGGCCCCCACGAACAATTAACCGACGCTAAAAATCGAACTTCAAAATTTTTAACTTCTGACCGCTTGAACCCCTTACAAATGGTTAAAAAACCATGTCAAGCTTTGGAATCGCTCAAAAATTTTATCCGAGCAAGAAGTTTGGCCAAAAATACGATTTGGGCCCCAACGAACAAAGAACCGACGCTAAAAATCGGACTTCAAAATTTTCATCTTCTGAGCACTCGAACCCCTTAGAAATAGTAAAAAAAAAGTTTGGCTTTTGAATCGCTCAAAAATGATATCCGAGCCAGGAGTTAGGCAAAAAATACGATTTGGGCCCCCACGAACAAAGAACCAACACGAAAAATCGACTTCGATATTTTCATCTTCTTAGATCATGAACCCCTTAAAAATGGTAAAAAAAAACTTGTCAGGCTTTGGAATCGCTCAAAAATGTTATCCGAGCTAGGAGTTAGGCCAAAAATACGATTTGGGCCCCACAAACAATTAACTGACGCGAAAAATCGGACTTCAAAAATTTTCAGCTTCTGAGCGCTCGAACCCCTTAGAAATGGAAAAAAACATGTAAGGCTTTGGAATCGCTCAAAAATGTTATCCGAGCTCGGAGTGAGGCCAAAAATACTATTTTGGCCCCCATGAACAAAGAACCAACGCGAAAAATCGGACTTCAAAATTTTTAGTTCTGAGAGCTCGAACCCCTTAGAAATGGTAAAAAAACATGTGAGGCTCAGGAATCGCTCAAAAATGTTATCCGATCTGGGAGTTAAGACAAAAATACGATTTGGGCCCTCACGAACAAAGAAAGAACGCGAAAAATCGAACTTCGATATTTTCAACTTCAGAGATCACAAACCCCCTAAAAGTGGTAAAAAAAACATGTCAGGCTTTGGAATCGCTCAAAAATGTAATCGGAGCTAGGAGTAAGGCCTAAAATACGATTTGGGACCCCACGAATAGAGAACCGACACGAAAAATCGGACTTCAAAATTTTTAGCTTATGAGTACTCTAACCCCTTAGAAATGGTAAAAAAACATGTCAGGCTTTGGAATCGCTAAAAAATGTTATCCAAGCTAAGAGTTAGGCCAAAAATACAATTTGGGCCCCCACGAATAAAGAACCAAAGCGAAAAATCGAACTTCGATATTTTAAGCTTTTGAGATCAGGAACCCCTTAAATATGGTAAAAAAAACATGTCAGGCTTTGGAATCGCTCAAAAATTTTATCCGAGCTAAAAGTTACGCCAAAAATACGATTTGGGCCCCCATGAACAATTAACCGACGCGAAAAATCGGATTTCATAACTCCTTAGAAATGGTAAAAAAACATGTCAGGCTTTGGAATCGCCCAAAAATGATATCCGAGCTAAGAGTTAGGCCAAAAATACGATTTGGGCCCCCATGAAAAATTAACCGACGAGAAAAATCGGACTTTAAAATTTTCTCCTTCTGAGCGCTAGAACCCCTTAGAAATGGTAAAACAAACATTTCAGGCTTTGGAACCGTTCAAAAAATTATCCGAGCTAGGAGTTACGCCAAAAATACGTTTTGGACCCCCACGAACAAATTACCAACGCGAAAAATCGAACTTCAATATTTTCAGCTGCAGAGATCACGAACCCCTAAAATGGAAATAAAAAACCTTGTAAGGCTTTGGAATCGCTCAAAAAGGTTATCCGAGCTAGGAGTTAGGCCTAAAATACGATTTGGGCCCCCACGAACAAATACCTGACGTGAGAATCGGACTTCAAAATTTTTAGCTTATGAAAGCTGGAACCCCGTAGAAATTGTAAAAAATACATGTCAGGCTTTGGAATCGGTCAAAAATGTTATCCAAGCTAGGATTTAGGCCTAAAATACGATTTGGGCCCCCACGAACACAGAACCAACGCGAAAAGTCGGACTTCAAAATTTTTAGCTTCTGAGCGCTCTAAGGCTTTAGAAATGCTAAAAAAAACATGTCAGGCTTTGGAATCGCTCATAAATGATATCCGAGCAAGGAGTTAGGCAAAAAATACGATTTGGGCCCCCACAAACAAAGAACCAACACGAAAAATGGGACTTCTATATTTTCAGCTTTTGAGAACACGAACCCCTAAAAATGATAAAAAAAACATGTCAGGCTTCGCAATCGCTCAAAAATGTTATCCGAGCTAGGAGTTAGGCCTAAAATACGATTTGGGCCCCCACGAACAGATAACCGACGTGAAAAATCGGACTTCAAAATATTTAGCTTCTGAGTGTTCGAAACCCTTAGAAACGGTTAAAAAACATGTTAGGCTTTGGAATTGCTCAAAAATATTATCCGAGCTAAGAGTTAGGCCAAAAATACGATTTGGGCCCCCATGAACAATTAACCGACGCGGAAAATCGGACTTCAAAATTTTCTGCTTCTGAAAGTTTGAACCCCTTAGAAATGGTAAAAAAAACATGTCAAGCTTTGGAATCGTTCAAAAATATTATCCGAGCTAGGAAATAGGCCAAAAATACGATTTGGAACCCCATGAACAAAGAACAACCGCGAAAAATCGAACTTCTATATTTTCAGCTGCAGAGATCACCTACCCCTTAAAAATGGTAAAAAAAAACCATGTCAGGCTTTGGAATCGCTCAAAAATGTTATCCGATCTAGGAGTTAAGCCAAAAATATGAATTGGGCCCCCACGAACAAAGAAAGAACGCAAAAAATTGGACTTTGATATTTTCAACTTCAGAGATCACAAACCCCTTAAAAATGGTAAAAAAAACATGTCAGGCTTTGGAATCGCTCAAAAATGTAACCGGACCTAGGAGTTAGGCCTAAAATACGATTTGGGCCCCCACGAAAAAAAAACCCACACGAAAAATCATACTTCAAAATTTTTAGCTTGTGAGTACTCGAACCCCTTAGAAATGGTAAAAAACATGTCAGGCTTTGGAATCTCTCAAAAATGTTATCCGGGCTAAGAGTTAGGCCAAAAATACAATTTGGGCCCCCACGAACAAAAAACCAAAGCGAAAAATCGAACTTCGATATTTTAAGCTTCCGAGATCACGAACCCCTTAAATATGGTAAAAAAACCATGTCAGGCTTTGGAATCGCTCAAAAATGTTGTCCGAGCTAGGAGGTAGGCCTAAAATACGATTTGGGCCCCCACGAACAAATAACCTACGCGAAAAAAAGGACTTCAATTTATTTAGCTTCTGAGCAGTCGAACCCCTTAGAAATGGTAAATTAACAGGTTAGGCTTTGGAATCGGTCGAAAATGTTATTCGATCTAGGAGTTAGACCTAAAATACAGTTTGGGCCCCCACGAACAATGAACGGACGCGGAATATCGGACTTCATTATTTTCAGTTTCAGAGCGCTCGAACTCGTTAGAAATGGTAAAAAAAACATGTCAGGCTTTGGAATCGATCAAAAATGTTAGCCGAGCTAACAGTTAGGCCAAAAATACGATTTGGGCCCCCACGAACAAAGAACCGACGCGAAAAATTGAGTTCAATTTTTTTAGCTTTTGAGCGGTCGAACCCCTTCGTAATGGTAAAAAAACATGTCAGGCTTTGGAATCGCTTAAAAATATTATCCGAGCTAGGAGTTAGGCCTAAAATACGGTTTGGGACCCCACGAATATAGAACTGACGCGAAATATCAGACTTCAAAATTTTTAGCCTCTGAGCGCTCGAAAACCATAGAAATGATATAAAAAAACATGTCATGGTTTGGAATCGCTCAAAAATATTATCCGAGTTAGGCAAAAAATACGATTTGGGCCCCCTCGAATAAAGAACCAACGCGAAAAATCGGACATCGATATTTTCAGCTTATGGGCGCTCGAACCCCTTAGAATCGGTTAATCGATCAAAAATGTTATCCGAGCTAGGATTTAGGCAAAAATACTTTTTGGTCCCCAAGACCAAAGAACCGACGCGAAAAATCAGACTTCAATATTTTCAGGCTTTGGAATCGATCAAAAATGTTAGCCGAGCTAGGAGTTAGGCCAAAAATACGATTTGGGCCCCCACGAACAAAAAACCGACGCGAAATATTGAACTTCAATTTTTTTAGCTTCTGAGCGGTCGAACCCCTTAGAAATGGTAAAAAAACATGTCAGGCTTTGGAATCGCTTAAAAATGTTATCCGAGCTAGGAGTTAGGCCTAAAATACGATTTGGGCCCCCACGAACAAAGAACTGACGCGAAAAATCGGACTTCAAAATTTTTAGCCTCTGAGCGCTCGAAAACCTTAGAAATGATTTAAAAAAACATGTCATGGTTTGGAATCGCTCAAAAATATTATCCGAGCTAGGAGTTAGGCAAAAAATACGATTTGGGCCCCCACGAATAAAGAACCAACGCGAAAAATTGGACTTCTATATTTTCAGCTTATGAGTGCTCGAACCCCTTCGAATCGGTTAAAAAAACATCTAAGGCTTTGGAATCGGTCAAAAATGTTATCCGAGCTAGGATTTAGTGCAAAATACTTTTTGGCCCCCACGACCAAAAAACCGACGCGAAAAATCAGACTTCAATATTTTCAGTTTCTGATTCCTCGAACCCCTTAAAAATGGTAAAAAAAACATGTTAGGCCTAGGAATTGCTCAAAAATGTTATCCGAACTAGGAGTTAGGCCAAAAATACGATGTGGGCCCAAATGAACAAAGGACCGACGTGAAAAATAGGACTTCAATATTTTCAGTTTCTGAGCGCTCAAACCCCTTAGAAATGGTAAAAAAAACATGACAGGCTTTAGAATCGCTCATAAATGATATTCGAGCTAGGAGTTAGGCAAAAAATACGATTTGGGCCCCTACGAACAAAGAACCAACACGAAAAATGGGACTTCGATATTTTCAGCTTCAGAGATCACGAATCCCTTAAAAATGGTTAAAAAAACATGTCAGGCCTTGGAATCGCTCAAAAATATTATCCGAGCTAGGAGTTAGGCCTAAAATATGATTTGGGCCACCACGAACAATGAACCAACGCGAAAAATCGAACTTCAATATTTTCAGCTTCTGAGATCACGAACCCCTTAAAAATGCGAAAAAAAACATGTATGGCTTTGGAATCGCTCAAAAATCTTATCCGAGCTAGGAGTTAGGCCTAAAATACGATTTGGCCCCACGAACAAAAAACCGACACGAAAAATCAGACTTCAAAATTTTTAGATTGTCAGTACTCGAACCCCTTAGAAATGGTAAAAAACATGTCAGGCTTTGGAATCTCTCAAAAATGTTATTCGGGCTAAGAGTTAGGCCAAAAATACAATCTAGGCCCCCACGAACAAAAAACCAAAGCGAAAAATCGAACTTCGATATTTTAAGCTTCTGAGATCACGAACCCCTTAAAAATAGTAATGAAACATGTCAGGCTATGGACTCACTCAAAAATGTTATTCGAGCTAGGAGTTAGGTCTAAAATACAATTTGGGCCCCCACGAACAAAGAACCGACGTGAAAATTTGGGCTTCTAAGTTTTTAGCTTCTGAGCGATCGAACCCCTTAGGAATGGTAAAAAAACATGTCAGGCTTAGGAATCGCTCAAAAATGTTATCCGAGCTAGGAGTTAGGCCAAAAATACGATTTGCGCCCCCACAAACAAAGAACCGACGTGAAAAATCGGACTTCAATATTTTCAGATCCTGAGCGCTCGAACCCCTTATAAATGGTAAAAAAAACATGACAGGCTTTGGAATCGCTCAAAAATGTTATCCGAGCTAAGAGTTAGGCCAAAAATACGATTTGGTCCCCCATGAACAATTAACCGACGCCAAAAATCGGACTTAAAAATTTTCTGCTTCTGAGAGCTCGAACCCCTTAGAAATGGTAAAAAAAACATGTCAAGCTTTGGAATCGTTCAAAAATATTATCCGAGCTAGGAGATAGGCCAAAAATACAATTTGGGACCCCACGAATAAAGAACCAAAGCGAAAAATCGATCTTCGATATTTTCAGCTTTTGAGATCACGAACCCCTTAAATATGGTAAAAAAAACATGTCAGGCTTTGGAATCGCTCACAAAATTTATCCGAGGTAAAAGTTACGCAAAAAATACGATTTGGGCCCGCATGAACAATTAACCGACGCGAAAAATCGGACTTCAAAACTCCTTAGAAATGGTAAAAAAAACATGTCAGGCTCTGAAATCGCTCATTAATGTTATCCGAGCTAAGAGTTAGGCCAAAAATACGATTTGGGCCCCAATGAAAAATTAACCGACGCGAAAAATCGGACTTCAAAATTTTCTCCTTCTGAGCGCTCGAACCCCTTAGAAATTGTAAAACAAACATTTCCGGCTTTGGAATCGTTCAAAAAAATTTATCCGAGCTAGGAGTTACGCCAAATATACGTTTTGGACCCCCACGAACAAATAACCAACGCGAAAAATCGAACTTCAATATTTTCACATGCAGAGATTACGAACCCCTTTAAAATGGTAATAAAAAACGTTGTAAGGCTTTGGAATCGCTCAAAAATGTTATCCGAGCTAGGAGTTAGGCCTAAAATACGATTTGGGCCCCTCGGAACAAATATCTGACGTGAAAATCGGACCTCAAATTATTTAGCTTATGAGCGCTGGAACCCCGTAGAAATTGTAAAAAATACATGTCAGGCTTTGGAATCGGTCAAAAATGTTATCCGAGCTAGGATTTAGGCCTAGAATACGATTTGGGCCCCCACGAAAAAAGAACCAACGCGAAAAATCGGACTTCAAAATTTTTAGCTTCTGAGCGCTCTAAGGCTTTAGAAATGGTAAAAAAAACATGTCAGGCTTTGGAATCGCTCATAAATGATATCCGAGCTAGGAGTTAGGCAAAAAATACGATTTGGTCCCCCACGAACAAAGAACCAACACGAAAAATGGGACTTCTATATTTTTAGCTTTTGAGAACACGAACCCTTAGAAATGGTAAAAAAAAACATGTCAGGCTTTGGAATCGCTCAAAAATGTTATCTGGGTTAGGAGTTATGCCTAAAATACGATATGGGCCCCCACGAACAAAGAACCGACGCGAAAAATTGGACTTCAATATTTTCAGCTTCTGAGATCACGAACCCCTTAAAAATGCGAAAAAAGACATTCATGGCTTTGGAAACGCTCAAAAATGTTATCCGAGATAGGAGTTAGGGCAAAAATACGATTTACGCCTCTACGAACAAAGAACCGATGCGAAAAATCGGACATCAAAATATTTAGCTTCTGAGTGTTCGAACCCCTTAGAAATGGTAAAAAAACATGTTAGGCTTTCGAATTGCTCAAAAATGTTATTCGAGCTAGGAGTTAGGTCTAAAATACGATTTGGGCCCCCACGAACAAAGAACCGACGTGAAAAATCGGACTTCAAATTTTTTAGCCATTGAGCGCTCGAACCCCTTAGAAATGGTAAAAAAACATGTCAGGCCTAGAAATCGCTCAAAAATGTTATCCGAGCTAGGAGTTAGTCCGAAAATACGATTTGGGCCCCCACGAACAAAGAACCGACGTGAAAAATCGGACTTCAATATTTTCAGATCCTGAGCGCTCGAACCCCTTAGAAATGGTTAAAAAAACATGACAGGCTTTGGAATCGCTCAAAAATGTTATCCGCGATAAGAGTTAGGCCAAAAATAATAAACCGACGCGAAAAATCAGTCTTCAAAACTTTCTGCTTCTGAGAGCTTGAACCCCTTAGAAATGGTAAAAAAAACATGTCAAGCTTTGGAATCGTTCAAAAATATTATCCGAGCTAGGAGATAGGCCAAAAATACGATTTGGAACCCCACGAACAAAGAACAACCGCGAAAAATCGAACTTCTATATTTTCAGCTGCAGAGATCACCTACCCCTTAAAAATGGTAAAATAAAACCATGTCAGGCTTTGGAATCGCTCAAAAATGTTATCCGATTTAGGAGTTAAGCCAAAAATATGATTTGGGCCCCCACGAACAAAGAAAGAACGCGAAAAATCGGACTTCGATATTTTCAACTTCAGAGATCACGAACCCCTTTAAAATGGTAAAAAAAACATGTCAGGCTTTGGAATCGCTCAAAAATGTAAACGGACCTAGGAGTTAGGCCTAAAATACGATTTGGGCCCCCACGAACAAAAAACCGACACGAAAAATCAGACTTCAAAATTTTTCGCTTGTGAGTACTCGAACCCCTTAGAAATGGTAAAAAACATGTCAGGCTTTGGAATCTCTAAAAAATGTTATCCGAGCTAAGAGTTAGGCCAAAAATAAAATTTAGGCCCCCACGAACAAAAAACTAAAGCGAAAAATCGAACTTCGATATTTTCAAAAAAACATGTCAGGCTTTGGAATCGCTCAATAATGTTGTCTGAGCTAGGCGGTAGGCCTAAAATACGATTTGGGCCCCCACGAACAAAGAACCTATGCGAAAAATCGGACTTCAATTTTTTTAGCTTCTAAGCAGTCGAACCCCTTAGAAATGTTAAAAAAAATAGGTTAGGCTTTGGAATCGGTCAGAAATGTTATTCGAGCTAGGAGTTAGACCTAAAATACAATTTGGGCCCCCACGAACAAAGAACGGACGCGAAAAATCGGACTTCATTATTTTCAGTTTCTGAGCGCTCGAACCCCTTAGAAATGGTAAAAAAACATGTCAGGCTTTGGAATTGCTCAAAAATTTTATCCGAGCTAAAAGTTACGCCAAAAATACGCTTCGGGCCCCTATGAACAATTAACCGACGTGAAAAATCGGACTTCAAAACTCCTTAGAAATGGTAAAAAAACATGTCAGGCTTTGGAATCGCTCAAAAATAGTATCCGAGCTAAGAGTTAGGCCAAAAATACGATTTGGGCCCCCATGAAAAATTAACCGACGCGAAAAATCGGACTTCGATATTTTCAGCTTATGAGCGCTCGAACCCCTTAGAATCGGTTAAAAAAACATGTCAGGCTTTGAAATCGGTCAAAAATGTTATCCGAGCTAGGATTTAGTGCAAAATACCTTTTGGCCCCCACGACCAAAGAACCGACGAGAAAAATCAGACTTCAATATTTTCAGTTTCTGATTCCTCGAACCCCTTAGAAATGGTAAAAAATCATGTGAGGCATAGGAATCGCTCAAAAATATTATCCGAGCTAGGAGTTAGGCCAAATATACGATTTGGGCCTTCACGAACAAAGAACCGACGTGAAAAATCGAACTTCAAAATTTTCTGCTTCTGAGCGCTCGAACCCCTTAGAAATGGTAAAAAAAACAAGTTAGGCTTTGGAATCGTTCAAAAATATTATCCGAGCTAGGAGATAGGCAAAAAATACGATTTGGAACCCCACGAACAATGAACAACGGCGAAAAATCGAACTTCAATATTTTCAGCTTGAGAGATCACGAACCCCTTAAAAATGTTTAAAAAAAAACCATGTCAGGCTTTTGAATCGCTCAAAAATGTTATCCGAGCTAGGAGTTAGGCCTAAAATGCGATTTGGGCCCCCACTAACAAAGAACTGACACGAAAAATCGGACTTCAAAATTTTTAGCTTATGAGTAGTCGAACCCCTTAGAAATGGTAAAAAAACATGTCAGGCTTTGGAATCGCTCAAAAATGTTATCCGAGCTAAGAGTTAGGCCAAAAATATAATTTGGGCCCCCACGAATAAAGAACCAAAGCGGAAAATCGAACTTCTATATTTTCAGCTTTTGAGATCACGAACCCCTTAAATATGGTAAAAAAAACATGTCAGGCTTTGGAATCGCTCAAAAAATTTATCCGGGCTAAAAGTTACGCCAAAAATACGATTTGGGCCCCCATGAACAATTAACTGACGCGAAAAATCGGACTTCAAAACTCCTTAGAAATGGTAAAAAAAACATGTCAGGCTTTGGAATCGCTCAAAAATGTTATCCGAGCTAAGAGTTAGGCCAAAAATACGATTTGGGCCCCCATGAAAAATTAACCGACGCGAAAAATCGGACTTCAAAATTTTCTCCTTCTGAGCGCTCGAACCCCTTAGAAATGGTAAAACAAACATTTCCGGCTTTCAAATCGTTCAAAAAAATTATCCGAGCTAGGAGTTACGCCAAAAATACGTTTTGGACCCCCACGAACAAATTACCAACGCGAAAAATCGAACTTCAATATTTTCAGCTGCAGAGATCAAGAACCCCTTTAAAATGGTAATAAAAAACCTTGTAAGGCTTTGAAATCGCTCAAAAATGTTATCTGAGCTAGGAGTTAGGCAAAAAAATACGATTTGAGCCCCCGCGAATAAAGAACCAACATGAAAAATCAGACTTCGATATGTTAAGTTCTGAGATCACGAACCCCTTAAAAATAGTAATAAAACATGTCAGGCTATGCAATCGATCAAAAATGTTATTCGAGCTAGGAGTTAGGTCTAAAATACGATTTGGTCCCCCACGAACAAAGAACAGACGTGAAAAATCGGACTTCAAATTTTTTAGCTTCTGAGCGCTCGAACCCTTTTGAAATGGTTAAAAAACATGTCAGGCCTAGGAATCGCTCAAAAATGTTATCCGAGCTAGGAGTTAGGCAAAAAATACGATTTAGGCCCCCATGAACAGAGAACCGACGTGAAAAATCGGACTTCAATATTTTCAGATCCTGAACGCTCGAACCCCTTAGAAATCGTTAAAAAAAACATGACAGGCTTTGGAATCGCTCAAAAATGTTATCCGAGCTAAGAGTTAGGCCAAAAATACGATTTGGGCCCCCATGAACCATTAACAGACGCGAAAAATTGGACTTCAAAATTATCTGCTTCTCAGAGCTCGAACCCCTTAGAAATGGTAAAAAAACATGTCAAGCTTTGGAATCGTTCAAAAATATTATCCGAGCTAGGAGATAGGCCAAAAATACGATTTGGAACCCCACGAACAAAGAACAACCGCGAAAAATCGAACTTCAATATTTTCAGCTCCAAAGATCACGAACCCCTTAAAATGGTAAAAAAAAACCATGTCAGGCTTTGGAATCGCTCAAAAATTTTATCCGACCTAGGAGTTAGGCCTAAAATGCGATTTGGGCCCCCACGAACAAAGAACCGACACGAAAAATCAGACTTAAAATTTTTAGCTTCTGAGTAGTCGAACCCCTTAGAAATGATAAAAAAACATGTCAAGCTTTGGAATCGCTCAAGAATGTTATCCGAGCTAAGAGCTAGGCCAAAAATACAATTTGGGCCCCCACGAATAAAGAACCAAAACGAAAAATCGATCTTCGATATTTTCAGCTTTTGAGATCACGAACCCCTTAAATATGGTAAAAAAAACATGTCAGGCTTTTAAATCGCTCAAAAATTTTATCCGAGCTAAGAGTTATGCCAAAAATACGATTTGGGCCCCCATGAAAAATTAACCGACGCGAAAAATCGGACTTCAAAATTTTCTCCTTCTTAGCGCTCGAACCCCTTAGAAATGGTAAAACAAACATTTCCGGCATTGGAATCGTTCAAAAAAATTATCCGAGCTAGGAGTTACGCCAAAAATACGTTTTGGACCCCCACGAACAAATAACCAACGCGAAAAATCGAACTTCAATATTTTCAGCTGCAGAGATCACGAACCCCTTTAAAATGGTAATAAAAAACCTTGTAAAGCTTTGGAATTGCTCAAAAATGTTATCCGAGCTAGGAGTTAGTCCTAAAATACGATTCGGGCCCCCACGAACAAATACCTGACGTGAAAATCGGACTTCAAAATTTTTAGCTTATGAGCTCTGGAACCCTGTAGAAATGGTAAAAAATAAATGTCAGGCTTTGGAATCGGTCAAAAATGTTATCCGAGCTAGGATTTAGGCCTAAAATACGATTTGGGCCCCCACGAACAAAGAACCAACGCGAAAAATCGGACTTCAACATTTTTAGCTTTTTGAGCGCTTCTAAGGCTTTAGAAATGGTAAAAAAAACCATATCAGGCTTTGGAATCGCTCTTAAATGATATCCGAGCTAGGAGTTAGGCAAAAAATAAGATTTGGGCCCCCACGAACAAAGAACCAACACGAAAAATGGGACTTCTATATTTTCAGCTTTTGAGAACACGAACCCCTAAAAATGGTAAAAAAAAAACATGTGAGGCTTTGGAATATCTCAAAAATGTTATCCGTGCTAGGAGTTAGGCCTAAAATACGATTTGGACCCCCACGAACAAAGAACCGACGTGAAAAATAGGATTTCAATATTTTCAGTTTCTGAGCGCTCATACCCCTTAGAAATGGTAAAAAAAACATGACAGGCTTTAGAATCGCTCATAAATGATATTCGAGCTAGGAGTTAGGCAAAAAATACGATTTGGGCCCCTACGAACAAAGAACCAACACCAAACATGGGACTTCGATATTTTCAGCTTTAGAGATCACCAACCCCTTAAAAATGGTTAAAAATACATGTCAGGCTTTGGAATCGCTCAAAAATATTATCCGAGCTAGGAGTTAGGACTAAAATACGATTTGGGCCACCACGAACAAAGAACCAACGCGAAAAATCGGACTTCAATATTTTCAGCTTCTGAGATCACGAACCCCTTAAAAATGCGAAAAAAAACATGTATGGCTTTGGAATCGATCAAAAATCTTATCCGAGCTAGGAGTTAGGCCAAAAATACGATTTAGGCCCCTACGAACAAAAAACCGACGCGAAAAATCGGACTTCAAAATATTTAGCTTCTGAGATCACGAACCCCTTAAAAATGCGAAAAAAAAATGTATGGCTTTGGAATCTCTCAAAAATGTTATCCGAGCTAAGAGTTTGGCCAAAAATACAATTTGGGCCCCCACGAACAGAAAACCAAAGTGAAAAATCGAACTTCGATATTTTCAACTTCTGAGATCACGAACCCCCTAAATATGGTAAAAAAACATGTCAGGCTTTGGAATCGCTCAAAAATGTTGTCCGAGCTAGGAGGTAGGCCTAAAATACGATTTGGGCCCCCACGAACAAAGAACCTACGCGAAAAATCAGACTTCAATTTTTTTAGCTTCTGAGCAGTCGAACCACTTAAAAATGGTAAAAAAAACCGGTTAGGCTTTGGAATCGGTCAAAAATGTTATTCGAGCTAGGAGTTAGGCCTAAAATACGGATTGGGCCCCCACGAACAAAGAACGTACGCGAAAAATCGGACTTCATTATTTTCAGTTTCTGAGCGCTTGAACCCCTTAGAAATGGTAAAAAAAACATGTCAGGCTTTGGAATCGATCAAAAATGTTAGCCGAGGTAGGAGTTAGGCAAAAAATACGATTTGGGCCCCCACGAACAAAAAACTGACGCGAAAAACTGAACTTCAAATTTTTTAGCTACTGAGCGCTCGAACCCCTTAGATATAATAATGAAACATGTCAGGCTTTGGAATCGCTCAAAAATGTAATCGGAGCTAGGAGTTAAGCCTAAAATACTATTTGGGCCCCCACGAACAAAGAACCGACACGAAAAATCGGACTTCAAAATTTTTAGCTTGTGAGTACTCGAACCCCTTAGAAATGGTAAAAAAACATGTCAGGCTTTGGAATCGCTCAAAAATGTTATCCGAGCTAAGAGTTAGGCCAAAAATACAATTTGGGCCCCCACGAACAAAGAACCAAAGCTAAAAATCGAACTTCGATATTTTCAGCTTGTGAGATCACGAACCCCTTAAAAATGGTTTAAAAAACATGTCAGGCTTTGGAATCGCTCAAAAACATTACCCGAGGTAGGAGTTAGGCCGAAAATACAATTTGGGCCACAGCGAACAAAGAACCAACGTGAAAAATCGGACTTCAATATTTTCAGCTTCTAAGATCACGAACCCCTTAAAAATGGTAAAATAAAACCATGTCAAGCTTTGGAATCGCTCAAGAATGTTATCCAAGCTAGGAGTTTGGCCAAAAATACGATTGGGGCCCCACGAACAATTTACCGACGCGAAAAATCGGACTTTAAAATTTTCAGCTTCCGAGCGCTAGAACCCCTTAGAAATGGAAAAAAATAATGTCAGGCTTTGGAATCACTCAAAAATGTTATCCGAGTTAGGAGTTAGGCTAAAAATACGATTTCACCCCCACGAAAAAAGAAAGAACGCGAAAAATCTGACTTCAATATTTTGAGCTCTGAGATCAAGAATCCCTTAAAATGGTAAAAAAAACCATGTCAGGCTCTGGAATCGCTCAAAAATGTTATCCGAGCTAGGAGTTAGGCCAAAAATACGATTTGGGCCCCCACAAACAAAGGACCGACGCGAAAAATCAGACTTACAAATTTTTTCTCTTCTGGGTTGTCGAACCCCTTAGAAATGGTAAAAAAAAAACATGTCAGGTTTTGGCATCGCTCAAAAATGTTATGCGAGCTAGGAGTTTGGCCTAAAATACGATTTGGGCCCCCACGAACAAAGAACCAACGGGAAAAATCGGACTTCAAAATTTTTAACTTCCGAGCGCTCGAACCCCTTACAAATGGTAAAAAAACATGTCAGGCTTTGGAATCGCTCAAAAATGTTATCCGAGCTAGGAGTTAGGCAAAAAATACGATTTGGGCCCCCACGAACAAAGAACCAACGCGAAAAATAGGACTTCGATATATTTTGCTTCTGAGATCACGAACCCCTTAAAAATGGTAAAAAACATGTGAGGCTTTGAATTCGCTCACAATGTTATCTGAGCTAGGAGTTAGGCCTAAAATACGATTTGGGCCCCCACGAACAAAGGACCGACGAGAAAAATCGGACTTAAATTTTTTTTAGCTTCTGAGCGGTCGAACCCTTTAGAAATGGTAAAAAAACATGTCAACCTTTGGCGTCGGTCAAAAATGTTATCCGAGCTAGGAGTGAGGCCAAAAATACGATTTAGGCCCCCACGAACAAACAACCAACGCGAAAAATCGAACTTCGATATTTTCAGCTTCTGAGATCACGAAACCCTTAAAAATGGTAAAAAAATATGTCAGGCTTTGGAATCGCTCAAAAATGTTATCCGAGCTAGGAGTTAGGCCTAAAATACGATTTAAGCCCCCACAAACAAAGGACCGACGCGAAAAATCAGACTTACAATGTTTTTCGCTTCTGGGTTGTCGAACCCCTTAGAAATGGTAAAAAAAAACATGTCAGGTTTTGGGATCGCTCAAAAATGTTATGCGAGCTAGGAGTTTGGCCTATAATACTATTGGAAAAATTGCCTAGAATAATATAACCTTTTGGCGATTCGCAAATATAATGTAACCTAAAGATTATTCTGGAATAATGCAACCTTTATACCCCATTTATTTTAAACAGGACAAATGACCGGTAACCTGAAGCATTGGTAATTTTTTATTTAAAAGTTTAAATTTTAATTAATATTAATATATAAAAAACATTAAAAAAAACCCAACCCCCCCCACCCCAGGCCACCCTCCCCGCCCCCAACCCCACCCCAGCCCCAACCTCCCCACCCCAGCCCACCCTCCCCGCCCCCAACCCCACCCCAACCCCAACCTCCCCCACGAAACTCCCCAACCCCCGCAACCGCTGCCGCCGCTGCTATCAACTCCCACTCTCGCACCCGCTGCCGCCGCTTCTAACAACCCCCACTCCCGCACCCGCTGCCGCCGCTGCTAACAACCCCCACTCCCGCACCCGCTGCCGCCGCTGCTATCAACCCACACGCCCCGCCGCCGCCGCTATTAACCCCTGCCTCTATCAAACGAACAAAGGGAAGGAGGGTGTGCGAAAATGGTCGTTTTGCAGGCACTGTGGACGGAGGCGTGGTACGATGTTTGGAGGGATTGGGCTCGTCGGCGGCGTCTGGGTGTTTTAGGGTGGAGGTGGCGTCGGCTGCTTGGCTGGTGCCGTGTGAGGGAGGTGCGTGGGGTGGGATGGCTGGTGGGTTCATGGCTGGGGAAGGGAGGAAGGGGGAGTTTGGTTATTTTTGGTTATATTTTTTTTAATCTTTTTGTTTATAATTTTTTTTTAAAATTATTTATGACAACCAATAACTAAACGACACGTGTCTCAGTTAACCTGTTCTTTAGGTTAAATCCGGTTTTACCCCATTTAAAATAAATGGGGTATAAAGGTTGTATTATTCCAGAATAATCTTTAGGTTGCATTATTATTTGCGAATCGCCAAAAGGTTGCATTATTCTAGGAAATTTTTCCAATACTATTTGGGCCCCCACGAACAAAGAACCAACGGGAAAAATCGGACTTCAAAATTTTTAGCTTCCGAGTTCTCGAACCCCTTACAAATGGTAAAAAAACATGTCAGGCTTTGGAATCGCGCAAAAATGTTATCCGAGCTAAGAGTTAGGCCAAAAATATGGTTTGGGCCCCCATAAACAATTAACCAACCGAAAAATCGGACTTTAAAATTTTCAGCTTTTGAGCGCTCGAACCCCTTAGAAATGGTAAAAAACATGTCAGACTTTCGAATGGCTCATAAATGTTATCCTGCTAGGAGTTAGGCCTAAAATACGATTTAAGCCAAACTTACAAATTTTTTCGCTTCTGGGTTGTCGAACCCCTTAGAAATGGTAAAAAAAAACATGTCAGGTTTTGGCATCGCTCAAAACTGTTATGCGAGCTAGGAGTTTGGCCTAAAATACGATTTGGGCCCCCACGAACAAAGAACCAACAGGAAAAATCGGACTTCAAAATTTTTAGCTTCTGAGCGCTCGAACCCCGTACAAATGGTAAAAAAATATGTCAGGCTTTGGAATCGCTCAAAAATGTTATCCGAGCTAGGAGTTAGGCAAAAAATACGATTTGGGCCCCACGAACAATCAACCGACGCGAAAAATCAGACTTCAAAATTTTCAGCTTCTGAGCGCTCGAACTTCGTAGAAATGGTATAAAATACATGTCAGGCTTTGGAATCGCTCAAAAATGTTAACCAAGCTACGATTTAGGCCTAAAATACGATTTGGGCCCCCACGAACAAAGGACCGACGCGAAAAATCAGACTTAAAAATTTTTCGCTTCTGGGTTGTCGAACCCCTTATAAATGGTAAAAAAAACATGTCAGGCTTTGGCATCGATCAAAAATAATTTCCGAGCTAGGAGTTTGGCCTAAAATACGATTTGGGCCCCCACGAACAAAGAATCAACGGGAAAAATCGGACTTCAAAATTTTTAGCTTCCATGCGCTCGAACCCCTTACAAATGGTAACAAAACATGTCAGGCTTTGGAATCGCTCAAAAATGTTATCCGAGCTAGGAGTTAGGCAAAAAATACGATGTGGGCCCCCATGAACAAAGAACCAACGCGAAAAATAGGACATCGATATTTTTTGCTTCTGAGATCACGAACCCCTTGAAAATGGTAAAAAACATGTGAGGCTTTGGAATCGCTCACAATGTTATCCGAAATAGGAGTTAGGCCAAAAATTGGGCCCCCACGAAAAAAGAACCGACGCGAAAAATCGGACTTAAAATTTTTTAGCTTCTGAGCGTTCGAACCCCTTAGAAATAGTAAAAAAACATGTCAGGCTTTGGAATCGCTCAAAAATGTTATCCGAGCTAGGAGTTAGGCCAAAAATACGATTTGGGCCCCACGAACAAAGAACCGACGAGAAATTCGGACTTCAAAATTTTCAATTTATGAACGCTTGAACCCCTTAGAAATGGTAAAAAAACATGTCAGGCTTTGGAATCGTGCAAAAATGTTATCCGAGCTAAGAGTTAGGCCAAAAATATGGTTTGGGCCCCCATAAACAATTAACCAACCGAAAAATCGGACTTTAAAATTTTCAGCTTCTGAGCGCTCGAACCCCTTAGAAATGGTAAAAAACATGTCAGACTTTCGAATCGCTCAAAAATGTTATCCGAGCTAAGAGTTAGGCTAAAAATACGATTTTGGCCCCTACGAACAATTAAGTGACGCGAAAAATCGGACATCAAAATTTTCAACTTCTGAGCGATCGAACGCCTTGGTAATGGTAGAAAAACATGTCAGGCTTTGGAATCGCTCAAAAATGTTATCCGAGCTAGGAGTTAGGCCAAAAATACGATTTGGGCACCCACGAACAAAGAACCAACGCGAAAAATGGAACCTCGATATTTTCAGCTTCTGAGATGACAAACCCCTTAAAAATGGTAAAAAAAAACATGTGAGGCTTTGGAATCGCTGACAATGTAATCCGAGCTAGGAGTGAGGCCAAAAATACGAAGTGTGCCGCCACGGACAAAGAACTGACACGAAAAATCGGACCTCAAAATTTTCAGCTTCTGAGCACTCGAACCCCTTAGAAATGGTAAAAAAAACATGTCATGCTTTGGAATCGCTCAAAAATGTTATCTGAGTTAAGAGTTGGGCCAAAAATACGATTTGGACCCCCACGAACAAATAACCGACGCGAAAAATCGGACTTTAATATTTTCAGTTTCTGAGCGCTCGAACCCCTTAGAAATGGTAAAAATCATGTCAGGCTTTGGAATCACTCAAAAATGTTAACCGAGCTAAGAGTTAGGCCAAAAATATGATTTGGGCCCCCACAAACAATTAACAGACGTGAAAAATCGGACTTCAAAATTTTGAACTTCTGAGCGCTCGAACCCATAATAATGGTAAAAAACATGCCAGGCTTTGGAATCGCTCAAAAATGTTTTCCGAGCTAGGAGTTAGGCCAAAAATATGATTTGGGCCCCACGAACAAAGAACCAACGCGAAAAATAGGACTTCCAAATTTTTAGCTTCTGAGCGGTCGAACCCCTTAGAACTGGTAAAAAAAACATGTCAGGCTTTGTTATCGCTCAAAAATGTTATCCTTGCTAGGAGTTAAGCCTAAAATACGATATGGGCCCCCACGAACAACGAACCGACGCCAAAAATCGAACTTTAAATTTTTTAGCTTCTGAGATCACGAACCCCTTAAAAATGGTAAAAAATAAACATGTCAAGTTTTGGATTCGCTCAAAAATATTATCCGATTTAGGAGGGAGGCCAAAAATACGATTTGGGCCCATACGAACAAAGAACCAACGCAAAAAATCGAATCTAGAAATTTTCAGCTTCCGAGATTAGGAACCCCTTAAAAATGGTAAAAAAAAACATGTCAGGCTTTGGAATCGCTCAAAAATGTTATTCGAGCTAGGAGTTAGGCCTAAAATACGATTCGGGCCCTCACGAACAAAAAACCGACGCGAAAAATAGAAATTAAAATTTTTAGCTTCCGAGCGCTCGAACCCCTTAGAAATGGTAAAAAAAAACATGTCAGGCTTTGGAATCGCTCAAAAATGTTATCCGAGCTAAGAGTTAGGCCAAAATACATTTTGGGCACCCACGAACAAAGAATCATCGCGAAAAATCGGACTTCGATATTTTCATCATCTGAGATCACGAACCCCTTAAAAATGGTAAAAACACATGTGAGGCTTTGGAATCGCTCACAATGTTATCCGAGCTAGGAGTTAGGCCTAATTTATGATTTTGAACCCGATGAACAAAGAACCGACACAAAAAATCGGACTTCGATATTTTCAGTTTCTGAACACTAGAACCCCTTAAAAATGGTAAAAAAAACATTTTAGGCTTTCGAACCGCTCAAAAATGTTACCCGAGCTAAGAGTTAGGCCAAAAATACGATTTGGGCCCCCACGAATAATTTACCGACGCGAAAAATTTGACTTTAAAATTTTCAGCTTCTGAGCACTCGATCCCCTTAGAAATTGCAAAAAAAAAACTCTTCAGGCTTATGAATCGTTCAAATATATTATCTGAGCTAGGAGTTAGGCCAAAAATACAATTTGGACCCAAACGAACAAAGAACCAACGCGAAAAATCGGATTTCAACATTTTCAGCTTCAGAGATCACGAACCGCTTAAAAATGGTTAAAAACTATGTTAGGCTTTGGAATAGCTCAAAAATGTTATCCGAGCTAGGAGTTAGGCCAAAAATACGATGGGGGCCTCCACGGACAAAGAACCGACGCGAAAAAATCGAATTTCAAAATTTTCAGCTTCCGAGCGCTCGAACCCCTTAGAAATGGTAAAAAACATGTCATGCTTTGGAATCGCTCAAAAATGTTATCCGAGCTAAGACATGGGCCAAAAATACGATTTGGGCTCCCACGAACATCGAACCGACGCGAAAAATCTGACTTTAATATTTACAGTTTTTGAGCACTCGAACCCAGAAATGGTATAAAACATGTCCAGCTTTGGAATCGCTCAAAAACATTACCCGAGTTAGGCCTAAAATACGATTTGGGCCCCACGAACAAAGAACCGACGCGAAAAATCGGATTTCAAAATTTTTAGCTTCCGAGCGCTCGAACCCCTTAGAAATGGTAAGAAAAACATGTCAGGCTTCGGAATCGCTCAAATATGTTATCCGAGCTAGGAGTTTGGCAAAATATACGATTTGGGTCCCCACGATCAAAGAACGGACGCGAAAAATCGGACTTCAATATTTTCAATTTTTGAGCGCTCGAACCCCTTAGAAATCGTAAAAAAAAAACATGTGAGGCTGTGGAATCGCTCAAAATTTTTATCTGAGCTAAGATTAGGGCCGAAAATACGATTTGGGCCCCCACGAATAAAGAACCAACGCGAAAAAGCGGACTTCAGTATTTTCAGTTTCTGAACGCTCGAACCCCTTTAGAAATGGTTAAAAAAAACATGTCATGCTTTGGAATCGCTAAAAAATGTTATCCTAGCTAAGAGTTAGGCCAAAAATACGATTTGGGCCCCCACAAACAAAGTACCTACGCGAGAAATCTGACTTCAACATCTTTAGTTTCTGAACGGTCGAACCCCTTAGAAATGGTAAAAAACATGCCAGGCTTTAGAATCGCTCAATAATGTTATCCGAGATAAGAGTTAGGCCAAAAATACGATTTGGGCCCCCACGAACAATTAACTGATGCGAAAAATCGGACTTCAAAATTTTCAACTTCTGAGCCCTCGAACCCCTTAAAATGGTAAAAACACATGTGAGGCTTTGGAATCGCTCACAATGTTATCCGAGCTAGGAGTTAGGCCTAATTTATGATTTTGAACCCGATGAACAAAGAACCGACGCAAAAAATCGGACTTCAATATTTTCAGTTTCTGAACACTCGAACCCCTTAAAAATGGTAAAAAAAACATTTTAGGCTTTCGAACCGCTCAAAAATGTTACCCGAGCTAAGAGTTAGGCCAAAAATACGATTTGGGCCCCCACGAACAATTTACCGACGCGAAAAATTTGACTTTAAAATTTTCAGCTTCTGAGCACTCGATCCCCTTAGAAATTGTAAAAAAAAACTCTTCAGGCTTATGAATCGTTCAAATATATTATCTGAGCTAGGAGTTAGGCCAAAAATACAATTTGGACCCAAACGAACAAAGAACCAACGCGAAAAATCGGATTTCAACATTTTCAGCTTCAGAGATCACGAACCGCTTAAAAATGGTTAAAAACCATTTCAGGCTTTGGAATCGCTCAAAAATGTTATCCGAGTTAGGAGTTAGGCCAAAAATACGATGGGGGCCTCCACGGACAAAGAACCGACGCGAAAAAATCGGATTTCAAAATTTTCAGCTTCTGAGCGCTCGAACCCCTTAGAAATGGTAAAAAAACATGTCATGCTTTGGAATCGCTCAAAAATGTTATCCGAGCTAAGACATGGGCCAAAAATACGATTTGGGCTCCCACGAACATAGAACCGACGCGAAAAATCTGACTTTAATATTTTCAGTTTTTGAGCACTCGAACCCCTTAGAAATGGTAAAAAACATGTCCACCTTTTGAATCGCTCAAAAACGTTACCCGAGTAAGGCCTAAAATACGATTTGGGCCCCACGAACAAAGAACCGACGCGAAAAATCGGATTTCAAAATTTTTAGCTTACGAGCGCTCGAACCCCTTAGAAATGGTAAAAAAACATGTCAGGCTGTGGAATCGCTCAAAAATGTTATCCGAGCTAGGAGTCAAGCCTAAAATACGATTTGGGCCCCCACGAACAAAGAACCGACGCGAAAAATCAGACTTCAATATGTTTAGCTTCTGAGCGCTCGAACCCCTTAGAAATGGTAAAAAAAGCATGTCAGGCTTTGGAATCGCTCAAAAATGTTATCCGAGCTAGGAGTTTGGCAAAATATACGATTTGGGTCCCCACGATCAAAGAACCGACGACAAAAATCGGACTTCAATATTTTCAATTTTTGAGCGCTCGAACCCCTTAGAAATGGTAAAAAAAACATGTGAGGCTGTGGAATCGCTCAAAAAATTTATCTGAGCTAAGATTAGGGCCAAAAATACGATTTGGGCCCCCACGAACAAAGAACCAACGCGAAAAATCGGACTTCAGTATTTTCAGTTTCTGAACGCTAGAACCCCTTTTGAAATGGTTAAAAAAACATGTCATGCTTTGGAATCGCTAAAAAATGTTATCCTAGCTAAGAGTTAGGCCAAAAATACGATTTGGGCCCCTACGAACAAAGTACCTACGCTAGAAATCTTACTTCAACATCTTTAGTTTCTGAGCGGTCGAACCCCTTAGAAATGGTAAAAAACATGTCAGGCTTTAGAATCGCTCAATAATGTTATCCGAGATAAGAGTTAGGCCAAAAATACGATTTGGGCCCCCACGAACAATTAACTGATGCGAAAAATCGAACTTCAAAATTTTCAGCTTCTGAGAGCTCGAACCCCTTAAAATGGTAAAAAAACATGTTAGGCTTTGGAATCGCTCAAAAATATTATCCGCGCTAGGAGTTAGGCCAAATATACGATTTGGGCCCCCACGAACAAAGAACCAACACTGAAAATCAAACTTCGATATTTTCAGCTTCTGAGATCACGAACCCCTTAAAAATGGTAAAATAAAAACATATCAGGCTTTGGAATCGCTCAAAAATGTCATCCGAGCTAGGAGTTAGGCCTAAAATATGATTTGGGCCCCCACGAACAAAGAACCGACGCGAAAAATCGTACTTCAATATTTTCAATTTTTGAGCACTCGAACTTCTTAGAAATGGAAAAAAAACATGTCAGGCTGTGGAATAGCTCAAAAATGTTGTCCGAGCTAAGAGTTGGGCCAAAAATACGATTTAGGCCCCCACGAACAAAGAACTGACGCGAAAAATCGGACTTCAATTTTTCAGTTTCTGAACGCTCGAACCCCTTTAGAAATGGTAAAAACAACATGTCAGTCTTTGGAATCGCTAAAAAATGTTATCCGAGTTAAGAGTTAGGCCAAAAATACGATTAAGGCTCCCACGAACAAAGAACCGACGCGAAAAATCGGACTTCAAAATTTTCAACTTCTGAACGCTCGAACCCCTTTGAAATGGAAAAAAAACATGTCAGGCTGTGGAATCGCTCAAAAATGTTATCCAAGCTAAGAGTTGGGCTAAAAATACGATTTGGGCCCCCACGAACAAAGAACCGACGTGAAAAATCGGACTTCAATATTTTCAGTTTCTGAGTGCTACAAATCCTTAGAAATGGTTAAAAAAACATGTCAGGCTTTGGAATCGCTCAAAAATGTTATCTGAGCTAAGAGTTAGGCAAAAAACACGATTTGGGCCCCCACGAACAAGAACCAACGCGAAAAATCGAACTTCTATCATTTCAGCTTCTGAGATCATGATCCCCTTAAAAATGGTAAAAAAAAACATGTGAGGCTTTGCAATTGCTCACAATGTTATCCGAGCTAGGAGAAAGGCCTATATACGATTTGGGCCACACGAACAAAGGACCGAAGAGAAAAATCGGACTTCAATATTTTCAATTTCTGAACACTCGAACCCCTTATAAATGGTAAAAAAACATATCATGCTTTGGAATTGCTCAAAAATGTTATCCGAGCTAAGAGTTAGGCCAAAAATACGATTTGGGCCCCCACGAACAGTTAATCGACGCGAAAAATCGGACTTTAAAATTTTCAGCTTCTAAGCGCTCGAACCTCTTAGAAATGGTAAAAAAAACTTGTCAGGCTTTAGAATCGCTCAAAAATGTTATCCGAGCTAAGAGTTAGGCCAAAAATACGATTTGGGCCCCTACGAACAATTAACTAGTGCGAAAAATCGGACTTCAAAATTTTCAACTTCTGAGCGCTCGAACCCCTTACAAATGGTAAAAAAACATGTCAGGCATTGGAATCGCTCAAAAATCTTATCCAAAATAGGAGTTAGCCAAAAAATACGATTTGGGCCCTCACGAACAAAGAACCAATGCGAAAAATCGAGCCTCAAAATTTTCAGCTTCTGAGCACTTGAACCCCTTAGAAATCGTAAAAAAAATGTCAGGCTTAGGAATCGGTCAAAAATGTTATCCGCACTAGGAGTTAGGCCAAAAATACGATTTGGGCCCCCACGAACAAAGAACCAACGCGAAAAATCGAATTTCGGTATTTTCAGCTGCTGAGATCACTACCCCTTATAAATGGTAAAAAAAACATGTCACGCCTTAGAATCACTCAAAAAAGTTATCCGAGATAGGAGTTAGGCAAAAAATACGATTTCGGCCACCACGAAATAAGAACCGACGCGAAAAATCGGACTTCAATATTTGCAGTTTCTGAATGTTCAAACCCCTTTAGAAATGGTAAAAAAACATGTCAGGCTTTGGAATCTCTATAAAATGTTATCCGAGCTAAGAGTTAGGCCAAAAATACGATTTGGGCCCCTACGAACAAATAACCGACGTGAAAAATAGGACTTCAATATTTTCTGTTTCTGAGCGCTCGAACCCCTTAAAAATGGTAAAAAACATGTCACGCTTTAGAATCGCTGAAAAATGTTATCCGAGCTAAGAGTTAGGCCAAAAATACGATTTGGGCCCCCTCGAACAATTAACAGATGCGAAAAATTGGACTTCAAAATTTTCAACTTCTGAGCGTTCGAACGCCTTAGAATTGGTAAAAAAAACATGTCAGGCTTTGGAATCGCTCAAAAATGTTATCTGCGCTAGGATTTAGGCGTACAATATGATTTGGGCCCCCACGAACAAAAATACGACGCGAAAAATCGAACCTCAAAATTTTCAACTTCTGAGCGCTCGAACCCCTTAGAAAAGGTAAAAAACATGTCAGGCTTTGAATCGCTCAAAAATGTTATCCGAGCTAGGAGTTAGGCCAAAAATACGATTTGGGCCCCCACGAACAAAGAACCAACGCGAAAAATCGAACCTTAAAATTTTCAACTTCTGAGCGCTCGAACCCCTTAGTAGTAGTAAAAAAAAAAGCTTGTCAGGCTTTGGAATCGTTCAAAAATATTATCCGAGCTAGGAGTTAAGCCAAAAACACGATTTGGACCCCCACGAACAAATAAGCAACGCGAAAAATCGGAGTTCAACATTTTAAGCTTCAGAGATCACAAACCCCTTAAAAGTGGTAACAAAAACCATGCCAGGCTTTGGAATCGCTCAAAAATGTTATCCGAGCTAGGAGTTAGGCCAAAAATACGATGTGGGCACCCACACATAAAGAACCGACGCGAAAAATCGGACTTCAATCTTTTTAGTTTCTGAGAACTTGAACCCCTTAGAAATGGTAAAAAAAAACATGTCAGGCTTTGGAAACGCTCAAAAAGTTTATCAGAGCTAAGAGTTAGGCAAAAATTAAGATTTGGGCCCCCATGAACAAAGAACCAACGCGAAAAATCAGACTTCGAAAAATCAGCTTCTGAGATCACTGGTAAAAAAACATGTGAGGCTTTGCAAACGCTCACAATATTATCCGAGCTAGGAGAAAGGCCTAATATACAATTTGGGCCCCCACGAACAAAGAACCGACGCGAAAAATCGGACTTCAATATTTTCAGTTTCTGAACGCTCAAACCCCTTAGAAATGGTAAAACAACATGTCTGGCTTTGGAATCGCTCAAAAATGTTATCCGAGCTAAGAGTTAGGCCTAAAATACGATTTGGGCCCCTACGAACAATTAACCGACGCGAAAAAAGGACTTTAAAATTTTCAGCTTCTGAGCGCTCGAACCCTTAGAAATGGTAAAAAAAACTTGATAGGCTTTGGAATCATTCAAAATTATTATCCGAGGTAGGAGTTAGGCCAAAAATATGATTTGGACCCCCACGAACAAAGAAGCAAAGCGAAAAATCGGACTTAAACATTTTCAGCTTCAGAGATCACAAACCCCTTAAAACTGGTAACAAAAAACATATCAGGCTTAGGAATCGCTCAAAAATGTTATCCAAGCTAGGAGTTAGGCCAAAAATACGATGTGGGCACCCACGCATAAAGAATCGACGCGAAAAATCGGACTTCAAAATTTTCGGCTTTTGAGCGCTCAAACCCCTTAGAAATGGTAAAAAAACTTGTCATGCTTTGGAATCGCTCAAAAATGTTATCCGAGCTAAGAGTTGGGCCAAAAATACGATTTGGGCCCCAACGAACAAAGAACCGAAGCGAAAAATCAGACAAAAATTTCAATTTCTGAGCTTTAAGTATATTTGATACCTATTCAACAAGTCCGAAATATTTTGTAAATATTCAAAACAAAATAATTTGAAAAGTGTTCATACACCATAAATCGCCTAAGAGACTATGACGGTTTTACCCTTTAATTTGAAATGAGTTTGATCTAAGGGCTTCATATGCTTTAAATAAATCTAATACCTATTCAAGGACTCAAAAATATTTGGTAATTATTCACAACAAAATGATTTGAAAGGTGTTCATTCACCACAAATCGTCTAAAAGACTATGACGGTTTTTCCCTTTGTTTTGAATTGAGTTTGATCCAAGGGCTTCATATGCTTTAAATATATCTAATACCTATTCAAGGTGTCAAAAATATTTGGTAATTATTCACCAAAAAATAATTTGAAAGGTGTTCATACGCCACAAATCGCCGAAGAGACTATGACGGTTTTACCCTTTGATTTCAAATAATTTTGATCCAAGGGCTTCATATGATTGAAATATATCTAATACCTATTCAAGGAGTCAAAAATATTTGGTAATTAAGCACAAAAAATGATTTGAAAGGTGTTCATACACCACAAATTGCCTAAGAGATTATGACGGTTTTTCCATTTGATTTATAATAATTTTGATCAAAGTGCTTCATATGATTGAAATATATCAAATACCGATTCAAGGAGTCAAAAATATTTGGTAATTAAGCACAACAAATGATTTGAAAGGTGTTCATTCACCACAAATCGTATAAAAGACTATGACGGTTTTAACCTTGGATTTGAATTGAGTTTGATCCAAGGGCTTCATATGCTTTAAGTATATCTGATACCTATTCAACGAGTCCGAAATATTTCGTAAATATTCAGAACAAAATAATTTGAAAAGTGTTCATACAGCACAAATCGCCCAAGAGACTATGACGGTTTTACCCTTTAATTTAAAATGATTTTGATCCAAGGGCTTCATATTCTTTAAATAAATCTAATACCTATTCAAGGACTCAAAAATATTTGGTAATTATTCACAACAAAATGATTTGAAAGGTGTTCATTCACCACAAATCGTCTAAAAGACTATGATGGTTTTTCCCTTTGTTTTGAATTGAGTTTGATCCAAGGGCTTCATATGCTTTAAATATATCTAATACCTATTCAAGGAGTCAACAATATTTGGTAATTATTCACAAAAAAATAATATGAAAGGTGTGCATACGCCACAAATCGCCGAAGAGACTATGACGGTTTTACCCTTTGATTTCAAATAATTTTGAACCAAGGGCTTCATATGATTGAAATATATCCAATACCTATTCAAGGAGTCAAAAATATTTGGTAATTAAGCACAAAAAATGATTTGAAAAGTGTTCATACACCACAAATTGCCTAAGAGATTATGACGGTTTTACCCTTTGATTTAAAATAATTTTGATCAAAGTGCTTCATATGATTGAAATATATCTAATACCGATTCAAGGAGTCAAAAACATTTGGTAATTAAGCACAACAAATGATTTGAAAGGTGTTCATACACCATAAATCGCCAAAGAGACTATGACGGTTTTACCGTTTTATTTGAAATGAGTTTGATCCAAGGGCTTCATATGCTTTAAGTATATCTGATACGTATTCAACGAGTCCGAAATATTTTGTAAATATTCACAACAAAATAATTTGAAAACTGTTCATACAGCACAAATCGCCTAAGATACTTTGACGGTTTTACCCTTTAATTTGAAATGAGTTTGATCCAAGGGCTTCATATTCTTTAAATAAATCTAATACCTATTCAAGGACTCAAAAATATTTGGTAATTATTCACAACAAAATGATTTGAAAGGTGTTCATTCACCACAAATCGTCTAAAAGACTATGACGGTTTTTCCCTTTGTTTTGAATTGAGTTTGATCCAAGGGCTTCATATGCTTTAAATATATCTAATACCTATTCAAGGTGTCAAAAATATTTGGTAATTATTCACCAAAAAATAATTTGAAAGGTGTTGATACGCCACAAATCGCCGAAGAGACTATGACGGTTTTACCCTTTGTTTTGAATTGAGTTTGATCCAAGGGCTTCATATGCTTTAAATATATCTAATACCTATTCATGGTGTCAAAAATATTTGGTAATTATTCACCAAAAAATAATTTGAAAGGTGTTCATACGCCACAAATCGCCGAAGAGACTATGACGGTTAAAAAAACATGTCAGACTTAGGAATCGCTCAAAAATGTTATCCGAGCTAAGAGTTAGGACAAAAATACGATTTGGGCCCCCACGAACAAAGAATCAACACGAAAAATCAAACCTCAAAATTTTCTGTTTCTGAGCGCTCGAACCCCTTAGAAATGGTAAAAAAAACATGTCAGGCTTTGGAATCGCTCAAAAATTTTATCCGCGCTAGGAGTTAGGCCGAAAATACGATTTGGGCCCCCACGAACAAAGAACCAACGCGAAAAATCGAACTTCGATATTTTCAGCTTATGAGAACACGATCCCCATAAAAATGGTAAAATAAAACATGTAAGGCTTTGGAATCGCTCAAAAATGTTATCCGAGCTACGAGTTAGGCCTAAAATATGATTTGGTCCCCCACGAACAAAGAACCGACGCGAAAAATCGAACTTCAACATTTTCAATTTTTGAGCGCTCAGAACCTTAAGAAATGGCAAAAAAAACATGTCAGGCTGTGGAATCGCTCAAAAATGTTATCCGAGCTAAGAGTTGGGCCAAAAACACTATTTGGGCCCCACGATTAAAGAACCAACGCGAAAAATCGGACTTCAATATTTTCAGTTTCTGAGCGCTCGAACCCCTTAGAAATGGTAAAAAAACATGTCAGGCTTTGGAATCGCTCAAAAATGATATCTGAGCTAATAGTTAGGCAAAAAATACGATTTGGGGTTCCACGAACAAAGAACCAATGCGAAAAATCGGATTTCGATATTTTTAGCTTCTGAGATAACGAACCCCTTAAAAATGGTAAAAATAACATGTGAGCCTTTGAAATCGCTCACACTGTTATCCGAGCTAGGAGAAAGGCCTAATATACGATTTGGGCCCCCACGAACAAAGAACCGACCCGAAAAATCGGACTTCAATATTTTCAGTTTCTGAACGCTCGAAGCCTTATAAATGGTAAAAAAACATATCAGGCTTTGGAATCGCTCAAAAATGTTATCCGAGCTAAGAGTTAGGCCAAAAATACGATTTTGGCCCCCACAAACAATTAACCGACGCGAAAAATCGGACTTTAAAATTTTCAGCTTCTGAGCGCTCGAACCTCTTAGAAATGGTAAAAAAAACTTGTCAGGCTCTAGAATCGTTCAAAAATATTATCCGAGCTAGGAGTTAGGCCAAAATACGATTTGGATCCCCACGAACAAAGAAGCAACACGAAAAATCGGACTTCAACATTTTCAGCTTCAGAGATCACAAACCCCTTAAAAATGGTAAAAAAAATAATGTCAGGGTTTGGAATCGCTCAAAAATGTTATCCGAGCTAGGAGTTAGGCCAAAAATACGATGTGGGCCCCCACGGACAAAGTTCCGACGCAAAAAATCGGACTTTAACATTTTCAGCTTCTTAGCGCTCGAACCCCTTAGAAATGGTAAAAAAACCATGTCATGCTTAGAAATCGCTCAAAAATATTATCCGAGCTAAGAGTTGGGCCAAAAATACGATTTGGGCCCCCACGAACGAAGAACCGACGTGAAAAATCGGACTACAATATTTTCAGTTTCTGAGAGCTCGAACCCCTTAGAAATGGTAAAAAACATGTCAGGCTTTGGGATCGCTCCAAAATGTTATCCGAGCTAAGAGTTAGGCCAAAAATACGATTTGGGCCCCCACGAACAAAGAACCAACGCAAAAAAATCAAACCTCGATATTTTCATCTTCTGAGATCACGAACCCCTTAAGACTGGTAAAAAAAACATGTCCAGCTTTGGAATCGCTCAAAAATGTTATCCGAGCTAGGAGTTAGGCCTAAAATACGATTTGGGCCTCCACGAACAAAGAACCGACACGAAAAATCATACTTAAAATTTTTTAGCTTCTGAGCTGTCCATCCCCTTAGAAATTGTAAAACACCATGTCAGGCTTTGGAATTGCTCAAAAATGTTATCCGAGCTAGAAGTTAGGCCTAAAATCTGATTTGGGCCCCCACGAACAAAGAACTGACGCGAAAAATCGGACTTCAAAATTTTTAGCTTCTGAGCGCTCGAACCCCGTAGAAATGGTAAAAAAAACATGTCGGGCTCTGGAATCGCTCAAAAATGTTATCCGAGCAAGGAGTTAGGCCAAAATTACGATGTGGGCCCCCACGAACAACGAAAAATCGGACTTCAAAATTTTCAGCTTCTGAGCGCACGAACCCCTTAGAAATGGTAAAAAAACATGTCAGGATTTGGAATCGATCAAAAATGTTATCCGGGCTAGTAGTGAGGCCAAAAATACGATTTGGGCCCCTAAGAACAAAGAACCAACGCAAAAAACGAACCTCGATATTTTCAGCTTCTGAGATCACGAACCCCTTAAAACTGGTAAAAAAAACATGTTCAGCTTTGGAATCGCTCAAAAATGTTATCGGAAAGGCTTCATAGGATTTAAATATATCTAATACCTATTCAAGGAGTCAAAAATATTTGGTAATTAAGCACAAAAAATGATTTGAAAGGTGTTCATACACCACAAATCGCCTAAGAGATTATGACAATTTTACCCTTTGATTTGAACTAATTTTGATCAAAGTGCTTCATATGATTGAAATATATCTAATACCGATTCAAGGAATCAAAAACATTTGGTAATTAAGCACAACAAATGATTTGAAAGGTGTTCATACACCATAAAATGCCTAAGAGACTATGACGGTTTTACCCTTTGATTTGAATTGAGTTTGATCCAAGGGCTTCATATGCTTTAAGTATATCTGTTACCTATTCAACGAGTCAGAAATATTTTGTAAATATTGACAACAAAATGATTTGAAAGGTGTTCGTACACCATAAATAGCCTAAGAGACTATGACGGTTTTACCCTTTGATTTGAATTGAGTTTGATCCAAGGGCTTCATATTCTTTAAATAAATCTAATACCTATTCAAGGACTCAAAAATATTTGGTAATTATTCACAACAAAATGATTTGAAAGGTGTTCATTCACCACAAATCTTCTAAAAGACTATGACGGTTTTACCCTTTGTTTTGAATTGAGTTTGATCCAAGGGCTTCATATGCTTTAAATATATCTAATACCTATTCAAGTAGTCAAAAATATTTGGTAATTATTCACAAAAAAATAATTTGAAAGGTGTTCATACGCCACAAATCGCCGAGGAGACTATGACGGTTTTACCCTTTGATTTCAAAAAAGTTTGAACCAAGGGCTTTATATGATTGAAATATATCTAATACCTATTCAAGGAGTCAAAAATATTTGGTAATTATCCACAAAAAATGATTTGAAAGCTGTTCATACAACACAAATCGCCAAAGAGACTATGACGGTTTTACCAATTGATTTGAATTGAGTTTGATCCAAGGGCTTCATATGCTTTAAATAGATCTAATACCTATTAAAGGACTCAAAAATATTTTGGTAATTATTCACAACAAAATGATTTGAAAGGTGTTCATACAACACAAATCGCTAAGAGACTATGACGGTTTTACCCTTTGATTTGAATTGAGTTTGATCCAACGGCTTCATATGATTGAAATATATCTAATACCTATTCAAGGAGTCAAAAATATTAGGTAATTAAGCACAAAAAATGATTTGAAAGGTGTTCATACACCACAAATTGCCTAAGAGATTATGACGGTTTTAATCTTTGATTTAAAATAATTTTGATCAAAGTGCTTCATAAGATTGAAATATATCTAATACCGATTCAAGGATTCAAAAACATTTGATAATTAAGCACAACAAATGATTTGAAAGGTGTTCATACACCATAAATCGCCTAAGAGGCTATGACGGTTTTACCCTTTGATTTGAATTGAGTTTGATCCAAGGGCTTCATATGCTTTAAGTTTATCTGATACCTATTCAACGAGTCCGAAATATTTTGTAAATATTCACAAAAAAATAATTTGAAAAGTGTTCATACAGCACAAATCGCCCAAGAGACTATGACGGTTTTACCCTTTAATTTGAAATGAGTTTGATCCAAGGGCTTCATATTCTTTAAATAAATCTAATACCTATTCAAGGAGTCAAAATCATTTGGTAATTATTCACTAAAAAATAATTTGAAAGGTGTTCATACGCCACAAATCGCCGAACAGACTATGACGGTTTTACCCTTTGATTTCAAATAAGTTTGATCCCAGGGCTTCATATGATTGAAATATATCTAATACCTATTCAAGGAGTCAAAAATATATGGTAATTAAGCACAAAAATTATTTGAAAGGTGTTCATACACCACAAAGTGCCTAAGAGATTATGATGGTTTTACCCTTTGATTTAAAATAGTTTTGATCAAAGTGCTTCATATGATTGAAATATATCAAATACCGATTCAACGAGTCAAAAACATTTGGTAATTAAGCACAACAAATGATTTGAAAGGTGTTCATACACCATAAATCTCCTAAGAGACTATGACGGTTTTACCCTTTGATTTGAATTGAGTTTGATCCAAGGGCTTCATATGCTTTAACTATATCTGATACCTATTCAACGAGTCCAAAATATTTTGTAAATTTGCACAACAAAATAATTTGAAAAGTGTTCATACAGCACAAATCGCCCAAGAGACTATGAAGGTTTTACCCTTTAATTTGAAATGAGTTTGATTCAAGGGCTTCATATTATTTAAATAAATCTAATACCTATTCAAGGATTCAAAAATATTATTTAATTATTCTCTAAAAAGTAATTTGAAAGGTGTTCATACGCCACAAATTGACGAAGAGACTATGATGGTTTTACCTTTTGATTTGAATTGAGTTTGATCCAAGGGCTTCAGATGATTGAAATATATCTAATACCTATTCAAGGAGTCAATAATATTTGGTAATTAAGCACAAAAAATGATTTGAGAGGTGTTCATACACCACAAATTGCCTAAGGTATTATGACGGTTTTACCCTTTGATTTAAAATAATTTTGATCAAAGTACTTTATATGATAGAAATATATCTAACACCGATTCAAGGAGTCAAAAACATATTTTAATTAAGCACAACAAATGATTTGAAAGGTGTTCATACACCATAAATCGCCTAAGAGACTATGACGGTTTTACCCTTTGATTTGAATTGAGTTTGATCCAAGGGCTTTATATGCCTTAAGTATATCTGATACCTATTCACTGAGTCCGAAATATTTTGTAAATATGCAGAACAAAATAATTTGAAAAGTGTTCATACAGCACAAATCGCCCAAGAGACTATCACGGTTTTACCCTTTAAATTGAAATGAGTTTGATCCCAGGGCTTCATATTCTTTAAATAAATCTAATACCTATTCATGGACTCAAAAATATTTGGTAATTATTAACAACAAAATGATTTGAAAGGTCTTCATTCACCACAAATCGTTTAAAAGACTATGACGGTTATACCATTTGATTTGAATTGAGTTTGATCCAAGGGCTTCATATGATTGAAATATTTCTAATACCTATTCAAGGAGTCAAAAATATTTGGTAACTAAGCACAAAAAATGATTTGAAAGGTGTTCATACACCACAAATTCCCTAAGAGATAATGACGGTTTTACCCTTTGATTTAAAATAATTTTGATTAAAGTGCTTCATATGATTGAAATATATTTTATACCGATTCAATTAGTCACAAAAATTTGGTAATTAAGCACAACAAATTATTTGAAAGGTGTTCATACACCATAAATCGCCTAAGAGACTATGACGGTTTTACCCTTTGATTTGAATTGATTTTGATCCAAGGGCTTCATATGCTTTAAGTATATCTGATACCTATTCAACGAGTCCGAAATATTTTGTAAATATTCACAACAAAATAATTTGAAAAGTGTTCAAACAGCACAAATCATTCAAAGAGACTATGACGGTTTTACCCTTTAATTTGAGATGAGTTTGATCCAAGGGCTTCATATTCTTTAAATAAATCTAATACCTATTCAAGGACTCAAAAATATTTGGTAATTATTCACAACAAAATGATTTGAAAGGTGTTCATTCACCACAAATCGTCTAAAAGACTATGACGATTTTACCCTTTGTTTTGAAATGAGTTTGATCCAAGGGCTTCATATGCTTTAAATATATCTAATACCTATTCAAGGAGTCAAAAATATTTGGTAATTATTCACAAATAAATAATTTAAAAGGTGTTCATATGCCACAAATCGCCGAAGAGACTATGACGATTTTACACTTTGATTTCAAAAAAATTTGATCCAAGGGCTTCATATGCTTTAAATATATCTAATACCTATTCAATGAGTCAAAAATATTTGGTAATTAAGCACAACAAATGATTTGAAAAGTGTTCATTCACCACAAATCGTATAAAAGACTATGACGGTTTTACCCTTTGATTTGAATTGAGTTTGATCCAAGGGCTTCATATGCTTTAAGTATATCTAATACCTATTCAACGAGTCCGAATTATTTTGTAAATATTCACAACAAAATAATTAGAAAAGTGTTCATACAGCACAAATCGCCCAAGAGACTATGACGGTTTTACCCTTTAATTTGAAATGAGTTTGATCCAAGGGCTTCATATTCTTTAAATAAATCTAATACCTATTCAAGGACTCAAAAATATTTGGTAATTATTCACAACAAAATGATTTGAAAGGTGTTCATTCACCACAAATCGTATAAAAGACTATGACGGTTTTACCATTTGTTTTGAATTGACATTGATCCAAGGGCTTCATATGCTTTAAATATACCTAATAACTATTCAAGGAGTCAAAAATATTTGGTAATTATTCACAAAAAAATAATTTGAAAGGTGTTCATACGCCACAAATCGCTGAAGAGACTATGACTATTTTACACTTTGATTTCAAAAAATTTTGATCCAAGGGCTTCATATGATTGAAATATATCTAATACCTATACAAGGAGTCAAAAATATTTGGTAATTAAGCACAAAAAATGATTTGAAAGGTGTTCATACACCACAAATTGCCTAAGAGATTATGACGGTTTCACCCTTTGATTTAAAATAATTTCGATCAAAGTGCTTCATATGATTGAAATATATCTAATACCGATTCAAGGAGTCAAAACATTTGGTAATTAAGCACAACAAATGATTTGAAAGGTGTTCATACACCATACATTGCCTAAGAGATTATGACGGTATTACCCTTTGATTTGAATTGAGTTTGATCCAAGGGCTTCATATGCTTTAAGTATATCTGATACCTATTCAACGAGTCCGAAATATTTTGTAAATATTCACAACAAAATAATTTGAAAAGTGTTCATACAGCACAAATCGCCCAAGAGACTATGACGGTTTTACCCTTTGATTTGAATTGAGTTTGATCCAAGGGATTCATATGCTTTAAGTATATCTAATACCTATTCAACGAGTCCGAATTATTTTGTAAATATTCACAACAAAATAATAAGAAAAGTGTTCATACAGCACAAATCGCCCAAGAGACAATGACGGTTTTACCCTTTAATTTGAAATGAGATTGATCCAAGGGCTTCATATTCTTTAAATAAATCTAATACCTATTCAAGGACTCAAAAATATTTGGTAATTATTCACAACAAAATGATTTGAAAGGTGTTCATTCACCACAAATCGTATAAAAGACTATGACGGTTTTACCCTTTGTTTTGAATTGAGATTGATCCAACGGCTTCATATGCTTTAAATATATCTAATACCTATTCAAGGAGTCAAAAATATTTGGTAATTATTCACAAAAAAATAATTTGAAAGGTGTTCATACGCCACAAATCGCTGAAGAGACTATGACGATTTTACACTTTGATTTCAAAAAAGTTTGATCCAAGGGCTTCATATGATTGAAATATATCTAATACCTATTCAAGGAGTTAAAAATATTTGGTAATTAAGCACAAAAAATGATTTGTAATGTGTTCATACACCACAAATTGCCTAAGAGATTATGATGGTTTTACCCTTTGATTTAAAAGAATTTTGATCAAAGTGCTTCATATGATTGAAATATATCTAATACCGATTCAAGGAGTCAAAAATATTTGGTAATTAAGAACAACAAATAATTTGAAAGGTGTTCACACACCATAAATCGCCTAAGAGACTATGACGGTTTTACCCTTTGATTTGAATTGAGTTTGATTCAAGGGCTTCATATTCTTTAAATAAATCTAATACCTATTCAAAGACTCAAAAATATTTGGTAATTATTCACAACAAAATGATTTGAAAGGTGTTCATTCACTACAAATCGTCTAAAAGACTATGACGGTTTTACCCTTTGTTTTGAATTGAGTTTGATCCAAGGGCTTCATATGCTTTAAATATATCTAATACCTATTCAAGGAGTCAAATATATTTGGTAATTATTCACAAAAAAATAATTTGAAAGATGTTCATACGCCACAAATCGCCGAAGAGACTATGACGGTTTTACCCTTTGATTTCAAAAAACTTTGATCCAATGGTTTCATATGATTGAAATATATCTAATATCTATTCAAGGAGTAAAAAATACTAGGTAATTAAGCACAAAAAATGATTTGAAAGGTGTTCATACAACACAAATCGCCTAAGATACTATGACGGTTTTACCCTTTGATTTCAAATAAGTTTGATCCAAGGGCTTCATATGATTGAAATATATCTAATACCTATTCAAGGAATCAAAAATATTTGGTAATTAAGCACAAAAAATGATTTGAGAGGTGTTCATTCACCACAAATTGCCTAAGGGATTATGACGGTTTTACCCTTTGATTTAAAATAATTTTGATCAAAGTGCTTCAAATGATAGAAATATATCTAATACCGATTCAAGGAGTAAAAAATATTTGGTAATTAAGCACAACAAATGATTTGAAAGGTGTTCATATACTATAAATCGCCTAAGAGACTATGACGGTTTTACCCTTTGATTTGAATTGATTTTGATCCAAGGGCTTCATATGCTTTAAGTATATCTAATACCTATTGAACGAGTCCGAAATATTTTGTAAATATTCACAACAAAATAATTTGAAAAGTGTTCATACAACACAAATCATTCAATGAGACTATGACGGTTTTACCCTTTAATTTGTGATGAGTTTGATCCAAGGGCTTCCTATTCTTTAAATAAATCTAATACCTATTCAAGGACTCAAAAATATTTGGTAATTATTCACAACAAAATGATTTGAAAGGTGTTCATTCACCACAAATCGTCTAAATGACTATGACGGTTTTACCGTTTGTTTTGAAATGAGTTTGATCAAAGTGCTTCATATGATTGAAATATATCTAATACCGATTCGAGGAGTCAAAAACATTTGGTAATTAAGCACAACAAATGATTTGAAAGGTGTTCATACACCATAAATCGCCTAAGAGATTATGACGGTTTTACCCTTTCATTTAAAATAATTTTGATCAAAGTGCTTCATATGATTGAAATATATCTAATACCGATTCAAGGAGTCAAAAACATGTTGTAATTAAGCACAAAAAATGATTTGAAAGGTGTTCATACACCACAAATTGCCTAAAAGATTATGATGGTTTTACCCTTTGATTTAAAATAATTTTGATCAAAGTGCTTCATATGATTGAAATATATCAAATTCCGATTCAAGGAGTCAAAAAAATTTGGTAATTAAGCACAACAAATGATTTGAACGGTGTTCATACACCATAAATCGCCTAAGAGACTATAACGGTTTTACCTTTTGATTTGAATTGAGTTTGATCCAAGGGCTTCATATGCTTTAATTATATCTGATACCTATTGAACGAGTCCGAAATATTTTGTAAATATTCACAACAAAATAATTTGAAAAGTGTTCATACAACACAAATCGCCCAAGAGACTATGATGGTTTTACCCTTTAATTTGAAATGAGTTTGATCCAAGGGCTTAATATTCTTTAAATAAATCTAATACCTATTCAAGGAATCAAAATTATTTGGTAATTATTCACTAAAAAATAATTTGAAAGGTGTTCATACGCCACAAATCGCCGAAGAGACTGTGACGGTTTTACCCTTTGATTTCAAATAAGTTTGATCCAAGGGCTTCATATGATTGAAATATATCGAATAACTATTCAAGGAATCAAAAATATTTGGTAATTAAGCACAAAAAATGATTTGAAAGGTGTTCATACACCACAAATTGCCTAAGAGATTATGACGGTTTTACCCTTTGATTTAAAATAATTTCGATCAAAGTGCTTCATATGATTGAAATATATCTAATACCAATTCAAGGAGTCAAAAACATTTGGTAATTAAGCACAACAAATGATTTGAAAGGTGTTCATACACAATAAATTGCCTAAGAGATTATGACGGTATTAACCTGTGATTTAAAATAATTTTGATCAAAGTGCTTCATATAATTGAAATATATCTAATACGGATTCAAGGAGTCAAAAACATTTGGTAATTAAGCACAACAAATGATTTGAAAGGTGTTCATACACCATAAATAGCCTAAGAGACTATGACGGTTTTACCTTTTGATTTGAATTGAGTTTGATCCAAGGGCTTCATATTCTTTAAATAAATCTAATACCTATTCAAGGACTCAAAAATATTTGGTAATTATTCACAAAAAAATGATTTGAAAGGTGTTCATTCACCACAAATCTTCTAAAAGACTATGACGGTTTTACCCTTTGTTTTGAATTGAGTTTGATCCAAGGACTTCATATGCTTTAAATATATCTAATACCTATTCAAGGAGTCAAAAATATTTGGTAATTATTCACAAAAAAATAATTTGAAAGGTGTTCATACGCCACAAATCGCCGAAGAGACTATGACGGTTTTACCCTTTGATTTCAAAAAATTTTGATCCAAGGGCTTTATATGATTGAAATATATCTAATACCGATTCAAGGAGTCAAAAATATTTGGTAATTATGCACAAAAAATGATTTGAAAGCTGTTCATACAACACAAATCGCCAAAGAGACTATGACGGTTTTACCATTTGATTTGAATTGAGTTTGATCCAAGGGCTTCATATGCTTTAAATAGATCTAATAACTATTCAAGAACTCAAAAATATTTTGGTAATTATTCACAACAAAATGATTTGAAAGGTGTTCATACAACACAAATCGCTAAGAGACTATGACGGTTTTACCCTTTGATTTGAATTGAGTTTGATCCAAGGGCTTCATATGATTGAAATATATCTAATACCTATTCAAGGAGTCAAAAATATTTGGTAATTAAGCACAAAAAATGATTTGAAAGGTGTTTATACACCACAAATTGCCTAAGAGATTATGACGGTTTTACCCTTTGATTTAAAATAATTTTGATCAAAGTGCTTCATATGAGTGAAATATATCTAATACCGATTCAAGGAGTCAAAAACAATTGGTAATTAAGCACAACAAATGATTTGAAAGGTGTTCATACACCATAAATCGCCTAAGAGACTATGACGGTTTTACCCTTTGATTTGAATTGAGTTTGATCCAAGGGCTTCATATGCTTTAAGTATATCTTATACCTATTCAACGAGTCCGAAATATTTTGTAAATATTCACAACAAAATATTTTGAAAAGTGTTCATACAGCACAAATCGCCCAAGAGACTATGACGGTTGTACCCTTTAATTTGAAATGAGTTTGATCAAAGGGCTTCATATTCTTTATAAAAATCTAATAGCTATTAAAGGAGTCAAAATGATTTGGTAATTATTCACTAAAAAATAATTTGAAAGGTGTTCATACGCCACAAATCGCCAAACAGACTATGACGGTTTTACCCTTTGATTTCAAATAAGTTTGATCCCAGGGCTTCATATGATTGAAATATATCTAATACCTATTCAAGGAGTCAAAAATATTTGGTAATTAAGCACAAAAATGATTTGAAAGGTGTTCATACACCACAAATTGCTTAAGAGATTATGATGGTTTTACCCTTTGATTTAAAATAATTTTGATCAAAGTGCTTCATATGATTGAAATATATCAAATACTGATTCAAGGAGTCAAAAACATTTGGTAATTAAGCACAACAAATAATTTGAAAGGTGTTCATACACCATAAATCGCCTAAGAGACTATGACGGTTTTACCCTTTGATTTGAATTGAGTTTGATCCAAGGGCTTCATATGCTTTAACTATATCTGATACCTATTCAACGAGTCCAAAATATTTTGTAAATTTTCACAACAAAATAATTTGAAAAGTGTTCATACAGCACAAATCGCCCAAGAGACTATGAAGGTTTTACCCTTTAATTTGAAATGAGTTTGATCCAAGGGCTTCATATTATTTAAATAAATCTAATACCTATTCAAGGAGTCAAAAATATTTTTTAATTATTCGCTAAAAAGTAATTTGAAAGGTGTTCATACGCCACAAATTGACGAAGAGACTATGATGGTTTTACCTTTTGATTTGAATTGAGTTTGATCCAAGGGCTTCAGATGATTGAAATATATCTAATACCTATTCAAGGAGTAAATAATATTTTGTAATTAAGCACAAAAAATGATTTGAGAGGTGTTCATTCACCACAAATTGCCTAAGGGATTATGACGGTTTTACCCTTTGATTTAAAATAATTTTGATCAATGTGCTTCATATGATAGAAATATATCTAATACCGATTCAAGGAGTAAAAAATATTTGGTAATTAAGCACAACAAATGATTTGAAAGGTGTTCATACACCATAAATCGCCTAAGAGACTATGACGGTTTTACCCTTTGATTTGAATTGATTTTGATCCAAGGGCTTCATATGCTTTAAGTATATCTGATACCTATTCAACGAGTCCGAAATATTTTGTAAATATTCACAACAAAATAATTTGAAAAGTGTTCATACAGCACAAATCGCCCAAGAGACTATGACGGTTTTACCCTTTAATTTGAAATGAGTTTGATCCCAGGGCTTCATATTCTTTAAATAAATCTAATACCTATTCATGGACTCAAAAATATTTGGTAATTATTAACAACAAAATGATTTGAAAGGTCTTCATTCACCACAAATCGTTTAAAAGACTATGACGGTTATACCCTTTGATTTGAATTGAGTTTGATCCAAGGTCTTTATATGATTGAAATATTTCTAATACCTATTGAAGGATTCAAAAATATTTGGTAATTAAGCACAAAAAATGATTTGAAAGGTGTTCATACACCACAAATTCCCTAAGAGATAATGACGGTTTTACCCTTTGATTTAAAATAATTTTGATCAAAGTGCTTAATGTGATTGAAATATATTTAATACCGATTCAATTAGTCACAAAAATTTGGTAATTAAGCACTACAAATTATTTGAAAGGTGTTCATACACCATAAATCGCCTAAGAGACTATGACGGTTTTACCCTTTGATTTGAATTGAGTTTGATCCAAGGCTTCATATGCCTTAAGTATATCTGATACCTATTCACTGAGTCCGAAATATTTTGTAAATATGCAGAACAAAATAATTTGAAAAGTGTTCATACAGCACAAATCGCCCAAGAGACTATGACGATTTTACGCTTTAATTTGAAATGAGTTTGATCCCAGGGCTTCATATTCTTTAAATAAATCTAATACCTATTCATGGACGCAAAAATATTTGGTAATTATTAACAACAAAATGATTTGAAAGGTCTTCATTCACCAAAAATCGTTTAAAAGACTATGACGGTTATACCCTTTGATTTGAATTGAGTTTGATCCAAGGGCTTCATATGATTGAAATATTTCTAATACCTATTCAAGGAGTCAAAAATATTTGGTAACTAAGCACAAAAAATGATTTGAAAGGTGTTCATACACCACAAATTCCCTAAGAGATAATGACGGTTTTACCCTTTAATTTGAAATGAGTTTGATCCAAGGGCTTCATATTCTTTAAATAAATCTAATACCTATGCAAGAACTCAAAAATATTTGGTAATTATTAAGAATAAAATGATTTGAAAGGTGTTCATTCACCACAAATCGTCTAAAAGACTATGACCGTTTTACTCTTTGTTTTGAATTGAGTTTGATCCAAGGGCTTCATATGCTTTAAATATATCTAATACCTATTCAAGGATTCAAAAATATTTGGTAATTAAGCACAACAAATGATTTGAAAGGTGTTCATTCACCACAAATCGTATAAAAGACTATGACGATTTTACCCTTGGATTTGAATTGAGTTTGATCTAAGGGCTTCATATGCTCTAAGTATATCTGATACCTATTCAACGAGTCCGAATTATTTTGTAAATATTCACAACAAAATAATTTGAAAAGTGTTCATACAGCACAAATCGCCCAAGAGACTATGACGGTTTTACCCTTTAATTTGAAATGAGTTTGATCCAAGGGCTTCATATTCTTTAAATAAATCTAATACCTATTCAAGGACTCAAAAATATTTGGTAATTATTCACAACAAAATGATTTGAAAGGTGTTCATTCACCACAAATCGTATAAAAGACTATGACGGTTATACCCTTTGATTTGAATTGAGTTTGATCCAAGGGCTTCATATGATTGAAATATTTCTAATACCTATTCAAGGAGTCAAAAGTATTTGGTAACTAAGCACAAAAAATGATTTGAAAGGTGTTCATACACCACAAATTCCCTAAGAGATAATGACGGTTTTACCCGTTGATTTAAAATAATTTTGATCAAAGTGCTTCATAATATTGAAATATATTTAATACCGATTCAATTAGTCACAAAAATTTGGTAATTAAGCACAACAAATTATTTGAAAGGTGTTCATACACCATAAATCGCCTAAGAGACTATGACGGTTTTACCCATTGATTTGAATTGATTTTGATCCAAGGGCTTCATATGCTTTAAGTATATCTGATACCTATTCAACGAGTCCGAAATATTTTGTAAAAATTCACAACCAAATAATTTGAAAAGTGTTCATACAGCACAAATCATTCAAAGAGACTATGACTGTTTTACCCTTTAATTTGAGATGAGTTTGATCCAAGGGCTTCATATTCTTTAAATAAATCTAATACCTATTGAAGGACTCAAAAATATTTGGTAATTATTCACAACAAAATGATTTGAAAGGTGTTCATTCACCACAAATCGTCTAAAAGACTATGACGGTTTTACCCTTTGTTTTGAAATGAGTTTGATCCAAGGGCTTCATATGCTTTAAATATATCTAATACCTATTTAAGGAGTCCGAAATATTTTGTAAATATTCACAACAAAATAATTTGAAAAGTGTTCATACAGCACAAATCGCCCAAGAGACTATGACGGTTTTACCCTTTAATTTGAAATGAGTTTGATCCAAGGGCTTCATATTCTTTAAATAAATCTAATACCTATTCAAGGACTCAAAAATATTTTGTAATTATTCACAACAAAATGATTTGAAAGGTGTTCATTCACCACAAATCGTATAAAAGACTATGACGGTTTTACCCTTTGTTTTGAATTGAGATTGATCCAAGGGCTTCATATGCTTTAAATATATCTAATACCTATTTAAGGAGTCAATAATATTTGGTAATTATTCACAAAAAAATAATTTGAAAGGTGTTCATACGCCACAAATCGCCGAAGAGACTATAACGATATTACACTTTGATTTCAAAAAAGTTTGATCCAAGGGCTTCATATGATTTAAATATATCTAATACCTATTCAAGGAATCAAAAATATTTGGTAATTAAGCACAAAAAATTGATTTGAAAGGTGTTCATACACCACAAATTGCCTAAGAGATTATGACGGTTTTACCCTTTGATTTAAAATAATTTCGATCAAAGTGCTTCATATGATTGAAATATATCTAATACCTATTCAAGGAGTCAAAAATATTTGGTAATTAAGCACAAAAAATGATTTGAAAGGTGTTCATACACCACAAATTGCCTAAGAGATTATGACGGTTTTACCCTTTGATTTAAAATAATTTTGATCAAAGTGCTTCATATGATTGAAATATATCTAATACCGATTCAAGGAGTCAAAAACATTTGGTAATTAAGCACAACAAATGATTTGAAAGGTGTTCATACACCATAAATCGCCTAAGAGACTATGACGGTTTTACCCTTTGATTTGAATTGAGTTTGATCCAAGGGCTTCATATGCTTTAAGTATATCTTATACCTATTCAACGAGTCCGAAATATTTTGTAAATATTCACAACAAAATAATTTGAAAAGTGTTCATACAGCACAAATCGCCCAAGAGACTATGACGGTTTTACCCTTTAATTTGAAATGAGTTTGATGCAAGGGTTTCATATTCTTTAAATAAATATAATACCTATTCTAGGAGTCAAAATCATTTGGTAATTATTCACTAAAAAATAATTTGAAAGGTGTTCATACGCCACAAATCGCCGAACAGACTATGACGATTTTACCCTTTGATTTCAAATAAGTTTGATCCCAGGGCTTCATATGATTGAAATATATCTAATACCTATTCAAGGAGTCAAAAATATTTGGTAATTAAGCACAAAAATGATTTGAAAGGTGTTCATACACCACAAATTGCCTAAGAGATTATGAAGGTTTTACCCTTTGATTTAAAATAATTTTGATCAAAGTGCTTCATATGATTGAAATATATCAAATACCGATTAAAGGAGTCAAAAACATTTGGTAATTAAGCACAACAAATAATTTGAAAGGTGTTCATACACCATAAATCGCCTAAGAGACTATGACGGTTTTACCCTTTGATTTGAATTGATTTTGATCCAAGGGCTTCATATGCTTTAAGTATATCTGATACCTATTCAACGAGTCCGAAATATTTTGTAAATATTCACAACAAAATAATTTGAAAAGTGTTCATACAGCACAAATCGCCCAAGAGACTATGACGGTTTTACCCAATAATTTGAAATGAGTTTGATCCCAGGGCTTCATATTCTTTAAATAAATCTAATACCTATTCATGGACTCAAAAATATTTGGTAATTATTAACAACAAAATGATTTGAAAGGTCTTCATTCACCACAAATCGTTTAAAAGACTATGACGGTTATACCCTTTGATTTGAATTGAGTTTGATCCAAGGGCTTTATATGATTGAAATATTTCTAATACCTATTCAAGGAGTCAAAAATACTTGGTAATTAAGCACCAAAAATTATTTGAAAGGTGTTCATACACCACAAATTCCCTAAGAGTTAATGACGGTTTTACCCTTTGATTTAAAATAATTTTGATCAAAGTGCTTCATATGATTGAAATATATTTAATACCGATTCAATTAGTCACGAAAATTTGGTAATTAAGCACAACAAATTATTTGAAAGGTGTTCATACACCATAAATCGCCTAAGAGACTATGACGGTTTTACCCTTTGATTTGAATTGAGTTTGATCCAAGGGCTTCATATGCCCTAAGTATATCTGATACCTATTCAATGAGTCCGAAATATTTTGTAAATATGCAGAACAAAATAATTTGAAAAGTGTTCATACAGCACAAATCGCCCAAGAGACTATGACGGTTTGACCCTTTAATTTGAAATGAGTTTGATCCCAGGGCTTCATATTCTTTAAATAAATCTAATACCTATTCATGGACTCAAAAATATTTGGTAATTATTAACAACAAAATGATTTGAAAGGTCTTCATTCACCACAAATCGTTTAAAAGACTATGACGGTTATACCCTTTGATTTGAATTGAGTTTGATCCAAGGGCTTCATATGATTGAAATATTTCTAATACCTATTCAAGGAGTCAAAAATATTTGGTAACTAAGCACAAAAAATGATTTGAAAGGTGTTCATACACCACAAATTCCCTAAGAGATAATGACGGTTTTACCCTTTGATTTAAAATAAATTTGATCAAAGTGCTTCATATGATTGAAATATATTTAATACCGATTCAATTAGTCACAAAAATTTGGTAATTAAGCACAACAAATTATTTGAAAGGTGTTCATACACCATTAATCGCCTAAGAGACTATGACGGTTTTACCCTTTGATTTAAATTGATTTTGATCCAAGGGCTTCGTATGCTTTAAGTATATCTGATACCTATTCAACAAGTCCGAAATATTTTGTAAATATTCACAACAAAATAATTTGAAAAGTGTTCATACAGCACAAATCATTCAAAGAGACTATGACGGTTTTACCCTTTAATTTGAGATGAGTTTGATCCAAGGGCTTCATATTCCTTAAATAAATCTAATACCTATTCAAGGACTCAAAAATATTTGGTAATTATTCACAACAAAATGATTTGAAAGGTGTTCATTCACCACAAATCGTCTAAAAGACTATGACGGTTTTACCCTTTGTTTTGAAATGAGTTTGATCCAAGGGCTTCATATGCTTTAAATATATCTAATACCTATTTAAGGATTCAAAAATATTTGGTAATTATTACAAAAAAAATAATTTGAAAAGTGTTCATACAGCACAAATCGCCCAAGAGACTATGACGATTTTACCCTTTAATTTGAAATGAGTTTGATCCAAGGGCTTCATATTCTTTAAATAAATCTAATACCTATTCAAGGACTCAAAAATATTTGGTAATTATTCAGAATAAAATGATTTGAAAGGTGTTCATTCACCACAAATCGTCTAAAAGACTATGACCGTTTTACTCTTTGTTTTGAATTTAGTTTGATCCAAGGGCTTCATATGCTTTAAATATATCTAATACCTATTCAAGGAGTCAAAAATATTTGGTAATTAAGCACAACAAATGATTTGAAAGGTGTTCATTCACCACAAATCGTATAAAAGACTATGACGGTTTTAACCTTGGATTTGAATTGAGTTTGATCCAAGAGCTTCATATGCTTTAAGTATATCTGATACCTATTCAACGAGTCCGAATTATTTTGTAAATATTCACAACAAAATAATTTGAAAAGTGTTCATACAGCACAAATCGCCCAAGAGACTATGACGGTTTTACCCTTTAATTTGAAATGAGTTTGATCCAAGGGCTTCATATTCTTTAAATAAATCTAATACCTATTCAAGGACTCAAAAATATTTGGTAATTATTCACAACAAAATGATTTGAAAGGTGTTCATTCACCACAAATTGTATAAAAGACTATGACGGTTTTACCCTTTGTTTTGACTTGAGATTGATCCAAGGGCTTCATATGCTTTAAATATATCTAATACCTATTCAAGGAGTCAATAATATTTGGTAATTATTCACAAAAAAATAATTTTAAAGGTGTTCATACGCCACAAATCGCCGAAGAGACTATGACGATTTTACACTTTGATTTCAAAAAAGTTTGATCCAAGGGCTTCATATGATTTAAAAATATCTAATACCTATTCAAGGAATCAAAAATATTTGGTAATTAAGCACCAAAAATTGATTTGAAAGGTGTTCATACACCACAAATTGCCTAAGAGATTATGACGGTTTTACCCTTTGATTTAAAATAATTTCGATCAAAGTGCTTCATATGATTGAAATATATCTAATACCTATTCAAGGAGTCAAAAACATTTGGTAATTAAGCACAACAAATGATTTGAAAGGTGTTCATACACCATAAATCGCCTAAGAGACTATGACGGTTTTACCCTTTGATTTGAATTGAGTTTGATCCAAGGGCTTCATATGCTTTAAGTATATCTTATACCTATTCAACGAGTCCGAAATATTTTGTAAATATTCACAACAAAATAATTTGAAAAGTGTTCATACAGCACAAATCGCCCAAGAGACTATGACGGTTTTACCCTTTAATTTGAAATGAGTTTGATCCAAGGGCTTCATATTCTTTAAATAAATCTAATACCTATTCAAGGACTCAAATATATTTGGTAATTATTAACAACAAAATGATTTGAAAGGTGTTCATTCACCACAGATCGTATAAAAGACTATGACGGTTTTACCCTTTGTTTTGATTTGAGATTGATCCAAGGGCTTCATATGCTTTAAATATATCTAATACCTATTAAAGGAGTCAAAAATATTTGGTAATTATTCTCAAAAAAATAATTTGAAAGGTGTTCATACGCCACAAATCGCTGAAGAGACTATGACTATTTTACACTTTGATTTCAAAAAAGTTTGATCCAAGGGCTTCATATGATTGAAATATATCTAATACCTATTCAAGGAGTCAAAAATATTTGGTAATTAAGCACAAAAAATGATTTGAAAGGTGTTCATACACCACAAATTTCCTAAGAGATTATGACGGTTTTACCCTTTGATTTAAAATAATTTCGATCAAAGTGCTTCATATGATTGAAATATATCTAATACCGATTCAAGGAGTCAAAACATTTGGTAATTAAGAACAACAAATGATTTGAAAGGTGTTCATACACAATAAATTGCCTAAGAGATTATGACGGTATTACCCTTTGATTTGAATTGAGTTTGATCCAAGGGCTTCATATGCTTTAAGTATATCTGATACCTATTCAACGAGTCCGAAATATTTTGTAAATATTCACAACAAAATAATTTGAAAAGTGTTCATACAGCACAAATCGCCCAAGAGACTATGACGGTTTTACCCTTTGTTTTGAATTGAGTTTGATCCAAGGGCTTCATATGCTTTAAGTATATCTAATACCTATTCAACGATTCCGAATTATTTTGTAAATATTCACAACAAAATAATAAGAAAAGTGTTCATACAGCACAAATCGCCCAAGAGACTATGACGGTTTTACCCTTTAATTTGAAATGAGATTGATCCAAGGGCTTCATATTCTTTAAATAAATCTAATACCTATTCAAGGACTCAAAAATATTTGGTAATTATTCACAACAAAATGATTTGAAAGGTGTTCATTCACCACAAATCGTATAAAAGACTATGACGGTTTTACCCTTTGTTTTGAATTGAGATTGATCCAAGGGCTTCATATGCTTTAATTATATCTAATACCTATTCAAGGAGTCAAAAATATTTGGTAATTATTCACAAAAAAATAATTTGAAAGGTGTTCATACGCCACAAATCGCTGAAGAGACTATGACGATTTAAACTTTGATTTCAAAAAAGTTTGATCCAAGGGCTTCATATGATTGAAATATATCTAATACCTATTCAAGGAGTTAAAAATATTTGGTAATTAAGCACAAAAAATGATTTGTAACGTGTTCATACACCACAAATTGCCTAAGAGATTATGATGGTTTTACCCTTTGATTTAAAATAATTTTAATCAAAGTGCTTCATATGATTGAAATATATCTAATACCGATTCAAGGAGTCAAAAACATTTGGTAATTAAGAACAACAAATGATTTGAAAGGTGTTCATACACCATAAATCGCATAAGAGACTATGACAGTTTTACCCTTTGATTTGAATTGAGTTTGATCCAAGGGCTTCATATTCTTTTAATAAATCTAATACCTATTCAAAGACTCAAAAATATTTGGTAATTATTCACAACAATTTGATTTCAAAGGTGTTCATTCACCACAAATAGTCTAAAAGACTATGACGGTTTTACCCTTTGTTTTGAATTGAGTTTGATCCAAGGGCTTCATATGCTTTAAATATATATAATACATATTCAAGGAGTCAAACATATTTGGTAATTATTCACAAAAAAATAATTTGAAAGATGTTCATACGCCACAAATCGCCGAAGAGACTATGACGGTTTTACCCTTTGATTTCAAAAAACTTTGATCCAATGGTTTCATATGATTGAAATATATCTAATATCTATTAAAGGAGTAAAAAAAATTTTGTAATTAAGCACAAAAAATGATTTGAAAGGTGTTCATACAACACAAATCGCCTAAGATACTATGACGGTTTTACCCTTTGATTTCAAATAAGTTTTATCCAAGGGCTTCATATGATTGAAATATATCTAATACCTATTCAAGGAATAAAAAATATTTTGTAATTAAGCACAAAAAATGATTTGAGAGGTGTTCATTCACCACAAATTGCCAAAGGGATTATGACGGTTTTACCCTTTGATTTAAAATAATTTTGATCAAAGTGCTTCATATGATAGAAATATATCTAATACCGATTCAAGGAGTCAAAAATATTTGGTAATTAAGCACAACAAATGATTTGAAAGGTGTTCATACACCATAAATCGCCTAAGAGACTATGACGGTTTTACCCTTTGATTTGCATTGATTTTGATCCAAGGGCTACATATGCTTTAAGTATATTTGATACCTATTCAACGAGTCCGAAATATTTTGTAAATATTCACAACAAAATAATTTTAAAAGTGTTCATACAGCACAAATCATTCAAAGAGACTATGACGGTTTTTCCCTTTAATTTGAGATGAGTTTGATCCAAGGGCTTCCTATTCTTTAAATAAATCTAATACCTATTCAAGGACTCAAAAATATTTGGTAATTATTCACAACAAAATGATTTGAAAGGTGTTCATTCACCACAAATCGTCTAAAAGACTATGACGGTTTTACCCTTTGTTTTGAAATGAGTTTGATCAAAGTGCTTCATATGATTGAAATATATATAATACCGATTCAAGGAGTCAAAAACATTTGGTAATTAAGCACAACTAATGATTTGAAAGGTGTTCATTCACCATAAATCGCCTAAGAGACTATGATGGTTTTACCCTTTGATTTGAATTGAGTTCGATCCAAGGGCTTCATATGCTTTAACTATATCTGATACCTATTCAACGAGTCCGAAATATTTTGTAAATATTCACAACAAAATAATTTGAAAAGTGTTCATACAGCACAAATCGCCCAAGAGACTATGACGGTTTTACCCTTTAATTTGTAATGAGTTTAATCCAAGGGCTTCATATTCTTTAAATAAATCTAATACCTATTCAAGGAGTCAAAAATATTTGGTAATTATTCTCTAAAAAATAATTTGAAAGGTGTTCATACGCCACAAAACGCCGGCCAGACTATGACGGTTATACTCTTTCACTTCAAATAAGTTTGATCCAAGGGCTTCATATGATTGAAATATATCTAATACCTATTCAAGGAGTTAAAAATATTTGGTAATTAAGCACAAAAAATGATTTGAAAGGTGTTCATACACCTCAAATTGCCTAAGAGATTATGATGGTTTTACCCTTTGATTTAAAATAATTTTCATCAAAGTGCTTCATATGGTTGAAATATATCAAATACCGATTCAAGGAGTCAAAAACATTTGGTAATTAAGCACAACAAATGATTTGAAAGGTGTTCATACACCATAAATTGCCTAAGAGACTATGACGGTTTTACCCTTTGATTTGAATTGAGTTTGATCCAAGGGCTTCATATGCTTTAAGTATATCTGATACCTATTCAACGAGTCCGAAATATTTTGTAAATATTGACAACAAAATAATTTTAAAAGTGTTCTTACAGCACAAATCGCCAAAGAGACTATGACGGTTTTACCCTTTAATTTGAAATGAGTTTGATCCAAGGGCTTCATATTCTTTAAATAAATCTAATACCTATTCAAGAAGTCAAAAATATTTGGTAATTATTCACTAAAAAATAATTTGAAAGGTGTTATTACGCCACAAATCGCTGAACAGACTATGACAGTTTTACCCTTTGACTTCAAAAAAGTTTGATCCAAGGGCTTCATATGATTGAAATATATCTAATACCTATTCAAGGAGTCAAAAATATTTGGTAATTAAGCACAAAAAATGATTTGAAAGGTGTTTATACACCACAAATTGCCTAAGAGATTATGATGGTTTTACCTTTTGATTTAAAATAATTTTGATCAAAGTGCTTCATATGATTGAAATATATCAAATACCGATTCAAGGAGTCAAAAACATTTGGTAATTAAGCACAACAAATGATTTGAAAGGTGTTCATACACCATAAATCGCCTAAGAGACTATGACGGTTTTACCCTTTGATTTGAATTGAGTTTGATCCAAGGGCTTCATATGCTTAAAGTATATCTGATACCTATTCAACGAGTTTGAAATATTTTGTAAATATTCACAACAAAATAATTTGAAAAGTGTTCATACAGCACATATCGCCCAAGAGACTATGACGGTTTTACCCTTTAATTTGAAATGAGTTTGATCGAAGGGCTTAAGATTCTTTAAATAAATCTAATACCTATTCAAGGAGTGAAAAATATTTGGTAATTATTCACTAAAAAATAATTTGACAGGTGTCCATACGCCACAAATTGCCGAAGAGACTATGACGGTTTTACCCTTTGATTTGAATTGAGTTTGATCCAAGGGCTTCATATGATTGAAATATATCTAATACCTATTCAAGGAGTCAAAAATATTTGGTAATTAAGCACAAAATATGATTTGAGAGGTGTTCAAACACCATAAATTGCCTAAGAGACTATGACGATTTTACCCTTTGATTTGAATTGAGTTTGATCCAAGGGATTCATATGCTTTAAGTATATCGGATACCTATTCAATGAGTCCGAAATATTTTGTAAATATTCACAACAAAATAATTTTAAAAGTGTTCTTACAGCACAAATCGTCCAATATACTATAACGGTTTTACCCTTTAATTTGTAATGAGTTTGATCCAAGGGCTTCATATTCTTTAAATAAATCTAATACCTATTCAAGGAGTCAAAAATATTTGGTAATTATTCACTAAAAAATAATATGAAAGGTGTTCATACGCCACAAATCGCCGAACAGACTATGACGGTTTTACCCTTTGACTTCAAATAAGTTTGATACAAGGGCTTCATATGATTGAAATATATCTAATACCTATTCAAGGAGTTAAAAATATTTGGTAATTAAGCACAAAAAATGATTTGAAAGGTGTTCATACACCTCAAATTGCCTAAGAGATTATGATGGTTTTACCCTTTGATTTAAAATAATTTTCATCAAAGTGCTTCATATGATTGAAATATATCAAATACTGATTCAAGGAGTCAAAAACATTTCGTAATTAAGCACAACAAATGATTTGAAAGGTGTTCATACACCATAAATCGCCTAAGAGACTATGACGGTTTTACCCTTTGATTTGAATTGAGTTTGATCCAAGGGCTTCATATGCTTTAAGTATATCTGATACCTATTCAACGAGTTTGAAATATTTTGTAAATATTCACAACAAAATAATTTGAAAAGTGTTCATACAGCACATATCGCCCAAGAGACTATGACGGTTTTACCCTTTAATTTGAAATGAGTTTGATCCAAGGGCTTAAGATTCTTTAAATAAATCTAATACCTATTCAAGGAGTGAAAAATATTTGGTAATTATTCACTAAAAAATAATTTGACAGGTGTCCATACGCCACAAATTGCCGAAGAGACTATGACGGTTTTACCCTTTGATTTGAATTGAGTTTGATCCAAGGGCTTCATATGATTGAAATATATCTAATACCTATTCAAGGAATCAAAAATATTTGGTAATTAAGCACAAAATATGATTTGAGAGGTGTTCAAACACCATAAATTGCCTAAGAGACTATGACGGTTTTACCCTTTGATTTGAATTGAGTTTGATCCAAGGGATTCATATGCTTTAAGTATATCTGATACCTATTCAATGAGTCCGAAATATTTTGTAAATATTCACAACAAAATAATTTTAAAAGTGTTCTTACAGCACAAATCGTCCAATATACTATAACGGTTTTACCCTTTAATTTGTAATGAGTTTGATCCAAGGGCTTCATATTCTTTAAATAAATCTAATACCTATTCAAGGAGTCAAAAATATTTGGTAATTATTCACTAAAAAATAATATGAAAGGTGTTCATACGCCACAAATCGCCGAACAGACTATGACGGTTTTACCCTTTGACTTCAAATAAGTTTGATACAAGGGCTTCATATGATTGAAATATATCTAATACCTATTCATGGAGTCAAAAATATTTGGTAAGTAAGCACAAAAAATGATTTGAAAGGTGTTCATACACCATAAATTGCCTAAGAGATTATGATGGTTTTACCCTTTGATTTAAAATAATTTTGATCAAAGTGCTTCAAATGATTGAAATAGATCAAATAACGATTCAAGGAGTCAAAAACATTTGGTAATTAAGCACAACAAATGATTTGAAAGGTGTTCATAGACCATAAATTGCCTAAGAGACTATGACGGTTTTACCCTTTGATTTGAATTGAGTTTGATCCAAGGGCTTCATATGCTTTAAGTATATCTGATACCTATTCAACGAGTCCGAAATATTTTGTAAATATTCACAACAAAATAATTTTAAAAGTGTTCTTACAGCACAAATCGCCCAAGAGACTATGACGGTTTTACCCTTTAATTTGTAATGAGTTTGATCCAAGGGCTTCATATTCTTTAAATAAATCTAATACCTATTCAAGGAGTTAAAAATATTTGGTAATTGTTCACTAAAAAATAATTTGAAAGGTGTTCATACGCCACAAATTGCCGATGAGACTATGACGGTCTTATCCTTTGATTTGAATTGAGTTTGATCCAAGGGCTTCATATGATTGAAATATATCTGATACCTATTCAAGTAGTCAACAATATTTGGTAATTAAGCACAAAAAATGATTTGAGAGGTGTTCATACACCACAAATTGCCTAAGAGATTATGACGGTTTTACCCTTTGATTTAAAATTATTTTGATCAAAGTGCTTCATATGATTGAAATATAACTAATACCGATTCAAGGAGTCAAAAACATTTGGTAATTAAGCACAACTAATGATTTGAAAGGTGTTCATTCACCATAAATCGCCTAAGAGACTATGATGGTTTTACCCTTTGATTTGAATTGAGTTCGATCCAAGGGCTTCATATGCTTTAACTATATCTGATACCTATTCAACGAGTCCGAAATATTTTGTAAATATTCACAACAAAATAATTTGAAAAGTGTTCATACAGCACAAATCGCCCAAGAGACTATGACGGTTTTACCCTTTAATTTGTAATGAGTTTAATCCAAGGGCTTCATATTCTTTAAATAAATCTAATACCTATTCAAGGAGTCAAAAATATTTGGTAATTATTCTCTAAAAAATAATTTGAAAGGTGTTCATACGCCACAAAACGCCGGCCAGACTATGACGGTTATACTCTTTCACTTCAAATAAGTTTGATCCAAGGGCTTCATATGATTGAAATATATCTAATACCTATTCAAGGAGTTAAAAATATTTGGTAATTAAGCACAAAAAATGATTTGAAAGGTGTTCATACACCTCAAATTGCCTAAGAGATTATGATGGTTTTACCCTTTGATTTAAAATAATTTTGATCAAAGTGCTTCATATGATTGAAATATATCAAATACCGATTCAAGGAGTCAAAAACATTTGGTAATTAAGCACAACAAATGATTTGAAAGGTGTTCATACACCATAAATTGCCTAAGAGACTATGACGGTTTTACCCTTTGATTTGAATTGAGTTTGATCCAAGGGCTTCATATGCTTTAAGTATATCTGATACCTATTCAACGAGTCCAAAATATTTTGTAAATATTGACAACAAAATAATTTTAAAAGTGTTCTTACAGCACAAATCGCCAAAGAGACTATGACGGTTTTACCCTTTAATTTGAAATGAGTTTGATCCAAGGGCTTCATATTCTTTAAATAAATCTAATACCTATTCAAGAAGTCAAAAATATTTGGTAATTATTCACTGAAAAATAATTTGAAAGGTGTTATTACGCCACAAATCGCCGAACAGACTATGACAGTTTTACCCTTTGACTTCAAATAAGTTTGATCCAAGGGCTTCATATGATTGAAATATATCTAATACCTATTCAAGGAGTCAAAAATATTTGGTAATTAAGCACAAAAAATGATTTGAAAGGTGTTTATACACCACAAATTGCCTAAGAGATTATGATGGTTTTACCTTTTGATTTAAAATAATTTTGATCAAAGTGCTTCATATGATTGAAATATATCAAATACCGATTCAAGGAGTCAAAAACATTTGGTAATTAAGCACAACAAATGATTTGAAAGGTGTTCATACACCATAAATCGCCTAAGAGACTATGACGGTTTTACCCTTTGATTTGAATTGAGTTTGATCCAAGGGCTTCATATGCTTAAAGTATATCTGATACCTATTCAACGAGTTTGAAATATTTTGTAAATATTCACAACAAAATAATTTGAAAAGTGTTCATACAGCACATATCGCCCAAGAGACTATGACGGTTTTACCCTTTAATTTGAAATGAGTTTGATCCAAGGGCTTAAGATTCTTTAAATAAATCTAATACCTATTCAAGGAGTGAAAAATATTTGGTAATTATTCACTAAAAAATAATTTGACAGGTGTCCATACGCCACAAATTGCCGAAGAGACTATGACGGTTTTACCCTTTGATTTGAATTGAGTTTGATCCAAGGGCTTCATATGATTGAAATATATCTAATACCTATTCAAGGAGTCAAAAATATTTGGTAATTAAGCACAAAATATGATTTGAGAGGTGTTCAAACACCATAAATTGCCTAAGAGACTATGACGATTTTACCCTTTGATTTGAATTGAGTTTGATCCAAGGGATTCATATGCTTTAAGTATATCTGATACCTATTCAATGAGTCCGAAATATTTTGTAAATATTCACAACAAAATAATTTTAAAAGTGTTCTTACAGCACAAATCGTCCAATATACTATAACGGTTTTACCCTTTAATTTGTAATGAGTTTGATCCAAGGGCTTCATATTCTTTAAATAAATCAAATACCTATTCAAGGATTCAAAAATATTTGGTAATTATTCACTAAAAAATAATTTGAAAGGTGTTCATACGCCATAAATCGCCGATGAGACTATGACGGTTTTACCCTTTGATTTCAAATAAGTTTGATCCAAGGGCTTCATATGATTGAAATATATCTAATACCTATACAAGGAGTCAAAAATATTTGGTAATTAAGCATAAAAAATGATTTGAAAGGTGTTCATACACCACAAATTGCCTACGAGATTATGATGGTTTTACCTTTTGATTTAAAATAATTTTGATCAAAGTGCTTCATATGATTGAAATATATCAAATACCTATTCAAGGAGTCAAAAACATTTCGTAATTAAGCACAACAAATGATTTGAAAGGTGTTCATACACCATAAATCGCCTAAGAGACTATGACGGTTTTACCCTTTGATTTGAATTGAGTTTGATCCAAGGGCTTCATATGCTTTAAGTATATCTGATACCTATTCAATGAGTTCGAAATATTTTGTAAATATTCACATCAAAATAATTTGAAAAGTCTTCATACAGCACATATCGCCCAAGAGACTATGACGGTTTTACCCTTTAATTTGAAATGATTTTGATCCAAGGGCTTCATATTCTTTAAATAAATCTAATACCTATTCAAGGAGTGAAAAATATTTGGTAATTATTCACTAAAAAATAATTTGAAAGGTGTTCATACGCCACAAATTGCCGATGAGACTATGACGGTTTTATCCTTTGATTTGAATTGAGTTTGATCCAAGGGCTTCATATGATTGAAATATATCTAATACCTATTCAAGGAGTCAAAAATATTTGGTAATTAAGCACAAAAAATGATTTGAGAGGTGTTCATACACCACAAATTGCCTAAGAGATTATGACGGTTTTACCCTTTGATTTAAAATTATTTTGATCAAAGTGCTTCATATGATTGAAATATAACTAATACCGATTCAAGGAGTCAAAAACATTTGGTAATTAAGCACAACAAATGATTTGAAAGGTGTTCATTCACCATAAATCGCCTAAGAGACTATGATGGTTTTACCCTTTGATTTGAATTGAGTTCGATCCAAGGGCTTCATATGCTTTAACTATATCTGATACCTATTCAACGAGTCCGAAATATTTTGTAAATATTCACAACAAAAGAATTTGAAAAGTATTCATACAACACAAATCGCCCAAGAGACTATGACGGTTTTTGATGCAGGAGCATCCATGATCAATCCAAGTCTCCTAACAAAGAGTCATCAAGAAGAGATTAAGGTGAAGGAGATTCAGTTCATTAGCTTACTTAATCCAATTTCGAACAAACAAGTACTTCGAATTGTTAATTAAGCTTAACACCTTCTTAATCTTTTTTAAGCCTTGTTGATTAATGCTTATGATCATCTTAACATCATTAAGTATTAGTAATAAAGCTTGAATTATGATTAAATAGCTTAATTAGTTAGTTCTAAGTCATTAAAGTAAGCTTAGTGAAACTGTTTTGGAAGAACAGAATTTATACGGTTTGTTTAGGGCTCGTTTTGGCTACGTTTTTGAGCTTTATTCTTGGCTAAGGCAACCATACATGACTCACCTGTGTGCTTACATACATCACCAACAAGCATGTGAAGAGTTGGAGGCAAGAATCAATAGGAAATGAGAGCTTCATGGAGAAGTATCCAAAACCGCAGCTGGGAGGCGTCATTCTGGGTCCCTCTTCATCAGTTCTGGGCAGCCGTCTTTTTTTAGCTTTTGGAGCTGATTTTTTGAGGATATTTTCCTTAGAATGTCTATTTTAATACCTTAGCTTCCTTTTTGCAGTAGGACATTTTCGTTTCTCAGAATCCCTCAATCATTGCACCTAGGTACTGTAAACTGGCCAGATTTTTGTAATAGTTTAAGATGGCTTTTGTTACCTAAGCAAAACATCACCAAATGACGTGAATTTTTGGTATGTTACTGCTTTATATGTTAGGTTTGTAAGGCAAGAAGTTTCATTAGACTTTGTTGAATGAATTAAGAGTTATACTCATTTCTTTGAGCTGTGCGCTTAGAGCAAAACTGGACAGTTTGTCCTAATTAAAGTCTTTGAGTTAATTAGCTAACTAACGTAGATTAGTTACTAATTTAACAAAGCAAGGTTGCACCAAGAGTTCTTCTTTGACATTGGTGGCCTAGTTTGGTGGTTCTAAGGCTAGTGAAAGTGGTGGTTGTTGGTACGGTTCCAACAAGGCTTGAAGCAAAACTGATTCTTCGGTTCTTAACCAACGAATGCTCTTGTTTATGAAATGCTTTATGCATCATTTGGTATCAGAGCTTTGGTTAGTTTAAGAGCATTCTTTTAACCCTCTAATCATCCCATAATCATTTCCTAAACTCATACACTTATCCCCCCCAAAACCGAAATCAATTCTAAGCCCAAACACATCTCTTTTCTTCTCTTTTCACCTCTAATCTTTGATACAACTTAGTGGTTGTTAAAATGAGTGGTGGTGAAGATCCAAATCAGTTTAGAAGGGGCATGACATTGAATGAAGCAAGGTTAGTTGGCCTTGAGAATCAAATGGCTACAATTAGTGAGCAAATGGCAAATCTCATGGAAGCTTTTCGAAGTTCTAGTGTTGGAGTTCGAAGAGAAGTTCATGAAAGGAGGCACTTTGAAGATGAGAATGAGGTTGTTTATGACTCTAGTGAAGAAGTACAATCACAAACTTCTAATCAAAGAAGGAGGCCACGAAAACAAGATGATTTTCGAGACATCAAGTTAGATATTCCAGAATTTGATGGAAACCTTAATCCGGATGCTTATTTGGAATGGGTTTCGAGATGTAATAGGATTTTCGAGCTAAAGGAGTATGATGATTCGAAATCTTTCAAGTTGGCTATCACTAAGCTAAAGGGTTATGCATCCCTTTGGTGGGAAAACGTTGCTCTTGCTAGAGAAAGGAAGCATAAGCCGAAAATCAAGAGCTGGAAGAAACTGAAAAAGAAGATGGAAGCTAAGTTTCTCCCCTCCACTTACACTCTTGATTTATATAACCAACTTTCTGATTTGTTCCAAGGTACCAAGAATGTCGAGACATACATCCATGAATATGAAAAGTTGATGATGAAATTGGATGTTCAAGAAAGGGAAGAGCAGACCATGGCTCGTTTTGTGAAGGGCCTAGATCGTGACATCCAAAAGAAGCTTGAGCTTCAATCTTATTCTACTTTAGATGAACTTTTCAGGTTGGCTCTTAAGGTGGAAAAGCATCAAAAGGACAAGAAGAAGAAGGTATTTAGCAAAGGAACTTCTTATGCTAAAGGAGGTTCTAGTTCCTATGTAAAGCCTACTTCGACATCTCCATTTACACCTAAAAATGAAGCTAGTTCGAAATTTCTTGATAAAGGGAAGAAAGTTGCTGAAAGTTCTTCCAAGAAGGATGATATTAAATGTTTTAAGTGTCATGGTTATGGTCATTATCAAGCACAATGCCCAAACAGAAGGGTAATGACCTTATTAGACATTAAAAACATAGAAGATGCCCTTAAAGATCAAGAGGAGCACGAAAAAGAATCTGAAAAGGAGGATGAATGCAATGAAGATGTTCTTGTTGATGAAGTGGAAGGAGATGATCATCTTAGCTTGGTTCTAAGGAGGGTCCTTCACTCCAAAGAAGCCGAAGCTATACCATCTCAACGAGACCAGATTTTTCAGACAAAATGCTTAATCAAGGGCAAGATTTGTTCCATGATTATTGATGGTGGGAGTTGCACTAATGTAGCTTCGAGTTCTATGGTGGAGAAGCTCAATCATCCTACCTTCAGTCATCCTAAACCATATAAGCTTCATTGGCTTAATGATGGTAACTGTGTGGAGGTAACAAAACAAGCTTTAATTAGCTTCTCTTTTGGTGATTCGTATAATGATAAGGTTTTATGTGATGTAGTGCCTATGAATGCATGTCATATTCTCTTAGGGAGGCCGTGGCAATCTGATAAGGAAACCTTACATAATGGTAGGACTAATACATACACTTTCATGCATGAAAACAAGAAAATTATACTTAGTCCTAGCAAAAAGGGTCCGAATTTGCCTAAGAAGGAAACCTCTAATTCAAAGGCTAAAAATCAGAAATCCTTAATTCTCCAAAAACACCAAGTTGATAAGGCCATTGAAAAGGGGAAGGAAATGTACTTGTTGTTGTTATTTGCTGCAAATGATGAAAATACTCGTGAATTACATGATTGGGTCAAACCATTAGTGAACGATTTTAGTGATATTTTTCCCGAGGATCTTCCCTATGGTTTACCACCTAGTAGGGGTATTGAGCATCAAATTGACTTAGTTCCTGGAGCACCATTACCTAATAAGGCAGCTTATAGATGTAATCCTGAAGAAGCTAAAGAGTTGCAAAAACAGATTACTGAATTGTTAGCTAAGGGATTTGTACAAGAAAGTCTTAGTCCATGTGCTGTTCCTGTTATTTTGGTTCCAAAGAAGGATGGAACTATGCGTATGTGTGTAGATTGCAGGGCTATAAACAACATTACCATCAAGTATAGGTATCCTATTCCTAGGCTTGATGATTTGCTCGATGAATTACATGGTGCTACTATATTCTCCAAGATAGATTTGCGTAGTGGTTATCATCAGATTCGAATCAAGGAAGGGGATGAATGGAAAACAGCCTTTAAGACTAAGAGTGGGTTATATGAGTGGCGTGTTATGCCATTTGGTTTAACTAATGCTCCTAGTACTTTCATGAGGCTCATGCATGAGGTACTTCGTCCTTTCATTGGTTCGTTTGTTGTGGTTTATTTTGATGATATTCTTGTGTATAGCAACAGTGAACAGGATCATCTTATTCATCTGAAGAAGGTTTTCCTTAAGTTAAGGGAAAAGAAGCTATATGCAAAGATGGAGAAGTGTGAATTCTTCACTTCTAGTGTGTCTTTTCTTGGTTTCATTATTTCATCTCAGGGTATTTCTATGGATGAATCCAAGGTGGAGGCAATCAAATCATGGCCAATTCCAAAGTCCATCACAGAAGTTCGAAGTTTTCATGGATTGGCATCTTTTTACAGGAGATTCATCAGAGGTTTTAGTACTATTTTGGCTCCACTGACCGAATGTATCAAAGGGGGTTCTTTCACTTGGACTCCAGCAGCTCAGGAAGCATTTGATCAGTTGAAAAGCAAGCTTTGTGAGGCGCCTGTTCTAGCCTTACCAGATTTCAAGAAAGTGTTTGAAGTGGAATGTGATGCAAGTGGCGTAGGGATTGGAGCTGTTTTACAACAAGGAGGGCGTCCCATAGCCTATTTCAGTGAGAAGCTCAATCATGCCAAGCTCAACTACAGCACCTATGATAAAGAGTTCTATGCTATTATTCGTGCTTTGACTTATTGGACTCATTATCTTAGGCCAGCTCAGTTTGTGTTGCATTCAGATCACCAAGCTTTGAAGTACATTAATGGACAACATAAGCTCAGTTCTCGACATGCTAAATGGGTGGAGTTCCTTCAATCTTTTGATTTTGTTTTAAAATACAAAACTGGAGTTTCTAATGTGGTTGCAGATGCATTATCTAGGAGGCATTCTATGCTTTCTCTAATGGAGGCTCGAGTTCTTGGCTTCACTCATATTAAGGAGCTTTATTATGATGATCCAGATTTTTCACCATTGATAGAAGCGTGCAAGGATGGTTCTCATGGAGCTTATTCGGTTCTAGATGGTTTTCTCTTCCGAAATAATAAGCTTTGTATCCCTAAGTGCTCACTAAGGGATTTGCTCATCAAGGAGGTTCATGGAGGAGGCCTAGCAGGGCATTTTGGTATTAATAAAACTGTGGATGTTTTACAGGAACACTTTTATTGGCCAAAACTGGCAGGTGATGTTCACTCAGTTCTAGCTCGATGTTCTACATGTCAAAAGGCCAAGAGTTCTTTTCATCAAGGGCTCTATACTCCACTTCCAGTTCCTAATCAGCCATGGGAAGATATTAGTATGGATTTCATTGTGGCTTTGCCTAGGACTCAAAGGCAAAGAGATGCTATTATGGTGGTGGTGGATCGATTCTCAAAGATGGCTCATTTCATTGCTTGCAACAAGACGGATGATGCAATTCATGTAGCTGATTTGTACTTCAAGGAGATCATTAGATTACATGGTGTACCGAAGACTATTGTTTCAGATAAGGATGTTAAGTTCCTTAGTTTCTTTTGGAAGACTTTATGGAAGCTCCTAGGTACTAAGCTCCTCTTTAGTACCACGGCGCATCCACAAACTGATGGTCAAACGGAGGTTACAAACAGGACACTTACTACTCTCCTCAGGACTCTAGTTAACAAGTCACAGAAAGATTGGGATCTAAAGCTAGCACATGCAGAATTTGCTTATAATAGATCACCTACATATGCCACGAAGTGCTCTCCATTCGAAGTAAACTATGGGGTTAATCCTTTAAGCCCCATTGATTTACTACCTATTCCAGTTGAAGTGAGGCAAAGCAAAGATGCAGAGGAGAAGGCAAAGGAGATGAAAAAGCTTCACCAACAGATTAGAGCACGCATTGAGAAGGTTAATGAAGCTTACAAGGTCCGAGCTAACAAGCATCGAAAGTAGGTCATTTACAAACCCGGGGACTTGGTATGGTTGCACCTAAGGAAGGAACGATTTCCATCAAGAAGGAAGAACAAGCTGATGCCAAGGAGTGATGGTCCATTTAGGGTGCTTGAAAAGATCAATAACAATGCATACAAGATAGAACTACCAAGTGAGATGGGCAACATTTCGGCCACCTTCAATGTGGGTGATTTAGCTCCATATTTAGAAGAAGATTTTGAGTTACAAGAAGACTTCTCCAAACCAGGGGAGAATGATGCAGGAGCATCCATGATCAATCCAAGTCTCCTAACAAAGAGTCATCAAGAAGAGATTAAGGTGAAGGAGATTCAGTTCATTAGCTTACTTAATCCAATTTCGAACAAACAAGTACTTCGAATTGTTAATTAAGCTTAACACCTTCTTAATCTTTTTTAAGCCTTGTTGATTAATGCTTATGATCATCTTAACATCATTAAGTATTAGTAATAAAGCTTGAATTATGATTAAATAGCTTAATTAGTTAGTTCTAAGTCATTAAAGTAAGCTTAGTGAAACTGTTTTGGAAGAACAGAATTTATACGGTTTGTTTAGGGCTCGTTTTGGCTACGTTTTTGAGCTTTATTCTTGGCTAAGGCAACCATACATGACTCACCTGTGTGCTTACATACATCACCAACAAGCATGTGAAGAGTTGGAGGCAAGAATCAATAGGAAATGAGAGCTTCATGGAGAAGTATCCAAAACCGCAGCTGGGAGGCGTCATTCTGGGTCCCTCTTCATCAGTTCTGGGCAGCCGTCTTTTTTTAGCTTTTGGAGCTGATTTTTTGAGGATATTTTCCTTAGAATGTCTATTTTAATACCTTAGCTTCCTTTTTGCAGTAGGACATTTTCGTTTCTCAGAATCCCTCAATCATTGCACCTAGGTACTGTAAACTGGCCAGATTTTTGTAATAGTTTAAGATGGCTTTTGTTACCTAAGCAAAACATCACCAAATGACGTGAATTTTTGGTATGTTACTGCTTTATATGTTAGGTTTGTAAGGCAAGAAGTTTCATTAGACTTTGTTGAATGAATTAAGAGTTATACTCATTTCTTTGAGCTGTGCGCTTAGAGCAAAACTGGACAGTTTGTCCTAATTAAAGTCTTTGAGTTAATTAGCTAACTAACGTAGATTAGTTACTAATTTAACAAAGCAAGGTTGCACCAAGAGTTCTTCTTTGACATTGGTGGCCTAGTTTGGTGGTTCTAAGGCTAGTGAAAGTGGTGGTTGTTGGTACGGTTCCAACAAGGCTTGAAGCAAAACTGATTCTTCGGTTCTTAACCAACGAATGCTCTTGTTTATGAAATGCTTTATGCATCAGTTTTACCCTTTAATTTGTAATGAGTTTGATCCAAGGGCTTCATAATCCTTAAATAAATCTAATACCTATTCAAGGAGTCAAAAATATTTGGTAATTATTCTCTAAAAAATAATTTGAAAGGTGTTCATACGCCACAAAACGCCGAACAGACTATGACAGTTTTACCCTTTCACTTAAAATAAGTTTGATCCAAGGGCTTCATTTGATTGAAATATATCTAATACCTATTCAAGGAGTTAAAAATATTTGGTAATTAACCACAAAATATGATTTGTAAGGTGTTCATACACCACAAATTGCCTAAGAGATTATGATGGTTTTACCCTTTGATTTAAAATAATTTTGATCAAAGTGCTTCATATGATTTAAATATATCAAATATAGATTCAAGGAGTCAAAAACATTTGGTAATTAAGCACAACAAATGATTTGAAAGGTGTTTATACACCATAAATTGCCTAAGAGACTATGACGGTTTTACCCTTTGATTTGAATTGAGTTTGATCCAAGGGCTTCATATGCTTTAAGTATATCTGATACCTATTCAACGAGTCCGAAATATTTTGTAAATATTCACAACAAAATAATTTTAAAAGTGTTCTTACAGCACAAATCGCCCAAGAGACTATGACGGTTTTACCCTTTAATTTGTAATGAGTTTGATCCAAGGGCTTCATATTCTTTAAATAAATCTAATACCTATTCAAGGAGTCAAAAATATTTGGTAATTATTCACTAAAAAATAATTTGAAAGGTGTTCATACGCCACAAATCGCCGATGAGACTGACGGTTTTACATTTGATTTCAAATAAGTTTGATCCAAGGCTTCATATGATTGAAATATATCTAATACCTATTCAAGGAGTCAAAAATATTTGGTAATTAAGCACAAAAAATGATTTGAAAGGTGTTCATACACCATAAATCGCCTAAGAGACTATGACGGTTTTACCCTTTGATTTGAATTGAGTTTGATCCAAGGGCTTCATATGCTTTAAGTATATCTGATACCTATTCAACGAGTCCGAAATATTTTGTAAATATTCACAACAAAATAATTTTAAAAGTGTTCTTACAGCACAAATCGCCCAAGAGACTATGACGGTTTTACCCTTTAATTTGTAATGAGTTTGATCCAAGGGCTTCATATTCTTTAAATAAATCTAATACCTATTCAAGGAATCAAAAATATTTGGTAATTATTCACTAAAAAATAATTTGAAAGGTGTTCATACGCCACAAATCGCCGAACAGACTATGACAGTTTTACCCTTTGACTTCAAATAAGTTTGATCCAAGGGCTTCATATGATTGAAATATATCTAATACCTATTCAAGGAGTCAAAAATATTTGGTAATTAAGCACAAAAAATGATTTGAAAGGTGTTCATACACCACAAATTGCCTAAGAGATTATGATTGTTTTACCTTTTGATTTAAAATAATTTTGATCAAAGTGCTTCATATGATTGAAATATATCAAATACCGATTCAAGGAGTCAAAAACATTTCGTAATTAAGCACAACAAATGATTTGAAAGGTGTTCATACACCATAAATCGCCTAAGAGACTATGACGGTTTTACTCTTTTATTTGAATTGAGTTTGATCAAAGGGCTTCATATGCTTTAAGTATATCTGATACCTATTCAACGAGTTCGAAATATTTTGTAAATATTCACAACAAAATAATTTGAAAAGTGTTCATTCAGCACATATCGCCCAAGAGACTATGACGGTTTTACCCTTTAATTTGAAATGAGTTTGATCCAAGGGCTTCAGATTCTTTAAATAAATCTAATACCTATTCAAGGAGTGAAAAATATTTGGTAATTATTCACTAAAAAATAATTTGAAAGGTGTCCATACGCCACAAATTGCCGAAGAGACTATGACGGTTTTACCCTTTGATTTGAATTGAGTTTGATCCAAGGGCTTCATATGATTGAAATATATCTAATACCTATTCAAGGAGTCAAAAATATTTGGTAATTAAGCACAAAATATGATTTGAGAGGTGTTCATACACCATAAATTGCCTAAGAGACTATGACGGTTTTACCCTTTGATTTGAATTGAGTTTGATCCAAGGGCTTCATATGCTTTAAGTATATCTGATACCTATTCAACGAGTCCGAAATATTTTGTAAATATTCACAACAAAATAATTTTAAAAGTGTTCTTACAGCACAAATCGTCCAAGATACTATGACGATTTTACCCTTTGATTTGAATTGAGTTTGATCCAAGGGCTTCATATTCTTTAAATAAATCTAATACCTATTCAAGGAGTCAAAAATATTTGGTAATTATTCACTAAAAAATAATTTGAAAGGTGTTCATACGCCACAAATCGCCGAACAGACTATGACGATTTTCCCTTTGACTTCAAATAAGTTTGATACAAGGGCTTCATATGATTGAAATATATCTAATACCTATTCAAGGAGTCAAAAATATTTGGTAAGTAAGCACAAAAAATGATTTGAAAGGTGTTCATACACCATAATTGCCTAAGAGATTATGATGGTTTTACCCTTTGATTTAATATAATTTTGATCAAAGTGCTTCATATGATTGAAATATATCAAATACCGATGCAAGGAGTCAAAAACATTTGGTAATTAAGCACACCAAATGATTTGAAAGGTGTTCATACACCATAAATTGCCTAAGAGACTATGACGGTTTTACCCTTTGATTTGAATTGAGTTTGATCCAAGGGCTTCATATGATTTAAATATATCTAATACCTATTCAAGGAGTCAAAAATATTTGGTAATTAAGCACAAAATATGATTTGAGAGGTGTTCATACACCATAAATTGCCCAAGAGACTATGACGGTTTTACCCTTTGATTTGAATTGAGTTTGATCCAAGGGCTTCATATGCTTTAAGTATATCTGATACCTATTCAACGAGTTCGAAATATTTTGTAAATATTCACAACAAAATAATTTGAAAAGTGTTCATACAGCACATATCGCCCAAAAGACTATGACGGTTTTACCCTTTAATTTGAAATGATTTTGATCCAAGGGCTTCATATTCTTTAAATAAATCTAATACCTATTCAAGGAGTGAAAAATATTTGGTAATTATTCACTAAAAAATAATTTGAAAGGTGTTCATACGCCACAAATTGCCGATGAGACTATGACGGTTTTACCCTTTGATTTGAATTGAGTTTGATCCAAGGGCTTCATATGATTGAAATATATCTAATACCTATTCAAGGAGTCAAAAATATTTGGTAATTAAGCACAAAAAATGATTTGAGAGGTGTTCATACACCACAAATTGCCTAAGAGATTATGACGGTTTTACCCTTTAATTTAAAATTATTTTGATCAAAGTGCTTCATATGATTGAAATATAACTAATACCGATTCAAGGAGTCAAAAACATTTGGTAATTAAGCACAACAAATGATTTGAAAGGTGTTCATTCACCATAAATCGCCTAAGAGACTATGATGGTTTTACCCTTTGATTTGAATTGAGTTCGATCCAAGGGCTTCATATGCTTTAACTATATCTGATACCTATTCAACGAGTCCGAAATATTTTGTAAATATTCACAACAAAATAATTTGAAAAGTGTTCATACAGCACAAATCGCCCAAGAGACTATGACGGTTTTACCCTTTAATTTGTAATGAGTTTGATCCAAGGGCTTCATAATCCTTAAATAAATCTAATACCTATTCAAGGAGTCAAAAATATTTGGTAATTATTCTCCAAAAAATAATTTGAAAGGTGTTCATACGCCACAAAACGCCGAACAGACTATGACGGTTTTACCCTTTCACTTAAAATAAGTTTGATCCAAGGGCTTCATTTGATTGAAATATATCTAATACCTATTCAAGGAGTTAAAAATATTTGGTAATTAAGCACAAAAAATGATTTGTAAGGTGTTCATACACCACAAATTGCCTAAGAGATTATGATGGTTTTACCCTTTGATTTAAAATAATTTTGATCAAAGTGCTTCATATGATTGAAATATATCAAATACAGATTCAAGGAGTAAAAAAAATTTGGTAATTAAGCACAACAAATGATTTGAATGGTGTTCATACACCATAAATTGCTTAAGAGACTATGACGGTTTTACCCTTTGATTTGAATTGAGTTTGATCCAAGGGCTTCATATGCTTTAAGTATATCTGATACCTATTCAACGAGTCCGAAATATTTTGTAAATATTCACAACAAAATAATTTTAAAAGTGTTCTTACAGCACAAATCGCCCAAGAGACTATGACGGTTTTACCCTTTAATTTGTAATGAGTTTGATCCAAGGGCTTCATATTCTTTAAATAAATCTAATACCTATTCAAGGAGTCAAAAATATTTGGTAATTATTCACTAAAAAATAATTTGAAAGGTGTTCATTGATAGGTTTTAGTCGTGTCACCTAATCAAAAATAAACCTACGGACCTCTAACTAGGTAGTCAGTGGAAGCAGGGTCGAATCCACAGGGAGACAGAGTTTCTAAATCAAAATTCAACCAATTCAGCTACTCCAGATGAAATCAGGAAGGAATTAATTAAACTAAAGAATAGACTACAGAAGACGGAATAAATTGAGGATTAAAATATGGAATAAAAACCTAGGGTATTAGGTCGGTCCACCATGCTTATACCAATCAAATAGGGTCAACTACTACCAAAACCTAAGTCAAGAGTCGGGTGATTAGAGCCTATGTTGAGCTATGGTTAAGACTCAACGCTCATAGTTCAACATACGCCGCATGTTCACTAACGTAATCAGAACTACTGACGTGTCCTAGGCCTCTAGTCGTAAGACGGATCTGTGCAAACAACTATTAACCACAAGTAATCAATGAAATTGTACACTGACATTAATTACTCAATAAGAACAAACCACATCACAATCACCCTAATCAAGCCCTAGAAATTGAAAGAAAGCTAAATCACAATCATGGTATAAACATGGCTTTCCTATCTAACACCCTAGAAAGAGAACTACTCACTCATAATTGAATTAATAACGATAAAACTAATATGAAACCCTAACAATTGCATCATGAATGATTAAATAATTAAACTAAGCAATCAAAGTGATTAAAGAGATAAAGAGTAGAGTAGAGTACCAATTGACGGAAAGAAGAAACTTTTATTGAAATCGAAATAGGTTTGATCACCTCTAAATTAATCTAAAGTGTTTGAATTGAACTAATGACAATGAAGAATAAAACTAGTCTAAAACCTAATGAAAGATGAATAAAAGATGAATGAAAGATAATGAGGAAAAAGGTATTTATAATACCCCCTCAAGTCTAATTAAAACGGAAAGCAAAAGACGAAATTCGCGACAAATGACCCCAGACCCGATCGGGCCCGAGCACAGTACCCGATCGGGTCAAATACCAAAAGCTCCCCTTTTGCTTCTCGTGGTCCACGCAGCAGCAGCGCGCTATGCAGACGAAGATTAAGGTCCGCCCGATCGGGCCTTGGGCAGCCACCCGATCGGGCCTGGGAGCATTACAGCCCAGCACAAGCGCCTCGCAAGCAGCAACAATATAAGACCTAGCAGCACCTGGCCCGATCGGGTCGGGCACACTATGCCCGATCGGGTCTGGTGCATTGATGCTCGCCCGATGCGATCGGGCGTGACTCGCCCGATGCGATCGGGCGTGACTCGCCCGATGCGATCGGGCGTGACTCGCCCGATCGGGTCCGCAACTTCTATACCCGATCAGTGTACGGAGACCTCCTTTTTGACTCTTTGGCTCTTTAATCTTCATGTTTAGGGGTCTTGGGACCTCCTAAACTACCCATAAAGCTCGTGAGCCATCCTACGTGCCTCATAACATCTCGTAAAGCCGTGGTTGCTTCCAAATGGCTCGGGAATAAGGAGAAAACTCCATAAAACCTGCAATTCCATACTACAACACGAAACCACAACTGCATACGAAAGTTAGCACAAAATAGCTCCCAAGAGCTCCAATGACGCACAAATTATCTTGTAAATATGGGAGAAAACTCTATATAAATACGTGATATCATTCATACGCCATAAATCGCCGATGAGACTGACGGTTTTACCCTTTGATTTCAAATAAGTTTGATCCAAGGGCTACATATGATTGAAATATATCTAATACCTATTCAAGGAGTATAAAATATTTGGTAATTAAGCACAAAAAATGATTTGAAAGGTGTTCATACACCACAAATTGCCTAAGAGATTATGATGGTTTTACCTTTTGATTTAAAATAATTTTGATCAAAGTGCTCCATATGATTGAAATATATCAAATACCGATTCAAGGAGTCAAAAACATTTCGTAATTAAGCACAACAAATGATTTGAAAGGTGTTCATACACCATAAATCGCCTAAGAGACTATAACGGTTTTACCCTTTAATTTGAAATGAGTTTGATCCAAGGGCTTCATATTCTTTAAATAAATCTAATACCTATTCAAGGTGTCAAAAATATTTGGTAATTATTCCCTAAAAAATAATATGAAAGGTGTTCATACGCCACAAATTGCCGATGAGACTATGACGGTTTTACCCTTTGATTTCAAATAAGTTTGATCCAAGGGCTTCATATGATTGAAATATATCTAATACCTATTCAAGGAGTTAAAAGTATTTGGTAATTAAGCACAAAAAATGATTTGAAAGGTGTTCATACACCACAAATTGCCTAAAAGATTATGATGGTTTTACCCTTTGATTTAAAATAATTTTGATCAAAGTGCTTCATATGATTGAAATATATCAAATACCGATTCAAGGAGTCAAAAACATTTGGTAATTAAGCACAACAAATGATTTGAAAGGTGTTCATACACCATAAATCGCCTAAGAGACTATGACGGTTTTACCCTTTGATTTGAATTGAGTTTGATCCAAGGGCTTCATATGCCTTAAGTATATCTGATACCTATTCACTGAGTCTGAAATATTTTGTATTAATTCACAACAAAATAATTTGAAAAGTGTTCATACAGCACAAATCGCCCAAGAGACTATGATTGTTTTACCCTTTAATTTGAAATGAGTCTGATCCATGGGATTCATATTGTTTAAATAAATCTAATACCTATTCAAGGACTCAAAAATATTTGGTAATTATTCACAACAAAATGATTTGAAAGGTCTTCATTCACCACAAATCGTTTAAAAGACTATGACGGTTTTACCCTTTGTTTTGAAGTGAGTTTGATCCAAGGGCTTTATATGATTGAAATATATCTAATACATATTCAAGGATTAAAAAAATATTTGGTAATTAAGCACAAAAAATGATTTGAAAGGTGTTCATACAACACAAATCGCCTAAGAGACTATGACGGTTTTACCCTTTGATTTGAATTGAGTTTGATCCAAGGGCTTCATATGATTGAAATATATCTAATACCCATTCAAGGAGTCAAAAATATTTGGTAAGAAAGCACAAAAAATTATTTGAGAGGTGTTCATACACCACAAATAACCTAAGGGATTATGACGGTTTTACCCTTTGATTTAAAATAATTTTGATCAAAGTGCTTCATATGATAGAAATATATCTAATACCGATTCAAGGAGTCAAAAACATTTGATAATTAAGCACAACAAATGATTTGAAAGGTGTTCATACACCATAAATCGCCTAAGAGACTATGACGGTTTTACCCTTTGATTTGAATTGAGTTTGATCCAAGGGCTTCATATGCTTTAAGTATATCTGATACCTATTCAATGAGTCCGAAATATTTTGTAAATATTCACAACAAAATAATTTGAAAAGTGTTCATACAGCCCAAATCGCCCAAGAGACTATGACGGTTTTACCCTTTAATTTGAAATGAGGTTGATCCAAGGGCTTCATATTCTTTAAATAAATCTAATACCTCTTCAAGGAGTCAAAAATATTTGGTAATTATTCACTAAAAAATAATTTGAAAGTTGTTCATACGCCACAAATCGCCGAACAGACTATGACGGTTTTACCCTTTGTTATCCAATAAATTTGATCCAAGGGCTTCATTTGATTGAAATATATCTAATACCTATTCAAGGAGTCAAAAATATTTGGTAATTAAGCACAAAAAATGATTTGAAAGGTGTTCATACACCACAAATTGCCTAAGAGATCAAGATGGTTTTACCCTTTGATTTAAAATAATTTTGATCAAAGTGCTTCATATGATTGAAATATATCAAATACCGATTCAAGGAGTCAAAAACATTTGGTAATTAAGCACAACAAATGATTTGAAAGGTGTTCATACACCATAAATCGCCTAAGAGACTATGATGGTTTTACCCTTTGATTTGAATTGAGTTTGATCCAAGGGCTTCATATGCTTTAAGTATATCTGATACCTATACAACGATTTCGAAATATTTTGTAAATATTCACAACAAAATAATTTGAAAAGTGTTCATACAACACATATCGCCCAAGAGACTATGACGGTTTTACCCTTTGATTTGTAATGAGTTTGATCCTAGGGCTTCATATTCTTTAAATAAATCTAATACCTATTCAAGGAGTCAAAAATATTTGGTAATTATTCTCGAAAAAATAATTTGAAAGGTGTTCTTACGCCACAAATCGCCGATAAGACTATGACGGTTTTACCCTTTGACTTCAAATAAGTTTGATCCAAGGGCTTCATATGATTGAAATATATCTAATACCTATTCAAGGAGTTAAAAATATTTGGTAATTAAGCACAAAAAATGATTTGAAAGGTGTTCACACACCACAAATTGCCTGAGAGATTTTGATGGTTTTACCCTTTGATTTACAATAATTTTGATCAAAGTGCTTCATATGATTGAAATATATCAAATACCGATTCAAGGAGTCAAAAAATTTGGTAATTAAGCACAACAAATGATTTGAAAGGTGTTCATAAACCATAAATCGCCTAAGAGACTATGACGGTTTAACCCTTTGATTTGAATTGAGTTTGATCCAAGGGCTTCATATGCTTTAAGTATATCTGATACCTATTCAACGAGTCCGAAATATTTTGTAAATATTCACAACAAAATAATTTGAAAAGTGTTCTTACAGCACAAATCGCCCAAGAGACTATGAATGTTTTACCCTTTAATTTGAAATGAGTTTGATCCAAGGGCTTCATATTCTTTAAATAAATCTAATACCTATTCAAGGAGTCAAAAATATTTGGTAATTATTCACTAAAAAATAATATGAAAGGTGTTCATACGCCACAAATCGCCGATGAGACTATGACGGTTTTACCCTTTGATTTCAAATAAGTTTGATCCAAGGGCTTCATATGATTGAAATATATCTAATACCTATTCAAGGAGTTAAAAATATTTGGTAATTAAGCACAAAAAATGATTTGAAAGGTGTTCATACACCACAAATTGCCTAAAAGATTATGATGGTTTTACCCTTTGATTTAAAATAATTTTGATCAAAATTTAAATATATCAAATACCGATTCAAGGAGTCAAAAACATTTGGTAATTAAGCACAACAAATGATTTGAAAGGTGTTCATACACCATAAATCGCCTAAGAGACTATGACGGTTTTACCCTTTGATTTCAATTGAGTTTGATCCAAGGGCTTCATATCCTTTAAGTATATCTGATACCTATTCAACGAGTCTGAAATATTTTGTAAATATTCACAACAAAATAATTGAAAAGTGTTCATACAGCACAAATCGCCCAAGAGACTATGACGGTTTTACCCTTTAATTTGAAATGAGTTTGATCCAAGGGCTTAATATTCTTTAAATAAATCTAATACCTATTCAAGGACTCAAAAATATTTGGTAATTATTCACAAAAAAATGATTTGAAAGGTCTTCATTCACCACAAATCGTTTAAAAGTCTATGACGGTTTTACCCTTTGATTTGAATTGAGTTTGATACAAGGGCTTCATATGATTGAAATATTTCTAATACCTATTCAAGGAGTCAAAAATATTTGGTAATTAAGCACAAAAAATGATTTGAAAGGTGTTCATACACCACAAATTGCCTTAAAGATTATGATGGTTTTACCCTGTGATTTAAAATAATTTTGATCAAAATTGAAATATATCAAATACCGATTCAAGGAGTCAAAAACATTTGGTAATTAAGCACAACAAATGATTTGAAACGTGGTCATACACCATAAATCGCCTAAGAGACTCTGACGGTTTTACCCTTTGATTTGAATTGAGTTTGATCCAAGGGCTTCATATGCTTTAAGTATATCTGATACCTATTCAACGAGTCCGAAATGTTTAGTAAATATTCACAACAAAATAATTTGAAAAGTGTTCATACAGCACAAATCGCTCAAAGAGACTATGACGGTTTTACCCTTTAATTTGAGATGAGTTTGATCCAAGGGCTTCATATTCTTTAAATAAATCTACTACCTATTCAAGGACTTAAAAATATTTGGTAATTATTCACAACAAAATGATTTGAAAGGTGTTCATTCACCACAAATCGTCTAAAAGACTATGACGGTTTTACCCTTTCTTTTGAAATGAGTTTGATCCAAGGGCTTCATTTGCTTTAAATATATCTAATACCTATTTAAGGAGTCAAAAATATTTGGTAATTATTCACAAATTAATAATTTGAAAGGTGTTCATAAGCCACAAATCGCCGAAGAGACTATGACGGTTTTACCCTTTGATTTCAAATAAGTTTGATCCAAGGGCTTCATATGATTGAAATATATCTAATACCTATTCAAGGAGTCAAAAATATTTGGTAATTAAGCACCAAAATGATTTGAAAGGTGTTTATACACCACAAATTGCCTAAGAGATTATGACGGTTTTACCCTATGATTTAAAATAATTTCGTTCAAAGTGCTTTATATGATTGAAATATAACCAATACCGATTCATGGAGTCAAAAACAATTGGTAATTAAGCACAACAAATGATTTGAAAGGTGTTAATACACCATAAATCGCCTAAGAGACTATGACGGTTTTACCCTTTGATTTGAATTGATTTAGATCCAAGGGCTTCATATGCATTAAGTATATCTAATACCTATTCAACGAGTCCGAAATATTTTGTAAATATTGACAACTAAATAATCTGAAAAGTGTTCATACAGCACAAATCGCCCAAGAGACTATGACGGTTTTACCCTTCAATTTGAAATGAGTTTGATCCAAGGGCTTCATATTCTTTAAATAAATCTAATACCTATTCAAGGAGTAAAAACTATTTGGTAATTATTCACTAAAAAATAATTTGAATGGTGTTCATATGCCACAAATCGCCGATGAGACTATGACGGTTTTACCCTTTGATTTCAAATAAGTTTGATCCAAGGGCTTCATATGATTGAAATATATCTAATACCTATTCAAGGAGTAAAAAATATTTTGTAATTAAGCACAAAAAATGATTTGAAAGGTGTTCATACAATACAAAATGCCTAAGAGATTATGACGGTTTTATCCTTTGATTTAAAATAATATTGATCAAAGTGCTTCATATGATTGAAATATATCTAACACCGATTCAATTAGTCAAAAACATTTGGTAATTAAGCACAACAAATGATTTGAAAGGTGATCATACACCATAAATCGCCTAAGAGACTATGACGGTTTTACCCTTTGATTTGAATTGATTTTGATCCAAGGGCTTCATTTGCTTTAAGTATATCTGATACCTATTCAATGAGTCCGAAATGTTTTGTAAATATTCACAACAAAATAATTTGAAAAGTGTTCATACAACACAAATCGCTCAAAGAGACTATAACGGTTTTACCCTTTAATTTGAGATGAGTTTGATCCAAGGGCTTCATGTTCTTTAAATAAATCTACTACCTATTCAAGGACTCAAAAATATTTGGTAATTATTCACAACAAAATGATTTGAAAGGTGTTCATTCACCACAAATCGTCTAAAAGACTATGACGGTTTTACCCTTTGTTTTGAAATGAGTTTTATCCAAGGGCTTCATATGCTTTAAATATATCTAATACCTATTTAAGGAGTCAAAAATATTTGGTAATTATTCACAAAAAAAGAATTTGAAAGGTGTTCATACGCAACAAATTGCCGAAGAGACTATGACAGTTTTACCCTTTGATTTAAAATAAGTTTGATCCAAGGGCTTCATATGATTGAAATATATCTAATTGATGCATAAAGCATTTCATAAACAAGAGCATTCGTTGGTTAAGAACCGAAGAATCAGTTTTGCTTCAAGCCTTGTTGGAACCGTACCAACAACCACCACTTTCACTAGCCTTAGAACCACCAAACTAGGCCACCAATGTCAAAGAAGAACTCTTGGTGCAACCTTGCTTTGTTAAATTAGTAACTAATCTACGTTAGTTAGCTAATTAACTCAAAGACTTTAATTAGGACAAACTGTCCAGTTTTGCTCTAAGCGCACAGCTCAAAGAAATGAGTATAACTCTTAATTCATTCAACAAAGTCTAATGAAACTTTTTACATTACAATCCTAACATATAAGGCAGTAACATACCAAAGAATCACGTCATTTGGTGATGTTTTGCTTAGGTAACAAAAGCCATCTTAAACTATTACAAAAATCTGGCAAGTTTTCAGTACCTAGGTGCAATGATTGAGGGATTCTGAGAAACGAAAAATGTCCTACTGCAAAAAGGAAGCTAAGGTAATAAAATAGACATTCTAAGGAAAATATCCTCAAAAAATCAGCTCCAAAAGCTAAAAAAAGACGGCTGCCCAGAACTGATGAAGAGGGGCCCAGAATGACGCCTCCCAGCTGCGGTTTTGGATACTTCTTCATGAAGCTCTCATTTCCTATTGATTCTTGCCTCCAACTCTTCACATGCTTGTTGGTGATGTATGTAAGCACACAGGTGAGTCATGTATGGTTGCCTTAGCCAAGAATAAAGCTCAAAAACGTAGCCAAAACGTGCCCTAAACAAACCGTATAAATTCTGTTCTTCCAAAACAGTTTCACTAAGCTTACTTTAATGACTTAGAACTAACTAATTAAGCTATTTAATCATAATTAAAGCTTTATTACTAATACTTTATGATGTTAAGATGATCATAAGCATTAATCAACAAGGCTTAAAAAAGATTAAAAAGGTGTTAAGCTTAATTAACAATTCGAAGTACTTGTTTGTTCGAAATTGGATTAAGTAAACTAATGAACTGAATCTCCTTCACCTTAATCTCTTCTTGATGACTCTTTGTTAGGAGACTTGGATTGATCATGGATGCTCCTGCATCATTCTCCCCTGGTTTGGAGAAGTCTTCTTGTAACTCAAAATCTTCTTCTAAATATGGAGCTAAATCACCCACATTGAAGGTGGCCGAAATGTTGCCCATCTCACTTGGTAGTTCTATCTTGTATGCATTGTTATTGATCTTTTCAAGCACCCTAAATGGACCATCACTCCTTGGCATCAGTTTGTTCTTCCTTCTTGATGGAAATCGTTCCTTCCTTAGGTGCAACCATACCAAGTCCCCGGGCTTGTAAATGACCTCCTTTCGATGCTTGTTAGCTCGGACCTTGTAAGCTTCATTAACCTTCTCAATGCGTGCTCTAATCTGTTGGTGAAGCTTTTTCATCTCCTTTGCCTTCTCCTCTGCATCTTTGCTTTGCCGCACTTCAACTGGAATAGGTAGTAAATCAATGGGACTTAAAGGATTAACCCCATAGTTCACTTCGAATGGAGAGCACTTCGTGGCATATGTAGGTGATCTATTATAAGCAAATTCGGCATGTGCTAGCTTTAGATCCCAATCTTTCTGTGACTTGTTAACTAGAGTCCTGAGGAGAGTAGTAAGTGTCCTGTTTGTCACCTCCGTTTGACCATCAGTTTGTGGATGCGCCGTGGTACTAAAGAGGAGCTTAGTACCTAGGAGCTTCCATAAAGTCTTCCAAAAGAAACTGAGGAACTTAACATCCTTATCAGAAACAATAGTCTTCGGTACACCATGTAATCTAATGATCTCCTTGAAGTACAAATCAGCTACATGAATTGCATCATCCGTCTTGTTGCAAGCAATGAAATGAGCCATCTTTGAGAATCGATCCACCACCACCATAATAACATCTCTTTGCCTTTGAGTCCTAGGCAAAGCTACAATGAAATCCATACTAACATCTTCCCATGGCTGATTAGGAACTGGAAGTGGAGTATAGAGCCCTTGATGAAAAGAACTCTTGGCCTTTTGACATGTAGAACATCGAGCTAGAACTGAATGAACATCACCTGCCAGTTTTGGCCAATAAAAGTGTTCCTGCAAAACATCCACAGTTTTGTTAGTACCAAAATGCCCTGCTAGGCCTCCTCCGTGAACCTCCTTGATGAGCAAATCCCTTAGTGAGCACTTAGGGATACAAAGCTTATTATTTCGGAAGAGAAAACCATCTAGAACCGAATAAGCTCCATGAGAACCATCCTTGCACGCTTCTATCAATGGTGAAAAATCTGGATCATCATAATAAAGCTCCTTAATATGAGTGAAGCCAAGAACTCGAGCCTCCATTAGAGAAAGCATAGAATGCCTCCTAGATAATGCATCTGCAACCACATTAGAAACTCCAGTTTTGTACTTTAAAACAAAATCAAAAGATTGAAGGAACTCCACCCATTTAGCATGTCGTGAACTGAGCTTATGTTGTCCATTAATGTACTTCAAAGCTTGGTGATCTGAATGCAACACAAACTGAGCTGGCCTAAGATAATGAGTCCAATAAGTCAAAGCACGAATAATAGCATAGAACTCTTTATCAATAGGTGTTGTAGTTGAGCTTGGCATGATTGAGCTTCTCACTGAAATAGGCTATGGGACGCCCTCCTTGTTGTAAAACAGCTCCAATCCCTACGCCACTTGCATCACATTCCACTTCAAACACTTTCTTGAAATCTGGTAAGGCTAGAACAGGCGCCTCACAAAGCTTGCTTTTCAACTGATCAAATGCTTCCTGAGCTGCTGGAGTCCAAGTAAAAGAACCCCCTTTAATACATTCGGTCAGTGGAGCCAAAATAGTACTAAAACCTCTGATGAATCTCCTGTAAAAAGATGCCAATCCATGAAAACTTCGAACTTCTGTGATGGACTTTGGAATTGGCCATGATTTGATTGCCTCCACCTTGGATTCATCCATAGAAATACCCTGAGATGAAATAATGAAACCAAGAAAAGACACACTAGAAGTGAAGAATTCACACTTCTCCATCTTTGCATATAGCTTCTTTTCCCTTAGCTTAAGGAAAACCTTCTTCAGATGAATAAGATGATCCTGTTCACTGTTGCTATACACAAGAATATCATCAAAATAAACCACAACAAACGAACCAATGAAAGGACGAAGTACCTCATGCATGAGCCTCATGAAAGTACTAGGAGCATTAGTTAAACCAAATGGCATAACACGCCACTTATATAACCCACTCTTAGTCTTAAAAGCTGTTTTCCATTCATCCCCTTCCTTGATTCGAATCTGATGATAACCACTACGCAAATCTATCTTGGAGAATATAGTAGCACCATGTAATTCATCGAGCAAATCATCAAGCCTAGGAATAGGATACCTATACTTGATGGTAATGTTGTTTATAGCCCTGCAATCTACACACATACGCATAGTTCCATCCTTCTTTGGAACCAAAATAACAGGAACAGCACATGGACTAAGACTTTCTTGTACAAACCCCTTAGCTAACAATTCAGTAATCTGTTTTTGCAACTCTTTAGCTTCTTCAGGATTACATCTATAAGCTGCCTTGTTAGGTAATGGTGCTCCAGGAACTAAGTCAATTTGATGCTCAATACCCCTACTAGGTGGTAAACCATAGGGAAGATCCTCGGGAAAAATATCACTAAAATCGTTCACTAATGGTTTAACCCAATCATGTAATTCACGAGTATTTTCATCATTTGCAGCAACTAACAACAACAAGTACATTTCCTTCCCCTTTTCAATGGCTTTATCAACTTGATGTTTTTGGAGAATTAAGGATTTCTGATTTTTAGCCTTTGAATTGGAGGTTTCTTTCTTAGGCAAATTCGGACCCTTTTTGCTAGGACTAAGTATAATTTTCTTATTTTCATGCATGAAAGTGTATGTATTAGTCCTACCATTATGTAAGGTTTCCTTATCAGATTGCCACGGCCTCCCTAAGAGAATATGACATGCATTCATAGGCACCACATCACATAAAACCTTATCATTATACGAATCACCAAAAGAGAAGCTAATTAAAGCTTGTTTTGTTACCTCCACACAGTTACCATCATTAAGCCAATGAAGCTTATATGGTTTAGGATGACTGAAAGTAGGATAATTGAGCTTCTCCACCATAGAACTCGAAGCTACATTAGTGCAACTCCCACCATCAATGATCATGGAACAAATCTTGCCCTTGATTAAGCATTTTGTCTGAAAAATCTGGTCTCGTTGAGATGGTATAGCTTCGGCTTCTTTGGAGTGAAGGACTCTCCTTAGAACCAAGCTAAGATGATCATCTCCTTCCACTTCATCAACAAGAACATCTTCATTGCATTCATCCTCCTTTTCAGATTCTTTTTCGTGCTCATCTTGATCTTTAAGGGCATCTTCTATGTTTTTAATGTCTAGTAAGGTCATTACCCTTCTGTTTGGGCATTGTGCTTGATAATGACCATAACCATGACACTTAAAACATTTGACATCATCCTTCTTGGAAGAACTTTCAGCAACTTTCTTCCCTTTATCAAGAAATTTCGAACCAGCCTCACTTTTAGGTGTAAATGGAGATGTCGAAGTAGGCTTTACATACGAACTAGAACCTCCTTTAGCATAAGAAGTTACTTTGCTAAACACCTTCTTCTTCTTGTCTTTTTGATGCTTTTCCACCTTAAGAGCCAACCTGAAAAGTTCATCTAAAGTAGAATAAGATTGAAGCTCAAGCTTCTTTTGAATGTCACGATCTAGGCCCTTCACAAAACGAGCCATGGTCTGCTCTTCCCTTTCTTGAACATCCAATTTCATCATCAACTTTTCATATTCATGGATGTAGGTCTCGACATTCTTGGTACCTTGGAACAAATCAGAAAGTTGGTTATATAAATCAAGAGTGTAAGTGGAGGGGAGAAACTTAGCTTCCATCTTCTTTTTCAGTTTCTTCCAACTCTTGATTTTCGGCTTATGCTTCCTTTCTCTAGCAAGAGCAACGTTTTCCCACCAAAGGGATGCATAACCCTTTAGCTTAGTGATAGCCAACTTGAAAGATTTCGAATCATCATACTCCTTTAGCTCGAAAATCCTATTACATCTCGAAACCCATTCCAAATAAGCATCCGGATTAAGGTTTCCATCAAATTCTGGAACATCTAACTTGATGTCTCGAAAATCATCTTGTTTTCGTGGCCTCCTTCTTTGATTAGAAGTTTGTGATTGTACTTCTTCACTAGAGTCATAAACAACCTCATTCTCATCTTCAAAGTGCCTCCTTTCATGAGCTTCTCTTCGAACTCCAACACTAGAACTTCGAAAAGCTTCCATGAGATTTGCCATTTGCTCACTAATTATAGCCATTTGATTCTCAAGGCCAACTAACCTTGCTTCATTCAATGTCATGCCCCTTCTAAACTGATTTGGATCTTCACCACCACTCATTTTAACAACCACTAAGTTGTATAAAAGATTAGAGGTGAAAAGAGAAGAAAAGAGATGTGTTTGGGCTTAGAATTGATTTCGGTTTTGGGGGGATAAGTGTATGAGTTTAGGAAATGATTATGGGATGATTAGAGGGTTAAAAGAATGCTCTTAAACTAACCAAAGCTCTGATACCAAATGATGCATAAAGCATTTCATAAACAAGAGCATTCGTTGGTTAAGAACCGAAGAATCAGTTTTGCTTCAAGCCTTGTTGGAACCGTACCAACAACCACCACTTTCACTAGCCTTAGAACCACCAAACTAGGCCACCAATGTCAAAGAAGAACTCTTGGTGCAACCTTGATTTGTTAAATTAGTAACTAATCTACGTTAGTTAGCTAATTAACTCAAAGACTTTAATTAGGACAAACTGTCCAGTTTTGCTCTAAGCGCACAGCTCAAAGAAATGAGTATAACTCTTAATTCATTCAACAAAGTCTAATGAAACTTTTTACATTACAATCCTAACATATAAGGCAGTAACATACCAAAGAATCACGTCATTTGGTGATGTTTTGCTTAGGTAACAAAAGCCATCTTAAACTATTACAAAAATCTGGCAAGTTTTCAGTACCTAGGTGCAATGATTGAGGGATTCTGAGAAACGAAAAATGTCCTACTGCAAAAAGGAAGCTAAGGTAATAAAATAGACATTCTAAGGAAAATATCCTCAAAAAATCAGCTCCAAAAGCTAAAAAAAGACGGCTGCCCAGAACTGATGAAGAGGGGCCCAGAATGACGCCTCCCAGCTGCGGTTTTGGATACTTCTTCATGAAGCTCTCATTTCCTATTGATTCTTGCCTCCAACTCTTCACATGCTTGTTGGTGATGTATGTAAGCACACAGGTGAGTCATGTATGGTTGCCTTAGCCAAGAATAAAGCTCAAAAACGTAGCCAAAACGTGCCCTAAACAAACCGTATAAATTCTGTTCTTCCAAAACAGTTTCACTAAGCTTACTTTAATGACTTAGAACTAACTAATTAAGCTATTTAATCATAATTAAAGCTTTATTACTAATACTTTATGATGTTAAGATGATCATAAGCATTAATCAACAAGGCTTAAAAAAGATTAAAAAGGTGTTAAGCTTAATTAACAATTCGAAGTACTTGTTTGTTCGAAATTGGATTAAGTAAACTAATGAACTGAATCTCCTTCACCTTAATCTCTTCTTGATGACTCTTTGTTAGGAGACTTGGATTGATCATGGATGCTCCTGCATCATCTAATACCTATTCAAGGAGTCAAAAATATTTGGTAATTAAGCACAAAAATGATTTGAAAGGTGTTTATACACCATAAATTGCCTAAGAGATTATGACTGTTTTACCCTTTGATTTAAAATAATTTCGATCAAAGTGCTTCGTATGATTGAAATATATCTAATACCGATTCAAGGAGTCAAAAACATTGGGAAATTAAGCTAAACAAATGATTTGAAAGGTGTTCATACACTATAAATTGCCTAAGAGATTATGACGGTATTACCCTTTGATTTAAAATAATTTTGATCAAAGTGCTTCATATGATTGAAATATATCTAATACCGATTCAAGGAGTCAAAAACATTTGGAAATTAAGCTAAACAAATGATTTGAAAGGTGTCCATACACCATAAATTGCCTAAGAGATTATGACGGTATTACCCTTTGATTTAAAATAATTTTGATCAAAGTGCTTCATATGATTGAAATATATCTAATACCGATTCAAGGAGTCAAAAACATTTGGTAATAAAGCACAAAAAATGATTTGAGAGGTGTTCATACAACACAAATTGCCTAAGGGATTATGACGGTTTTACCCTTTAATTTAAAATAATTTTGATCAAAGTGCTTCATATGATAGAAATATATCTAATACTGATTCAAGGAATCAAAAACATTTGGTAATTAAGCACAACAAATGATTTGAAAGGTGTTCATACACCATAAGTTGCCTAAGAGATTATGACGGTATTACCCTTTGATTTAAAATAATTTTGATCAAAGTGCTTCATATGATTGAAATATATCTAATACCAATTCAAGGAGTCAAAAACATTTGGTAATTAAGCACAACAAATGATTTGAAAGGTGTTCATACACCATAAATCGCCTAAGAGACTATGACGGTTTTCCCCTTTGTTTTGAATTGAGTTTGATCCAAGGGCTTCATATTCTTTAAATAAATCTAATACCTATTCAAGGACAAAAAAATATTTGGTAATTATTCACAACAAAATGATTTGAAAGGTGTTCATTCACCACACATCGTCTAAAAGACTATGACGGTTTTACCCTTTGTTTTGAATTGAGTTTGATCCAAGGGCTTCATATGCTTTAAATATATCTAATACCTATTCTAGGAGTCAAAAATATTTGGTAATTATTCACAAAAACTAATTTGAAAGGTGTTCATACGCCACAAATCGCCGAAGAGACTATGACGGTTTTACCCTTTGATTTCAAAAAACTTTGATCCAAGGGCTTCATATGATTGAAATATATCTAATACCTATTCAAGGAGTAAAAAATATTTGGTAATTAAGCACAAAAAATGATTTGAAAGGTGTTCATACAACACAAATCGCCTAAGAGAATATGACGGTTTTACCCTTTAATTTCAATTGAGTTTGATCCAAGGGCTTCATATGATTGAAATATATCTAATACCCATTCAAGGAGTCAAACATATTTGGTAATAAAGCACAAAAAATGATTTGAAAGGTGTTCATACACCACAAATTGCCTAGGAGATTATGACGGTTTTACCCTTTGATTTAAAATAATTTTGATCAAAGTGCTTCATATGATTGAAATATATCTAATACCGATTCAAGGAGTCAAAAACATTTGGTAATTAAGCACAACAAATGATTTGAAAGGTGTTCATACACCATAAATCGGCTAAGAGACTATGACGGTTTTACCCTTTGATTTGAATTGAGTTTGATCCAAGGGCTTCATATGCTTTACGTATATCTGATACCTATTCAACGAGTCCGAAATATTTTGTAAATATTCACAACAAAATAAGTTTAAAAGTGTTCTTACAGCACAAATCGTCCAAGATACTATGACGGTTTTACCCTTTAATTTGAAATGAGTTTGATCCAAGGGCTTCATATTCTTTAAATAAATCTAATACCTATTCAAGGAGTGAAAAATATTTGGTAATTATTCACTAAAAAATAATTTGAAAGGTGTTCATACGCCACAAATTGCCGATGAGACTATGACGGTTTTACCCTTTGATTTGAATTGAGTTTGATCCAAGGGCTTCATATGATTGAAATATATCTAATACCTATTCAAGGAGTCAAAAATATTTGGTAATTAAGCACAAAAAATGATTTGAGAGGTGTTCATACACCACAAATTGCCTAAGAGATTATGACGGTTTTACCCTTTGATTTAAAATTATTTTGATCAAAGTGCTTCATATGATTGAAATATAACTAATACCGATTCAAGGAGTCAAAAACATTTGGTAATTAAGCACAACAAATGATTTGAAAGGTGTTCATTCACCATAAATCGCCTAAGAGACTATGATGGTTTTAGCCTTTGATTTGAATTGAGTTCGATCCCAGGGCTTCATATGCTTTAACTATATCTGATACCTATTCAACGAGTCCGAAATATTTTGTAAATATTCACAACAAAATAATTTTAAAAGTGTTCATACAGCACAAATCGCCCAAGAGACTATGACGGTTTTACCCTTTAATTTGTAATGAGTTTGATCCAAGGGCTTCATATTCTTTAAATAAATCTAATACATATTCAAGGAGTAAAAAATATTTGGTAATTATTCTCTAAAAAATAATTTGAAAGGTGTTTATACGCCACAAAACGCCGAACAGACTATGACGGTTTTACCCTTTCACTTAAAATAACTTTGATCCAAGGTCTTCATATGATTGAAATATATCTAAAACCTATTCAAGGAGTTAAAATTTTTGGTAATTAAGCACAAAAAATGATTTGTAAGGTGTTCATACACCACCAATTGCCTAAGAGATTATGATGGTTTTACCCTTTGATTTAAAATAATTTTGATCAAAGTGCTTAATATGATTGAAATATATCAAATACCGATTTAAGGAGTCAAAAACATTTGGTAATTAAGCACAACAAATGATTTGAAAGGTGTTCATACACCGTAAATCGCCTAAGAGACTATGACGGTTTTACCCTTTGATTTGAATTGAGTTTGATCCAAGGGCTTCATATCCTTTAAGTATATCTGATACCTATTCAACGAGTCTGAAATATTTTGTAAATATTCACAACAAAATAATTGAAAAGTGTTCATACAGCACAAATCGCCCAAGAGACTATGACGGTTTTACCCTTTAATTTGTAATGAGTTTGATCCAAGGGCTTCATATTCTTTAAATAAATCTAATACCTATTCAAGGAGTCAAAAATATTTGGTAATTATTCACTAAAAAATAATTTGAAAGGTGTTCATACGCCACAAATCGCCGATGAGACTATGACGGTTTTACCCTTTGATTTCAAATAAGTTTGATCCAAGGGCTTCATATGATTGAAATATATCTAATACCCATTCAAGGAGTCAAAAATATTTGGTAATAAAGCACAAAAAATGATTTGAAAGGTGTTCATACCCCACAAATTGCCTAGGAGATTATGACGGTTTTACCCTTTGATTTAAAATAATTTTGATCAAAGTGCTTCATATGATTGAAATATATCTAATACCGATTCAAGGAGTCAAAAACATTTGGTAATTAAGCACAACAAATGATTTGAAAGGTGTTCATACACCATAAATCGGCTAAGAGACTATGACGGTTTTACCCTTTGATTTGAATTGAGTTTGATCCAAGGCCTTCATATGATTGAAATATATATAATACCTATTCAAGGAGTAAAAAATATTTGGTAATTAAGTACAAAAAATGATTTGAAAGGTGTTCATACAACACAAATTGCCTAAGAGACTATGACAGTTTTACCCTTTGATTTCAATTGAGTTTGATCCAAGGACTTCATATGCTTTAAGCATATCTGATACCTATTCAACGAGTTCGAAATATTTTGTAAATATTCACAACAATATAATTTGAAAAGTGTTCATACAGCACATATCGCCCAAGAGACTATGACGGTTTTACTTAATTTGAAATGAGTTTGATCCAAGGGTTTCATATTCTTTAAATAAATCTAATACCTATTCAAGGAGTCAAAAATATTTGGTAATTATTCGCTAAAAAATAATTTGAAAGGTGTTCATACGCCACAAATTGGCGAAGAAACTATGACGGTTTTACCATTTGATTTGAATGGAGTTTGATCCAAGGGCTTCATATGCTTTAAGTATATCTGATACCTATTCAACGAGTCCGAAATTTTTTGTAAATATTCACAACAAAAGAATTTGAAAAGTATTCATACAGCACAAATCGCCCAAGAGACTATGACGGTTTTACCCTTTAATTTGTAATGAGTTTGATCCAAGGTCTTCATATTCCTTAAATAAATCTAATACCTATTCAAGGAGTCAAAAATATTTGGTAATTATTCACTAAAAAATAATTTGAAAGGTGTTCATACCCCACAAAACGCCGAACAGACTATGACGGTTTTACCCTTTCACTTAAAATAAGTTTGATCCAAGGGCTTCATTTGATTGAAATATATCTAATACCTATGCAAGGAGTTAAAAATATTTGGCAATTAAGCACAAAAAATGATTTGTAAGGTGTTCATACACCACAAATTGCCTAAGAGATTATGATTGTTTTACCCTTTGATTTAAAATAATTTTGATCAAAGTGCTTCATATGATTGAAATATATCAAATACCGATTCAAGGAGTCAAAAATATTTGGTAATTAAGCACAACAAATGATTTGAAAGGTGTTCATACACCATAAATCGCCTAAGAGACTATGACGGTTTTACCCTTTGATTTGAATTGAGTTTGATCCAAGGGCTTCATATGCTTTATGTATATCTGATACCTATTCAACGAGTCCGAAATATTTTGTAAATATTCACAAAAAAATAATTTGAAAAGTGTTCTTACAGCACAAATCGCCCAAGAGACTATGACGGTTTTACCCTTTAATTTGAAATGAGTTTGATCCAAGGGCTTCATATTGTTTAAATAAATCTAATACCTATTCAAGGAGTCAAAAATATTTGGTAATTATTCACTAAAAAATAATTTGAAAGGTGTTCATACGCCACAAATCGCCGATGAGACTGACGGTTTTACCCTTTGATTTCAAATAAGTTTGATCCAAGGGCTTCATATGATTGAAATATATCTAATACCTATTCAAGGAGTCAAAAATATTTGGTAATTAAGCACAAAAAATAATTTGAAAGGTGTTCATACACCACAAATTGCCTAAGAGATTATGATGGTTTTACCTTTTGATTTAAAATAATTTTGATCAAAGTGCTTCATATGATTGAAATATATCAAATACCGATTCAAGGAATCAAAAACATTTCGTAATTAAGCACAACAAATGATTTGAAAGGTGTTCATACACCATAAATCGCCTAAGAGACTATGACGGTTTTACCCTTTGATTTGAATTGAGTTTGATCCAAGGGCTTCATAAGCCTTAAAAGTATATCTGATACCTATTCACTGAGTCCGAAATATTTTGTAAATATTTACAACAAAATAATTTGAAAAGTGTTCATACAGCACAAATCGCCCACGAGACTATGACAGTTTTACCCTTTAATTTGAAGTGAGTTTGATCCAAGGGCTTCATATTCTTTAAATAAATCTAATACCTATTCAAGGACTCAAAAATATTTGGTAATTATTCACAACAAAATGATTTGAAAGGTCTTCATTCACCACAAATCGTTTAAAAGACTATGACGGTTTTACCCTTTATTTTAAATTGAGTTTGATCCAAGGGCTTCATATGCTTTAAATATATCTAATACCTATTCAAGGAGTCAATAATATTTGGTAAATTATTCACAAAAAAATAATTTGAAAGGTGTTCATACGCCACAAATCGCCGAAGAGACTATGACGGTTTTACCCTTTGATTTGAAAAAACTTTGATCCAAGGGCTTCATATAATTGAAATATATATAATACCTATTCAAGGAGTAAAAAATATTTGGTAATTAAGTACAAAAAATGATTTTAAAGGTGTTCATACAACACAAATTGCCTAAGAGACTATGACAGTTTTACCCTTTGATTTCAATTGAGTTTGATCCAAGGGCTTCATATGCTTTAAGTATATCTGATACCTATTCAACGAGTTCGAAATATTTTGTAAATATTCACAACAATATAATTTGAAAAGTGTTCATACAGCACATATCGCCCAAGAGACTATGACGGTTTTACTTAATTTGAAATGAGTTTGATCCAAGGGTTTCATATTCTTTAAATAAATCTAATACCTATTCAAGGAGTCAAAAATATTTGGTAATTATTCGCTAAAAAATAATTTGAAAGGTGTTCATACGCCACAAATTGGCGAAGAGACTATGACGGTTTTACCCTTTGATTTGAATTGAGTTTGGTCCAAGGGCTTCATATGCTTTAAGTATATCTGATACCTATTCCACGAGTCCGAAATTTTTTGTAAATATTCACAACAAAATAATTTGAAAAGTGTTCATACAGCCCAAATAGCCCAAGAGACTATGACGGTTTTACCCTTTAATTTGAAATGAGTTTGATCCAAGGGCTTCATATTCTTTAAATAAATCTAATACCTATTCAAGTAGTCAAAAATATTTGGTAATTATTCACTAAAAAATAATTTGAAAGGCGTTCATACGCCACAAATCGCCGAACAGACTATGACGGTTTTACCCGTTGTTATCTAATAACTTTGATCCAAGGGCTTCATATGATTGAAATATATCTAATACCTATTCAAGGAGTGAAAAATATTTGGTAATTAAGCACAAAAAATGATTTGAAAGGTGTTCATACACCAAAAATGGCCTAAGAGATTAGGATGGTTTTACCCTTCGATTTAAAATAATTTTGATCAAAGTGCTTCATATGATTGAAATATATCAAATACCGATTCAAGGAGTAAAAAACATTAGGTAATTAAGCACAACAAATGATTTGAAAGGTGTTCATACACCATAAATCGCCTAAGAGGCTATGACGGTTTTACCCTTTGATTTGAATTGAGTTTGATCCAAGGGCTTCATATGCTTTAAGAATATCTGATACTTATTCAACGAGTCTGAAATATTTTGTAAATATTCACAACAAAATAATTTGAAAAGTGTTCATACAGCACAAATCGCCCAAGAGACTATGACGGTTTTACCCTTTAATTTGTAATGAGTTTGATCCAAGGGCTTCATATTCTTTAAATAAATCTAATACCTATTCAAGGAGTCAAAAATATTTGTTAATTATTCTCTAAAAAATAATTTGAAAGGTGTTCTTACGCCACAAATCGCCGAAAAGACTATAACTGTTTTACCCTTTGACTTCAAATAAGTTTGATCCAAGGGCTTCATATGATTGAAATATATCTAATACCTATTCAAGGAGTCAAAAATATTTGGTAATTATTCACAAAAGATGATATGAAAGGTGTTCATACACCACAAATTGCCTAAGAGATTATGAAGGTTTTACCCTTTGATTTAAAATAATTTTTATCAAAGTGCTTCATATGATTGAAATATATATAATACCGATTCAAGGAGTCAAAAAGATTTGGAAATTAAGCACAACAAATGATTTGAAAGGTGTTCATACACCATAAATCGCCGAAGAGACTATGACGGTTTTGCCCTTTGATTTCAAATAAGTTTGATCCGAGGGCTTCCTATGATTGAAATATATCTAATACCTATTCAAGGAGTCAAAAATATTTGGTAATTAAGCACAAAAAATGATTTGAAAGGTGTCCATACACCACAAAGTGACTAAGAGATTATGACGGTTTTACCCTTTGATTTAAAATAATTTTGATCAAAGTGCTTCATATGATTGAAATATATCTAATACCGATTCAAGGAGTCAAAAACATTTGGTAATTAAGCATAACAAATGATTTGAAAGGTGTTCATACACCATAAATCGCCTAAGAGACTATGACGGTTTTACCCTTTGATTTGAATTGAGTTTGATCCAAGGGCTTCATATGCCTTAAGTATATCTGATACCTATTCAACGAGTCCGAAATATTTTGTAAATATTCACAACAAAATAATTTGAAAAGTGTTCATACAGCACAAATCGCCCAAGAGACTATGACGGTTTTACCCTTTAATTTGAAATGAGTTTGATCCAAGGGCTTTATATTCTTTAAATAAATCTAATACCTATTCAAGTACTCAAAAATATTTGGTAATTATTCACAACAAAATGATTTGGAAGGTGTTCATTCACCACAAATCGTCTAAAAGACTATGACGGTTTTAACCTTTGTTTTAAATTGAGTTTGATCCTAGGGCTTGATATGCTTTAAATATATCTAATACCTATTCAAGGAGTCAAAAATATTTGGTAAATTATTCACAAAAAAAAAAATTTGAAAGGTGTTCATACGCCACAAATCGTCGAAGAGACTATGACGGTTTTACCCTTTGATTTGAAAAAACTTTGATCCAAGGGCTTCATATGATTGAAATATATATAATACCTATTCAAGGAGTAAAAAATATTTGGTAATTAAGTACAAAAAATGATTTGAAAGGTGTTCATACAACACAAATTGCCTAAGAGACTATGACAGTTTTACCCTTTGATTTCAATTGAGTTTGATCCAAGGGCTTCATATACTTTAAGTATATCTGATACCTATTCAACGAGTTCGAAATATTTTGTAAATATTCACAACAATATAATTTGAAAAGTGTTCATACAGCACATATCGCCCAAGAGACTATGACGGTTTTACCCTTTAATTTGAAATGAGTTTGATCCAAGGGTTTCATATTCTTTAAATAAATCTAATACCTATTCAAGGAGTCAAAAATATTTGGTAATTATTCGCTATAAAATAATTTGAAAGGTGTTCATACGCCACAAACTGGCGAAGAGACTATGACGGTTTTACCCTTTGATTTGAATTGAGTTTGATCCAAGGGCTTCATATTCTTTAAATAAATCTAATACCTATTAAAGGACTCAAAAATATTTGGTAATTATTCACAACAAAATGATTTGAAAGGTCTTCATTCACCACAAATCGTTTAAAAGACTATGACGGTTTTACCCTTTATTTTGAATTGAGTTTGATCCAAGGGCTTCATATGCTTTAAGTATATCTAATACCTATTCAAGGAGTCAAAAATATTTGGTAAATTATTCACAAAAAAATAATTTGAAAGGTGTTCATACGCCACAAATCGCCGAAGAGACTATGACGGTTTTACCCTTTGATTTGAAAAAACTTTGATCCAAGGGCTTCATATGATTGAAATATATATAATACCTATTCAAGGAGTATAAAATATTTGGTAATTAAGTACAAAAAATGATTTGAAAGGTGTTCATACAACACAAATTGCCTAAGAGACTATGACAGTTTTACCCTTTGATTTCAATTGAGTTTGATCCAAGGGCTTCATATGCTTTAAGTATATCTGATACCTATTCAACGAGTTCGAAATATTTTGTAAATATTCACAACAATATAATTTGAAAAGTGTTCATACAGCACATATCGCCCAAGAGACTATGACGGTTTTACCCTTTAATTTGAAATGAGTTTGATCCAAGGGTTTCATATTCTTTAAATAAATCTAATACCTATTCAAGGAGTCAAAAATATTTGGTAATTATTCGCTAAAAAATAATTTGAAAGGTGTTCATACGCCACAAATTGGCGAAGAGACTATGACGGTTTTACCCTTTGATTTGAATTGAGTTTGATCCAAGGGCTTCATATGCTTTAAGTATACCTGATACCTATTCAACGAGTCCGAAATTTTTTGTAAATATTCACAACAAAATAATATGAAAAGTGTTCATACAGCCCAAATAGCCCAAGAGACTATGACGGTTTTACCCTTTAATTTGAAATGAGTTTGATCCAAGGGCTTCATATTCTTTAAATAAATCTAATACCTATTCAAGTAGTCAAAAATATTTGGTAATTATTCACTAAAAAATAATTTGAAAGGCGTTCATACGCCACAAATCGCCGAGCAGACTATGACGGTTTTACCCGTTGTTATCTAATAAGTTTGATCCAAGGGCTTCATATGATTGAAATATATCTAATACCTATTGAAGGAGTGAAAAATATTTGGTAATTAAGCACAAAAAATGATTTGAAAGGTGTTCATACACCAAAAATGGCCTAAGAGATTATGATGGTTTTACTCTTCGATTTAAAATAATTTTGATCAAAGTGCTTCATATGATTGAAATATATCAAATACCGATTCAAGGAGTCAAAAACATTAGGTAATTAAGCACAACAAATAATTTGAAAGGTGTTCATACACCATAAATCGCCTAAGAGGCTATGACGGTTTTACCCTTTGATTTGAATTGAGTTTGATCCAAGGGCTTCATATGCTTTAAGTATGTCTGATACTTATTCAACGAGTCTGAAATATTTTGTAAATATTCACAACAAAATAATTTGAAAAGTCTTTATACAGCACAAATCGCCCAAGAGACTATGACGGTTTTACCCTTTAATTTGTAATGAGTTTGATCCAAGGGCTTCATATTCTTTAAATAAATCTAATACCTATTCAAGGAGTCAAAAATATTTGGTAATTATTCTCTAAAAAATAATTTGAAAGGTGTTCTTACGCCACAAATCGCCGAAAAGACTATAACGGTTTTACCCTTTGACTTCAAATAAGTTTGATCCAAGGGCTTCATATGATTGAAATATATCTAATACCTATTCAAGGAGTCAAAAATATTTGGTAATTATTCACAAAAGATGATATGAAAGGTGTTCATACACCACAAATTGCCTAAGAGATTATGAAGGTTTTACCCTTTGATTTAAAATAATTTTTATCAAAGTGCTTCATATGATTGAAATATATATAATACCGATTCAAGGAGTCAAAAAGATTTGGAAATTAGGCACAACAAATGATTTGAAAGGTGTTCATACACCATAAATCGCCGAAGAGACTATGACGGTTTTGACCTTTGATTTCAAATAAGTTTGATCCAAGGGCTTCATATGATTGAAATATATCTAATACCTATTCAAGGAGTCAAAAATATTTGGTAATTAAGCACAAAAAATGATTTGAAAGGTGTTCATACACCACAAAGTGACTAAGAGATTATGACGGTTTTACCCTTTGATTTAAAATAATTTTGATCAAAGTGCTTCATATGATTGAAATATATCTAATACCGATTCAAGGAGTCAAAAACATTTGGTAATTAAGCATAACAAATGATTTGAAAGGTGTTCATACACCATAAATCGCCTAAGAGACTATGACGGTTTTACCCTTTGATTTGAATTGAGTTTGATCCAAGGGCTTCATATGCCTTAAGTATATCTGATACCTATTCAACGAGTCCGAAATATTTTGTAAATATTCACAACAAAATAATTTGAAAAGTGTTCATACAGCACAAATCGCCCAAGAGACTATGACGGTTTTACCCTTTAATTTGAAATGAGTTTGATCCAAGGGCTTTATATTCTTTAAATAAATCTAATACCTATTCAAGTACTCAAAAATATTTGGTAATTATTCACAACAAAATGATTTGGAAGGTGTTCATTCACCACAAATCGTCTAAAAGACTATGACGGTTTTACCCTTTGTTTTAAATTGAGTTTGATCCAAGGGCTTCATATGCTTTAAATATATCTAATACCTATTCAAAGAGTCAAAAATATTTGGTAATAATTCACAAAAAATAATTTGAAAGGTGTTCATACGCCACAAATCGCCGAAGAGACTATGACGGTTTTACCCTTTGATATGAAATAAGTTTGATCTAAGGGCTTCATATGATTGAAATATATCTAATACCTATTCAAGGAGTCAAAAATATTTGGTAATTAAGCACAAAAAATTATTTCAAAGGTGTTCATACACCACAAATTGACTAAGAGATTATGACGGTTTTACCCTTTGATTTAAAATAATTTTGATCAAAGTGCTTCATATGATTGAAATATATCTAATACCGATTCAAGGAGTCAAAAACATTTGGTAATTAAGCATAACAAATGATTTGAAAGGTGTTCATACACCATAAATCGCCAAAGAGACTATGACGGTTTTACCCTTTGATTTGAATTGAGTTTGATCCAAGGGCTTCATATGCTTTAAGTATATCTGATACCTATTCAACGAGTCCGAAATATTCACAACAAAATAATTTGAAAAGTGTTCATACAACAAAAATCGCCCAAGAGACTATGACGGTTTTACACTTTAATTTAAAATGAGTATGATGCAAGGGATTCATATTCTTTAAATGAATCTAATACCAATTCAAGGACTCAAAAATATTTGGTAATTATTCATTCCAAAATGATTTGCAAGGTCTTCATTTACCACAAATCGTTTAAAAGACTATGACGGTTTTACCCTTTGTTTTGTGATGCAGGAGCATCCATGATCAATCCAAGTCTCCTAACAAAGAGTCATCAAGAAGAGATTAAGGTGAAGGAGATTCAGTTCATTAGCTTACTTAATCCAATTTCGAACAAACAAGTACTTCGAATTGTTAATTAAGCTTAACACCTTCTTAATCTTTTTTAAGCCTTGTTGATTAATGCTTATGATCATCTTAACATCATTAAGTATTAGTAATAAAGCTTAAATTATGATTAAATAGCTTAATTAGTTAGTTCTAAGTCATTAAAGTAAGCTTAGTGAAACTGTTTTGGAAGAACAGAATTTACACGGTTTGTTTAGGGCTCGTTTTGGCTACGTTTTTGAGCTTTATTCTTGGCTAAGGCAACCATACATGACTCACCTGTGTGCTTACATACATCACCAACAAGCATGTGAAGAGTTGGAGGCAAGAATCAATAGGAAACGAGAGCTTCATGAAGAAGTATCCAAAACCGCAGCTCCCTGCGTCATTCTGGGCCCATTTTCATCAGTTCTGGGCAGCCGCTTTTCTTTAGCTTTTGGAGCTGATTTTTTGAGGATATTTTCCTTAGAATGTCTATTTTAATACCTTAGCTTCCTTTTTGCAGTAGGACATTTTCGTTTCTCAGAATCCCTCAATCATTGCACCTAGGTACTGAAAACTGGCCAGAATTTTGTAATAGTTTAAGATGGCTTTTGTTACCTAAGCAAAACATCACCAAATGACGTGAATTTTTGGTATGTTACTGCTTTATATGTTAGGTTTGTAAGGCAAGAAGTTTCATTAGACTTGGTTGAATGAATTAAGAGTTATACTCATTTCTTTGAGCTGTGCGCTTAGAGCAAAACTGGACAGTTTGTCCTAATTAAAGTCTTTGAGTTAATTAGCTAACTAACGTAGATTAGTTACTAATTTAACAAAGCAAGGTTGCACCAAGAGTTCTTCTTTGACATTGGTGGCCTAGTTTGGTGGTTCTAAGGCTAGTGAAAGTGGTGGTTGTTGGTACGGTTCCAACAAGGCTTGAAGCAAAACTGATTCTTCGGTTCTTAACCAACGAATGCTCTTGTTTATGAAATGCTTTATGCATCATTTGGTATCAGAGCTTTGGTTAGTTTAAGAGCATTCTTTTAACCCTCTAATCATCCCATAATCATTTCCTAAACTCATACACTTATCCCCCCCAAAACCGAAATCAATTCTAAGCCCAAACACATCTCTTTTCTTCTCTTTTCACCTCTAATCTTTGATACAACTTAGTGGTTGTTAAAATGAGTGGTGGTGAAGATCCAAATCAGTTTAGAAGGGGCATGACATTGAATGAAGCAAGGTTAGTTGGCCTTGAGAATCAAATGGCTACAATTAGTGAGCAAATGGCAAATCTCATGGAAGCTTTTCGAAGTTCTAGTGTTGGAGTTCGAAGAGAAGTTCATGAAAGGAGGCACTTTGAAGATGAGAATGAGGTTGTTTATGATTCTAGTGAAGAAGTACAATCACAAACTTCTAATCAAAGAAGGAGGCCACGAAAACAAGATGATTTTCGAGACATAAAGTTAGATGTTCCAGAATTTGATGGAAACCTTAATCCGGATGCTTATTTGGAATGGGTTTCGAGATGTAATAGGATTTTCGAGCTAAAGGAGTATGATGATTCGAAATCCTTCAAGTTGGCTATCACTAAGCTAAAGGGTTATGCATCCCTTTGGTGGGAAAACGTTGCTCTTGCTAGAGAAAGGAAGCATAAGCCGAAAATCAAGAGCTGGAAGAAACTGAAAAAGAAGATGGAAGCTAAGTTTCTCCCCTCCACTTACACTCTTGATTTATATAACCAACTTTCTGATTTGTTCCAAGGTACCAAGAATGTCGAGACATACATCCATGAATATGAAAAGTTGATGATGAAATTGGATGTTCAAGAAAGGGAAGAGCAGACCATGGCTCGTTTTGTGAAGGGCCTAGATCGTGACATCCAAAAGAAGCTTGAGCTTCAATCTTATTCTACTTTAGATGAACTTTTCAGGTTGGCTCTTAAGGTGGAAAAGCATCAAAAAGACAAGAAGAAGAAGGTATTTAGCAAAGGAACTTCTTATGCTAAAGGAGGTTCTAGTTCCTATGTAAAGCCTACTTCGACATCTCCATTTACACCTAAAAATGAAGCTGGTTCGAAATTTCTTGATAAAGGGAAGAAAGTTGCTGAAAGTTCTTCCAAGAAGGATGATATTAAATGTTTTAAGTGTCATGGTTATGGTCATTATCAAGCACAATGCCCAAACAGAAGGGTAATGACCTTACTAGACATTAAAAACATAGAAGATGCCCTTAAAGATCAAGATGAGCACGAAAAAGAATCTGAAAAGGAGGATGAATGCAATGAAGATGTTCTTGTTGATGAAGTGGAAGGAGATGATCATCTTAGCTTGGTTCTAAGGAGGGTCCTTCACTCCAAAGAAGCCGAAGCTATACCATCTCAACGAGACCAGATTTTTCAGACAAAATGCTTAATCAAGGGCAAGATTTGTTCCATGATTATTGATGGTGGGAGTTGCACTAATGTAGCTTCAAGTTCTATGGTGGAGAAGCTCAATTATCCTACTTTCAGTCATCCTAAACCATATAAGCTTCATTGGCTTAATGATGGTAACTGTGTGGAGGTAACAAAACAAGCTTTAATTAGCTTCTCTTTTGGTGATTCATATAATGATAAGGTTTTATGTGATGTGGTGCCTATGAATGCATGTCATATTCTCTTAGGGAGGCCGTGGCAATCTGATAAGGAAACCTTACATAATGGTAGGACTAATACATACACTTTCATGCATGAAAACAAGAAAATTATACTTAGTCCTAGCAAAAAGGGTCCGAATTTGCCTAAGAAGGAAACCTCTAATTCAAAGGCTAAAAATCAGAAATCCTTAATTCTCCAAAAAAACCAAGTTGATAAGGCCATTGAAAAGGGGAAGGAAATGTACTTGTTGTTGTTAGTTGCTGCAAATGATGAAAATACTCGTGAATTACATGATTGGGTTAAACCATTAGTGAACGATTTTAGTGATATTTTTCCCGAGGATCTTCCATATGGTTTACCACCTAGTAGGGGTATTGAGCATCAAATTGACTTAGTTCCTGGAGCACCATTACCTAATAAGGCAGCTTATAGATGTAATCCTGAAGAAGCTAAAGAGTTGCAAAAACAGATTACTGAATTGTTAGCTAAGGGATTTGTACAAGAAAGTCTTAGTCCATGTGCTGTTCCTGTTATTTTGGTTCCAAAGAAGGATGGAACTATGCGTATGTGTGTAGATTGCAGGGCTATAAACAACATTACCATCAAGTATAGGTATCCTATTCCTAGGCTTGATGATTTGCTCGATGAATTACATGGTGCTACTATATTCTCCAAGATAGATTTGCGTAGTGGTTATCATCAGATTCGAATCAAGGAAGGGGATGAATGGAAAACAGCCTTTAAGACTAAGAGTGGGTTATATGAGTGGCGTGTTATGCCATTTGGTTTAACTAATGCTCCTAGTACTTTCATGAGGCTCATGCATGAGGTACTTCGTCCTTTCATTGGTTCGTTTGTTGTGGTTTATTTTGATGATATTCTTGTGTATAGCAACAGTGAACAGGATCATCTTATTCATCTGAAGAAGGTTTTCCTTAAGCTAAGGGAAAAGAAGCTATATGCAAAGATGGAGAAGTGTGAATTCTTCACTTCTAGTGTGTCTTTTCTTGGTTTCATTATTTCATCTCAGGGTATTTCTATGGATGAATCCAAGGTGGAGGCAATCAAATCATGGCCAATTCCAAAGTCCATCACAGAAGTTCGAAGTTTTCATGGATTGGCATCTTTTTACAGGAGATTCATCAGAGGTTTTAGTACTATTTTGGCTCCACTGACCGAATGTATCAAAGGGGGTTCTTTCACTTGGACTCCAGCAGCTCAGGAAGCATTTGATCAGTTGAAAAGCAAGCTTTGTGAGGCGCCTGTTCTAGCCTTACCAGATTTCAAGAAAGTGTTTGAAGTGGAATGTGATGCAAGTGGCGTAGGGATTGGAGCTGTTTTACAACAAGGAGGGCGTCCCATAGCCTATTTCAGTGAGAAGCTCAATCATGCCAAGCTCAACTACAGCACCTATGATAAAGAGTTCTATGCTATTATTCGTGCTTTGACTTATTGGACTCATTATCTTAGGCCAGCTCAGTTTGTGTTGCATTCAGATCACCAAGCTTTGAAGTACATTAATGGACAACATAAGCTCAGTTCTCGACATGCTAAATGGGTGGAGTTCCTTCAATCTTTTGATTTTGTTTTAAAATACAAAACTGGAGTTTCTAATGTGGTTGCAGATGCATTATCTAGGAGGCATTCTATGCTTTCTCTAATGGAGGCTCGAGTTCTTGGCTTCACTCATATTAAGGAGCTTTATTATGATGATCCAGATTTTTCACCATTGATAGAAGCGTGCAAGGATGGTTCTCATGGAGCTTATTCGGTTCTAGATGGTTTTCTCTTCCGAAATAATAAGCTTTGTATCCCTAAGTGCTCACTAAGGGATTTGCTCATCAAGGAGGTTCACGGAGGAGGCCTAGCAGGGCATTTTGGTATTAACAAAACTGTGGATGTTTTGCAGGAACACTTTTATTGGCCAAAACTGGCAGGTGATGTTCACTCAGTTCTAGCTCGATGTTCTACATGTCAAAAGGCCAAGAGTTCTTTTCATCAAGGGCTCTATACTCCACTTCCAGTTCCTAATCAGCCATGGGAAGATGTTAGTATGGATTTCATTGTGGCTTTGCCTAGGACTCAAAGGCAAAGAGATGCTATTATGGTGGTGGTGGATCGATTCTCAAAGATGGCTCATTTTATTGCTTGCAACAAGACGGATGATGCAATTCATGTAGCTGATTTGTACTTCAAGGAGATCATTAGATTACATGGTGTACCGAAGACTATTGTTTCTGATAAGGATGTTAAGTTCCTTAGTTTCTTTTGGAAGACTTTATGGAAGCTCCTAGGTACTAAGCTCCTCTTTAGTACCACGGCGCATCCACAAACTGATGGCCAAACGGAGGTTACAAACAGGACACTTACTACTCTACTCAGGACTCTAGTTAACAAGTCACAGAAAGATTGGGATCTAAAGCTAGCACATGCAGAATTTGCTTATAATAGATCACCTACATATGCCACGAAGTGCTCTCCATTCGAAGTGAACTATGGGGTTAATCCTTTAAGCCCCATTGATTTACTACCTATTCCAGTTGAAGTGAGGCAAAGCAAAGATGCAGAGGAGAAGGCAAAGGAGATGAAAAAGCTTCACCAACAGATTAGAGCACGCATTGAGAAGGTTAATGAAGCTTACAAGGTCCGAGCTAACAAGCATCGAAAGGAGGTCATTTACAAGCCCGGGGACTTGGTATGGTTGCACCTAAGGAAGGAACGATTTCCATCAAGAAGGAAGAACAAGCTGATGCCAAGGAGTGATGGTCCATTTAGGGTGCTTGAAAAGATCAATAACAATGCATACAAGATAGAACTACCAAGTGAGATGGGCAACATTTCGGCCACCTTCAATGTGGGTGATTTAGCTCCATATTTAGAAGAAGATTTTGAGTTACAAGAAGGCTTCTCCAAACCAGGGGAGAATGATGCAGGAGCATCCATGATCAATCCAAGTCTCCTAACAAAGAGTCATCAAGAAGAGATTAAGGTGAAGGAGATTCAGTTCATTAGCTTACTTAATCCAATTTCGAACAAACAAGTACTTCGAATTGTTAATTAAGCTTAACACCTTCTTAATCTTTTTTAAGCCTTGTTGATTAATGCTTATGATCATCTTAACATCATTAAGTATTAGTAATAAAGCTTAAATTATGATTAAATAGCTTAATTAGTTAGTTCTAAGTCATTAAAGTAAGCTTAGTGAAACTGTTTTGGAAGAACAGAATTTACACGGTTTGTTTAGGGCTCGTTTTGGCTACGTTTTTGAGCTTTATTCTTGGCTAAGGCAACCATACATGACTCACCTGTGTGCTTACATACATCACCAACAAGCATGTGAAGAGTTGGAGGCAAGAATCAATAGGAAACGAGAGCTTCATGAAGAAGTATCCAAAACCGCAGCTCCCTGCGTCATTCTGGGCCCATTTTCATCAGTTCTGGGCAGCCGCTTTTCTTTAGCTTTTGGAGCTGATTTTTTGAGGATATTTTCCTTAGAATGTCTATTTTAATACCTTAGCTTCCTTTTTGCAGTAGGACATTTTCGTTTCTCAGAATCCCTCAATCATTGCACCTAGGTACTGAAAACTGGCCAGAATTTTGTAATAGTTTAAGATGGCTTTTGTTACCTAAGCAAAACATCACCAAATGACGTGAATTTTTGGTATGTTACTGCTTTATATGTTAGGTTTGTAAGGCAAGAAGTTTCATTAGACTTGGTTGAATGAATTAAGAGTTATACTCATTTCTTTGAGCTGTGCGCTTAGAGCAAAACTGGACAGTTTGTCCTAATTAAAGTCTTTGAGTTAATTAGCTAACTAACGTAGATTAGTTACTAATTTAACAAAGCAAGGTTGCACCAAGAGTTCTTCTTTGACATTGGTGGCCTAGTTTGGTGGTTCTAAGGCTAGTGAAAGTGGTGGTTGTTGGTACGGTTCCAACAAGGCTTGAAGCAAAACTGATTCTTCGGTTCTTAACCAACGAATGCTCTTGTTTATGAAATGCTTTATGCATCATTTTGAATTGAGTTTGATCCAAGGGCTTCACATGCTTTAAATATATCTAATACCTATTCAAGGAGTCAAAAATATTTGGTAATTATTCACAAAAAATTAATTTGAAAGGTGTTCATACGCCACAAATCGTCGAAGAGACTATGACGGTTTTACCCTTTGATTTGAAATAAGTTTGGTCGAAGGGCTTCATATGATTGAAATATATCTAATACATATTCAAGGAGTCAAAAATATTTGGTAATTAAGCACAAAAACTGATTTGAAATGTGTTCATACACCAGAAATCACCTAAGAGACTATGACGGTTTTACCCTTTGATTTGAATTGAGTTTGATCCAAGGGCTTCATATGCTTTAAATAGATCTAATAACTATTCAAGGACTCAAAAATATTTTGGTAATTATTCTCAACAAAATGATTTGAAAGGTGTTCATACAACACAAATCGCCTAAGAGACTATGACGGTTTTACCCTCTGATTTGAATTGAGTTTGATCCAAGGGCTTCATATGATTGAAATATACCAAATATAAATTCAAGGACTCAAAAATATTTGGTAATTATTCACAACAAAATGATTTGAAAGGTCTTCATTCACCACAAATCGTTTGAAAGACTATGACGGTTTTACCCTTTGTTTTGAATTGAGTTTGATCCAAGGGCTTCACATGCTTTAAATATATATAATACCTATTCAAGGACTCAAAAATATTTGGTAATTATTCACAAAAAAATAATTTGAAAGGTGTTAATACGCCACAAATCGCCGAAGAGACTATGACGATTTTACCCTTCGATTTCAAATAAGTTTGATCCAAGGGCTTCATATGATTGAAATATATCTAATACCTATTCAAGGAGTCAAAAATATTTGGTAATTAAGCACAAAAAATGATTTGAAAGGTGTGCATACACCATTAAATTGCCAAAGAGACTATGACGGTTTTACCCTTTGATTTAAAATAATTTTTATCAAAGTGCTTCATATGATATAAATATATCTAATACCGATTCAAGGAGTCAATAACATTTGGTTATTAAGCACAACAAATGATTTGAAAGGTGTTCATACACCATAAATTGCCTAAGAGACTATGACGGTTTTACCCTTTGATTTAAATTGTGTTTGATCCAAGGGCTTCATATGCTTTAAATATATCTGATACCTATTCAATGAGTCTGAAATATTTTGTAAATATTCACAACAAAATAATTTGAAAAGTGTTCATACAACACAAATCGCCCAAGAGACTATAACGGTTTTACCCTTTATTTTGAAATGAGTTTGATCCAAGGGCTTCATATTCTTTAAATAAATCAAACACCTATTCAAGGACTCAAAAATATTTGGTAATTATTCACAACAAAAATATTTGCATGGTCTTCATTCACCATAAATCGTTTAAAAGACTATGACGGTTTTACCCTTTTGTTTTGAATTGAGTTTGATCCAAGGGCTTCACATGCTTTAAATATATCTAATACCTATTCAAGTAGTCAAAAATATTTCGTAATTATTCACAAAAAATTAATTTGAAAGGTGTTCATACGCCACAAATCGCCGAAGAGACTACGACGGTTTTACCGTTTTATTTGAAATAAGTTTGGTCCAAGGGCTTCCTATGATTGAAATATATCTAATACATATTAAAGGAGTCAAAAATATTTGGTAATTAAGCACAAAAAATGATTTGAAATGTGTTCATACACCACAAATCACCTAAGAGACTATGACGGTTTTATCCTTTGATTTGAATTGAATTTGAACCAAGGGGTTCATATGCTTTAAATAGATCTAATACCTATTCAAGGACTCAAAAATATTTTGGTAATTATTCACAACAAAATGATTTGAAAGGTGTTCATACAACACAAATCGCCCAAGAGACTATGACGGTTTTACCCTTTGATTTGAATTGAGTTAGATCCAAGGGCTTCATATGATTGAAATATACCTAGTATCAATTCAAGGACTCAAAAATATTTGGTAATTATTCACAACAAAATGATTTGAAAGGTGTTCATACAACACAAATCGGCTAAGAGACTATGACGATTTTACCCTTTAATTTGAATTGAGTTTGATCCAAGGGCTTCATGTGATTGAAATATGTCTAATACCTATTCAAGGAGTCAAAAATATTTGGTTATTAAGCACAAAAAAATATTTGAAAGGTGTTCATACACCACAAATTGCCTAAGAGATTATGATGGTTTTACCCTTTGATTTAAAATAATTTTGATCAAAGTGCTTCATATGATTGAAATATATCTAATACCAATTCAAGGAGTCAATAACATTTGGTAATTAAGCACAACAAATGATTTGAAAGGTGTTCATACAACATAAATCGCCTAAGAGACTATGACGGTTTTACCCTTTGATTTGAATTGTGTTTGATCCAAGGGCTTCATATGCTTTAAGTATATCTGATACCTATTCAATGAGTCCGAAATATTTTGAAAATATTCACAACAAAATGATTTGAAAGGTGTTCATACAACACAAATCATCTAAAAGACTATGACGGTTTTACCCTTTGTTTTGAATTGAGTTTGATACAAGGGCTTCATATGATTTAAATATATCTAATACCTATTCAAGGAGTCAAAAATATTTGGTAATTATTCACAACAAAGTGATTTGCAAGGTCTTCATTCACCACAAATCGTTTAAAAGACTATGACGGTTTTACCCTTTGCTTTGAATTGAGTTTGATCCAAGGGCTTCACATGCTTTAAATATATCTAATACCTATTCAAGTCGTCAAAAATATTTCGTAATTATTCACAAAAAATTAATTTGAAAGGTGTTCATACGCCACAAATCGCCGAAGAGACTATGACGGTTTTACCGTTTGATTTGAAATAAGTTTGGTCCAAGGGCTTCATATGATTGAAATATATCTATTACCTATTCAAGGAGTCAAAAATATTTGGTAATTAAGCACAAAAAGTGATATGAAAGGTGTTCATACACAACAAATTGCCTAAGAGATTATGATACCCTTTGATTTAAAATAATTTTGATCAAAGTGCTTCATATGATTGAAATATATCTAATGCCGATTCAAGGAGTCAAAAAGATTTGGTAATTAAGCACAACAAATGATTTGAAAGGTGTTCATACACCATAAATCGCCTAAGAGACTATGACGGTTTTACCCTTTGATTTGAATTGAGTTTGATCCAAGGGCTTCATATGCCTTAGGTATATCTGATACCTATTCAACGAGTCCGAAATATTTTGTAAATATTCACAACAAAATAATTTGAAAAGTGTTCATACAACACAAATCGCCCAAGAGACTATGACGATTTTACCCTTTAATTTGAAATGAGTTTGATCCAAGGGTTTCATATTCTTTAAATAAATCTAATACCTATTCAAGGACTCAAAAATATTTGGTAATTATTCACAACAAAATGATTTGAAAGGTGTTCATTGACCACAAATCGTCTAAAATACTATGACGGTTTTACCCTTTGTTTTGAAATGAGTTTGATCCAAGGGCTTCATATGATTTAAATATATCTAATACATATTCAAGGATTCAAAAATATTTGGTAATTATTCACAAAAAAATAATTTGAAAGGTGTTCATACGCCACAAATCGCCGAAGAGACTATGACGGTTTTACCCTTTGATTTCAAATAAGTTTGATCCAAGGGCTTCATATGATTGAAATATATCTAATACCTATTCATGGAGTCAAAAATATTGGTAATTAAGCACAAAATATGATTTGAAAGGTGTTCATACACCACAAATTGCCTAGGAGATTATGACGGTTTTACCCTTTGATTTAAAATAATTTTGATCAAAGTGCTTCATATGATTGAAATATATATAATACCGATTCAAGGAGTCAAAAATATTTGGTAATTAAGCACAACAAATGATTTGAAAGGTGTTCATACACCATAAATAGCCTAAGAGACTATGACGGTTTTACCCTTTGATTTGAATTGAGTTTGATCCAAGGGCTTCATATGCCTTAAGTACATCTGATACCTATTCAACGAGTCCGAAATATTTTGTAAATATTCACAACAAAATAATTTGAAAAGTGTTCATACAGCACAAATCGCCCAAGAGACTATGACGGTTTTACCCTTTAATTTGAATGAGTTTGATCCAAGGGATTTATATTCTTTAAATAAATCTAATACCTATTCAAGGACTAAAAAATATTTGGTAATTATTCACAACAAAATGATTTGAAAGGTGTTCATTCACCACCAATCGTCTAAAAGACTATGACGGTTTTACCATTTGTTTTGAATTGAGTTTGATCCAAGGGCTTCATATGCTTTAAATATATCTAATACCTATTCAAAGAGTCAAAAATATTTGGTAATTATTCACAAAAAATAATTTGAAAGGTGTTCATACGCCACAAATCGCCGAAGAGACTATGACGGTTTTACCATTTGATTTCAAATAAGTTTGATCCAAGGGCTTCATATGATTGAAATATATCTAATACCTATTCAAGGAGTCAAAAATATTTGGTAATTAAGCACAAAAAATGATTTCAAAGGTGTTCATACACCACAAATTGACTAAGAGATTATGACGGTTTTACCCTTTGATTTAAAATAATTTTGATCAAAGTGCTTCATATGATTGAAATATATCTAATACCGATTCAAGGAGTCAAAAACATTTGGTAATTAAGCATAACAAATAATTTGAAAGGTGTTCATACATAATAAATCGCCTAAGAGACTATGACGGTTTTACCCATTGATTTGAATTGAGTTTGATCCAAGGGCTTCATATGCTTTAAGTATATCTGATACCTATTCAACAAGTCCGAAATATTTTGTAAATATTCACAACAAAATAATTTGAAAAGTGTTCATACAACACAAATCGCCCAAGAGACTATGACGTCTTTACACTTTAATTTAAAATGAGTTTGATGCAAGGGCTTCATATTCTTTAAATAAATCTAATACAATTTCAAGGACTCAAAAATATTTGGTACTTATTCATACCAAAATGATTTGCAAGGTCTTCATTTACCACAAATAGTTTAAAAGACTATGACGGTTTTACCCTTTGTTTTGAATTGAGTTTGATCCAAGGGCTTCACATGCTTTAAATATATCTAATACCTATTCAAGGAGTCAAAAATATTTGGTAATTATTCACAAAAAATTAATTTGAAAGGTGTTCATACTCCACAAATCGTCGAAGAGACTATGACGGTTTTACCCTTTGATTTGAAATAAGTTTGGTCCAAGGGCTTCATATGATTGAAATATATCTAATACATATTCAAGGAGTCAAAATTATTTGGTAATTAAGCACAAAAACTGATTTGAAATGTGTTCATACACCACAAATCACCTAAGAGACTATGACGGTTTTACCCTTTGATTTGAATTGAGTTTGATCCAAGGGCTTCATATGCTTTAAATAGATCTAATACCTATTCAAGGACTCAAAATTATTTTGGTAATTATTCTCAACAAAATGATTTGAAAGGTGTTCATACAACACAAATCGCCTAAGAGACTATGACGGTTTTACCCTCTGATTTGAATTGAGTTTGATCCAAGGGCTTCATATGATTGAAATATACCTTATATAAATTCAAGTACTCAAAAATATTTGGTAATTATTCACAACAAAATGATTTGAAAGGTCTTCATTCACCACAAATCGTTTGAAAGACTATGACGGTTTTACCCTTTGTTTTGAATTGAGTTTGATCCAAGGGCTTCACATGCTTTAAATATATCTAATACCTATTCAAGGAGTCAAAAATATTTGGTAATTATTCACAAAAAAATAATTTCAAAGGTGTTCATACGCCACAAATCGCCGAAGAGACTATGACGGTTTTACCCTTTGATTTCAAATAAGTTTGATCCAAGGGCTTCATATGATTGAAATATATCTAATACCTATTTAATTAGTCAAAAATATTTGGTAATTAAGCACAAAAAATGATTTGAAAGGTGTGCATACACCATTAAATTGCTAAAGAGATTATGACGGTTTTACCCTTTGATTTAAAATAATTTTGATCAAAGTGCTTCATATGATGTAAATATATCTAATACCGATTCAAAGAGTCAATAACATTTTGTAATTAAGCACAACAAATGATTTGAAAGGTGTTCATACACCATAAATCGCCTAAGAGACTATGACGGTTTTACCCTTTGATTTGAATTGTGTTTGATCCAAGGGCTTCATATGCTTTAAGTATATCTGATACCTATTCGATGAGTCTAAAATATTTTGTAAATATTCACAACAAAATAATTTGAAAAGTGTTCGTACAACACAAATCGCCCAAGAGACTATAACGGTTTTACCCTTTATTTTGAAATGAGTTTGATCCAAGGGCTTCATATTCTTTAAATAAATCAAACACCTATTCAAGGACTCAAAAATATTTGGTAATTATTCACAACAAAGTGATTTGCATGGTCTTCATTCACCACAAATCGTTTAAAAGACTATGACGGTTTTACCCTTTGTTTTGAATTGAGTTTGATCCAAGGGCTTCACATGCTTTAAATATATCTAATACCTATTCAAGTAGTCAAAAATATTTCGTAATTATTCGCAAAAAATTAATTTGAAAGGTGTTCATACGCCACAAATCGCCGAAGAGACTATGACGGTTTTACCGTTTTATTTGAAATAAGTTTGGTCCAAGGGCTTCCTATGATTGAAATATATCTAATACATATTCAAGGAGTCAAAAATATTTGGTAATTAAGCACAAAAAATGATTTGAAATGTGTTCATACACCACAAATAACCTAAGAGACTATGACGGTTTTACCCTTTGATTTGAATTGAATTTGATCCAAGGGGTTCATATGCTTTAAATAGATCTAATACCTATTCAACGACTCAAAAATATTTTGGTAATTATTCACAACAAAATGATTTGAAAGGTGTTCATACAACACAAATCGCCCAAGAGACTATGACGGTTTTACCCTTTGATTTGAATTGAGTTTGATCCAAGGGCTTCATATGATTGAAATATACCTAATATCAATTCAAGGACTCAAAAATATTTGGTAATTATTAACTACAAAATGATTTGAAAGGTGTTCATACAACACAAATCGGCTAAGAGACTATGACGGTTTTACCCTTTGATTTGAATTGAGTTTGATCCAAGGGCTTCATGTGATTGAAATATGTCTAATACCTATTCAAGGATTCAAAAATATTTGGTTATTAAGCACAAAAAATGATTTGAAAGGTGTTCATACACCACAAATTGCCTAAGAGATTATGATGGTTTTACCCTTTGATTTAAAATAATTTTGATCAAAGTGCTGATGCAGGAGCATCCATGATCAATCCAAGTCTCCTAACAAAGAGTCATCAAGAAGAGATTAAGGTGAAGGAGATTCAGTTCATTAGCTTACTTAATCCAATTTCGAACAAACAAGTACTTCGAATTGTTAATTAAGCTTAACACCTTCTTAATCTTTTTTAAGCCTTGTTGATTAATGCTTATGATCATCTTAACATCATTAAGTATTAGTAATAAAGCTTGAATTATGATTAAATAGCTTAATTAGTTAGTTCTAAGTCATTAAAGTAAGCTTAGTGAAACTGTTTTGGAAGAACAGAATTTACACGGTTTGTTTAGGGCACGTTTTAGCTACGTTTTTGAGCTTTATTCTTGGCTAAGGCAACCATACATGACTCACCTGTGTGCTTACATACATCACCAACAAGCATGTGAAGAGTTGGAGGCAAGAATCAATAGGAAACGAGAGCTTCATGGAGAAGTATCCAAAACCGCAGCTCCCTGCGTCATTCTGGGCCCATTTTCATCAGTTCTGGGCAGCCGTCTTTTTTTAGCTTTTGGAGCTGATTTTTTGAGGATATTTTCCTTAGAATGTCTATTTTAATACCTTAGCTTCCTTTTTGCAGTAGGACATTTTCGTTTCTCAGAATCCCTCAATCATTGCACCTAGGTACTGTAAACTGGCCAGATTTTTGTAATAGTTTAAGATGGCTTTTGTTACCTAAGCAAAACATCACCAAATGACGTGAATTTTTGGTATGTTACTGCTTTATATGTTAGGTTTGTAAGGCAAGAAGTTTCATTAGAGTTTGTTGAATGAATTAAGAGTTATACTCATTTCTTTGAGCTGTGCGCTTAGAGCAAAACTGGACAGTTTGTCCTAATTAAAGTCTTTGAGTTAATTAGCTAACTAACGTAGATTAGTTACTAATTTAACAAAGCAAGGTTGCACCAAGAGTTCTTCTTTGACATTGGTGGCCTAGTTTGGTGGTTCTAAGGCTAGTGAAAGTGGTGGTTGTTGGTACGGTTCCAACAAGGCTTGAAGCAAAACTGATTCTTCGGTTCTTAACCAACGAATGCTCTTGTTTATGAAATGCTTTATGCATCATTTGGTATCAGAGCTTTGGTTAGTTTAAGAGCATTCTTTTAACCCTCTAATCATCCCATAATCACTTCCTAAACTCATACACTTATCCCCCCCAAAACCGAAATCAATTCTAAGCCCAAACACATCTCTTTTCTTCTCTTTTCACCTCTAATCTTTGATACAACTTAGTGGTTGTTAAAATGAGTGGTGGTGAAGATCCAAATCAGTTTAGAAGGGGCATGACATTGAATGAAGCAAGGTTAGTTGGCCTTGAGAATCAAATGGCTACAATTAGTGAGCAAATGGCAAATCTCATGGAAGCTTTTCGAAGTTCTAGTGTTGGAGTTCGAAGAGAAGTTCATGAAAGGAGGCACTTTGAAGATGAGAATGAGGTTGTTTATGACTCTAGTGAAGAAGTACAATCACAAACTTCTAATCAAAGAAGGAGGCCACGAAAACAAGATGATTTTCGAGACATAAAGTTAGATGTTCCAGAATTTGATGGAAACCTTAATCCGGATGCTTATTTGGAATGGGTTTCGAGATGTAATAGGATTTTCGAGCTAAAGGAGTATGATGATTCGAAATCCTTCAAGTTGGCTATCACTAAGCTAAAGGGTTATGCATCCCTTTGGTGGGAAAACGTTGCTCTTGCTAGAGAAAGGAAGCATAAGCCGAAAATCAAGAGTTGGAAGAAACTGAAAAAGAAGATGGAAGCTAAGTTTCTCCCCTCCACTTACACTCTTGATTTATATAACCAACTTTCTGATTTGTTCCAAGGTACCAAGAATGTCGAGACATACATCCATGAATATGAAAAGTTGATGATGAAATTGGATGTTCAAGAAAGGGAAGAGCAGACCATGGCTCGTTTTGTGAAGGGCCTAGATCGTGACATCCAAAAGAAGCTTGAGCTTCAATCTTATTCTACTTTAGATGAACTTTTCAGGTTGGCTCTTAAGGTGGAAAAGCATCAAAAAGACAAGAAGAAGAAGGTATTTAGCAAAGGAACTTCTTATGCTAAAGGAGGTTCTAGTTCCTATGTAAAGCCTACTTCGACATCTCCATTTACGCCTAAAAATGAAGCTGGTTCGAAATTTCTTGATAAAGGGAAGAAAGTTGCTGAAAGTTCTTCCAAGAAGGATGATATTAAATGTTTTAAGTGTCATGGTTATGGTCATTATCAAGCACAATGCCCAAACAGAAGGGTAATGACCTTACTAGACATTAAAAACATAGAAGATGCCCTTAAACATCAAGATGAGCACGAAAAAGAATCTGAAAAGGAGGATGAATGCAATGAAGATGTTCTTGTTGATGAAGTGGAAGGAGATGATCATCTTAGCTTGGTTCTAAGGAGGGTCCTTCACTCCAAAGAAGCCGAAGCTATACCATCTCAACGAGACCAGATTTTTCAGACAAAATGCTTAATCAAGGGCAAGATTTGTTCCATGATTATTGATGGTGGGAGTTGCACTAATGTAGCTTCGAGTTCTATGGTGGAGAAGCTCAATCATCCTACTTTCAGTCATCCTAAACCATATAAGCTTCATTGGCTTAATGATGGTAACTGTGTGGAGGTAACAAAACAAGCTTTAATTAGCTTCTCTTTTGGTGATTCATATAATGATAAGGTTTTATGTGATGTGGTGCCTATGAATGCATGTCATATTCTCTTAGGGAGGCCGTGGCAATCTGATAAGGAAACCTTACATAATGGTAGGACTAATACATACACTTTCATGCATGAAAACAAGAAAATTATACTTAGTCCTAGCAAAAAGGGTCCGAATTTGCCTAAGAAAGAAACCTCTAATTCAAAGGCTAAAAATCAGAAATCCTTAATTCTCCAAAAAAACCAAGTTGATAAGGCCATTGAAAAGGGGAAGGAAATGTACTTGTTGTTGTTAGTTGCTGCAAATGATGAAAATACTCGTGAATTACATGATTGGGTTAAACCATTAGTGAACGATTTTAGTGATATTTTTCCCGAGGATCTTCCATATGGTTTACCACCTAGTAGGGGTATTGAGCATCAAATTGACTTAGTTCCTGGAGCACCATTACCTAATAAGGCAGCTTATAGATGTAATCCTGAAGAAGCTAAAGAGTTGCAAAAACAGATTACTGAATTGTTAGCTAAGGGATTTGTACAAGAAAGTCTTAGTCCATGTGCTGTTCCTGTTATTTTGGTTCCAAAGAAGGATGGAACTATGCGTATGTGTGTAGATTGCAGGGCTATAAACAACATTACCATCAAGTATAGGTATCCTATTCCTAGGCTTGATGATTTGCTCGATGAATTACATGGTGCTACTATATTCTCCAAGATAGATTTGCGTAGTGGTTATCATCAGATTCGAATCAAGGAAGGGGATGAATGGAAAACAGCCTTTAAGACTAAGAGTGGGTTATATGAGTGGCGTGTTATGCCATTTGGTTTAACTAATGCTCCTAGTACTTTCATGAGGCTCATGCATGAGGTACTTCGTCCTTTCATTGGTTCGTTTGTTGTGGTTTATTTTGATGATATTCTTGTGTATAGCAACAGTGAACAGGATCATCTTATTCATCTGAAGAAGGTTTTCCTTAAGCTAAGGGAAAAGAAGCTATATGCAAAGATGGAGAAGTGTGAATTCTTCACTTCTAGTGTGTCTTTTCTTGGTTTCATTATTTCATCTCAGGGTATTTCTATGGATGAATCCAAGGTGGAGGCAATCAAATCATGGCCAATTCCAAAGTCCATCACAGAAGTTCGAAGTTTTCATGGATTGGCATCTTTTTACAGGAGATTCATCAGAGGTTTTAGTACTATTTTGGCTCCACTGACCGAATGTATCAAAGGGGGTTCTTTCACTTGGACTCCAGCAGCTCAGGAAGCATTTGATCAGTTGAAAAGCAAGCTTTGTGAGGCGCCTGTTCTAGCCTTACCAGATTTCAAGAAAGTGTTTGAAGTGGAATGTGATGCAAGTGGCGTAGGGATTGGAGCTGTTTTACAACAAGGAGGGCGTCCCATAGCCTATTTCAGTGAAAAGCTCAATCATGCCAAGCTCAACTACAGCACCTATGATAAAGAGTTCTATGCTATTATTCGTGCTTTGACTTATTGGACTCATTATCTTAGGCCAGCTCAGTTTGTGTTGCATTCAGATCATCAAGCTTTGAAGTACATTAATGGACAACATAAGCTCAGTTCACGACATGCTAAATGGGTGGAGTTCCTTCAATCTTTTGATTTTGTTTTAAAATACAAAACTGGAGTTTCTAATGTGGTTGCAGATGCATTATCTAGGAGGCATTCTATGCTTTCTCTAATGGAGGCTCGAGTTCTTGGCTTCACTCATATTAAGGAGCTTTATTATGATGATCCAGATTTTTCACCATTGATAGAAGCGTGCAAGGATGGTTCTCATGGAGCTTATTCGGTTCTAGATGGTTTTCTCTTCCGAAATAATAAGCTTTGTATCCCTAAGTGCTCACTAAGGGATTTGCTCATCAAGGAGGTTCATGGAGGAGGCCTAGCAGGACATTTTGGTATTAACAAAACTGTGGATGTTTTGCAGGAACACTTTTATTGGCCAAAACTGGCAGGTGACGTTCACTCAGTTCTAGCTCGATGTTCTACATGTCAAAAGGCCAAGAGTTCTTTTCATCAAGGGCTCTATACTCCACTTCCAGTTCCTAATCAGCCATGGGAAGATGTTAGTATGGATTTCATTGTAGCTTTGCCTAGGACTCAAAGGCAAAGAGACGCTATTATGGTGGTGGTGGATCGATTCTCAAAGATGGCTCATTTTATTGCTTGCAACAAGACGGATGATGCAATTCATGTAGCTGATTTGTACTTCAAGGAGATCATTAGATTACATGGTGTACCGAAGACTATTGTTTCTGATAAGGATGTTAAGTTCCTTAGTTTCTTTTGGAAGACTTTATGGAAGCTCCTAGGTACTAAACTCCTCTTTAGTACCACGGCGCATCCACAAACTGATGGCCAAACGGAGGTTACAAACAGGACACTTACTACTCTACTCAGGACTCTAGTTAACAAGTCACAGAAAGATTGGGATCTAAAGCTAGCACATGCAGAATTTGCTTATAATAGATCACCTACATATGCCACGAAGTGCTCTCCATTCGAAGTGAACTATGGGGTTAATCCTTTAAGCCCCATTGATTTACTACCTATTCCAGTTGAAGTGAGGCAAAGCAAAGATGCAGAGGAGAAGGCAAAGGAGATGAAAAAGCTTCACCAACAGATTAGAGCACGCATTGAGAAGGTTAATGAAGCTTACAAGGTCCGAGCTAACAAGCATCGAAAGGAGGTCATTTACAAGCCCGGGGACTTGGTATGGTTGCACCTAAGGAAGGAACGATTTCCATCAAGAAGGAAGAACAAGCTGATGCCAAGGAGTGATGGTCCATTTAGGGTGCTTGAAAAGATCAATAACAATGCATACAAGATAGAACTACCAAGTGAGATGGGCAACATTTCGGCCACCTTCAATGTGGGTGATTTAGCTCCATATTTAGAGGAAGATTTTGAGTTACAAGAAGACTTCTCCAAACCAGGGGAGAATGATGCAGGAGCATCCATGATCAATCCAAGTCTCCTAACAAAGAGTCATCAAGAAGAGATTAAGGTGAAGGAGATTCAGTTCATTAGCTTACTTAATCCAATTTCGAACAAACAAGTACTTCGAATTGTTAATTAAGCTTAACACCTTCTTAATCTTTTTTAAGCCTTGTTGATTAATGCTTATGATCATCTTAACATCATTAAGTATTAGTAATAAAGCTTGAATTATGATTAAATAGCTTAATTAGTTAGTTCTAAGTCATTAAAGTAAGCTTAGTGAAACTGTTTTGGAAGAACAGAATTTACACGGTTTGTTTAGGGCACGTTTTAGCTACGTTTTTGAGCTTTATTCTTGGCTAAGGCAACCATACATGACTCACCTGTGTGCTTACATACATCACCAACAAGCATGTGAAGAGTTGGAGGCAAGAATCAATAGGAAACGAGAGCTTCATGGAGAAGTATCCAAAACCGCAGCTCCCTGCGTCATTCTGGGCCCATTTTCATCAGTTCTGGGCAGCCGTCTTTTTTTAGCTTTTGGAGCTGATTTTTTGAGGATATTTTCCTTAGAATGTCTATTTTAATACCTTAGCTTCCTTTTTGCAGTAGGACATTTTCGTTTCTCAGAATCCCTCAATCATTGCACCTAGGTACTGTAAACTGGCCAGATTTTTGTAATAGTTTAAGATGGCTTTTGTTACCTAAGCAAAACATCACCAAATGACGTGAATTTTTGGTATGTTACTGCTTTATATGTTAGGTTTGTAAGGCAAGAAGTTTCATTAGAGTTTGTTGAATGAATTAAGAGTTATACTCATTTCTTTGAGCTGTGCGCTTAGAGCAAAACTGGACAGTTTGTCCTAATTAAAGTCTTTGAGTTAATTAGCTAACTAACGTAGATTAGTTACTAATTTAACAAAGCAAGGTTGCACCAAGAGTTCTTCTTTGACATTGGTGGCCTAGTTTGGTGGTTCTAAGGCTAGTGAAAGTGGTGGTTGTTGGTACGGTTCCAACAAGGCTTGAAGCAAAACTGATTCTTCGGTTCTTAACCAACGAATGCTCTTGTTTATGAAATGCTTTATGCATCAAGTGCTTCATATGATTGAAGTATATCTAATACCGATTCAAGGAGTCAATAACATTTGGTAATTAAGCACAACAAATAATTTGAAAGGTGTTCATACAACATAAATCGCCTAAGAGACTATGACGGTTTTACCCTTTGATTTGAATTATGTTTGATCCAAGGGCTTCATATGCTTTAAGTATATCTGATACCTATTCAATGAATCGAAATATTTTGAAAATATTCACAACAAAATAATTTGGAAAGTGTTCATACAATACAAATCGCCCAAGAGACTATAACGGTTTTACCCTTTATTTTGAAATGAGTTTGATCCAAGGGCTTCATATTCTTTAAATAAATCTAACACCTATTCAAGGACTCAAAAATCTTTGGTAATTATTCACAACAAAGTGATTTGCAAGGTCTTCATTCACCACAAATCGTTTAAAACACTATGACGGTTTTACCCTTTGCTTTGAATTGAGTTTGATCCAAGGGCTTCACATGCTTTAAATATATCTAATACCTATTCAAGTAGTCAAAAATATTTCGTAATTATTCACAAAAAATTAATTTGAAAGGTGTTCATACGCCACAAATCGCCGAAGAGACTATGACGGTTTTACCGTTTTATTTGAAATAAGTTTGGTCCAAGGGCTTCATATGATTGAAATATATCTATTACCTATTCAAGGAGTCAAAAATATTTGGTAATTAAGCACAAAAATGATATGAAAGGTGTTCATACACCACAAATTGCCTAAGAGATTATGAAGGTTTTACCCTTTGATTTAAAATAATTTTGATCAAAGTGCTTCATATGATTGAAATATATAGAATACCGATTCAAGGAGTCAAAAAGATTTGGTAATTAAGCACAACAAATGATTTGAAAGATGTTCATACACCATAAATCGCCTAAGAGACTATGACGGTTTTACCCTTTGATTTGAATTGAGTTTGATCCAAGGGCTTCATATGCCTTAAGTATATCCGATACCTATTCAACGAGTCCGAAATATTTTGTAAATATTCACAACAAAATAATTTGAAAAGTGTTCATACAGCACAAATCGCCCAAGAGACTATGACGGTTTTACCCTTTAATTTGAAATGAGTTTGATCGAAGGGATTTATATTCTTTAAATAAATCTAATATCTATTCAAGGACTCAAAAATATTTGGTAATTATTCACAACAAAATGATTTGAAAGGTGTTCATTCACCACAAATCGTCTAAAAGACTATGACGGTTTTACCCTTTGTTTTGAATTGAGTTTGATCCAAGGGCTTCATATGCTTTAAATATATCTAATACCTATTCAAAGACTCAAAAATATTTGGTAATTATTCACAAAAAATAATTTGAAAGGTGTTCATACGCCACAAATCGCCGAAGAGACTATGACGGTTTTACCATTTGATTTCAAATAAGTTTGTTCCAAGGGCTTCATATGATTGAAATATATCTAATACCTATTCAAGGAGTCAAAAATATTTGGTAATTAAGCACAAAAAATGATTTCAAAGGTGTTCATACACCACAAATTGACTAAGAGATTATGACGGTTTTACCCTTTGATTTAAAATAATTTTGATCAAAGTGCTTCATATGATTGAAATATATCTAATACCGATTCAAGGAGTCAAAAACATTTGGTAATTAAGCATAACAAATGATTTGAAAGGTGTTCATACATAATAAATCGCCTAAGAGACTATGATGGTTTTACCCTTTGATTTGAATTGAGTTTGATCCAAGGGCTTCATATGCTTTAAGTTTATCTGATACCTATTCAACGAGTCCGAAATATTTTGTAAATATTCACAACAAAATAATTTGAAAAGTGTTCATACAACACAAATCGCCCAAGAGACTATGACGTCTTTACACTTTAATTTAAAATGAGTTCGATGCAAGGGCTTCATATTCTTTAAATAAATCTAATACCAATTCAAGGACTCAAAAATAATTGGTAATTATTCATACCAAAATGATTTGCAAGGTCTTCATTTACAACAAATCGTTTAAAAGACTATGACGGTTTTACCCTTTGTTTTGAATTGAGTTTGATCCAAGGGCTTCACATGCTTTAAATATATCTAATACCTATTCAAGTAGTCAAAAATATTTGGTAATTATTCACAAAAAAATAATTTGAAAGGTGTTCATACGCCACAAATCGCCGAAGAGACTATGACGGTTTTACCCTTTGATTTGAAATAAGTTTGGTCCAAGGGCTTCATATGATTGAAATATATCTAATACATATTCAAGGAGTCAAAAATATTTGGTAATTAAGCACAAAAACTGATTTGAAATGTGTTCATACACCACAAATCACCTAAGAGACTATGACGGTTTTATCCTTTGATTTGAATTGAGTTTGATCCAAGGGCTTCATATGCTTTAAATAGATCTAATACCTATCGAAGGACTCAAAAATATTTTTGTAATTATTCTCAACAAAATGATTTGAAAGGTGTTCATACAACACAAATCGCCTAAGAGACTATAACGGTTTTACCCTCTGATTTGAATTGAGTTTGATCCAAGTGCTTCATATGATTGAAATATACCTATTATAAATTCAAGGACTCAAAAATATTTGGCAATTATTCACAACAAAATGATTTGAAAGGTCTTCATTCACCACAAATCGTTTAAAAGACTATGACGGTTTTACCCTTTGTTTTGAATTGAGTTTGATCCAAGGGCTTCACATGCATTAAATATATCTAATACCTATTCAAAGAGTCAAAAATATTTGGTAATTATTCAAAAAAAAAAAATTTGAAAGGATTTCATACGCCACAAATCGTCGAAGAGACTATGACAGTTTTACCCTTTGATTTCAAATAAGTTTGATCCAAGGGCTTCATGTGATTGAAAATTATCTAATACCTATTCAATTAGTCAAAAATATTTGGTAACTAAGCACAAAAAATGATTTGAAAGGTGTTAATACAGCACAAATTGACTAAGAGATTATGACGGTTTTACCCTTTGATTTAAAATAATTTTGATCAAAGTGCTTCATATGATTTAAATATATCTAATACCGATTCATAGAGTCAAAAACATTTGGTAATTAAGCATAACAAATGATTTGAAAGGTGTTTATACACCATAAATCGCCTAAGAGACTATGACGGTTTTACCCTTTGATTTTAATTGAGTTTGATCCAAGGGCTTCATATGCATTAAGTATATCTGATACCTATTCAACAAGTCCGAAATATTTTGTAAATATTCACAACAAAATAATTTGAAAAGTGTTCTTACAGCACAAATCGCCCAAGAGACTATGACGGTTTTACCCTATAATTTGAAATGAGTTTGATCCAAGGGCTTCATATTCTTTAAATAAATCTAATACCTATTCAAGGACTCAAAAATATTTGTTAATTATTCACAACAAAATGATTTGAAAGGTGTTCATTCACCACAAATCGTCTAAAAGACTATGACGGTTTTACCCTTTGTTTTGAATTGAGTTTGATCCAAGGGCTTCATATGATTTAAATATATCTAATACCTATTCAAGGATTCAAAAATAATTGGTAATTAAGCAAAAAATATGATTTGAAAGGTGTTCATACACCAAAAATTTCCTAGGAGATTATGACGGTTTTAGCCTTTGATTTAAAATAATTTTGATCAAAGTGGTTCATATGATTGAAATATATATAATACCGATTCAAGGACTCAAAAGGATTTGGTAATTAAGCAAAACAAATGATTTGAAAGGTGTTCATACACCACAAATCGCCTAAGAGACTATGACGGTTTTACCCTTTGATTTGAATTGAGTTTGATCCAAGGGCCTCATATGCCTTGAGTATATCTGATACCTATTCAACGAGTCCGAAATATTTTGTAAATATTCACAACAAAATAATTTGAAAAGTGTTCATACAACACAAATCGCCCAAGAGACTATGACGATTTTACCCTTTAATTTGAAATGAGTTTGATCCAAGGGTTTCATATTCTTTAAATAAATCTAATACCTATTCAAGGACTCAAAAATATTTGGTAATTATTCACAACAAAATGATTTGAAAGGTGTTCATTCACCACAAATCGTCTAAAAGACTATGACGGTTTTAACCTTTGTTTTGAAATGAGTTTGATCCAAGGGCTTCATATGATTTAAATATATCTAATACATATTCAAGGAGTCAAAAATATTTGGTAATTATTCACAAAAAAATAGTTTGAAAGGTGTTCATACGCCACAAATCGACGAAGAGACTATGACGGTTTTACCCTTTGATTTCAAATAAGTTTGATCCAAGGGCTTCATATGATTGAAATATATCTAATACCTATTCAAGGAGTCAAAAATATTTGGTAATTAAGCACAAAATATGATTTGAAAGGTGTTCATACACCACAAATTGCCTAGGAGATTATGACGGTTTTACCCTTTGATTTAAAATAATTTTGATCAAAGTGCTTCATATGATTGAAATATATATAATACCGATTCAAGGAGTCAAAAATATTTGGTAATTAAGCACAACAAATGATTTGAAAGGTGTTCATACACCATAAATCGCCTAAGAGACTATGACGGCTTTACCCTTTGATTTGAATTGAGTTTGATCCAAGGGCTTCATATGCCTTAAGTATATCTGATACCTATTCAACGAGTCCGAAATATTTTGTAAATATTCACAACAAAATAATTTGAAAAGTGTTCATACAGCACAAATCGCCCGAGAGACTATGACGGTTTTACCCTTTAATTTGAAATGAGTTTGATCCAAGGGATTTATATTCTTTCAATAAATCTAATACCTATTCAAGGACTCAAAAATATTTGGTAATTATTCACAACAAAATGATTTGAAAGGTGTTCATTCACCACAAATCGTCTAAAAGACTATGACGGTTTTACCCTTTGTTTTGAATTGAGTTTGATCCAAGGGCTTCATATGCTTTAAATATATCTAATACCTATTCAAAGAGTCAAAAATATTTGGTAATTATTCACAAAAAATAATTTGAAAGGTGTTCATACGCCACAAATCGCCGAAGAGACTATGACGGTTTTACCATTTGATTTCAAATAAGTTTGATCCAAGGGCTTCATATGATTGAAATATATCTAATACCTATTCAAGGAGTCAAAAATATTTGGTGATTAAGCACAAAAAATGATTTCAAAGGTGTTCATTGATATATCGATATCTTATAGAGTTTTTCCCTTTCTTTACAAGCTAAATTGTGCTATATTGATGCTCTTAGGAGCTATTTATGCTAACTATTTCGATATAGTTGTGGTTTGTGTGTTCTATATCATTTTGCAGGTTTTAGGGAAAAACTCCCTATTTACTTGATGTTTTGAGCACCACGCTATAGTGGGAAGTTATGAGGCATCTTTGAGGTCTCAAGATGGTATTTGGACCCCATTATGAAGAAGTAAGTGTGCAAAGACTTGGCGTCTAAAGCCAAGCAAAGCAAGGCAAGAAGAAGACTCGCCAGATAGGGTCGGGCAACAACTGCCCGATCGGGTACGAGTGCAGAATCTGGAGTTAAGGTTTCCCGCCCGATCGGGCGGCCTTGCCCGACGTGATCGGGCGGAGCAATAATTAGCCATTTTTGCTGTTTTTCTGAGAGTTGAAGATGACATCCACCCGATGCCATCGGGTGGACTTGCCCGATCGGGTGCTGGGGTTGCGGCCCCGATCGGGTGGAATCTGCCCGATCCAATCGGGTGAAGCCTATTTTGTTGCTGCTGAAGACTTGTTCCCAGGCCCGATCGGGCGGCCTTTTGCCCGATCGGGTGGATGACACGGGGATGCGATTTTCGTTATTTTCCCCACTCTATCTTATTGTTTTCTTAAGACTTATAAATACTTTTAGGTTATTTTTATTTTGTATCTTTCATATTATAAAACACTTAGAGAGCTCTTAACCTAGTTTATCATTGCTTTGGATTGTAGAAGAGATTCAAGTACAATTTCAATTCAATTAAAGTTTCCGCTTTCCGTCAATTTGGTAATCGTCTTGCTTATTGCTTTACTCCTGTATCTCAATTACTTTAGTTCAATTGCTTATTTCTCAATTAGTTCATGATGCAATTCTTAGGGTTTTCAATTAGTTTTGTTGTTGTCAATTCGATCATGTCTGAGTAGTTCTCTTTCTAGGGTGTTAGATAGGGAAGCCATGTTTATACCATGATTGCTATTTAGACTCCTATTGATTTCTAGGGCTTGATTAGAGTGATTGTGGTGTGGTTTGTTCTTAATTAGTGATTAATGTTAGTGGCCAATTTATTGATTGCTTGTGGTTAATAGTTGTTTGCACAGATCCGTCTTACGACTAGAGGCCTAGGACACATCAGTAGTTCTGATTACGTTAGTGAACATGCGGCGTATGTTGAACTATGAGCGTTGAGTCTTAACCATAGCTCAACACAGGCTCTAATCCCCCGACTCTTGACTTAGGTTTTAATAGTAGTTGACCCTACTTGATTGGTATAAGCATGGTGGACCGACCTAATACCCTAGGCTTTTATTCTATAGTTAAATCCTCGACTTAATTCGTATTATTTAGCTTACTCATTAGCTCAGTTAATTCTCCATATTTTCATCTGAAGTAGTTGGTTAATTGGATATTAATATAGAAACTCTGTCTCCCTGCGGATTCGACCCTGCTACCACTGACTACCTTAGTTAGAGGACCGTAGGTTTATTTTTGATTAGGTGATACGACTAAAACCTATCAAATTTTGGCGCCGTTGCCGGGGAGACGGCTAGTTTTCTAGTTTTTATTCGATTAATTAGCGTACTTCTCTTTGCCTCATTGGAACCTCCCGTTCCAATCGAGGCCGTTCTTACGGTTATCTTGTTGTTTTCTCTTATATGTCCAGGTATCTAAAGAAAACTCACATTATTCCTGGAGATCCTGACACAGAAGCAATACTTCGGGATCTTAGAGCAGAATTTGACCAAGAGAAGCCAGTTTCAGAGATTTCTACATTACCAATGGCGAAGTCACTGAAATCTTATGGGGTGCCTAATCCTGAAGGCATACCCACAGGTCCACCGATGCCCACTATTGCTGCGAACAATTTTGAAATCAAACCTGCACTAATTAATATGGTGCAGCAGAATCAGTTTAGTGGGCATCCTTCTGAAGATCCGGCCAACCATCTGCAGAGATTCCAACAACTCTGCAGGACTGTTAAACATCAAGGAGTCACACCTGAGCAGCTGAAGGTTATGTTATTTGAGTTCTCACTCAGAGACAAGGCTCAGAGGTGGTTCAGCGATATCACTGAGACAGAATGGCCGGCGATTTTTGCTGCATTTCTACATGAGTATTACCCTCCCACAAAAACAGCAGAAATCAGGAACAAGTTGGCTACGTTTTCCCAAGAGCCAGATGAGACATTGAGGGAAGCGTGGACTAGATTCAGAGACCTACAGAGGGAATGTCCACATCATAATATGGATAAGTGGTTTCTGACGCAGACGTTTTATAATGGTCTGCAGCCTCAGACGAAGAGTACTGTTGATTCGTCTGCAGGAGGAGTCTTTTTAGACAAGGCAGTTGATGAGGGTTATGACTTCCTAGCAAATCTTGCAGCCAATGACCATTCATCATCTAGGAGTGTGACTAAGAAGGTACTTGAAGTTGATGCTATTTCAATGCTTACATCTCAGATGGCGCAACTCACTCAGCAGTTAATGAAGTCCTCTAGTTCAACACCTCCGCCTATGAGCATCAACGCCATGTCAGCAGTTGCACCCATCACCTCTTCTTACTGCGAGGTGTGTGGTATTCAGGGTCATTTCAGCCATGATTGTCAGTTCAGTCAGAATCAGATGGAGTAGGCTAATGCTTTTCAGCAAAGACAACCTAACAACCCCTACTCCAACACATTCAATCCTGGTTGGAAAGACAACCCACTTCTTTCCTATAGAAGTAACAACGTCCAGAACCCACAGCCACAAAATTCCTACCATCCCCCACAAAATTCCTATCAACCTTCACATAACAACCCAAAACCCAACTACTACCACAACCAAGGGAATTCTCACAATCCCCCTGGTTTCCAAAGATCTGCCCATCAAAATTATCAGCCAGCACCATAAAATGCAACCTCACAAGAGCCTAGCACTTCTGAACTAATGAAACTAGTATTGTCTATGCAAAAGACAAATGAGGAGGCACAGAAAACTCAAGAGCGACAGTTGTTGGCTATGCAGAAAGCCAATGAGGAAACACAGAAGTCCCAAGAGAAGCACATAAAACTTCTCGAGACTCAGATTGCTCAGTTGGCAGAAACTAATGCTCAGAGGCAGCAGGGACAGTTGCCGGGGCAACCTATACATAGGGAGCAAGCGAATGTCGTTACTCTTCGTAGTGGCACTGCTTATACTGCTCCTCCTATGCCCGTTGATGATGATATTATCCCTAGCAAGGAGAAGGAGGTAGTAGAGAAGGAATTGGAGAAGAATTCGACATCTGATGTCGAAGTGTCTGAAACAGCTGAACAGGAAGAAAAGAAGAAGGAGAAGGAGAAGGTTGCTGATACACCTTTTACACCAAGGTTGCCTTTTCCTCATCGCATGCAAAAGTCCAAAGTGGATCAGCAACTTAGTAAGTTCTTGGCTATGGTCAAGAACCTTGAGGTAACGGTCCCTTTCACTGAACTAATTTCTCAAGTGCCTGTCTATGCTAAGTTTTTGAAGGAGATGATCACAAAAAAGAGAGATTTTGGTGGGGTAGATAGAGTCGCACTCACTGAAGAGTGTAGTGCCGTTTGCAAAACAAATCCCCACCAAAATTGAAAGATCCGGGTAGCTTTTCCATCCCTTGTCATGTAGGTGCACTTTTTATTGATAAAGCTTTATGTGATTTAGGTGCATCTGTGTCTGTCATGCCTTTGTCTGTCTGTAATAAACTGAATGTGGGAGCACTTAAGTGCACTCAAATTACTTTGCAGATGGCTGACCGTTCTATAAAATACCCTCTAGGTGTTTTAGAAGACGTCCCTGTTAGGGTGGGAAAGTTTTACATTCCTGTGGATTTTGTTGTACTGGATATGGAGGAGGATGCCCAAATTCCTATTATTTTGGGCAGACCATTTTTATGCACTGCAGGTGCTGTTATTGATGTCAAGTCAGGATCTTTGACTTTAAGTGTTGGCGATGATACTGTCACTTTTAAACTAACCAATGCTATAAAGTCTCCTATGCTTGAAGAATCGTGTTGCAGGATAGATGTGGTAGACAAAGCTGTGATGTCTGCATTTCAGCAGATACGTGATGCTGACCCATTGGAGGTAGCATTGACTGAGAGTGACTCCTTAGGCATTGATACTGATGTTGATGCCTGTCTTGCTGATTTAGAGGGTCATGGAGCTGAACAGAAACAGGAAACATTGATACTTGAAAGTGTATGCTCCAGTTCTACTCCTCAGGTAACTAAGGTAGAACTTAAACCACTTCCCTCTCATTTGAAGTATGCATTTTTAGATGATAAGGAAGCATGTCCCGTGATTGTCAGTGCTAAACTCACAGATAGCCAATTGCAATGTTTGCTTGCTGTGCTTCGTATACACAAGAAAGCTATTGGGTATAGTATTGATGATCTAAAGGGCATTAGTCCTGATTTTTGTATGCATCGTATTAACCTTGAAGAGGATCACCGCCCTTGCATTCAACCTCAGAGACGTTTGAATCCTAACATGCAAGAGGTGGTGAAGAAAGAGATCATGAAACTGTTAGATGCAGGGATCATTTATCCCATTGCTGATTCGAAATGGGTCAGTTCTGTGCAAGTGGTTCCCAAGAAGGGGGGGACCACTGTTGTTGAAAATGAGAAAGGTGATTTAATTCCCACTAGGACTGTGACAGGGTGGCGTATGTGCATTGGTTATCGTAGACTTAATAATGCCACCCTGAAGGACCATTTCCCCCTCCCTTTTATTGATCAGATGTTGGAAAGGCTAGCCAAACATAGCTATTTCTGTTATCTAGATGGATATTCTGGTTTTTTCCAAATTCCCATCCATCCAGATGATCAGGAAAAGACTACGTTTACATGTCCTTATGGTACCTTCGCATATCGTAGGATGCCATTTGGATTGTGTAACGCTCCCGCTACTTTCCAACGCTGCATGATGGCCATATTCTCTGATTTTATTGAAAATATCATGGAAGTGTTTATGGATGATTTCAGTGTTTATGGTTCTGATTTTGATGTTTGCCTGCATAATTTGTCCAAAGTGCTTAAAAGATGTGTTGAGGCAAACCTCGTGCTTAATTGGGAAAAATGTCACTTCATGGTGAATGAAGGTGTCGTTTTAGGTCACTTGATTTCTGAGCGTGGCATCCAAGTGGATAGAGCAAAGATTAAGGTGATTAAGAAACTTCCCCCTCCAATGAATGTCAAAGGAGTGAGGAGTTTTCTTGGTCATGCGGGGTTTTATCGCAGATTTATCAAAGACTTTTCAAAAATTGCGAAACCCCTCACTCAATTGTTGCTAAAGGGTGCCACATTCGATTTTACTAATGAGTGTTTGGAGTCTTTTGACAGGATAAAGACAGCTTTGATCACTGCCCCTATTATACAACCTCCAGATTGGGATCTCCCTTTCGAGATCATGTGTGATGCTAGTGATTATGCGATAGGGGCAGTACTTGGTCAGCGGAAGGATAAGCTACTCCATGTGATTCACTATGCTAGCAAAACCTTGGATCCAGCCCAGATTAATTATGCTACGACAGAGAAGGAGTTGCTAGCCATAGTCTATGCATTGGATAAGTTTCGAACCTATCTTATAGGTTCGAAGGTTATAGTACACACTGATCATGCTGCTTTGAAGTACTTAATGGCTAAGAAGGAGGCCAAACCTAGGCTCATCAGGTGGATTCTTTTGCTGCAAGAATTCGACATGGAAATCAAAGATAAGAAGGGCGCTGAGAATGTGGTCGCCGACCACCTTTCTAGGTTGAGGTTTGGATCCCCTTCTGACCCTCCTATAGATGATTCTTTTCCTGATGATCATTTGTTTTCTGTGTCCTCTAAAACTCCTTGGTATGCTGATTTTGCTAACTTCTGTGTTAGTGGTTCTCATCCTCCCAATCTTACATATCAGCAGCGCAAAAAGTTTTATCATGATGCTAGAATGTATTTTTGGGAGGATCCTTTCCTATATAAGAAGTGCTCCAACGGGATGTTTCGTCGTTGCATTCCTGATTGGGAAATAGAGGGTGTTTTGCTACATTGTCATAGTATGCCTTCTAGTGGTCATCTCGGTTCCCAAGCTACTGGTTTTAGAGTCTTACATAGTGGTTTCTATTGGCCTTCGATTTTCAAAGATGCCCGTGCCTTTTGTTTGTCTTGTGATGCTTGTCAAAGGACGGGTAATATTTCGAAAAGGCAAGAGATGCCACAGAGTGGGATTTTAGAGGTCGAACCTTTTGATGTTTGGGGGATTGATTTTATGGGACCCTTTCCTACCTCTTGTGGGAATAGGTATATTCTAGTGGTCGTCGACTATGTGACTAAATGGGTAGAAGCTATAGCATCACCAACCAATGATTCTAAGGTTGTGATGAAGATGTTTAAAAAGATAATCTTTCCCCGGTTTGGTGTCCCCCGTGTTGTAATTAGTGATGGTGGCTCTCACTTTCATAAGAGCACCTTCAAGACCCTATTGACAAAACATGGAGTCACCCACAAAGTCGGACTTGCCTATCACCCTCAAACCAGTGGCCAAGTAAAAGTATCTAATAGGCAAATTAAGAGAATCCTTGAAAAAGTGGTCACTAAAGCTAGAAAGGATTGGTCATTGAAACTTGATGATACTCTTTGGGCGCTCCGCACTGCTTTTAAGACTCCTTTGGGTACCACACCCTATCGACTGGTTTATGGCAAGGCTTGTCACTTACCAGTTGAGATGGAGTATCTTTCTGCGTGGGCGGTCAAAGAGATTAACCTTGATTTGACAGCTGCAGGTGAAGTACGACTTCTTCAACTCAATGAGTTGGATGAGCTCCGTTTGGATGCTTATGAAAATCACAGGCCTTATAAAGAGCAAACGAAGAAGTTGCATGATAAGATGATAGGAAAAAGAGAATTCAAGGTTGGCGACAAGGTCCTATTGTTCAATTCCAGGTTGAGACTGTTTCCTGGAAAGCTCAAATCTCGATGGTCTGGACCATTCGAGGTGACAGAAGTGAAGGCACATGGTGCCATCGAGGTTTCCAACCACAAAGGAGAGAAGTTTAAGGCAAATGGACAGCGTCTGAAGCTGTACCATGAAGGTGCCTTTGTTGGTTGTGTGGAGGAAATCCGCTTTGATTCCTCCCCACTTGATTCATCTACCTAGAGAGGTAATATGGTCGTGCGGGACCTTCATAAACCAGCGCTTTGCGGGAGGCAACCCGTATCTCTTAGTTAGATCTTCTTTTCTCTTGTTTCGTAGTTTGTAGCATGTGAGAGAGCGTGAGGGTACTAATGTGTTCCTAGATCTTGTGTGCTTTGATGTGCAGATATGCTAATTGAAGAGAACCTTGAGCCATACTTGCCCCAAATTTGCAAAAAGGCGAGCTACTTACTGAACAGTAGCTCGCCCGATCAGATCGGGTGGCATATGCCCGATCGGGTGAGCGGAAAATAACATAGAGAAAGAAAAGAAAGGACACCCGATGGCATCGGGCAATGTTTGCCCGATCGGGTGCGCAACCCTAGCACCCGATCAAAAATACCTTACCCGATCGGGTGGCAGGTCGGGTGAACGTGTAAAAGCCAAAGGAAAAAATCAGTCAACAGGTATACCGCCCGACTCTATCGGGCAACAATCGCCCGATCGGGTGCGAGACTTGAGCACCCGATGAAAAATTAGGCACCCGATCGGGCGGTTGATCGGGCGAAGTGATAATTCTGCAGAAATTTTTTTTTTTTGAATTCCGCCCGATCGGGCGGCCATGTACCCGATCGGGCCTGCGACCACTTATCCCTCTTTTTACACGGATTTCCCCACTTTTCTCACCATTCACTCATCATCCTTCCAATCAATTCTCTCTCTCTTCACTCATCTTCAACCCCCAAACCCCTAACCTCCATTAAAACCAAACTCTTCTACCTCAAATCTCCATCCTTTCTCAACCAAACTTCATAAAATCCCCTCCTTCCCTCCTTTCACCCTCCATCTCACAAAATCTCATTCACCAAAATCATCTTCCCTCTCCCATCTCTTCCCACACTCACCTTAAAACCCCATCTTTGTGTTACAAGAGGCTACAAGGCTCATTTTCTACCATGGCAAGCAAATTCCGAAGGCTTATTCGAGGTGAAAGCTCGCGATCTAGGCGAGAGGCAACACCACAACCACCACCACCACCACAAGTTCCACGGGATCCTCAATACCCGGAAATCATTTTCCGGGATGATGAACATCGCGAGAAATTCTTGCGATTTAAAAAGCGTGAGGTACTTCCTACCCGATTTCTGGATGTTGAGCTTTTGTCTAAACTTGGTTTAACTGATGATTTTAAGGACTTCATGAAAGTTCTAGGCATGGAGGCGCTTTATAATGTACATGTTAACACTTATTCTCCTCTAGTCTATGAATTTTTTAGTAGTTTCAGTTTGACAAAGCCCCGGGCCGGTCCGGTCACCCATGTCCACTTTAGACTTCTAAACCAAGAACACTCCCTTAGCCTTAGGGAATTTGCGGGGGTTCTTAGGTTACAAGTACGGGGTGACTACTACCCACCCGACCACTTTAGTATGGCCGATACTTATGTTATGCTGACAGGGGACCCTACGCCCTTTGACATCCAGCACTGTCATTGGGCGAACTTCCATCACCCTATTTTTAGCATTTGGATACGGTTCATGGCCCAGACTCTGTTGGGACGGTTTGAGGGTCACTTGGTCCGGGGGCCGAGCTAGTTGCTATAGCTAGCTATATTGCTAAAGGCTCTAGGGAGCCATTTCAGTACAACTTGGCTCACCATATCGCTATTCAGTTCGAGCGTATCTCGAACTCACTCCCTAAGCCAAGGGAAGACGGTAGTTGGACCTCTAGGAGGTTAGTTAACGGGGGGTTGATCACATTGTTTGCCCGGCAAATTGCCGGCTTTGACGAGACTCAGCGTACCCCCGTCCTAGGCCCTACCCTCATTGACCTCACCTATCTCAACACCCTCAAAGTCCTGTACCGCCTGCCTGACCATAGATTTCAGTGGGTGATTAAGTCCAAAAAATCCCTCATTCTGCCCGACTCTAGGGCCCGACTACGGCCTCGTCAGGCAAACTACCTACTCCCTATAGAGGGAGTCGACCTAGTTGTCCCTGAGCCAGAGCCCCCTCGCCGTTCTTACCATAGGCGGCATACGCCGATTTTAGACGAGGGCGCCTCCACTTCTGCTCCCCCTCCCCCTCACACAGACTCATTTGACTTTACCTCTATGATGTCGACCCTAGGTCGCATGGAGACGGGGATGGGTAGAATGGAAGGGCTGATCAACGCGAACACCGCCACCCTCGCGGGCTATGGCACTCGCATCGATCAGCTCTATACCCGTATAGACCAGATGGGGGGGAGGATGGACACCTTGGCTAACGACCAGAACTACGCCCTTTATCCTCTCTATGACGACTATTGTAGGCGTGGCATTATTGAGCAGACTGCCCAGCACCCCTCATGGTACCATTGGAACCCGAGTTATGGCCCGCCTACCGGCCAGAGCGATGACATGGCAGAGGATGAGGAGGATGAGCCTGCTCGTCAGTCAGTCTCTTTAGGAGACTTTGGCCTAGGTCCTAGTGGTTTTGGAGGTGATTTTGATGCAGGTCCTAGTGGCTTTGGTGGTGGGATGAGTGGTCCCTCCGGTGGTGGTTTTACCGATGGTGGTGGTACTTCTAGTGGTGGTTTCTTCAGTGACCCCACTAATGATGATATGGGCGGCTGATGCCCTTGTTCTCTCCTCTCCCTCGTTGCAATGAGGACATTGCCTCGTTCAGCTTGGGGGAGAATCTCTCACTGTGAGTATAATTTATTGCTTTCTAGTATAGTTTACTGCTTTTTAGAGTAGTTTAAAGCTTTGATAGTTTAGTTTACAACTTTAAGAAAAAATGAAAAATTTGAAAAAAATATGTTTGATCATGAGTGGTTTGATTGCCTCCCTGTGCCCCTTGTTGTGCTTTATTGAGAATGATTTGACTTTGTTTTCTGGATAGCTGGGCATTTGTGATTATGAGGCTTTGATTTGATATTCGACTACTTTGATTTCGAGCAATTTCTGACTATGATTTACTACTTTGTGCTGCATACCTGATTTGGTTTAGACTGTGAGGCCTTTTTCTAGCCTATTGGATTCATACTTTTATCCAGTCTGTATTTTTGGTGTGTTAGTTCCTCTCTAGCGGATCGATCTTGACTTTGACTTCGTACTCATTTGATGTTTGGTGACTTGTTACACTTGCTATGATAGAGGCGTTCTTTTGACTTTTTCTTGAGCCCCAGAGTTAGTTTTTGATACATTTTTATCCTCCTTAGCCCCGCTGAGCCTAATGACCTTGTTTCATGTTACTTAAACCCTTATTATAAGCCCATGGCCTTTGTTTCGATTTTATTCCCAAGCCTAGCTTGGGGGAGCTTTGTGTATGGGTTGAGAGTGAAGTTGGTTTCATGGTTTAGTTTGATTGTTGAGGAATCAAAAGTGTATTTGTTGTGGCTTGATTATTAGAAAAAGAAAAGAAAAGGCAAAATTAGAGTTGCGTGAATGAAGTTCAAAAAAAATAAATAAGAAATAAAAGTTCAAAAGAATTCAAAGTTCTTTCATTCACGTACGTTCATAAATAAAGTTTCATGTCATTGCCTAAAACTTGGGTTTGTTGTGCGTATTCATTGAATTTGGAGGATTGGTTTATTTTTCATGGTTTTATGGTGTTGATTGGGAGTTGCTTAGGCCATCTAAGGCCTTGTTTGAGTATTCATGCTCCCCCTTTCTTGGTTTTTTCCACCACATTACCCAAAAATATCCCCTACCTCTTACCTAAGCCCCATTACAACCCGGAAAAGTCCTCTTGAGCTTGTGCCTACAATGTCTACTAGATTGATTTTGGTCAGTTTGTCAAAGTTAAAGAGTACGTCTGCTAGTTGAGTCGACTTGATTAGGATGAGCGACATTTTTACCTTCTTAAACACATGAGAGTGTGAGTGGGAAGGGACATTTATGGTCGGGTCGGTGAGTGTTCGGGCACATTCTTTGCCTGCCACAAAATTGAGAGGAGTGACACCCTTTGTGAGCACCTTTTCAGGATTTGTATGCCTAGTAGTCACTTGAACTTGATGAATTGCTTGGATGATTGGTGGTTGGAAGGATTTGATTTGCCGAACTTGAATTATGCCTGCTTGAACGATTCTTAGTTTTGAAAATGCTTTTTGAGCTTGAATTGTTTTATTTATGGGGTGAGGCAATCTATTCCACGATCATGCTCTATTTGCTTGAGGACAAGCAAAGGTTTAGCTTGGGGGAATTTGATATATCGATATCTTATAGAGTTTTTCCCTTTCTTTACAAGCTAAATTGTGCTATATTGATGCTCTTAGGAGCTATTTATGCTAACTATTTCGATATAGTTGTGGTTTGTGTGTTCTATATCATTTTGCAGGTTTTAGGGAAAAACTCCCTATTTACTTGATGTTTTGAGCACCACGCTATAGCGGGAAGTTATGAGGCATCTTTGAGGTCTCAAGATGGTATTTGGACCCCATTATGAAGAAGTAAGTGTGCAAAGACTTGGCGTCTGAAGCCAAGCAAAGCAAGGCAAGAAGAAGACTCGCCCGATAGGGTCGGGCAACAACTGCCCGATCGGGTACGAGTGCAGAATCTGGAGTTAAGGTTTCCCGCCCGATCGGGCGGCCTTGCCCGATGTGATCGGGCAGAGCAATACTTAGCCATTTTTGCTATTTTTCTGAGAGTTGAAGATGACATCCACCCGATGCCATCGGGTGGACTTGCCCGATCGGGTGCTGGGGTTGCGGCCCCGATCGGGTGGAATCTGCCCGATCAAATCGGGTGAAGCCTATTTTGTTGATGCTGAAGACTTGTTCCCAGGCCCGATCGGGCGGCCTTTTGCCCGATCGGGTGGATGACACGGGGATGCGATTTTCGTTATTTTCCCCACTCTATCTTATTGTTTTCTTAAGACTTATAAATACTTTTAGGTTATTTTTATTTTGTATCTTTCATATTATAAAACACTTAGAGAGCTCTTAACCTAGTTTATCATTGCTTTGGATTGTAGAAGAGATTCAAGTACAATTTCAATTCAATTAAAGTTTCCGCTTTCCGTCAATTTGGTAATCGTCTTGCTTATTGCTTTATTCCTTTATCTCAATTACTTTAGTTCAATTGCTTATTTCTCAATTAGTTCATGATGCAATTCTTAGGGTTTTCAATTAGTTTTGTTGTTGTCAATTCGATCATGTCTGAGTAGTTCTCTTTCTAGGGTGTTAGATAGGGAAGCCATGTTTATACCATGATTGCTATTTAGACTCCTATTGATTTCTAGGGCTTGATTAGAGTGATTGTGGTGTGGTTTGTTCTTAATTAGTGATTAATGTTAGTGGCCAATTTAATTGATTGCTTGTGGTTAATAGTTGTTTGCACAGATCCGTCTTACGACTAGAGGCCTAGGACACATCAGTAGTTCTGATTACGTTAGTGAACATGCGGCGTATGTTGAACTATGAGTGTTGAGTCTTAACCATAGCTCAACACAGGCTCTAATCCCCCGACTCTTGACTTAGGTTTTAATAGTAGTTGACCCTACTTGATTGGTATAAGCATGGTGGACCGACCTAATACCCTAGGCTTTTATTCCATAGTTAAATCCTCGACTTAATTCGTATTATTTAGCTTACTCATTAGCTCAGTTAATTCTCCATATTTTCATCTGAAGTAGTTGGTTAATTGGATATTAATATAGAAACTCTGTCTCCCTGCGGATTCGACCCTGCTACCACTGACTACCTTAGTTAGAGGACCGTAGGTTTATTTTTGATTAGGTGATACGACTAAAACCTATCATTCATACACCACAAATTGACTAAGAGATTATGACGGTTTTACCCTTTGATTTAAAATAATTTTGATCAAAGTGCTTCATATGATTGAAATATATCTAATACCGATTCAAGGAGTCAAAAACATTTGGTAATTAAGCATAACATATGATTTGAAAGGTGTTCATACATAATAAATCGCCTAAGAGACTATGACGGTTTTACCCTTTGATTTGAATTGAGTTTGATCCAAGGGCTTCATATGCTTTAAGTTTATCTGATACCTATTCAACGAGTCCGAAATATTTTGTAAATATTCACAACAAAATAATTTGAAAAGTGTTCATACAACACAAATCGCCCAAGTGACTATGACGTCTTTACACTTTAATTTAAAATTAGTTTGATGCAAGGGCTTCATATTCTTTAAATAAATCTAATACCAATTCAAGGACTCAAAAATAATTGGTAATTATTCATACCAAAATGATTTGCAAGGTCTTCATTTACCACAAATCGTTTAAAAGACTATGACGGTTTTACCCTTTGTTTTGAATTGAGTTTGATCCAAGGGCTTCACATGCTTTAAATATATCTAATACCTATTCAAGGAGTCAAAAATATTTGGTAATTATTCACAAAAAATTAATTTGAAAGGTGTTCATACGCCACAAATCGTCGAAGAGACTATGACGGTTTTACCCTTTGATTTGAAATAAGTTTGGTCCAAGGGCTTCATATGATTGAAATATATCTAATACATATTCAAGGAGTCAAAAATATTTGGTAATTAAGCACAAAAACTGATTTGAAATGTGTTCATACACCACAAATCACCTAAGAGACTATGACGGTTTTACCCTTTGATTTGAATTGAGTTTGATCCAAGGGCTTCATATGCTTTAAATAGATCTAATACCTATCGAAGGACTCAAAAATATTTTGGTAATTATTATCAACAAAATGATTTGAAAAGTGTTCATACAACACAAATCGCCTAAGAGACTATAACGGTTTTACCCTCTGATTTGAATTGAGTTTGATCCAAGGGCTTCATATGATTGAAATATACCTAATATAAATTGAAGGAATAAAAAATATTTGTTAATTATTCACAACAAAATGATTTGAAAGGTGTTCATTCACCACAAATCGTCTAAAAGACTATGACGGTTTTACCCTTTGTTTTGAAATGATTTTCATCCAAGGGCTTCATATGATTTAAATATATCTAATACCTATTCAAGGAGTCAAAAATATTTGGTAATTAAGCACAAAATATGATTTGAAAGGTGTTCATACACCACAAATTGCCTAGGAGATTATGACGGATTTAGCCTTTGATTTAAAATAATTTTGATCAAAGTGGTTCATATGATTGAAATATATATAATACCTATTCAAGGACTCAAAAGGATTTGGTAATTAAGCAAAACAAATGATTTGAAAGGTGTTCATACACCATAAATCGCCTAAGAGACTATGACGGTTTTACCCTTTGATTTGAATTGAGTTTGATCCAAGGGCCTCATATGCCTTAAGTATATCTGATACCTATTCAATGAGTCCGTAATATTTTGTAAATATTCACAACAAAATAATTTGAAAAGTGTTCATACAAAACAAATCGCCCAACAGACTATGACGATTTTACCCTTTAATTTGAAATGAGTTTGATCCAAGGGTTTCATATTCTTTAAATAAATCTAATACCTATTCAAGGACTCAAAAATATTTGGTAATTATTCACAACAAAATGATTTGAAAGGTGTTCATTCACCACAAATCGTCTAAAAGACTATGACGGTTTTACCCTTTGTTTTGAAATAAGTTTGATCCAAGGGCTTCATATGATTTAAATATATCTAATACATATTCAAGGAGTCAAAAATATTTGGTAATTATTCACAAAAAAATAATTTGAAAGGTGTTCATACGCCACAAATCGCCGAAGAGACTATGACGGTTTTACCCTTTGATTTCAAATAAGTTTGATCCAAGGGCTTCATATGATTGAAATATATCTAATACCTATTCAAGGAGTCAAAAATATTTGGTAATTAAGCACAAAATATGATTTGAAAGGTGTTCATACACCACAAATTGCCTAGGAGATTATGACGGTTTTACCCTTTGATTTAAAATAATTTTGATCAAAGTGCTTCATATGATTGAAATATATATAATACCGATTCAAGGAGTCAAAAATATTTGGGAATTAAGCACAACAAATGATTTGAAAGGTGTTCATACACCATAAATCGCCTAAGAGACTATGATGGTTTTACCCTTTGATTTGAATTGAGTTTGATCCAAGGGCTTCATATGCCTTAAGTATATCTGATACCTATTCAACGAGTCCGAAATATTTTGTAAATATTCACAACAAAATAATTTGAAAAGTGTTCATACAGCACAAATCGCCCAAGAGACTATGACGGTTTTACCCTTTAATTTGAAATGAGTTTGATCCAAGGGATTTATATTCTTTAAATAAATCTAATACCTATTCAAGGACTCAAAAATATTTGGTAATTATTCACAACAAAATGATTTGAAAGGTGTTCATTCACCACAAATCGTCTAAAAGACTATGACGGTTTTACCCTTTGTTTTGAATTGAGTTTGATCTAAGGGCTTCATATGCTTTAAATATATCTAATACCTATTCAAAGAGTCAAAAATATTTGGTAATTATTCACAAAAAAATAATTTGAAAGGTGTTCATACGCCACAAATCGCCGAAGAGACTATGACGGTTTTACCATTTGATTTCAAATAAGTTTGATCCAAGGGCTTCATATGATTGAAATATATCTAATACCTATTCAAGGAGTCAAAAATATTTGGTAATTAAGCACAAAAAATGATTTCAAAGGTGTTCATACACCACAAACTGACTAAGAGATTATGACGGTTTTACCCTTTGATTTAAAATAATTTTGATCAAAGTGCTTCATATGATTGAAATATATCTAATACCGATTCAAGGAGTCAAAAACATTTGGTAATTAAGCATAACAAATGATTTGAAAGGTGTTCATACATAATAAATCGCCTAAGAGACTATGACGGTTTTACCCTTTGATTTGAATTGAGTTTGATCCAAGGGCTTCATATGCTTTAAGTTTATCTGATACCTATTCAACGAGTCCGAAATATTTTGTAAATATTCACAACAAAATAATTTGAAAAGTGTTCATACAACACAAATCGCCCAAGAGACTATGACGATTTTACACTTTAATTTGAACTGAGTTTGATCCAAGGGCTTCATATTCTTTAAATAAATCTAATACCTATTCAAGGACTCAAAAATATTTGTTAATTATTCACAACAAAATGATTTGAAAGGTGTTCATTCACCACAAATCGTCTAAAAGACTATGACGGTTTTACCCTTTGTTTTGAATTGAGTTTGATCCAAGGGCTTCATATGATTTAAATATATCTAATACCTATTCAAGGAGTCAAAAATATTTGGTAATTAAGCACAAAATATGATTTGAAAGGTGTTCATACACCACAAATTGCCTAGGAGATTATGACGGTTTTACCCTTTGATTTAAAATAATTTTGATCAAAATGCTTCATATGATTGAAATATATCTAATACCGATTCAAGGAGTCAAAAAGATTTGGTAATTAAGCAAAACAAATGATTTGAAAGGTGTTCATACACCATAAATCGCCTAAGAGACTATGACGGTTTTACCATTTGATTTGAATTGAGTTTGATCCAAGGGCCTCATATGCCTTAAGTATATCTGATACCTATTCAACGAGTCCGAAATATTTTGTAAATATTCACAACAAAATAATTTGAAAAGTGTTCATACAACAAAAATCGCCCAAGAGACTATGACGATTTTACCCTTTAATTTTAAATGAGTTTGATCCAAGGGTTTCATATTCTTTAAATAAATCTAATACCTATTCAAGGACTCAAAAATATTTGGTAATTATTCACAACAAAATGATTTGAAAGGTGTTCATTCACCACAAATCGTCTAAAAGACTATGACGGTTTTACCCTTTGTTTTGAAATGAGTTTGATCCAAGGGCTTCATATGATTTAAATATATCTAATAAATATTCAAGGAGTCAAAAATATTTGGTAATTATTCACAAAAAAATAATTTGAAAGGTGTTCATACGCCACAAATCGCCGAAGAGACTATGACAGTTTTACCCTTTGATTTCAAATAAGTTTGATCCAAGGGCTTCATATGATTGAAATATATCTAATACCTATTCAAGGAGTCAAAAATATTTGGTAATTAAGCACAAAATATGATTTGAAAGGTGTTCATACACCACAAATTGCCTAGGAGATTATGACGGTTTTACCCTTTGATTTAAAATAATTTTGATCAAAGTGCTTCATATGATTGAAATATATATAATACCGATTCAAGGAGTCAAATTTATTTGGTAATTAAGCACAACAAATGATTTGAAAGGTGTTCATACAACATAAATTGACCAAGAGATTATGACGGTTTTACCCTTTGATTTAAAATAATTTTGATCAAAGTGCTTCATATGATTGAAATATATATAATACCGATTCAAGGAGTCAAAAAGATTTGGTAATTAAGCACAACAAATGATTTGAAAGGTGTTCATACAACATAAATCGCCTAAGAGACTATGACGGTTTTACGCTTTGATTTGAATTGAGTTTGATACAAGGGCTTCATATGCCTTAAGTATATCTGATACCTATTCAACGAGTCCGAAATATTTGGTAATTATTCACAAAAAAATAATTTAAAAGGTGTTCATACGCCACAAATCGCCGAAGAGACTATGACGGTTTTATCCTTTGATTTCAAATAAGTTTGATCCAAGGGCTTCATATGATTGAAATATATCTAATACCTATTCAAGGAGTAAAAAATATTTGGTAATTAAGCTCAAAATATGATTTGAAAGGTGTTCATACACCACAAATTGCCTAGGAGATTATGACGGTTTTACCCTTTGATTTAAAATAATTTTGATCAAAGTGCTTCATATGATTGAAATATATATAATACCGATTCAAGGAGTCAAAAAGATTTGGTAATTAAGCACAACAAATGATTTGAAAGGTGTTCATACAACATAAATTGACCAAGAGATTATGACGGTTTTAGCCTTTGATTTAAAATAATTTTGATCAATATGATTGAAATATATCTAATACCGATTCAAGGAGTCAAAAAGATTTGGTAATTAAGCACAACAAATGATTTGAAAGGTGTTCATACACCATAAATAGCCTAAGAGACTATGACGGTTTTACCCTTTGATTTGAATTGAGTTTGATCCAAGGGCTTCATATGCCTTAAGCATATCTGATACCTATTCAACGAGTCCGAAATATTTTGTAAATATTCACAACAAAATAATTTGAAAAGTGTTCATACAACACAAATCGCCCAAGAGACTATGACGATTTTACCCTTTAATTTGAAATGAGTTTGATCCAAGGGTTTCATATTCTTTAAATAAATATAATACCTATTCAAGGACTCAAAAATATTTGGTAATTATTCACAACAAAATGATTTGAAAGGTGTTCATTCACCACAAATCGTCTAAAAGACTATGACGGTTTTACCCTTTGTTTTGAAATGAGTTTGATCCAAGGGCTTCATATGATTTAAATATATCTAATACATATTCAAGGAGTCAATAATATTTGGTAATTATTCACAAAAAAATAATTTGAAAGGTGTTCATACGCCACAAATCGCCGAAGAGACTATGACGGTTTTACCCTTTGATTTCAAATAAGTTTGATCCAAGGGCTTCATATGATTGAAATATATCTAATACCTATTCAAGGAGTCAAAAATATTTTGTAATTAAGCACAAAATATGATTTAAAAGGTGTTCATACACCACAAATTGCCTAGGAGATTATGACGGTTTTACCCTTTGATTTAAAATAATTTTGATCAAAGTGCTTCATATGATTGAAATATATATAATACCGATTCAAGGAGTCAAAAACATTTGGTAATTAAGCACAACAAATGATTTGAAAGGTGTTCATACACCATAAATCGCCTAAGAGACTGTGACGGTTTTATCCTTTGAAATGAGTCTGAAATACTTTGTAAATATTCAGAACAAAATAATTTGAAAAGTGTTCATACAACACAAATCGCCCAAGAAACTATGACGATTTTACCCTTTGTTTTGAATTGACTTTGATCCAAGGGATTCACATGCTTTAAATATATCTAATACCTATTCAAGGAGTCAAAAATATTTGGTAATTATTAACAAAAAATTAATTTGAAAGGTGTTCATACGCCACAAATCGCCGAAGAGACTATGACGGTTTTACCCTTTGATTTGAATTGAGTTTGATCCAAGGGCTTCATATGCTGTAAATAGATCTAATACCTATTCAAGGACTCAAAAATATTTCGGTAATTATTCTCAACAAAATGATTTGAAAGGTGTTCATACAACACAAATCGCCTAAGAGACTATGACGGTTTTACCCTCTGATTTGAATTGAGTTTGATCCAAGGGCTTCATATGATTGAAATATACCTAATATAAATTCAAGGACTCAAAAATATTTGGTATTTATTCACAACAAAATGATTTGAAAGGTCTTCATTCACCACAAATCGTTTAAAAGACTATGACGGTTTTACCCTTTGTTTTGAATTGAGTTTGATCCAAGGGCTTCCATGCTTTAAATATATCTAATACCTATTCAAAGAGTAAAAAATATTTGGTAATTATTCACAAAAAAAAAATTTGAAAGGATTTCATACGCCACAAATCGCCGAATAGACTATGACGGTTTTACCCTTTGATTTCAAATAAGTTTGATCCAAGGGCTTCATATGATTGAAATATATCTAATACCTATTCAATTAGTCAAAAATATTTGGTAATTATGCACAAAAAATGATTTGAAAGGTGTTAATACATCACAAATTGACTAAGAGATTATGACGGTTTTACCCTTTGATTTAAAATAATTTTGATCAAAGTGCTTCATATGATTGAAATATATCTAATACCGATTCATGGAGTCAAAAACATTTGGTAATTAAGCATAACAAATGATTTGAAAGGTGTTCATACACCATAAATCGCCTAAGAGACTATGACGGTTTTACCCTTTGATTTGAATTGAGTTTGATCCAAGGGCTTCATATGCTTTAAGTATATCTGATACCTATTCAACAAGTCCGAAATATTTTGTAAATATTCACAACAAAATAATTTGAAAAGTGTTCATACAACACAAATCGCCCAAGAGACTATGACGGTTTTACACTTTAATTTCAAATGAGTTTGAACCAAGGGCTTCATATTCTTTAAATAAATCTAATACCTATTCAAGGACTCAAAAATATTTGGTAATTATTCACAACAAAATGATTTGAAAGGTGTTCATTCACCACAAATCGTCTAAAAGACTATGACGGTTTTACCCTTTGTTTTGAATTGAGTTTGATTCAAGGGCTTCATATGATTTAAATATATCTAATACCTATTCAAGGAGTCAAAAATATTTGGTAATTATTCACAAAAAAATAATTTGAAAGGTGTTCATACGCCACAAATCGCCGAAGAGACTATGATGGTTTTACCCTTTGATTTCAAATAAGTTTGATCAAAGGGCTTCATACGATTGAAATATGTATAATACCAATTCAAGGAGTCAAAAATATTTGGTAATTAAGCACAAAAAATGATTTGAAAGGTGTGCATACACCATAAATTGCCAAACAGATTATGACGGTTTTACCTTTTGATTTAAAATAATTTTGATCAAAGTGCTTCATATGATTTAAATATATCTAATACCTATTCAAGGAGTCAAAAATATTTGGTAATTAAGCACAAAATATGATTTGAAAGGTTTTCATACACCACAAATTGCCTAGGAGATTATGACGGTTTTACCCTTTGATTTAAAATAATTATGATCAAAGTGGTTCATATGATTGAAATATATATAATACCGATTCAAGGACTCAAAAATATTTGGTAGGTAAGCAAAACAAATGATTTGAAAGGTGTTCATACACCATAAATCGCCTAAGAGACTATGACGGTTTTACCCTTTGATTTGAATTGAGTTTGATCCAAGGGCTTCATATGCCTTAAGTATATCTGATACCTATTCAACGAGTCCGAAATTTTTTGTAAATATTCACAACAAAATAATTTGAAAAGTGTTCATACAGCACAAATCGCCCAAGAGACTATGACGGTTTTACCCTTTAATTTGAAATGAGTTTGATCCAAGGGATTTATATTCTTTAAATAAATCTAATACCTATTCAAGGACTCAAAAATATTTGGTAATTATTCACAACAAAATGATTTGAAAGGTGTTCATTCACCACAAATCGTCGAAAAGACTATGACGGTTTTACCCTTTGTTTTGAATTGAGTTTGATCCAAGGGCTTCATATGCTTTAAATATATCTAATACCTATTCAAGGAGTCAAAAATATTTGGTAATTATTAACAAAAAATAAATTTGAAAGGTGTTCATACGCCACAAATCGCCGAAGAGACTATGAAGGTTTTACCCTTTGATTTAAAATTAGTTTGGTCCAAGGGCTTCATATGATTGAAATATATCTAATACATATTCAAGGAGTCAAAAATATTTGGTAATTAAGCACAAAAAGTGATTTGAAATGTGTTCATACACCACAAATCACCTAAGAGACAATGACGGTTTTACCCTATGATTTGAATTGAGTTTGATCCAAGGGCTTCATATGCTTTAAATATATCTAATACCTATTCAAGGACTCAAAAATATTTTGGTAATTATTCTCAACAAAATGATTTGAAAGGTGTTCATACAACACAAATCGCCTAAGAGACTATGACGGTTTTACCCTCTGATTTGAATTGAGTTTGATCCAAGGGCTTCATATGATTGAAATATACCTAATATAAATTCAAGGACTCAAAAATATTTGGTAATTATTCACAACAAAATGATTTGAAAGGTCTTCATTCACCACAAATCGTTTAAAAGACTATGACGGTTTTACCCTTTGTTTTGAATTGAGTTTGATCCAAGGGCTTCACATTCTTTAAATATATCTAATACCTATTCAAAGAGTCAAAAATATTTGGTAATTATTCACAAAAAATTTTTTTGAAAGGATTTCATACGCCACAAATCGCCGAATAGACTATGACGGTTTTACCCTTTGATTTCAAATAAGTTTGATCCAAGGGCTTCATATGATTGAAATATATCTAATACCTATTCAATTAGTCAAAAATATTTGGTAATTATGCACAAAAAATGATTTGAAAGGTGTTAATACAGCACAAATTCACTAAGAGATTATGACGGTTTTACCCTTTGATTTAAAATAATTTTGATCAAAGTGCTTCATATGATTGAAATATATCTAATACCGATTCATGGAGTCAAAATCATTTGGTAATTAAGCATAACAAATAATTTGAAAGGTGTTCATACACCATAAATCGCCTAAGAGACTATGACGGTTTTACCCTTTGATTTGAATTGAGTTTGATCCAAGGGCTTCATATGCTATAAGTATATCTGATACCTATTCAACAAGTCCGAAATATTTTGTAAATATTCACAACAAAATAATTTGAAAAGTGTTCATACAACACAAATCGCCCAAGAGACTATGACGGTTTTACACTTTAATTTCAAATGAGTTTGATCCAAGGGCTTCATATTCTTTAAATAAATCTAATACCTATTCAAGGACTCAAAAATATTTGGTAATTATTCACAACAAAATGATTTGAAAGGTGTTCATTCACCACAAATCGTCTAAAAGGCTATGACGGTTTTACCCTTTGTTTTGAATTGAGTTTGATCCAAGGGCTTCATATGATTTAGATATATCTAATACCTATTCAAGGAGTCAAAAATATTTGGTATGTATTCACAAAAAAATAATTTGAAAGGTGTTCATACGCCACAAATCGCCGAAGAGACTATGACGGTTTTACCCTTTGATTTCAAATAAGTTTGATCCAAGGGCTTCATATGATTGAAATATATATAATACCAATTCAAGGAGTCAAAAATATTTGGTAATTAAGCACAAAGAATGATTTGAAAGGTGTGCATACACCATAAATTGCCAAACAGATTATGACGGTTTTACCATTTGATTGAAAATAATTTTGATCAAAGTGCTTCATATGATTTAAATATATCTAATACCTATTCAAGGATTCAAAAATATTTGGTAATTAAGCACAAAATGTGATTTGAAAGGTGTTCATACACCACAAATTGCCTAGGAGATTATGACGGTTTTACGCTTTGATTTAAAATAATTTTGATCAAAGTGGTTCATATGATTGAAATATATATAATACCGATTCAAGGACTCAAAAAGATTTGGTAAGTAAGCAAAACAAATGATTTGAAAGGTGTTCATACACCATAAATCGCCTAAGAGACTATGACGGTTTTACCCTTTGATTTGAATTGAGTTTGATCCAAGGGCTTCATATGCCTTAAGTATATCTGATACCTATTCAACGAGTCCGAAATTTTTTGTAAATATTCACAACAATATAATTTGAAAAGTGTTCATACAGCACAAATCGCCCAAGAGACTATGACGGTTTTACCCTTTAATTTGAAATGAGTTTGATCCAAGGGATTTATATTCTTTAAATAAATCTAATACCTATTCAAGGACTCAAAAATATTTGGTAATTATTCACAACAAAATGATTTGAAAGGTGTTCATTCACCACAAATCGTCTAAAAGACTATGACGGTTTTACCCTTTGTTTTGAATTGAGTTTTATCCAAGGGCTTCATATGCTTTAAATATATATGTAATACCTATTCAAGGAGTCAAAAATATTTGGTAATTATTAACAAAAAATAAATTTGAAAGGTGTTCATACGCCACAAATCGCCGAAGAGACTATGACGGTTTTACCCTTTGATTTGAAATTAGTTTGGTCCAAGGGCTTCATATGATTGAAATATATCTAATACATATTCAAGGAGTCAAAAATATTTGGTAATTAATCACAAAAAGTGATTTGAAATGTGTTCATACACCACAAATCACCTAAGAGACTATGACGGTTTTACCCTTTGATTTGAATTGAGTTTGATCCAAGGGCTTCATATGCTTTAAATAGATCTAATACCTATTCAAGGACTCAAAAATATTTTGGTAATTATTCTCAACAAAATGATTTGAAAGGTGTTCATACAACACAAATCGCCTAAGAGACTATGACGGTTTTACCCTCTGATTTGAATTGTGTTTGATCCAAGGGCTTCATATGATTAAAATATACCTAATATAAATTCAAGGACTCAAAAATATTTGGTAATTATTCACAACAAAATGATTTGAAAGGTCTTCATTCACCACAAATCGTTTAAAAGACTATGACGGTTTTACCCTTTGTTTTGAATTGAGTTTGATCCAAGGGCTTCACATGCTTTAAATATATCTAATACCTATTCAAGGAGTCAAAAATATTTGGTAATTATTCACAAAAAAATAATTTGAAAGGTGTTCATACGCCACAAATCGCCGAAGAGACTATGACGGTTTTACCCTTTGATTTCAAATAAGTTTGATCCAAGGGCTTCATATGATTGAAATATATATAATACCAATTCAAGGAGTCAAAAATAGTTGGTAATTAAGCACAAAAATTGATTTGAAAGGTGTGCATACACCATAAATTGCCAAACAGATTATGACGGTTTTACCTTTTGATTTAAAATAATTTTGATCAAAGTGCTTCATATGATTTAAATATATCTAATACCTATTCAAGGAGTCAAAAATATTTGGTAATTAAGCACAAAATATGATTTGAAAGGTGTTCATACACCACAAATTGCCTAGGAGATTATGACGGTTTTACCCTTTGATTTAAAATAATTTTGATCAAAGTGGTTCATATGATTGAAATATATATAATACAGATTCAAGGACTCAAAAAGATTTGGTAAGTAAGCAAAACAAATGATTTGAAAGGTGTTCATACACCATAAATCGCCTAAGAGACTATGACGGTTTTACCCTTTGATTTGAATTAAGTTTGATCCAAGGGCCTCATATGCCTTAAGTATATCTGATACCTATTCAACGAGTCCGAAATATATTGTAAATATTCACAACAAAATAATTTGAGAAGTGTTCATACAACACAAATCGCCCAAGAGGCTATGACGATTTTACCCTTTAATTTGAAATGAGTTTGATCCAAGGGTTTCATATTCTTTAAATAAATCTAATACCTATTCAAGGAATCAAAAATATTTGGTAATTATTCACAACAAAATGATTTGAAAGGTGTTCATTCACCACAAATCGTCTAAAAGACTATGACGGTTTTACCCTTTGTTTTGAAATGAGTTTGATCCAAGGGCTTTATATGATTTAAATATATCTAATACATATTAAAGGAGTCAAAAATATTTGGAGATTATTCACAAAAAAATAATTTGAAAGGTGTTCATACGCCACAAATCGCTGAAGAGACTATGACGGTTTTACCCTTTGATTTCAAATAAGTTTGATCCAAGGGCTTCATATGATTGAAATATATCTAATACCTATTCAAGGAGTCAAAAATATTTGGTAATTAAGCACAAAATATGATTTGAAAGGTGTTCATACACCACAAATTGCCTAGGAGATTATGACGGTTTTACCCTTTGATTTAAAATAATTTTGATCAAAGTGCTTCATATGATTGAAATATATATAATACCGATTCAAGGAGTCAAAAAGATTTGGTAATTAAGCACAACAAATGATTTGAAAGGTGTTCATACAACATAAATTGACCAAGAGATTATGACGGTTTTACCCTTTGATTTAAAATAATTTTGATCAAAGTGCTTCATATGATTGAAATATATATAATACCGATTGTAGGAGTCAAAAAGATTTGGTAATTAAGCACAACAAATGATTTGAAATGTGTTCATACACCACAAATCACCTAAAAGACTATGACGGTTTTACCCTTTGATTTGAATTGAGTTTGATCCAAGGGCTTCATATGCTTTAAATAGATCTAATACCTATTCAAGGACTCAAAAATATTTTGGTAATTATTCTCAACAAAATGATTTGAAAGGTGTTCATACAACACAAATCGCCTAAGAGACTATGATGGTTTTACCCTCTGATTTGAATTGTGTTTGATCCAAGGGCTTCATATGATTGAAATATACCTAATATAAATTCAAGGACTCAAAAATATTTGGTAATTATTCACAACAAAATGATTTGAAAGGTCTTCATTCACCACAAATCGTTTAAAAGAGTATGACGGTTTTACCCTTTGTTTTGAATTGAGTTTGATCCAAGGGTTCACATGCTTTAAATATATCTAATACCTATTCAAAGAGTCAAAAATATTTGGTAATTATTCACAAAAAAAAATTTGAAAGGATTTCATACGCCACAAATCGCCGAATAGACTATGACGGTTTTACCCTTTGATTTCAAATAAGTTTGATCCAAGGGCTTCATATGATTGAAATATATCTAATACCTATTCAATTAGTCAAAAATATTTGGTAATTATGCACAAAAAATGATTTGAAAGGTGTTAATACAGCACAAATTGACTAAGAGATTATGACGGTTTTACCCTTTGATTTAAAATAATTTTGATCAAAGTGCATCTTATGATTGAAATATATCTAATACCGATTCATGGAGTCAAAAACATATGGTAATTAAGCATAACAAATGATTTGAAAGGTGTTCATACACCATAAATCGCCTAAGAGACTATGACGGTTTTACCCTTTGATTTGAATTGAGTTTGATCCAAGGGCTTCATATGCTTTAAGTATATCTGATACCTATTCAACAAGTCCGAAATATTTTGTAAATATTCACAACAAAATAATTTGAAAAGTGTTCATACAACACAAATCGCCCAAGAGACTATGGCGGTTTTACACTTTAATTTCAAATGAGTTTGATCCAAGGGCTTCATATTCTTTAAATAAATCTAATACCTATTCAAGGACTCAAAAATATTTGGTAATTATTCACAACAAAATGATTTGAAAGGTGTTCATTCACCACAAATCGTCTAAAAGACTATGACGGCTTTACCCTTTTTTTTGAATTGAGTTTGATCCAAGGGCTTCATATGATTTAAATATATCTAATACCTATTCAAGGAGTCAAAAATATTTGGTAATTATTCACAAAAAAATAATTTGAAAGGTGTTCATACGCCACAAATCGCCGAAGAGACTATGACGGTTTTACCCTTTGATTTCAAATAAGTTTGATCCAAGGGCTTCATATGATTGAAATATATATAATACCAATTCAAGGAGTCAAAAATATTTGGTAATTAAGCACAAAAAATGATTTGAAAGGTGTGCATACACCATAAATTGCCAAACAGATTATGACGGTTTTACATTTTGATTTAAAATAATTTTTATCAAAGTGCTTCATATGATTTAAATATATCTAATACCTATTCAAGGAGTCAAAAATATTTGGTAATTAAGCACAAAATATGATTTGAAAGGTGTGCATACACCATAAATTGCCAAAGAGATTATGACGGTTTTACCCTTTGATTTAAAATAATTTTGATCAAAGTGCTTCATATGATTGAAATATATATAATACCGATTGAAGGAGTCAAAAAGATTTGGTAATTAAGCACAACAAATGATTTGAAATGTGTTCATACACCACAAATCACCTAAGAGACTATGACGGTTTTACCCTTTGATTTGAATTGAGTTTGATCCAAGGGCTTCATATGCTTTAAATAGATCTAATACCTATTCAAGGACTCAAAAATATTTTGGTAATTATTCTCAACAAAATGATTTGAAAGGTTTTCATACAACACAAATCGCCTAAGAGACTATGATGGTTTTACCCTCTGATTTGAATTGTGTTTGATCCAAGGGCTTCATATGATTGAAATATACCTAATATAAATTCAAGGACTCAAAAATATTTGGTAATTATTCACAACAAAATGATTTGAAAGGTCTTCATTCACCACAAATCGTTTAAAAGACTATGACGGTTTTACCCTTTGTTTTGAATTGAGTTTGATCCAAGGGCTTCACATGCTTTAAATATATCTAATACCTATTCAAAGAGTCAAGAATATTTGGTAATTATTCACAAAAAAAATTTGAAAGGATTTCATACGCCACAAATCGCCGAATAGACTATGACGGTTTTACCCTTTGATTTCAAATAAGTTTGATCCAAGGGCTTCATATGATTGAAATATATCTAATACCTATTCAATTAGTCAAAAATATTTGGTAATTATGCACAAAAAATGATTTGAAAGGTGTTAATACAGCACAAATTGACTACGAGATTATGACGGTTTTACCCTTTGATTTAAAATAATTTTGATCAAAGTGCATCTTATGATTGAAATATATCTAATACCGATTCATGGAGTCAAAAACATTTGGTAATTAAGCATAACAAATGATTTGAAAGGTGTTCATACACCATAAATCGCCTAAGAGACTATGACGGTTTTACCCTTTGATTTGAATTGAGTTTGAGCCAAGGGCTTCATATGCTTTAAGTATATCTGATACCTATTCAACAAGTCCGAAATATTTTGTAAATATTCACAACAAAATAATTTGAAAAGTGTTCATACAACACAAATCGCCCAAGAGACTATGGCGGTTTTACACTTTAATTTCAAATGAGTTTGATCCAAGGGCTTCATATTCTTTAAATAAATCTAATACCTATTCAAGGACTCAAAAATATTTGGTAATTATTCACAACAAAATGATTTGAAAGGTGTTCATTCACCACAAATCGTCTAAAAGGCTATGACGGCTTTACCCTTTTTTTTGAATCGAGTTTGATCCAAGGGATTCATATGATTTAAATATATCTAATACCTATTCAAGGAGTCAAAAATATTTGGTAATTATTCACAAAAAAATAATTTGAAAGGTGTTCATACGCCACAAATCGCCGAAGAGACTATGATGGTTTTACCCTTTGATTTCAAATAAGTTTGATCAAAGGGCTTCATATGATTGAAATATGTATAATACCAATTCAAGGAGTCAAAAATATTTGGTAATTAAGCACAAAAAATGATTTGAAAGGTGTGCATACACCATAAATTGCCAAACAGATTATGACGGTTTTACCTTTTGATTTAAAATAATTTTGATCAAAGTGCTTCATATGATTTAAATATATCTAATACCTATTCAAGGAGTCAAAAATATTTGGTAATTAAGCACAAAATATGATTTGAAAGGTTTTCATACACCACAAATTGCCTAGGAGATTATGACGGTTTTACCCTTTGATTTAAAATAATTATGATCAAAGTGGTTCATATGATTGAAATATATATAATACCGATTCAAGGACTCAAAAAGATTTGGTAGGTAAGCAAAACAAATGATTTGAAAGGTGTTCATACACCATAAATCGCCTAAGAGACTATGACGGTTTTACCCTTTGATTTGAATTGAGTTTGATCCAAGGGCTTCATATGCCTTAAGTATATCTGATACCTATTCAACGAGTCCGAAATTTTTTGTAAATATTCACAACAAAATAATTTGAAAAGTGTTCATACAGCACAAATCGCCCAAGAGACTATGACGGTTTTACCCTTTAATTTGAAATGAGTTTGATCCAAGGGATTTATATTCTTTAAATAAATCTAATACCTATTCAAGGACTCAAAAATATTTGGTAATTATTCACAACAAAATGATTTGAAAGGTGTTCATTCACCACAAATCGTCGAAAAGACTATGACGGTTTTACCCTTTGTTTTGAATTGAGTTTGATCCAAGGGCTTCATATGCTTTAAATATATCTAATACCTATTCAAGGAGTCAAAAATATTTGGTAATTATTAACAAAAAATAAATTTGAAAGGTGTTCATACGCCACAAATCACCGAAGAGACTATGAAGGTTTTACCCTTTGATTTAAAATTAGTTTGGTCCAAGGGCTTCATATGATTGAAATATATCTAATACATATTCAAGGAGTCAAAAATATTTGGTAATTAAGAACAAAAAGTGATTTGAAATGTGTTCATACACCACAAATCACCTAAGAGACAATGACGGTTTTACCCTTTGATTTGAATTGAGTTTGATCCAAGGGCTTCATATGCTTTAAATATATCTAATACCTATTCAAGGACTCAAAAATATTTTGGTAATTATTCTCAACAAAATGATTTGAAAGGTGTTCATACAACACAAATCGCCTAAGAGACTATGACGGTTTTACCCTCTGATTTGAATTGAGTTTGATCCAAGGGCTTCATATGATTGAAATATACCTAATATAAATTCAAGGACTCAAAAATATTTGGTAATTATTCACAACAAAATGATTTGAAAGGTCTTCATTCACCACAAATCGTTTAAAAGACTATGACGGTTTTACCCTTTGTTTTGAATTGAGTTTGATCCAAGGGCTTCACATTCTTTAAATATATCTAATACCTATTCAAAGAGTCAAAAATATTTGGTAATTATTCACAAAAAATTTTTTTGAAAGGATTTCATACGCCACAAATCGCTGAATAGACTATGACGGTTTTACCCTTTGATTTCAAATAAGTTTGATCCAAGGGCTTCATATGATTGAAATATATCTAATACCTATTCACTTAGTCAAAAATATTTGGTAATTATGCACAAAAAATTATTTGAAAGGTGTTAATACAGCACAAATTCACTAAGAGATTATGACGGTTTTACCCTTTGATTTAAAATAATTTTGATCAAAGTGCTTCATATGATTGAAATATATCTAATACCGATTCATGGAGTCAAAATCATTTGGTAATTAAGCATAACAAATAATTTGAAAGGTGTTCATACACCATAAATCGCCTAAGAGACTATGACGGTTTTACCCTTTGATTTGAATTGAGTTTGATCCAAGGGCTTCATATGCTATAAGTATATCTGATACCTATTCAACAAGTCCGAAATATTTTGTAAATATTCACAACAAAATAATTTGAAAAGTGTTCATACAACACAAATCGCCCAAGAGACTATGACGGTTTTACACTTTAATTTCAAATGAGTTTGATCCAAGGGCTTCATATTCTTTAAATAAATCTAATACCTATTCAAGGACACAAAAATATTTGGTAATTATTCACAACAAAATGATTTGAAAGGTGTTCATTCACCACAAATCGTCTAAAAGGCTATGACGGTTTTACCCTTTGTTTTGAATTGAGTTTGATCCAAGGGCTTCATATGATTTAGATATATCTAATACCTATTCAAGGAGTTAAAAATATTTGGTATGTATTCACAAAAAAATAATTTGAAAGGTGTTCATACGCCACAAATCGCCGAAGAGACTATGACGGTTTTACCCTTTGATTTCAAATAAGTTTGATCCAAGGGCTTCATATGATTGAAATATATATAATACCAATTCAAGGAGTCAAAAATATTTGGTAATTAAGCACAAAGAATGATTTGAAAGGTGTGCATACACCATAAATTGCCAAACAGATTATGACGGTTTTACCATTTGATTGAAAATAATTTTGATCAAAGTGCTTCATATGATTTAAATATATCTAATACCTATTCAAGGATTCAAAAATATTTGGTAATTAAGCACAAAATGTGATTTGAAAGGTGTTCATACACCACAAATTGCCTAGGAGATTATGACGGTTTTACGCTTTGATTTAAAATAATTTTGATCAAAGTGGTTCATATGATTGAAATATATATAATACCGATTCAAGGACTCAAAAAGATTTGGTAAGTAAGCAAAACAAATGATTTGAAAGGTGTTCATACACCATAAATCGCCTAAGAGACTATGACGATTTTACCCTTTGATTTGAATTGAGTTTGATCCAAGGGCTTCATATGCCTTAAGTATATCTGATACCTATTCAACGAGTCCGAAATTTTTTGTAAATATTCACAACAATATAATTTGAAAAGTGTTCATACAGCACAAATCGCCCAAGAGACTATGACGGTTTTACCCTTTAATTTGAAATGAGTTTGATCCAAGGGATTTATATTCTTTAAATAAATCTAATACCTATTCAAGGACTCAAAAATATTTGGTAATTATTCACAACAAAATGATTTGAAAGGTGTTCATTCACCACAAATCGTCTAAAAGACTTTGACGGTTTTACCCTTTGTTTTGAATTGAGTTTTATCCAAGGGCTTCATACGCTTTAAATATATATGTAATACCTATTCAAGGAGTCAAAAATATTTGGTAATTATTAACAAAAAATAAATTTGAAAGGTGTTCATACGCCACAAATCGCCGAAGAGACTATGACGGTTTTACCCTTTGATTTGAAATTAGTTTGGTCCAAGGGCTTCATATGATTGAAATATATCTAATACATATTCAAGGAGTCAAAAATATTTGGTAATTAATCACAAAAAGTGATTTGAAATGTGTTCATACACCACAAATCACCTAAGAGACTATGACGGTTTTACCCTTTGATTTGAATTGAGTTTGATCCAAGGGCTTCATATGCTTTAAATAGATCTAATACCTATTCAAGGACTCAAAAATATTTTGGTAATTATTCTCAACAAAATGATTTGAAAGGTGTTCATACAACACAAATCGCCTAAGAGACTATGACGGTTTTACCCTCTGATTTGAATTGTGTTTGATCCAAGGGCTTCATATGATTGAAATATACCTAATATAAATTCAAGGACTCAAAAATATTTGGTAATTATTCACAACAAAATGATTTGAAAGGTCTTCATTCACCACAAATCGTTTAAAAGACTATGACGGTTTTACCCTTTGTTTTGAATTGAGTTTGATCCAAGGGCTTCACATGCTTTAAATATATCTAATACCTATTCAAGGAGTCAAAAATATTTGGTAATTATTCACAAAAAAATAATTTGAAAGGTGTTCATACGCCACAAATCGCCGAAGAGACTATGACGGTTTTACCCTTTGATTTCAAATAAGTTTGATCCAAGGGCTTCATATGATTGAAATATATATAATACCAATTCAAGGAGTCAAAAATAGTTGGTAATTAAGCACAAAAAATGATTTGAAAGGTGTGCATACACCATAAATTGCCAAACAGATTATGACGGTTTTACCTTTTGATTTAAAATAATTTTGATCAAAGTGCTTCATATGATTTAAATATATCTAATACCTATTCAAGGAGTCAAAAATATTTGGTAATTAAGCACAAAATATGATTTGAAAGGTGTTCATACACCACAAATTGCCTAGGAGATTATGACGGTTTTACCCTTTGATTTAAAATAATTTTGATCAAAGTGGTTCATATGATTGAAATATATATAATACCGATTCAAGGACTCAAAAAGATTTGGTAAGTAAGCAAAACAAATGATTTGAAAGGTGTTCATACACCATAAATCGCCTAAGAGACTATGACGGTTTTACCCTTTGATTTGAATTGAGTTTGATCCAAGGGCCTCATATGCCTTAAGTATATCTGATACCTATTCAACGAGTCCGAAATATATTGTAAATATTCACAACAAAATAATTTGAAAAGTGTTCATACAACACAAATCGCCCAAGAGGCTATGACGATTTTACCCTTTAATTTGAAATGAGTTTGATCCAAGGGTTTCATATTCTTTAAATAAATCTAATACCTATTCAAGGAATCAAAAATATTTGGTAATTATTCACAACAAAATGATTTGAAAGGTGTTCATTCACCACAAATCGTCTAAAAGACTATGACGGTTTTACCCTTTGTTTTGAATTGAGTTTGATCCAAGGGCTTCACATGCTTTAAATATATCTAATACCTATTCAAGGAGTCAAAAATATTTGGTAATTATTCACAAAAAAATAATTTGAAAGGTGTTCATACGCCACAAATCGCCGAAGAGACTATGACGGTTTTACCCTTTGATTTCAAATAAGTTTGATCCAAGGGCTTCATATGATTGAAATATATATAATACCAATTCAAGGAGTCAAAAATAGTTGGTAATTAAGCACAAAAAATGATTTGAAAGGTGTGCATACACCATAAATTGCCAAACAGATTATGACGGTTTTACATTTTGATTTAAAATAATTTTGATCAAAGTGCTTCATATGATTTAAATATATCTAATACCTATTCAAGGAGTCAAAAATATTTGGTAATTAAGCACAAAATATGATTTGAAAGGTGTGCATACACCATAAATTGCCAAAGAGATTATGACGGTTTTACCCTTTGATTTAAAATAATTTTGATCAAAGTGCTTCATATGATTGAAATATATATAATACCGATTGAAGGAGTCAAAAAGATTTGGTAATTAAGCACAACAAATGATTTGAAATGTGTTCATACACCACAAATCACCTAAGAGACTATGACGGTTTTACCCTTTGATTTGAATTGAGTTTGATCCAAGGGCTTCATATGCTTTAAATAGATCTAATACCTATTCAAGGACTCAAAAATATTTTGGTAATTATTCTCAACAAAATGATTTGAAAGGTTTTCATACAACACAAATCGCCTAAGAGACTATGATGGTTTTACCCTCTGATTTGAATTGTGTTTGATCCAAGGGCTTCATATGATTGAAATATACCTAATATAAATTCAAGGACTCAAAAATATTTGGTAATTATTCACAACAAAATGATTTGAAAGGTCTTCATTCACCACAAATCGTTTAAAAGACTATGACGGTTTTACCCTTTGTTTTGAATTGAGTTTGATCCAAGGGCTTCACATGCTTTAAATATATCTAATACCTATTCAAAGAGTCAAGAATATTTGGTAATTATTCACAAAAAAAAATTTGAAAGGATTTCATACGCCACAAATCGCCGAATAGACTATGACGGTTTTACCCTTTGATTTCAAATAAGTTTGATCCAAGGGCTTCATATGATTGAAATATATCTAATACCTATTCAATTAGTCAAAAATATTTGGTAATTATGCACAAAAAATGATTTGAAAGGTGTTAATACAGCACAAATTGACTAAGAGATTATGACGGTTTTACCCTTTGATTTAAAATAATTTTGATCAAAGTGCATCTTATGATTGAAATATATCTAATACCGATTCATGGAGTCAAAAACATATGGTAATTAAGCATAACAAATGATTTGAAAGGTGTTCATACACCATAAATCGCCTAAGAGACTATGACGGTTTTACCCTTTGATTTGAATTGAGTTTGATCCAAGGGCTTCATATGCTTTAAGTATATCTGATACCTATTCAACAAGTCCGAAATATTTTGTAAATATTCACAACAAAATAATTTGAAAAGTGTTCATACAACACAAATCGCCCAAGAGACTATGGCGGTTTTACACTTTAATTTCAAATGAGTTTGATCCAAGGGCTTCATATTCTTTAAATAAATCTAATACCTATTCAAGGACTCAAAAATATTTGGTAATTATTCACAACAAAATGATTTGAAAGGTGTTCATTCACCACAAATCGTCTAAAAGGCTATGACGGCTTTACCCTTTTTTTTGAATTGAGTTTGATCCAAGGGATTCATATGATTTAAATATATCTAATACCTATTCAAGGAGTCAAAAATATTTGGTAATTATTCACAAAAAAATAATTTGAAAGGTGTTCATACGCCACAAATCGCCGAAGAGACTATGATGGTTTTACCCTTTGATTTCAAATAAGTTTGATCAAAGGGCTTCATATGATTGAAATATGTATAATACCAATTCAAGGAGTCAAAAATATTTGGTAATTAAGCACAAAAAATGATTTGAAAGGTGTGCATACACCATAAATTGCCAAACAGATTATGACGGTTTTACCTTTTGATTTAAAATAATTTTGATCAAAGTGCTTCATATGATTTAAATATATCTAATACCTATTCAAGGAGTCAAAAATATTTGGTAATTAAGCACAAAATATGATTTGAAAGGTTTTCATACACCACAAATTGCCTAGGAGATTATGACGGTTTTACCCTTTGATTTAAAATAATTATGATCAAAGTGGTTCATATGATTGAAATATATATAATACCGATTCAAGGACTCAAAAAGATTTGGTAGGTAAGCAAAACAAATGATTTGAAAGGTGTTCATACACCATAAATCGCCTAAGAGACTATGACGGTTTTACCCTTTGATTTGAATTGAGTTTGATCCAAGGGCTTCATATGCCTTAAGTATATCTGATACCTATTCAACGAGTCCGAAATTTTTTGTAAATATTCACAACAAAATAATTTGAAAAGTGTTCATACAGCACAAATCGCCCAAGAGACTATGACGGTTTTACCCTTTAATTTGAAATGAGTTTGATCCAAGGGATTTATATTCTTTAAATAAATCTAATACCTATTCAAGGACTCAAAAATATTTGGTAATTATTCACAACAAAATGATTTGAAAGGTGTTCATTCACCACAAATCGTCGAAAAGACTATGACGGTTTTACCCTTTGTTTTGAATTGAGTTTGATCCAAGGGCTTCATATGCTTTAAATATATCTAATACCTATTCAAGGAGTCAAAAATATTTGGTAATTATTAACAAAAAATAAATTTGAAAGGTGTTCATACGCCACAAATCACCGAAGAGACTATGAAGGTTTTACCCTTTGATTTAAAATTAGTTTGGTCCAAGGGCTTCATATGATTGAAATATATCTAATACATATTCAAGGAGTCAAAAATATTTGGTAATTAAGAACAAAAAGTGATTTGAAATGTGTTCATACACCACAAATCACCTAAGAGACAATGACGGTTTTACCCTTTGATTTGAATTGAGTTTGATCCAAGGGCGTCATATGCTTTAAATATATCTAATACCTATTCAAGGACTCAAAAATATTTTGGTAATTATTCTCAACAAAATGATTTGAAAGGTGTTCATACAACACAAATCGCCTAAGAGACTATGACGGTTTTACCCTCTGATTTGAATTGAGTTTGATCCAAGGGCTTCATATGATTGAAATATACCTAATATAAATTCAAGGACTCAAAAATATTTGGTAATTATTCACAACAAAATGATTTGAAAGGTCTTCATTCACCACAAATCGTTTAAAAGACTATGACGGTTTTACCCTTTGTTTTGAATTGAGTTTGATCCAAGGGCTTCACATTCTTTAAATATATCTAATACCTATTCAAAGAGTCAAAAATATTTGGTAATTATTCACAAAAAATTTTTTTGAAAGGATTTCATACGCCACAAATCGCCGAATAGACTATGACGGTTTTACCCTTTGATTTCAAATAAGTTTGATCCAAGGGCTTCATATGATTGAAATATATCTAATACCTATTCACTTAGTCAAAAATATTTGGTAATTATGCACAAAAAATTATTTGAAAGGTGTTAATACAGCACAAATTCACTAGGAGATTATGACGGTTTTACCCTTTGATTTAAAATAATTTTGATCAAAGTGCTTCATATGATTGAAATATATCTAATACCGATTCATGGAGTCAAAATCATTTGGTAATTAAGCATAACAAATAATTTGAAAGGTGTTCATACACCATAAATCGCCTAAGAGACTATGACGGTTTTACCCTTTGATTTGAATTGAGTTTGATCCAAGGGCTTCATATGCTATAAGTATATCTGATACCTATTCAACAAGTCCGAAATATTTTGTAAATATTCACAACAAAATAATTTGAAAAGTGTTCATACAACACAAATCGCCCAAGAGACTATGACGGTTTTACACTTTAATTTCAAATGAGTTTGATCCAAGGGCTTCATATTCTTTAAATAAATCTAATACCTATTCAAGGACACAAAAATATTTGGTAATTATTCACAACAAAATGATTTGAAAGGTGTTCATTCACCACAAATCGTCTAAAAGGCTATGACGGTTTTACCCTTTGTTTTGAATTGAGTTTGATCCAAGGGCTTCATATGATTTAGATATATCTAATACCTATTCAAGGAGTTAAAAATATTTGGTATGTATTCACAAAAAAATAATTTGAAAGGTGTTCATACGCCACAAATCGCCGAAGAGACTATGACGGTTTTACCCTTTGATTTCAAATAAGTTTGATCCAAGGGCTTCATATGATTGAAATATATATAATACCAATTCAAGGAGTCAAAAATATTTGGTAATTAAGCACAAAGAATGATTTGAAAGGTGTGCATACACCATAAATTGCCAAACAGATTATGACGGTTTTACCATTTGATTGAAAATAATTTTGATCAAAGTGCTTCATATGATTTAAATATATCTAATACCTATTCAAGGATTCAAAAATATTTGGTAATTAAGCACAAAATGTGATTTGAAAGGTGTTCATACACCACAAATTGCCTAGGAGATTATGACGGTTTTACGCTTTGATTTAAAATAATTTTGATCAAAGTGGTTCATATGATTGAAATATATATAATACCGATTCAAGGACTCAAAAAGATTTGGTAAGTAAGCAAAACAAATGATTTGAAAGGTGTTCATACACCATAAATCGCCTAAGAGACTATGACGGTTTTACCCTTTGATTTGAATTGAGTTTGATCCAAGGGCTTCATATGCCTTAAGTATATCTGATACCTATTCAACGAGTCCAAAATTTTTTGTAAATATTCACAACAATATAATTTGAAAAGTGTTCATACAGCACAAATCGCCCAAGAGACTATGACGGTTTTACCCTTTAATTTGAAATGAGTTTGATCCAAGGGATTTATATTCTTTAAATAAATCTAATACCTATTCAAGGACTCAAAAATATTTGGTAATTATTCACAACAAAATGATTTGAAAGGTGTTCATTCACCACAAATCGTCTAAAAGACTTTGACGGTTTTACCCTTTGTTTTGAATTGAGTTTTATCCAAGGGCTTCATACGCTTTAAATATATATGTAATACCTATTCAAGGAGTCAAAAATATTTGGTAATTATTAACAAAAAATAAATTTGAAAGGTGTTCATACGCCACAAATCGCCGAAGAGACTATGACGGTTTTACCCTTTGATTTGAAATTAGTTTGGTCCAAGGGCTTCATATGATTGAAATATATCTAATACATATTCAAGGAGTCAAAAATATTTGGTAATTAATCACAAAAAGTGATTTGAAATGTGTTCATACACCACAAATCACCTAAGAAACTATGACGGTTTTACCCTTTGATTTGAATTGAGTTTGATCCAAGGGCTTCATATGCTTTAAATAGATCTAATACCTATTCAAGGACTCAAAAATATTTTGGTAATTATTCTCAACAAAATGATTTGAAAGGTGTTCATACAACACAAATCGCCTAAGAGACTATGACGGTTTTACCCTCTGATTTGAATTGTGTTTGATCCAAGGGCTTCATATGATTGAAATATACCTAATATAAATTCAAGGACTCAAAAATATTTGGTAATTATTCACAACAAAATGATTTGAAAGGTCTTCATTCACCACAAATCGTTTAAAAGACTATGACGGTTTTACCCTTTGTTTTGAATTGAGTTTGATCCAAGGGCTTCACATGCTTTAAATATATCTAATACCTATTCAAGGAGTCAAAAATATTTGGTAATTATTCACAAAAAAATAATTTGAAAGGTGTTCATACGCCACAAATCGCCGAAGAGACTATGACGGTTTTACCCTTTGATTTCAAATAAGTTTGATCCAAGGGCTTCATATGATTGAAATATATATAATACCAATTCAAAGAGTCAAAAATAGTTGGTAATTAAGCACAAAAAATGATTTGAAAGGTGTGCATACACCATAAATTGCCAAACAGATTATGACGGTTTTACCTTTTGATTTAAAATAATTTTGATCAAAGTGCTTCATATGATTTAAATATATCTAATACCTATTCAAGGAGTCAAAAATATTTGGTAATTAAGCACAAAATATGATTTGAAAGGTGTTCATACACCACAAATTGCCTAGGAGATTATGACGGTTTTACCCTTTGATTTAAAATAATTTTGATCAAAGTGGTTCATATGATTGAAATATATATAATACCGATTCAAGGACTCAAAAAGATTTGGTAAGTAAGCAAAACAAATGATTTGAAAGGTGTTCATACACCATAAATCGCCTAAGAGACTATGACGGTTTTACCCTTTGATTTGAATTGAGTTTGATCCAAGGGCCTCATATGCCTTAAGTATATCTGATACCTATTCAACGAGTCCGAAATATATTGTAAATATTCACAACAAAATAATTTGAAAAGTGTTCATACAACACAAATCGCCCAAGAGGCTATGACGATTTTACCCTTTAATTTGAAATGAGTTTGATCCAAGGGTTTCATATTCTTTAAATAAATCTAATACCTATTCAAGGAATCAAAAATATTTGGTAATTATTCACAACAAAATGATTTGAAAGGTGTTCATTCACCACAAATCGTCTAAAAGACTATGACGGTTTTACCCTTTGTTTTGAAATGAGTTTGATCCAAGGGCTTTATATGATTTAAATATATCTAATACATATTAAAGGAGTCAAAAATATTTGGAGATTATTCACAAAAAAATAATTTGAAAGGTGTTCATACGCCACAAATCGCTGAAGAGACTATGACGGTTTTACCCTTTGATTTCAAATAAGTTTGATCCAAGGGCTTCATATGATTGAAATATATCTAATACCTATTCAAGGAGTCAAAAATATTTGGTAATTAAGCACAAAATATGATTTGAAAGGTGTTCATACACCACAAATTGCCTAGGAGATTATGACGGTTTTACCCTTTGATTTAAAATAATTTTGATCAAAGTGCTTCATATGATTGAAATATATATAATACCGATTCAAGGAGTCAAAAAGATTTGGTAATTAAGCACAACAAATGATTTGAAAGGTGTTCATACAACATAAATTGACCAAGAGATTATGACGGTTTTACCCTTTGATTTAAAATAATTTTGATCAAAGTGCTTCATATGATTGAAATATATATAATACCGATTGTAGGAGTCAAAAAGATTTGGTAATTAAGCACAACAAATGATTTGAAATGTGTTCATACACCACATATCACCTAAAAGACTATGACGGTTTTACCCTTTGATTTGAATTGAGTTTGATCCAAGGGCTTCATATGCTTTAAATAGATCTAATACCTATTCAAGGACTCAAAAATATTTTGGTAATTATTCTCAACAAAATGATTTGAAAGGTGTTCATACAACACAAATCGCCTAAGAGACTATGATGGTTTTACCCTCTGATTTGAATTGTGTTTGATCCAAGGGCTTCATATGATTGAAATATACCTAATATAAATTCAAGGACTCAAAAATATTTGGTAATTATTCACAACAAAATGATTTGAAAGGTCTTCATTCACCACAAATCGTTTAAAAGAGTATGACGGTTTTACCCTTTGTTTTGAATTGAGTTTGATCCAAGGGTTCACATGCTTTAAATATATCTAATACCTATTCAAAGAGTCAAAAATATTTGGTAATTATTCACAAAAAAAAATTTGAAAGGATTTCATACGCCACAAATCGCCGAATAGACTATGACGGTTTTACCCTTTGATTTCAAATAAGTTTGATCCAAGGGCTTCATATGATTGAAATATATCTAATACCTATTCAATTAGTCAAAAATATTTGGTAATTATGCACAAAAAATGATTTGAAAGGTGTTAATACAGCACAAATTGACTAAGAGATTATGACGGTTTTACCCTTTGATTTAAAATAATTTTGATCAAAGTGCATCTTATGATTGAAATATATCTAATACCGATTCATGGAGTCAAAAACATATGGTAATTAAGCATAACAAATGATTTGAAAGGTGTTCATACACCATAAATCGCCTAAGAGACTATGACGGTTTTACCCTTTGATTTGAATTGAGTTTGATCCAAGGGCTTCATATGCTTTAAGTATATCTGATACCTATTCAACAAGTCCGAAATATTTTGTAAATATTCACAACAAAATAATTTGAAAAGTGTTCATACAACACAAATCGCCCAAGAGACTATGGCGGTTTTACACTTTAATTTCAAATGAGTTTGATCCAAGGGCTTCATATTCTTTAAATAAATCTAATACCTATTCAAGGACTCAAAAATATTTGGTAATTATTCACAACAAAATGATTTGAAAGGTGTTCATTCACCACAAATCGTCTAAAAGACTATGACGGCTTTACCCTTTTTTTTGAATTGAGTTTGATCCAAGGGCTTCATATGATTTAAATATATCTAATACCTATTCAAGGAGTCAAAAATATTTGGTAATTATTCACAAAAAAATAATTTGAAAGGTGTTCATACGCCACAAATTGCCGAAGAGACTATGACGGTTTTACCCTTTGATTTCAAATAAGTTTGATCCAAGGGCTTCATATGATTGAAATATATATAATACCAATTCAAGGAGTCAAAAATATTTGGTAATTAAGCACAAAAAATGATTTGAAAGGTGTGCATACACCATAAATTGCCAAACAGATTATGACGGTTTTACATTTTGATTTAAAATAATTTTGATCAAAGTGCTTCATATGATTTAAATATATCTAATACCTATTCAAGGAGTCAAAAATATTTGGTAATTAAGCACAAAATATGATTTGAAAGGTGTGCATACACCATAAATTGCCAAAGAGATTATGACGGTTTTACCCTTTGATTTAAAATAATTTTTATCAAAGTGCTTCATATGATTGAAATATATATAATACCGATTGAAGGAGTCAAAAAGATTTGGTAATTAAGCACAACAAATGATTTGAAATGTGTTCATACACCACAAATCACCTAAGAGACTATGACGGTTTTACCCTTTGATTTGAATTGAGTTTGATCCAAGGGCTTCATATGCTTTAAATAGATCTAATACCTATTCAAGGACTCAAAAATATTTTGGTAATTATTCTCAACAAAATGATTTCAAAGGTTTTCATACAACACAAATCGCCTAAGAGACTATGATGGTTTTACCCTCTGATTTGAATTGTGTTTGATCCAAGGGCTTCATATGATTGAAATATACCTAATATAAATTCAAGGACTCAAAAATATTTGGTAATTATTCACAACAAAATGATTTGAAAGGTCTTCATTCACCACAAATCGTTTAAAAGACTATGACGGTTTTACCCTTTGTTTTGAATTGAGTTTGATCCAAGGGCTTCACATGCTTTAAATATATCTAATACCTATTCAAAGAGTCAAGAATATTTGGTAATTATTCACAAAAAAAAATTTGAAAGGATTTCATACGCCACAAATCGCCGAATAGACTATGACGGTTTTACCCTTTGATTTCAAATAAGTTTGATCCAAGGGCTTCATATGATTGAAATATATCTAATACCTATTCAATTAGTCAAAAATATTTGGTAATTATGCACAAAAAATGATTTGAAAGGTGTTAATACAGCACAAATTGACTAAGAGATTATGACGGTTTTACCCTTTGATTTAAAATAATTTTGATCAAAGTGCATCTTATGATTGAAATATATCTAATACCGATTCATGGAGTCAAAAACATTTGGTAATTAAGCATAACAAATGATTTGAAAGGTGTTCATACACCATAATTCGCCTAAGAGACTATGACGGTTTTACCCTTTGATTTGAATTGAGTTTGATCCAAGGGCTTCATATGCTTTAAGTATATCTGATACCTATTCAACAAGTCCGAAATATTTTGTAAATATTCACAACAAAATAATTTGAAAAGTGTTCATACAACACAAATCGCCCAAGAGACTATGGCGGTTTTACACTTTAATTTCAAATGAGTTTTATCCAAGGGCTTCATATTCTTTAAATAAATCTAATACCTATTCAAGGACTCAAAAATATTTGGTAATTATTCACAACAAAATGATTTGAAAGGTGTTCATTCACCACAAATCGTCTAAAAGGCTATGACGGCTTTACCCTTTTTTTTTGAATTGAGTTTGATCCAAGGGATTCATATGATTTAAATATATCTAATACCTATTCAAGGAGTCAAAAATATTTGGTAATTATTTACAAAAAAATAATTTGAAAGGTGTTCATACGCCACAAATCGCCGAAGAGACTATGACAGTTTTACCCTTTGATTTCAAATAAGTTTGATCCAAGGGCTTCATATGATTGAAATATATATAATACCAATTCAAGGAGTCTAAAATATTTGGTAATTAAGCACAAAAAATGATTTGAAAGGTGTGCATACACCATAAATTGCCAAACAGATTATGACGGTTTTACATTTTGATTTAAAATAATTTTGATCAAAGTGATATGATTTAAATATATCTAATACCTATTCAAGGAGTCAAAAATATTTGGTAATTAAGCACAAAATATGATTTGAAAGGTGTTCATACACCACAAATTGCCTAGGAGATTATGACGGTTTTACCCTTTGATTTAAAATAATTTTGATCAAAGTGGTTCATATGATTGAAATATATATCATACCGATTCAAGGACTCAAAAAGATTTGGTAAGTAAGCAAAACAAATGATTTGAAAGGTGTTCATACACCATAAATCGCCTAAGAGACTATGACGGTTTTACCCTTTGATTTGAATTGAGTTTGATCCAAGGGCCTCATATGCCTTAAGTATATCTGATACCTATTCAACGAGTCCAAAATATATTGTAAATATTCACAACAAAATAATTTGAAAAGTGTTCATACAACACAAATCGCCCAAGAGGCTATGACGATTTTACCCTTTAATTTGAAATGAGTTTGATCCAAGGGTTTCATATTCTTTAAATCAATCTAATACCTATTCAAGGACTCAAAAATATTTGGTAATTATTCACAACAAAATGATTTGAAAGGTGTTCATTCACCACAAATCGTCAAAAAGACTATGACGGTTTTACCCTTTGTTTTGAAATTAGTTTGATCCAAGGGCTTTATATGATTTAAATATATCTAATATATATTAAAGGAGTCAAAAATATTTGGTAATTATTCACAAAAAAATAATTTGAAAGGTGTTCATACGCCACAAATCGCTGAAGAGACTATGACGGTTTTACCCTTTGATTTCAAATAAGTTTGATCCAAGGGCTTCATATGATTGAAATATATCTAATACCTATTCAAGGAGTCAAAAATATTTGGTAATTAAGCACAAAATATGATTTGAAAGGTGTTCATACACCACAAATTGCCTAGGAGATTATGACGGTTTTACCCTTTGATTTAAAATAATTTTGATCAAAGTGCTTCATATGATTGAAATATATATAATACCGATTCAAGGAGTCAAAAAGATTTGGTAATTAAGCACAACAAATGATTTGAATGGTGTTCATACAACATAAATTGACCAAGAGATTATGACGGTTTTACCCTTTGATTTAAAATAATTTTGATCAAAGTGCTTCATATGATTGAAATATATATAATACCGATTCAAGGAGTCAAAAAGATTTGGTAATTAAGCACAACAAATGATTTGAAAGGTGTTCATACACCATAAATCGCCTAAGAGACTATGACGGTTTTACCCTTTGATTTGAATTGAGTTTGATCCAAGGGCTTCATATGCCTTAAGTATATCTTATACCTATTCAACGAGTCCGAAATATTTTGTAAATATTCACAACAAAATAATTTGAAAAGTGTTCATACAACCCAAATCGCCCAAGAGACTATGACGGTTTTACCCTTTGATTTGAATTGAGTTTGATCCAAGGGCTTCATATGCATTAAGTATATCTGATACCTATTCAATGAGTCCGAAATATTTTTTAAATATTCACAACAAAATAATTTGAAAAGTGTTCATACGCCACAAATCGCCGAAGAGACTATGAAGGTTTTACCATTTGATTTCAAATAAGTTTGATCCAAGGGCTTCATATGATTGAAATATATCTAATACCTATTCAAGGAGTCAAAAATATTTGGTAATTAAGCACAAAAAATGATTTCAAAGGTGTTCATACACCACAAATTGACTAAGAGATTATGACGGTTTTACCCTTTGATTTAAAATAATTTTGATCAAAGTGCTTCATATGATTGAAATATATCTAATACTGATTCAAGGAGTCAAAAACATTTGGTAATTAAGCATAACAAATGATTTGAGAGGTGTTCATACACAATAAATCGCCTAAGAGACTATGACGGTTTTACCCTTTGATTTGAATTGAATTTGATCCAAGGGCTTCATATGCTTTAAATAGATCTAATACCTATTCAAGGACTCAAAAATATTTTGGTAATTATTCTCAACAAAATGATTTGAAAGGTGTTCATACAACACAAATCGCCTAAGAGACTATGACGGTTTTACCCTCTGATTTGAATTGAGTTTGATCCAAGGGCTTCATATGATTGAAATATACCTAATATAAATTCAAGGACTCAAAAATATTTGGTAATTATTCACAACAAAATGATTTGAAAGGTCTTCATTCACCACAAATCGTTTAAAAGACTATGACGGGTTTACCCTTTGTTTTGAATTGAGTTTGATCCAAGGGCTTCACATTCTTTAAATATATCTAATACCTATTCAAAGAGTAAAAAATATTTGGTATTTATTCACAAAAAAAAAATTTGAAAGGATTTCATACGCCACAAATCGCCGAATAGACTATGACGGTTTTACCCTTTGATTTCAAATAAGTTTGATCCAAGGGCTTCATATGATTGAAATATATCTAATACCTATTGAATTAGTCAAAAATATTTGGTAATTATGCACAAAAAATGATTTGAAAGGTGTTAATACAGCACAAATTCACTAAGAGATTATGACGGTTTTACCCTTTGATTTAAAATAATTTTGATCAAAGTGCTTCATATGATTGAAATATATCTAATACTGATTCATGGAGTCAAAAACATTTGGTAATTAAGCATAACAAATGATTTGAAAGGTGTTCATACACCATAAATCGCCTAAGAGACTATGACGGTTTTACCCTTTGATTTGAATTGAGTTTGATCCAAGGGCTTCATATGCTTTAAGTATATCTGATACCTATTCAACAAGTCCAAAATATTTTGTAAATATTCACAACAAAATAATTTGAAAAGTGTTCATACAACACAAATCGCCCAAGAGACTATGACGGTTTTACACTTTAATTTCAAATGAGTTTGATCCAAAGGCTTCATATTCTTTAAATAAATCTAATACCTATTCAAGGACTCAAAAATATTTGGTAATTATTCACAACAAAATGATTTGAAAGGTGTTCATTCACCACAAATCGTCTAAAAGACTATGACGGTTTTACCCTTTGTTTTGAATTGAGTTTGATCCAAGGGCTTCATATGATTTAAATATATCTAATACCTATTCAAGGAATCAAAAATATTTGGTAATTATTCACAAAAAAATAATTTGAAAGGTGTTCATACGCCACAAATCGCCGAAGAGACTATGACGGTTTTACCCTTTGATTTCAAATAACTTTGATCCAAGGGCTTCATATGATTGAAATGTATCTAATACCAATTCAAGGAGTCAAAAATATTTGGTAATTAAGCACAAAAAATGATATGAAAGGTGTGCATACACCATAAATTGCCAAACAGATTATGACGGTTTTACCTTTTGATTTAAAATAATTTAGTTCAAAGTGATTCATATGATTGAAATATATCTAATACTGATTCAAGGAGTCAATAACATTTGGTAATTAAGCACAACAAATGATTTGAAAGGTGTTCATACACCATAAATCGCCTAAGAGACTATGACGGTTTTACCCTTTGATTTGAATTGTGTTTGATCCAAGGGCTTCATATGCTTTAAGTATATCTGATACCTATTCAATGAGTCCGAAATATTTTGTAAATATTCACAACAAAATAATTTGAAAAGTGTTCATACAACACAAATCGCCCAAGAGACTATAACGGTTTTACCCTTTATTTTGAAATGAGTTTGATCCAAGGGCTTCATATTCTTTAAATAAATCAAACACCTATTCAAGGACTCAAAAATATTTTGGTAATTATTCACAACAAAATGATTTGAAAGGTGTTCATACAACACAAATCGCCCAAGAGACTATGACGATTTTACCCTTTGATTTGAATTGAGTTTGATCCAAGGGCTTCATATGATTGAAATATACCTAATATCAATTGCAGGACTCAAAAATATTTGGTAATTATTCACAACAAAATGATTTGAAAGGTGTTCATACAACACAAATCGGCTAACAGACTATGACGGTTTTACCCTTTGTTTTGAATTGAGTTTGATCCAAGGGCTTCATATGCTTTAAATGTATCTAATACCTATTCAAAGAGTCAAAAATATTTGGTAATTATTCACAAAAAATAATTTGAAAGGTGTTCATACGCCACAAATCTCCGAAGAGACTATGACGGTTTTACCATTTGATTTCATATAATTTTGATCCAAGGGCTTCATATGATTGAAATATATCTAATACCTATTCAAGGAGTCAAAAATATTTGGTAATTAAGCACAAAAAAATGATTTCAAAGGTGTTCATACACCACAAATTGACTAAGAGATTATGACGGTTTTACCCTTTGATTTAAAATAATTTTGATGAAAGTGCTTCATATGATTGAAATATATCTAATACTGATTCAAGGAGTCAAAAACATTTGGTAATTAAGCATAACAAATGATTTGAGAGGTGTTCATACACAATAAATCGCCTAAGAGACTATGACGGTTTTACCCTTTGTTTGAATTGAGTTTGATCCAAGGGCTTCATATGCTTTAAGTATATCTGATACCTATTCAACGAGTCCGAAATATTTTGTAAATAATCACAACAAAATAATTTGAAAAGTGTTCATACAACACAAATCGCCCAAGAGACTATGACGGTTTTACACTTTAATTTCAAATGAGTTTGATGCAAAGGCTTCATATTATTTAAATAAATCTAATACCAATTCAAGGACTCAAAAATATTTGGTAATTATTCACACCAAAATGATTTGCACGGTCTTCATTTACCACAAATCGTTTAAAAGACAATGACGGTTTTACCCTTTGTTTTGAATTGACTTTGATCCAAGGGATTCACATGCTTTAAATATATCTAATACCTATTCAAGGAGTCAAAAATATTTGGTAAGTATTAACAAAAAATTAATTTGAAAGGTGTTCATACGCCACAAATCGCCGAAGAGACTATGACGGTTTTACCCTTTGATTTGAAATTAGTTTGGTCCAAGGGCTTCATATGATTGAAATATATCTAATACATATTCAAGGATTCAAAAATATTTGGTAATTAAGCACAAAAAGTGATTTGAAATGTGTTCGAACACCACAAATCACCTAAGAGACTATGACGGTTTTACCCTTTGATTTGAAGTGAGTTTGATCCAAGGGCTTCATATGCTTTAAATAGATCTAATACCTATTCAAGGACTCAAAAATATTTTGGTAATTATTCTCAACAAAATGATTTGAAAGGTCTTCATACAACACAAATCGCCTAAGAGACTATGACGGTTTTACCCTCTGATTTGAATTGAGTTTGATCCAAGGGCTTCATATGATTGAAATATACCTAATATAAATTCAAGAACTCAAAAATATTTGGTAATTATTCACAACAAAATGATTAGAAAGGTCTTCATTCACCACAAATCGTTTAAAAGACTATGACGGGTTTACCCTTTGTTTTGAATTGAGTTTGATCCAAGGGCTTCACATGCTTTAAATATATCTAATACCCATTCAAAGAGTAAAAAATATTTGGTAATTATTCACAAAAAAAAAATTTGAAAGGATTTCATACGCCACAAATCGCCGAATAGACTATGACGGTTTTACCCTTTGATTTCAAATAAGTTTGATCCAAGGGCTTCATATGATTGAAATATATCTAATACCTATTCAATTAGTCAAAAATATTTGGTAATTATGCACAAAAAATGATTTGAAAGGTGTTAATACAGCACAAATTGACTAAGAGATTATGACGGTTTTACCCTTTGATTTAAAATAATTTTGATCAAAGTGCTTCATATGATTGAAATATATCTAATACTGATTCATGGAGTCAAAAACATTTGGTAATTAAGCATAACAAATGATTTGAAAGGTGTTAATACACCATAAATCGCCTAAGAGACTATGACGGTTTTACCCTTTGATTTGAATTGAGTTTGATCCAAGGGCTTCATATGCTTTAAGTATATCTGATACCTATTCAACAAGTCCGAAATATTTTGTAAATATTCACAACAAAATAATTTGAAAAGTGTTCATACAACACAAATCGCCCAAGAGACTTTGACGGTTTTACACTTTAATTTAAAATGAGTTTGATCCAAAGGCTTCATATTTTTTTAATAAATCTAATACCTATTCAACGACTCAAAAATATTTGGTAATTATTCACAACAAAATGATTTGAAAGGTGTTCATTCACCACAAATCGTCTAAAAGACTATGACGGTTTTACCCTTTGTTTTGAATTGAGTTTGATCCAAGGGCTTCATATGATTTAAATATATCTAATACCTATTCAAGGAGTCAAAAATATTTGGTAATTATTCACAAAAAAAGTAATTTGAAAGGTGTTCATACGCCACAAATCGCCGAAGAGACTATGACGGTTTTACCCTTTGATTTCAAATAACTTTGATCCAAGGGCTTCATATGATTGAAATGTATCTAATACCAATTCAAGGAGTCAAAAATATTTGGTAATTAAGCACAAAAAATGATATGAAAGGTGTGCATACACCATAAATTGCCAAACAGATTATGATGGTTTTACCTTTTGATTTAAAATAATTTAGTTCAAAGTGATTCATATGATTGAAATATATCTAATACTGATTCAAGGAGTCAATAACATTTGGTAATTAAGCACAACAAATGATTTGAAAGGTGTTCATACACCATAAATCGCCTAAGAGACTATGACGGTTTTACCCTTTGATTTGAATTGTGTTTGATCCAAGGGCTTAATATGATTTAAGTATATCTGATACCTATTCAATGAGTCCGAAATATTTTGTAAATATTCACAACAAAATAATTTGAAAAGTGTTCATACAACACAAATCGCCCAAGAGACTATAACGGTTTTACCCTTTATTTTGAAATGAGTTTGATCCAAGGGCTTCATATTCTTAAAATAAATCTAACACCTATTCAAGGACTCAAAAATATTTGGTAATTATTCACAACAAAGTGATTTGCAAGGTCTTCATTCACCACAAATCGTTTAAAAGACTATGATGGTTTTACCCTTTGTTTTGAATTGAGTTTGATCCAAGGGCTTCACATGCTTTAAATGTATCCAATACCTATTCAAAGAGTCAAAAATATTTTGGTAATTATTCACAACAAAATGATTTGAAAGGTGTTCATACAACACAAATCGCCCAAGAGACTATGACGATTTTACCCTTTGATTTGAATTGAGTTTGATCCAAGGGCTTCATATGATTGAAATATACCTAATATCAATTGCAGGACTCAAAAATATTTGGTAATTATTCACAACAAAATGATTTGAAAGGTGTTCATACAACACAAATCGGCTAACAGACTATGACGGTTTTACCCTTTGTTTTGAATTGAGTTTGATCCAAGGGCTTCATATGCTTTAAATGTATCTAATACCTATTCAAAGAGTAAAAAATATTTGGTAATTATTCACAAAAAATAATTTGAAAGGTGTTCATACGCCACAAATCTCCGAAGAGACTATGACGGTTTTACCATTTGATTTCAAATAATTTTGATCCAAGGGCTTCATATGATTGAAATATATCTAATACATATTCAAGGAGTCAAAAATATTTGGTAATTAAGCACAAAAGTGATTTGAAATGTGTTCATACACCACAAATCACCTAAGAGACTATGACGGTTTTACCCTTTGATTTGAATTGAGTTTGATCCAAGGGCTTCATATTCTTTAATTAGATCTTATACCTATTCAAGGACTCAAAAATATTTTGGTAATTATTCTCAACAAAATGATTTGAAAGGTGTTCATACAACACAAATCGCCTAAGAGACTATGATGGTTTTACCCTCTGATTTGAATTGAGTTTGATCCAAGGGCTTCATATGATTGAAATATACCTAATATAAATTCAAGGACTCAAAAATATTTGGTAATTATTCACAATAAAATGATTTGAAAGGTCTTCATTCACCACAAATCGTTTAAAAGACTATGACGGTTTTACCCTTTGTTTTGAATTGAGTTTGATCTAAGGGCTTCATATGATTTTAATACCTATTCAAGGATTCAAAAATATTTGGTAATTATTCACAAAAAAATAATTTGAAAGGTGTTCATACGCCACAAATCGCCGAAGAGACTATGACGGTTTTACCCTTTGATTTCAAATAAGATTGATCCAAGGGCTTCATATGATTGAAATATATCTAATACCTATTCAAGGAGTCAAAAAAATTTGGTAATTAAGCACAAAATATGATTTGAAAGGTGCGCATACACCATAAATTGCCAAAGAGATTATGACAATTTTACCCTTTGATTTAAAATAATTTTGATCAAAGTGCTACATATGATTGAAATATATCTAATACCGATTCAAGGAGTCAATTACATTTGGTAATTAAGCATAACAAATGATTTGAAAGGTGTTCATACACCATAAATCGCCTAAGAGACTATGACGGTTTTACCCTTTGATTTGAATTGAGTTTGATCCAAGGGCTTCATATGCTTTAAGTTTATCTGATACCTATTCAACGAGTCTGAAATATTTTATAAATATTCACAACAAAATAATTTGAAAAGTGTTCATACAACACAAATCGCCCAAGAGACTATGACGGTTTTACACTTTAATTTGAAATGAGTTTGATGCAAGGGCATCATATTCCTTAAATAAATCTAATACCAATTCAAGGACTCAAAAATATTTGCTAATTATTCACACCAAAATGATTTGCAAGGTCTTCATTTACCACAAATCGTTTAAAAGACTATGACGGTTTTACCCTTTGTTTTGAATTGAGTTTGATCCAAGGGCTTCACATGCTTTAAATATATCTAATACCTATTCAAGGAGTAAAAAATATTTGGTAATTATACGCAAGAAATTAATTTGAAAGGTGTTCATACGCCACAAATCGCCGAAGAGACTATGACGGTTTTACCCTTTAATTTAAAATAAGTTTGGTCCAAGGTCTTCATATGATTGAAATATATATAATACATATTCAAGGAGTCAAAAATATTGGGTAATTAGACACAAAAACTGATTTGAAATGTGTTCATACACCACAAATCACCTAAGAGACTATGACGGTTTTACCCTTTGATTTGAATTGAGTTTGATCCAAGGGCTTCATATTCTTTAAATAGATCTTATACCTATTCAAGGACTCAAAAATATTTTGGTAATTATTCTCAACAAAATGATTTGAAAGGTGTTCATACAACACAAATCGCCTAAGAGACTATGATGGTTTTACCCTCTGATTTGAATTGAGTTTGATCCAAGGGCTTCATATGATTGAAATATACCAAATATAAATTCAAGGACTCAAAAATATTTGGTAATTATTCACAATAAAATGATTTGAAAGGTCTTCATTCACCACAAATCGTTTAAAAGACTATGACGGTTTTACCCTTTGTTTTGAATTGAGTTTGATCTAAGGGCTTCATATGATTTAAATATATCTAATACCTATTCAAGGATTCAAAAATATTTGGTAATTATTCACAAAAAAATAATTTGAAAGGTGTTCATACGCCACAAATCGCCGAAGAGACTATGACGGTTTTACCCTTTGATTTCAAATAAGATTGATCCAAGGGCTTCATATGATTGAAATATATCTAATACCTATTCAAGGAGTCAAAAAAATTTGGTAATTAAGCACAAAATATGATTTGAAAGGTGTGCATACACCATAAATTGCCAAAGAGATTATGACGGTTTTACCCTTTGATTTAAAATAATTTTGATCAAAGTGCTACATATGATTGAAATATATCTAATACCGATTCAAGGAGTCAATTACATTTGGTAATTAAGCATAACAAATGATTTGAAAGGTGTTCATACACCATAAATCGCCTAAGAGACTATGACGGTTTTACCCTTTGATTTGAATTGAGTTTGATCCAAGGGCTTCATATGCTTTAAGTTTATCTGATACCTATTCAACGAGTCTGAAATATTTTATAAATATTCACAACAAAATAATTTGAAAAGTGTTCATACAACACAAATCGCCCAAGAGACTATGACGGTTTTACACTTTAATTTGAAATGAGTTTGATGCAAGGGCATCATATTCCTTAAATAAATCTAATACCAATTCAAGGACTCAAAAATATTTGCTATTTATTCACACCAAAATGATTTGCAAGGTCTTCATTTACCACAAATCGTTTAAAAGACTATGACGGTTTTACCCTTTGATTTGAATTGAGTTTGATCCAAGGGCTTCACATGCTTTAAATATATCTAATACCTATTCAAGGAGTAAAAAATATTTGGTAATTATACGCAAGAAATTAATTTGAAAGGTGTTCATACGCCACAAATCGCCGAAGAGACTATGACGGTTTTACCCTTTAATTTAAAATAAGTTTGGTCCAAGGTCTTCATATGATTGAAATATATATAATACATATTCAAGGAGTCAAAAATATTGGGTAATTAGACACAAAAACTGATTTGAAATGTGTTCATACACCACAAATCACCTAAGAGACTATGACGGTTTTACCCTTTGATTTGAATTGAGTTTGATCCAAGGGCTTCATATTCTTTAAATAGATCTTATACCTATTCAAGGACTCAAAAATATTTTGGTAATTATTCTCAACAAAATGATTTGAAAGGTGTTCATACAACACAAATCGCCTAAGAGACTATGATGGTTTTACCCTCTGATTTGAATTGAGTTTGATCCAAGGGCTTCATATGATTGAAATATACCTAATATAAATTCAAGGACTCAAAAATATTTGGTAATTATTCACAATAAAATGATTTGAAAGGTCTTCATTCACCACAAATCGTTTAAAAGACTATGACGGTTTTACCCTTTGTTTTGAATTGAGTTTGATCTAAGGGCTTCATATGATTTAAATATATCTAATACCTATTCAAGGATTCAAAAATATTTGGTAATTATTCACAAAAAAATAATTTGAAAGGTGTTCATACGCCACAAATCGCCGAAGAGACTATGACGGTTTTACCCTTTGATTTCAAATAAGATTGATCCAAGGGCTTCATATGATTGAAATATATCTAATACCTATTCAAGGAGTCAAAAAAATTTGGTAATTAAGCACAAAATATGATTTGAAAGGTGTGCATACACCATAAATTGCCAAAGAGATTATGACGGTTTTACCCTTTGATTTAAAATAATTTTGATCAAAGTGCTACATATGATTGAAATATATCTAATACCGATTCAAGGAGTCAATTACATTTGGTAATTAAGCATAACAAATGATTTGAAAGGTGTTCATACACCATAAATCGCCTAAGAGACTATGACGGTTTTACCCTTTGATTTGAATTGAGTTTGATCCAAGGGCTTCATATGCTTTAAGTTTATCTGATACCTATTCAACGAGTCTGAAATATTTTATAAATATTCACAACAAAATAATTTGAAAAGTGTTCATACAACACAAATCGCCCAAGAGACTATGACGGTTTTACACTTTAATTTGAAATGAGTTTGATGCAAGGGCATCATATTCCTTAAATAAATCTAATACCAATTCAAGGACTCAAAAATATTTGCTAATTATTCACACCAAAATGATTTGCAAGGTCTTCATTTACCACAAATCGTTTAAAAGACTATGACGGTTTTACCCTTTGTTTTGAATTGAGTTTGATCCAAGGGCTTCACATGCTTTAAATATATCTAATACCTATTCAAGGAGTAAAAAATATTTGGTAATTATACGCAAGAAATTAATTTGAAAGGTGTTCATACGCCACAAATCGCCGAAGAGACTATGACGGTTTTACCCTTTAAGTTAAAATAAGTTTGGTCCAAGGTCTTCATATGATTGAAATATATATAATACATATTCAAGGAGTCAAAAATATTGGGTAATTAGACACAAAAACTGATTTGAAATGTGTTCATACACCACAAATCACCTAAGAGACTATGACGGTTTTACCCTTTGATTTGAATTGAGTTTGATCCAAGGGCTTCATATGCTTTAAATAGATCTTATACCTATTCAAGGACTCAAAAATATTTTGGTAATTATTCTCAACAAAATGATTTGAAAGGTGTTCATACAACACAAATCGCCTAAGAGACTATGATGGTTTTACCCTCTGATTTGAATTGAGTTTGATCCAAGGGCTTCATATGATTGAAATATACCTAATATAAATTCAAGGACTCAAAAATATTTGGTAATTATTCACAATAAAATGATTTGAAAGGTCTTCATTCACCACAAATCGTTTAAAAGACTATGACGGTTTTACCCTTTGTTTTGAATTGAGTTTGATCTAAGGGCTTCATATGATTTAAATATATCTAATACCTATTCAAGGATTCAAAAATATTTGGTAATTATTCACAAAAAAATAATTTGAAAGGTGTTCATACGCCACAAATCGCCGAAGAGACTATGACGGTTTTACCCTTTGATTTCAAATAAGATTGATCCAAGGGCTTCATATGATTGAAATATATCTAATACCTATTCAAGGAGTCAAAAAAATTTGGTAATTAAGCACAAAATATGATTTGAAAGGTGTGCATACACCATAAATTGCCAAAGAGATTATGACGGTTTTACCCTTTGATTTAAAATAATTTTGATCAAAGTGCTACATATGATTGAAATATATCTAATACCGATTCAAGGAGTCAATTACATTTGGTAATTAAGCATAACAAATGATTTGAAAGGTGTTCATACACCATAAATCGCCTAAGAGACTATGACGGTTTTACCCTTTGATTTGAATTGAGTTTGATCCAAGGGCTTCATATGCTTTAAGTTTATCTGATACCTATTCAACGAGTCTGAAATATTTTATAAATATTCACAACAAAATAATTTGAAAAGTGTTCATACAACACAAATCGCCCAAGAGACTATGACGGTTTTACACTTTAATTTGAAATGAGTTTGATGCAAGGGCATCATATTCCTTAAATAAATCTAATACCAATTCAAGGACTCAAAAATATTTGCTAATTATTCACACCAAAATGATTTGCAAGGTCTTCATTTACCACAAATCGTTTAAAAGACTATGACGGTTTTACCCTTTGTTTTGAATTGAGTTTGATCCAAGGGCTTCACATGCTTTAAATATATCTAATACCTATTCAAGGAGTAAAAAATATTTGGTAATTATACGCAAGAAATTAATTTGAAAGGTGTTCATACGCCACAAATCGCCGAAGAGACTATGACGGTTTTACCCTTTAAGTTAAAATAAGTTTGGTCCAAGGTCTTCATATGATTGAAATATATATAATACATATTCAAGGAGTCAAAAATATTGGGTAATTAGACACAAAAACTGATTTGAAATGTGTTCATACACCACAAATCACCTAAGAGACTATGACGGTTTTACCCTTTGATTTGAATTGAGTTTGATCCAAGGGCTTCATATGCTTTAAATAGATCTTATACCTATTCAAGGACTCAAAAATATTTTGGTAATTATTCTCAACAAAATGATTTGAAAGGTGTTCATACAACACAAATCGCCTAAGAGACTATGATGGTTTTACCCTCTGATTTGAATTGAGTTTGATCCAAGGGCTTCATATGATTGAAATATACCTAATATAAATTCAAGGACTCAAAAATATTTGGTAATTATTCACAATAAAATGATTTGAAAGGTCTTCATTCACCACAAATCGTTTAAAAGACTATGACGGTTTTACCCTTTGTTTTGAATTGAGTTTGATCTAAGGGCTTCATATGATTTAAATATATCTAATACCTATTCAAGGATTCAAAAATATTTGGTAATTATTCACAAAAAAATAATTTGAAAGGTGTTCATACGCCACAAATCGCCGAAGAGACTATGACGGTTTTACCCTTTGATTTCAAATAAGATTGATCCAAGGGCTTCATATGATTGAAATATATCTAATACCTATTCAAGGAGTCAAAAAAATTTGGTAATTAAGCACAAAATATGATTTGAAAGGTGTGCATACACCATAAATTGCCAAAGAGATTATGACGGTTTTACCCTTTGATTTAAAATAATTTTGATCAAAGTGCTACATATGATTGAAATATATCTAATACCGATTCAAGGAGTCAATTACATTTGGTAATTAAGCATAACAAATGATTTGAAAGGTGTTCATACACCATAAATCGCCTAAGAGACTATGACGGTTTTACCCTTTGATTTGAATTGAGTTTGATCCAAGGGCTTCATATGCTTTAAGTTTATCTGATACCTATTCAACGAGTCTGAAATATTTTATAAATATTCACAACAAAATAATTTGAAAAGTGTTCATACAACACAAATCGCCCAAGAGACTATGACGGTTTTACACTTTAATTTGAAATGAGTTTGATGCAAGGGCATCATATTCCTTAAATAAATCTAATACCAATTCAAGGACTCAAAAATATTTGCTAATTATTCACACCAAAATGATTTGCAAGGTCTTCATTTACCACAAATCGTTTAAAAGACTATGACGGTTTTACCCTTTGTTTTGAATTGAGTTTGATCCAAGGGCTTCACATGCTTTAAATATATCTAATACCTATTCAAGGAGTAAAAAATATTTGGTAATTATACGCAAGAAATTAATTTGAAAGGTGTTCATACGCCACAAATCGCCGAAGAGACTATGACGGTTTTACCCTTTAAGTTAAAATAAGTTTGGTCCAAGGTCTTCATATGATTGAAATATATATAATACATATTCAAGGAGTCAAAAATATTGGGTAATTAGACACAAAAACTGATTTGAAATGTGTTCATACACCACAAATCACCTAAGAGACTATGACGGTTTTACCCTTTGATTTGAATTGAGTTTGATCCAAGGGCTTCATATGCTTTAAATAGATCTAATACCTATTCAAGGACTCACAAATATTTGGTAATTATTCACAAAAAATTAATTTGAAAGGTGTTCATACGCCACAAATCGCCGAAGAGACTATGACGGTTTTACCCTTTGATTTGAAATAAGTTTGGTCCAAGGGCTTCATATGATTGAAATATATCTAATACATATTCAAGGATTCAAAAATATTTGGTAATTAAGCAAAAAAACTGATTTGAAATGTGTTCATACACCACAAATCGTTTAAAAGACTATGACGGTTTTACCATTTGTTTTGAATTGAGTTTGATCCAAGGGATTCATATGCTTTATATATATTTAATACCTATTCAAGGAGTCAAAAATATTTGTTAATTATTCATAAAAAAATAATTTCAAAGGTGTTCATAAGCCACAAATCGCCGAAGAGACTATGACAGTTTTACCCTTTGATTTCAAATAAATTTGATCCAAGGGCTTCATATGATTGAAATATATCTATTACCTATTCAAGGAATCAAAAATATTTGGTAATTAAGCACAAAAAATGATATGAAAGGTGTTCATACACCACAAATTACCTAAGAGATTATGAAGGTTTTACCCTTTGATTTAAAATAATTTTATTCAAAGTGCTTCATATGATTGAAATATATCTAATACCGATTCAAGGAGTCAAAAAGATTTGGTAATTAAGCACAATAAATGATTTGAAAGGTGTTCATACACCATAAATTGTCTAAGAGACTATGACGGTTTTACCCTTTGATTTGAATTGAGTTTGATCCAAGGGCTTCACATGCCTTAAGTATATCTGATACCTATTCAACGAGTCCGAAATATTTTGTAAATATTCACAACAAAATAATTTGAAAAGTGTTCATACAACACAAATCGCCCAAGAGACTATGACGATTTTACCCTTTAATTTGAAATGAGTTTGATCCAAGGGTTTCATATTCTTTAAATAAATCTAATACCTATTCAAGGACTCAAAAATATTTGGTAATTATTCACAACAAAATGATTTGAAAGGTGTACATTCACCACAAATCGTCTAAAAGACTATGACGGTTTTACCCTTTGTTTTAAAATGAGTTTGATCCAAGGGCTTCATATGATTTAAATATATCTAATACATATTCAAGAATTCAAAAATATTTGGAAATTATTCACGAAAAAATTATTTGAAAGGTGTTCATACGCCACAAATCGCCGAAGAGACTATGACGGTTTTACCCTTTGATTTGAAATAAGTTTGATCCAAGGGCTTCATATGATTGAAATATATCTAATACCTATTCAAGGAGTCAAAAATATTTGGTTATTAAGCACAAAATATGATTTGAAAGGTGTTCATACACCATAAATCGCCTAAGAGACTATGACGGTTTTACCCTTTGATTTGAATTGAGTTTGATCCAAGGGCTTCATATGCCTTAAGTATATCTGATACCTATTCAACGAGTCCGAAATATTTTGTAAATATTCACAACAAAATAATTTGAAAAGTGTTCATACAACACAAATCGCCCAAGAGACTATGACGGTTTTACCCTTTAATTTGAAATGAGTTTTATCCAAGGGCTTTATATTCTTTAAATAAATCTAATACCTATTCAAGGACTCAAAAATATTTGGTAATTATTCACAACAAATAATTTGAAAGGTGTTCATACGCCACAAATCGCCGAAGAGACTATGACGGTTTTACCCTTTGATTTCAAATAAGTTTGATCCAAGGGCTTCATATGATTGAAATATATCTAATACCTATTCAAGGAGTCAAAAATATTTGGTAATTAAGCACAAAAAATGATTTCAAAGGTGTTCATACACCACAAATTGACTAAGAGATTATGACGGTTTTACCCTTTGATTTAAAATAATTTTGATCAAAGTGATTCATATGATTGAAATATATCTAATACCCATTCAAGGAGTCAAAAACATTTGGTAATTAAGCATAACAAATGATTTGAAAGGTGTTCATACACCATAAATCGCCTAAGAGACTATGACGGTTTTACCCTTTGATTTGAATTGAGTCGGATCCAAGGGCTTCATATGCTTTCAGTATATCTTATACCTATTCAACGAGTCCGAAATATTTTGTAAATATTCACAACAAAATAATTTGAAAAGTGTTCATACAACACAAATCGCCCAAGAGACTACGACGATTTTACACTTTAATTTGAAATGAGTTTGATGCAAGGGCTTCATATTCTTTAAATAAATCTATACCAATTCAAGGACTCAAAAATATTAGGTAATTATTCACACCAAAATGATTTGCAAGGTCTTCATTTACCACAAATCATTTAAAAGACTATGACGGTTTTACCCTTTTTTTGAATTGAGTTTGTTCCAAGGGCTTCACATGCTTTAAATATATCCAATACCTATTCAAGGAGTAAAAAATATTTGGTAATTATTCACAAAAAATTAATTTGAAAGGTGTTCATACGCCACAAATCGCCGAAGAGACTATGACGGTTTTACCCTTTGATTTGAAATAAGTTCGGTCCAAGGGCTTCATATGATGGAAATATATCTAATACATATTCAAGGAGTCAAAAATATTTGGTAATTAAGCACAAAAACTGATTTGAAATGTGTTCATACACCACAAATCACCTAAGAGACTATGACGGTTTTACCCTTTGATTTGAATTGAGTTTGATCCAAGGGCTTCATATGCTTTAAATAGATCTAATACCTATTCCAGGACTCAAAAATATTATGGTAATTATTCTCAACAAAATGATTTGAAAGGTGTTCATACAACACAAATCGCCTAAGAGACTATGATGGTTTTACCCTCTGATTTGAATTGAGTTTTATCCAAGGGCTTCATATGATTGAAATATACCTAATATAAATTCAAGGAATCAAAAATATTTGGTAATTATTGACAACAAAATGATTTGAAAGGTCTTCATTCACCACAAATCGTTTAAAAGACTATGACGGTTTTACCCTTTGTTTTGAATTGAGTTTGATCCAAGGGCTTCACATGCTTTAAATATATCTAATACCTATTCAAGGAGTCAAAAATATTTGGTAATTAGTCACAAAAAAATAATTTGAAAGGTGTTCATACGCCACAAATCGCCGAAGAGACTATGACGGTTTTACCCTTTGATTTCAAATAAGTTTGATCCAAGGGCTTCATATGATTGAAATATATCTAATTCCTATTCAAGGAGTCAAAAATATTTGGTAATTAAGCACAAAAAATGATTTGAAAGGTGTTCATACACCACAAATCACCTAAGAGACTATGACGGTTTTACCGTTTGATTTGAAATAAGTTTTGTCCAAGGGCTTCATATGATTGAAATATATCTAATACATATTCAAGGAGTCAAAAATATTTGGTAATTAAGCACAAAAAATGATTTGAAATGTGTTCATACACCACAAATCACCTAAGAGACTATGACGGTTTTACCCTTTGATTTGAATTTAATTTGATCCAAGGTCTTCATATGCTTTAAATAGATCTAATACCTATTCAAGGACTCAAAAATATTTTGGTAATTATTCACAACAAAATGATTTGAAAGGTGTTCGTACAACATAAATCGCCCAAGAGACTATGACGGTTTTACCTTTTGATTTGAATTGAGTTTGATCCAAGGGATTCATATGATTGAAATATACCTAATATCAATTCAAGGACTCAAAAATATTTGGTAATTATTCACAACAAAATGATTTGAAAGGTGTTCATACAACACAAATCGGCTAAGAGACTATGACGGTTTTACCCATTGATTTGAATTGAGTTTGATCCAAGGGCTTCATGTGATTGAAATATGTCTAATACCTATTCAAGGAGTCAAAAATATTTGGTTATTAAGCACAAAAAATGATTTGAAAGGTGTTCATACACCACAAATTGCCTAAGAGATTATAATGGTTTTACCCTTTGATTTGAAATAATTTTGATCAAAGTGCTTCATATGATTGAAATATATCTAATACCGATTCAATTAGTCAAAAACATTTGGTAATTAAGCACAACAAATGATTTGAAAGGTGTTCATACACCATAAATCGCCTAAGAGAGTATGACGATTTTACCCTTTGATGTAAATTGAGTTTGATCCAAGGGCTTCATATGCTTTAAGTATATCTGATACCTATTCAACGAGTCCGAAATATTTTGTAAATATTTACAACAAAATAATTTGAAAAGTGTTCATACAGCACAAACCGCCCAAGAGACTATGACGGTTTTACCATTTAATTTGAAATGAGTTTGATCCAAGGGCTTCATATTCTTTAAATAAATCTAATACCTATTCAAGAACTCAAAATTATTTGGTAATTATTCACAACAAAAGGATTTGAAAGGAGTTGATTCACCACAAATCGTCTAAAAGACTATGACGGTTTTACCCTTTGTTTTGAATTGAGTTTGATCCAAGGGATTCATATGCTTTATATATATTTAATACCTATTCAAGGAGTCAAAAATATTTGTAAATTATTCACAAAAAAATAATATCAAAGGTGTTCATAAGCCACAAATCGCCGAAGAGACTATGACAGTTTTACCCTTTGATTTCAAATAAATTTGATCCAAGGGCTTCATATGATTGAAATATATCTATTACCTATTCAAGGAATCAAAAATATTTGGTAATTAAGCACAAAAAATGATATGAAAGGTGTTCATACACCATAAATCGCCTAAGAGACTATGACGGTTTTACCCTTTGATTTGAATTGAGTTTGATCCAAGGGCTTCATATGCCTTAAGTATATCTGATACCTATTCAACGAGTCCGAAATATTTTGTAAATATTCACAACAAAATAATTTGAAAAGTGTTCATACAACACAAATCGCCCAAGAGACTATGACGGTTTTACCCTTTAATTTGAAATGAGTTTTATCCAAGGGCTTTATATTCTTTAAATAAATCTAATACCTATTCAAGGACTCAAAAATATTTGGTAATTATTCACAACAAATAATTTGAAAGGTGTTCATACGCCACAAATCGCCGAAGAGACTATGACGGTTTTACCCTTTGATTTCAAATAAGTTTGATCCAAGGGCTTCATATGATTGAAATATATCTAATACCTATTCAAGGAGTCAAAAATATTTGGTAATTAAGCACAAAAAATGATTTCAAAGGTGTTCATACACCACAAATTCACTAAGAGATTATGACGGTTTTACCCTTTGATTTAAAATAATTTTGATCAAAGTGCTTCATATGATTGAAATATATCTAATACCCATTCAAGGAGTCAAAAACATTTGGTAATTAAGCATAACAAATGATTTGAAAGGTGTTCATACACCATAAATCGCCTAAGAGACTATGACGGTTTTACCCTTTGATTTGAATTGAGTTGGATCCAAGGGCTTCATATGATTTAAGTATATCTTATACCTATTCAACGAGTCCGAAATATTTTGTAAATATTCACAACAAAATAATTTGAAAAGTGTTCATACAACACAAATCGCCCAAGAGACTACGACGGTTTTACACTTTAATTTGAAATGAGTTTGATGCAAGGGCTTCATATTCTTTAAATAAATCTATACCAATTCAAGGACTCAAAAATATTAGGTAATTATTCACACCAAAATGATTTGCAAGGTCTTCATTTACCACAAATCATTTAAAAGACTATGACGGTTTTACCCTTTGTTTTGAATTGAGTTTGTTCCAAGGGCTTCACATGCTTTAAATATATCTAATACCTATTCAAGGACTCAAAAATATTTGGTAATTATTCACAAAACATTAATTTGAAAGGTGTTCATACGCCACAAATCGCCGAAGAGACTATGACGGTTTTACCCTTTGATTTGAAATAAGTTCGGTCCAAGGGCTTCATATGATGGAAATATATCTAATACATATTCAAGGAGTCAAAAATATTTGGTAATTAAGCACAAAAACTGATTTGAAATGTGTTCATACACCACAAATCACCTAAGAGACTATGACGGTTTTACCCTTTGATTTGAATTGAGTTTGATCCAAGGGCTTCATATGCTTTAAATAGATCTAATACCTATTCCAGGACTCAAAAATATTTTGGTAATTATTCTCAACAAAATGATTTGAAAGGTGTTCATACAACACAAATCGCCTAAGAGACTATGATGGTTTTACCCTCTGATTTGAATTGAGTTTGATCCAAGGGCTTCATATGATTGAAATATACCTAATATAAATTCAAGGAATACAAAATATTTGGTAATTATTGACAACAAAATGATTTGAAAGGTCTTCATTCACCACAAATCGTTTAAAAGATATGACGGTTTTACCCTTTGTTTTGAATTGAGTTTGATCCAAGGGCTTCACATGCTTTAAATATATCTAATACCTATTCAAGGAGTCAAAAATATTTGGTAATTAGTCACAAAAAAATAATTTGAAAGGTGTTCATACGCCACAAATCGCCGAAGAGACTATGACGGATTTACCCTTTGATTTCAAATAAGTTTGATCCAAGGGATTCATATGATTGAAATATATCTAATTCCTATTCAAGGAGTCAAAAATATTTGGTAATTAAGCACAAAAAATGATTTGAAAGGTGTTAATACACCACAAATTGACTAAGAGATTATGACGGTTTTACCCTTTGATTTAAAATAATTTTGATCAAAGTGCTTCATATGATTGAACTATATCTAATACCGATTCAAGGAGTCAAAAACATTTGGTAATTAAGCATAACAAATGATTTGAAAGGTGTTCATACACCACAAATCGCCTAAGAGACTATGACGGTTTTACCCTTTGATTTGAATTGAGTTTGATCCAAGGGCTTCATATGCTTTAAATACATCTAATACCTATTCAAGGACTCAAAAATAATTTGGTAATTATTCCCAACAAATTGATTTGAAAGGTGTTCATACAACACAAATCGCCTAAGAGACTATGACGGTTTTACCCTCTGATTTGAATTGAGTTTGATCCAAGGGCTTCATATGATTGAAATATACATAATATAAATTCAAGGACTCAAAAATATTTGGTAATTATTCACAACAAATTGATTTGAAAGGTCTTCATTCACCACAAATCGTTTAAAAGACTATGACGGTTTTACCCTTTGTTTTGAATTGAGTTTGATCCAAGGGCTTCACATGCTTTAAATATATCTAATACTTATTCAAGGAGTCAAAAATATTTGGTAATTATTCACAAAAAAATAATTTGAAAGGTGTTCATACGCCACAAATCGCCGAAGAGACTTTGACGGTTTTACCCTTTGATTTCAAATAAGTTTGATCCAAGGGCTTCATAAGATTGAAATATATCTAATACCTATTCAAGGAGTCAAAAATATTTGGTAATTAAGCACAAAAAATGATTTGAAATGTGTTCATACACCACAAATTGCCTAGGAGATTATGACGGTTTTACCCTTTGATTTAAAATAATTTTGATCAAAGTGCTTGATATGATTGAAATATATCTAATACCGATTCAAGGAGTCAAAAACATTTGGTAATTAAGCATAACAAATGATTTGAAAGGTGTTCATACACCGTAAATGGCCTAAGAGACTATGACGGTTTTACCCTTTGATTTGAATTGAGTTTGATCCAAGGGCTTCATATGCTTTAAGTATATCTGATACCTATTCAACGAGTCTGAAATATTTTGTATATATTCACAACAAAATAATTTGAAAAGTGTTCATACAACACAAATCGCCTAAGAGACTATGACGGTTTTACCCTTTAATTTGAAATGAGTTTGATCCAAGGGCTTTATATTCTTTCAATAAATCTAATACCTATTCAAGGACTCAAAAATATTTGGTAATTATTGACAGCAAAATGATTTGAAAGGTGTTCATTCACCACAAATCGTCTAAAAGCATATGACGGTTTTACCCTTTGTTTTGAATTGAGTTTGATCCAAGGGCTTCATATGCTTTAAATATATCTAATACCTATTCCAAGAGTCAAAAATATTTGGTAATTATTCAAAAAAAATAATTCAAAAGGTGTTCATACGCCAGAAATCGCCGAAAAGACTATGACGGTTTTACCCTTTGATTTCAAATAAGTTTGATCCAAGGGCTTCATATGATCTAAATATATCTAATACCTATTCAAGGAGTCAAAAATATTTGGTAATTAAGCACAAAAAATGATTTGAAAGGTGTTCAAACACCACAAATTGACTAAGAGATTATGACGGTTTTACCCTTTGATTTAAAATAATTTTGATCAAAGTGCTTCATATGATTGAAATATATCTAATACCGATTCAAGGAGTCAAAAACATTTGGTAATTAAGCATAACAAATGATTTGAAAGGTGTTCATACACCATAAATCGCCTAAGAGACTATGACGGTTTTACCCTTTGATTTGAATTGAGTTTGATCCAAGGGCTTCATATTCTTTAAGTATATCTGATACCTATTCAACGAGTCCAAAATATTTTGTAAATATTCACAACAAAATAATTTGAAAAGTGTTCATACAACACAAATCGCCCAAGAGACTATGACGGTTTTACACTTTAATTTGAAATGAGTTTGATGCAAGGGCTTCATATTCTTTAAATAAATCTAATACCAATTCAAGGACTCAAAAATATTAGGTAATTATTCACACCAAAATGATTTGCAAGGCCTTCATTTACCACAAATCGTTTAAAAGACTATGACGGTTTTACCCTTTGTTTTGAATTGAGTTTGATCCAAGGCCTTCACATGCTTTAAATATATCTAATACCTATTCAAGGAGTAAAAACTAGTTGGTAATTATTCACAAAAAAATAATTTGAAAGGTGTTCATACGCCACAAATCGCCGAAGAGACTATGACGGTTTTACCCTTTGATTTCAAATAAGTTTGATCCAAGGGCTTCATATGATTGAAATATATCTAATACCTATTCAAGGAGTCAAAAATATTTGGTAATTAAGCACAAAAAATGATTTGAAAGGTGTTAATACACCACAAATTGACTAAGAGATTATGACGGTTTTACCCTTTGATTTAAAATAATTTTGATCAAAGTGCTTCATATGATTGAACTATATCTAATACCGATGCAAGGAGTCAAAAACATTTGGTAATTAAGCATAACAAATGATATGAAAGGTGTTCATACACCACAAATCGCCTAAGAGACTATGACGGTTTTACCCTTTGATTTGAATTGAGTTTGATCCAAGGGCTTCATATGCTTTAAATAGATCTAATACCTATTCAAGGACTCAAAAATAATTTGGTAATTATTCTCAACAAAATGATTTGAAAGGTGTTCATACAACACAAATCGCCTAAGAGACTATGACGATTTTACCCTCTGATTTGAATTGAGTTTGATCCAAGGGCTTCATATGATTGAAATATACATAATATAAATTCAAGGACTCAAAAATATTTGGTAATTATTCACAACAAAATGATTTGAAAGGTCTTCATTCACCACAAATAGTTTAAAAGACTATGACGGTTTTACCCTTTGTTTTGAATTGAGTTTGATCAAAGGGCTTCACATGCTTTACAAATATCTAATACCTATTCAAGGAGTCAAAAATATTTGGTAATTATTCACAAAAAAATACTTTGAAAGGTGTTCATACGCCACAAATCGCCGAAGAGACTATGACGGTTTTACCCTTTGATTTCAAATAAGTTTGATCCAAGGGCTTCATAAGATTGAAATATATCTAATACCTATTCAAGGAGTCAAAAATATTTGGTAATTAAGCAAAAAAAATGATTTGAAAGGTGTTCATACACCACAAATTGCCTAGGAGATTATGACGGTTTTACCCTTTGATTTAAAATAATTTTGATCAAAGTGCTTCATATGATTGAAATATATCTAATACCGATTCAAGGAGTCAAAAACATTTGGTAATTAAGCATAACAAATTATTTGAAAGGTGTTCATACACCATAAATCGTCTAAGAGACTATGACGGTTTTACCCTTTGATTTGAATTGAGTTTGATCCAAGGGCTTCATATGCTTTAAGTATATCTGATACCTATTCAACGAGTCCGAAATATTTTGTAAATATTCACAACAAAATAATTTGAAAAGTGTTCATACAACACAAATCGCCTAAGTGACTATGACGGTTTTACCCTTTAATTTGAAATTAGTTTGATCCAAGGGCTTCATATTCTTTAAATAAATCTAATACCTATTCAAGGACTCAAAAATATTTGGTAATTATTCACAACAAAATGATTTGAAAGGTGTTCATTCACCACAAATCGTCTAAAAGAATATGACGGTTTTACCCTTTGTTTTGAATTGAGTTTGATCCAAGGGCTTCATTTGCTTTAAATATATCTAATACCTATTCAAAGAGTCAAACATATTTGGTAATTATTCACAAAAAATAATTTGAAAGGTGTTCATACGCCACAAATCGCCGAAAAGACTATGACGGTTTTACCCTTTGATTTAAAATAATTTTGATCAAAGTGCTTCATATGATTGAAATATATCTAATACCGATTCAAGGAGTGAAAAACATTTGGTAATTAAGCATAACAAATGATTTGAAAGGTGGTCATACACCATAAATCGCCTAAGAGACTATGACGGTTTTACCCTTTGATTTGAATTGAGTTTGATCCAAGGGCTTCATATGCTTTAAGTATATCTGATACCTATTCAACGAGTCCGAAATATTTTGTAAATATTGACAACAAAATAATTTGAAAAGTGTTCATACAACACAAATCGCCCAAGAGACTATGACGGTTTTACACTTTAATTTGAAATGAGTTTGATGCAAGGGCTTCATATCCTTTAAATAAATCTAATACCAATTCAAGGACTCAAAAATATTAGGTAATTATTCAAACCAAAATGATTTGCAAGGTCGTCATTTACCACAAATCGTATAAAAGACTATGACGGTTTTACCCTTTGTTTTAAATTAAGTTTGATCAAAGGGCTTCACATGCTTTAAATATATCTAATACCTATTCAAGGAGTCAAAAATATTTGGTAATTATTCACAAAAAATTAATTTGAAAGGTGTTCATACGCCACAAATCACCGAAGAGACTATGACGGTTTCACCCTTTGATTTGAAATAAGTTTGGTCCAAGGGCTTCATATGATTGAAATATATCTAATACATATTCAAGGAGTCAAAAATATTTGGTAATTAAGCACAAAAACTGATTTGAAATGTGTTCATACACCACATATCACCTAAGAGACTATGACAGTTTTACCCTTTGATTTGAATTGAGTTTGATCCAAGGGCTTCATATGATTTAAATAGATCTAACACCTATTCAAGGACACAAAAATATTTTGGTAATCATTCTCAACAAAATGATTTGAAAGGTGTTCATACAACACAAATCGCCTAAGAGACTATGACGGTTTTACCCTCTGATTTGAATTGAGTTTGATCCAAGGGCTTCATATGATTGAAATATACCAAATATAAATTCAAGGACTCAAAAATATTTGGTAATTATTCACAACAAAATGATTTGAAAGGTCTTCATTCACCACAAATCGTTTAAAAGACTATGACGGTTTTACCCTTTGTTTTGAATTGTGTTTGATCCAAGGGCTTCACATGCTTTTAATATATCTAATACCTATTCAAGGAGTCAAAAATATTTGGTAATTATTCACAAAAAATTAATTTGAAAGGTGTTCATACGCCACAAATCACCGAAGAGACTATGATGGTTTCACCCTTTGATTTGAAATAAGTTTGGTCCAAGGGCTTCATATGATTGAAATATATCTAATACATATTCAAGGAGTCAAAAATATTTGGTAATTAAGCACAAAAACTGATTTGAAATGTGTTCATACACCACATATCACCTAAGAGACTATGACAGTTTTACCCTTTGATTTGAATTGAGTTTGATCCAAGGGCTTCATATGATTTAAATAGATCTAACACCTATTCAAGGACACAAAAATATTTTGGTAATTATTCTCAACAAAATGATTTGAAAGGTGTTCATACAACACAAATCGCCTAAGAGACTATGACGGTTTTACCCTCTGATTTGAATTGAGTTTGATCCAAGGGCTTCATATGATTGAAATATACCAAATATAAATTCAAGGACTCAAAAATATTTGGTAATTATTCACAACAAAATGATTTGAAAGGTCTTCATTCACCACAAATCGTTTAAAAGACTATGACGGTTTTACCCTTTGTTTTGAATTGAGTTTGATCCAAGGGCTTCACATGCTTTTAATATATCTAATACCTATTCAAGGAGTCAAAAATATTTGGTAATTATTCACAAAAAAATAATTTGAAAGGTGTTCATACGCCACAAATCGCCGAAGAGACTATGACGGTTTTACCCTTTGATTTCAAATAAGTTTGATCCAAGAGCTTCATATGATTGAAATATATCGAATACCTATTCAAGAAGTCAAATTTTTTTGGTAATTAAACACAAAAAATGATTTGAAAGGTGTTAATACACCACAAATTGACTAAGAGATTATGACGGTTTTACCCTTTGATTTAAAATAATTTTGATCAAAGTGCTTCATATGATTGAAATATATCTAATACTGATTCAAGGAGTCAAAAAAATTTGGTAATTAAGCATAACAAATGATTTGAAAGGTGTTCATACACCACAAATCGCCTAAGAGACTATGACGGTTTTACCCTTTGATTTGAATTGAGTTTGATCCAAGGGCTTCATATGCTTTAAATAGATCTAATACCTATTAAAGGACTCAAAAATATTTTGGTAATTATTCTAAACAAAATGATTTCAAAGGTGTTGATACAACACAAATTGCCTAAGAGACTATGACGGTTTTACCCTCTGATTTGAATTGAGTTTGATCCAAGGGCTTCATATGATTGAAATATACCTAATATAAATTCAAGGACTCAAAAATATTTGGTAATTATTCATAACAAAATGATTTGAAAGGTCTTCATTCACCACAAATCGTTTAAAAGACTATGACGGCTTTACCCTTTGTTTTGAATTGAGTTTGATCCAAGGGCTTCACATGCTTCAAATATATCTAATACCTATTCAAGGAGTCAAAAATATTTGGTAATTATTCACAAAAAAATAATTTGAAAGGTGTTCATACGCCACAAATCGCCGAAGAGACTACGAAGGTTTTGCCCTATGATTTCAAATAAGTTTAATCCAAGCGCTTCATATGATTGAAATATATCTAATACCTATTCAAGGAGTCAAAACTATTTGGTAATTAAGCCCAAAAAATGATTTGAAAGGTGTTAATACACCACAAATTGACTAAGAGATTATGACGGTTTTACCCTTTGATTTAAAATAATTTTGATCAAAGTGCTTCATATGATTGAAATATATCTAATACCGATTCAAGGAGTCAAAAACATTTGGTAATTAAGCATAACAAATGATTTGAAAGGTGTTCATACACCATAAATCGCCTAAGAGACTATGACGGTTTTACCCTTTGATTTGAATTGAGTTTGATCCAAGAGCTTCATATGCTTTAAATAGATCTAATACCTATTCAAGGACTCAAAAATAATTTGGTAATTATTCTCAACAAAATGATTTGAAAGGTGTTCATACAACACAAATCGCCTAAGAGACTATGACGGTTTTACCCTCTGATTTGAATTGAGTTTGATCCAAGGGCTTCATATGATTGAAATATACATAATATAAATTCAAGGACTCAAAAATATTTGGTAATTATTCACAACAAAATGATTTGAAAGGTCTTCATTCACCACAAATCGTTTAAAAGACTATAACGGTTTTACCCTTTGTTTTGAATTGAGTTTGATCCAAGGGCTTCACATGCTTTAAATATATATAATACCTATTCAAGGATTCAAAAATATTTGGTAATTATTCACAAAAAAAATATTTGAAAGGTGTTCATACGCCACAAATCGCCGAAGAGACTATGACGGTTTTACCCTTTGATTTCAAATAAGTTTGATCCATGGGCTTCATAAGATGGAAATATATCTAATAACTATTCAAGGAGTCAAAAATATTTGGTAATTAAGCACAAAAAATGATTTGAAAGGTGTTCATACACCACAAATTGCCTAGGAGATTATGACGGTTTTACCCTTTGATTTAAAATTATTTTGATCAAAGTGCTTCATATGATTGAAATATATCTAATACCGATTCAAGGAGTCAAAAACATTTGGTAATTAAGCATAACAAATGATTTGAAAGGTGTTCATACACCATAAATGGCCTAAGAGACTATGACGGTTTTACCCTTTGATTTGAATTGAGTTTGATCCAAGGGCTTCATATGCTTTAAGTATATCTGATACCTATTCAACGAGTCCAAAATATTTTGTAAATATTCACAACAAAATAATTTGAAAAGTGTTCATACAACACAAATCGCCTAAGAGACTATGACGGTTTTACCCTTTAATTTGAAATGAGTTTGATGCAAGGGCTTTATATTCTTTAAATAAATCTAATACCTATTCAAGGACTCAAAAATATTTGGTAATTATTCACAACAAAATGATTTGAAAGGTGTTCATTCACCACAAATCCTCTAAAAGAATATGACGGTTTTACCCTTTGTTTTGAATTGAGTTTGATCCAAGGGCTTCATATGCTTTAAATATATCTAATACCTATTCAAAGAGTCAAAAATATTTGGTAATTATTCACAAAAAATAATTTAAAAGGTGTTCATATGCCACAAATCGCCGAAAAGACTATGACGGTTTTACCCTTTGATTTCAAATAAGTTTGATCCAAGGGCTTCATATGATTGAAATATATCTAATACCTATTCAAGGAGTCAAAAATATTTGGTAATTAAGCACAAAAAATGATTTCAAAGGTGTTCATACACCACAAATTGACTAAGAGATTATGACGGTTTTACTCTTTGATTTAAAATAATTTTGATCAAAGTGCTTCATATGATTGAAATATATCTAATACCGATTCAAGGAGTCAAAAACATTTGGTAATTAAGCATAACAAATGATTTGAAAGGTGTTCATACACCATAAATCGCCTAAGAGACTATGACGGTTTTGATTTGAATTGAGTTTGATCCAAGGGCTTCATATGCTTTAAGTATATCTGATACCTATTCAACGAGTCCGAAATATTTTGTAAATATTCACAACAAAATAATTTGAAAAGTGTTCATACAACACAAATCGCCCAAGAGACTATGACGGTTTTACACTTTAATTTGAAATGAGTTTGATGCAAGGGCTCCTTATTCTTTAAATAAATCTAATACCAATTCAAGGACTCAAAAATATTAGGTAATTATTCACACCAAAATGAGTTGCAAGGTCTTCATTTACCACAAATCGTTTAAAAGACTATGACGGTTTTACCCTTTGTTTTGAATTGAGTTTGATCCAAGGGCTTCATATGCTTTAAATATATCTAATACCTATTCAAAGAGTCAAAAATATTTGGTAATTATTCACAAAAAATAATTTAAAAGTTGTTCATACGCCACAAATCGCCGAAAAGACTATGACGGTTTACCCTTTGATTTCAAATAAGTTTGATCCAAGGGCTTCATATGATTGAAATATATCTAATACCTATTCAAGGAGTCAAAAATATTTGGTAATTAAGCACAAAAAATGATTTCAAAGGTGTTCATACACCACAAATTGACTAAGAGATTATGACGGTTTTACTCTTTGATTTACAATAATTTTGATCAAAGTGCTTCATATGATTGAAATATATCTAATACTGATTCAAGGAGTCAAAAAAATTTGGTAATTAAGCATAACAAATGATTTGAAAGGTGTTCATACACCACAAATCGCCTAAGAGACTATGACGGTTTTACCCTTTGATTTGAATTGAGTTTGATCCAAGGGCTTCATATGCTTTAAATAGATCTAATACCTATTCAAGGACTCAAAAATATTTTGGTAATTATTCTAAACAAAATGATTTCAAAGGTGTTCATACAACACAAATTGCCTAAGAGACTATGACGGTTTTACCCTCTGATTTGAATTGAGTTTGATCCAAGGGCTTCATATGATTGAAATATACCTAATATAAATTCAGGGACTTAAAATATTTGGTAATTATTCCCAACAAAATGATTTGAAAGGTCTTCATTCACCACAAATCGTTTAAAAGACTACGACGGCTTTACCCTTTGTTTTGAATTAAGTTTGATCCAAGGGCTTCACATGCTTCAAATATATCTAATACCTATTCAAGGAGTCAAAAATATTTGGTAATTATTCACAAAAAAATAATTTGAAAGGTGTTCATACGCCACAAATCGCCGAAGAGACTATGAAGGTTTTGCCCTTTGATTTCAAATAAGTTTGATCCAAGCGCTTCAAATGATTGAAATATATCTCATACTTATTCAAGGAGTCAAAACTATTTGGTAATTAAGCCCAAAAAATGATATGAAAGGTGTTAATACACCACAAATTGACTAAGTGATTATGACGGTTTTACCCTTTGATTTAAAATAATTTTGATCAAAGTGCTTCATATGATTGAAATATATCTAAAACCGATTCAAGGAGTAAAAAACATTTGGTAATTAAGCATAACAAATGATTTGAAAGGTGTTCATACACCATAAATCGCCTAAGAGACTATGACGGTTTTACCCTTTGATTTGAATTGAGTTTGATCCAAGAGCTTCATATGCTTTAAATAGATCTAGTACCTATTCAAGGACTCAAAAATAATTTGGTAATTATTCTCAACAAAATGATTTGAAAGGTGTTCATACAACACAAATCGCCTAAGAGACTATGACGGTTTTACCCTCTGATTTGAATTGAGTTTGATCCAAGGGCTTCATATGATTGAAATATACATAATATAAATTCAAGGACTCAAAAATATTTGGTAATTATTCACAACAAAATGATTTGAAAGGTCTTCATTCACCACAAATCGTTTAAAAGACTATGACGGTTTTACCCTTTGTTTTGAATTGAGTTAGGTCCAAGGGCTTCACATGCTTTAAATATATCTAATACCTATTCAAGGAGTCAAAAATATTTGGTAATTATTCACAAAAAAAATATTTGAAAGGTGTTCATACGCAACAAATCGCCGAAGAGACTATGACGGTTTTACCCTTTGATTTCAAATAAGTTTGATCCAAGGGCTTCATAAGATTGTAATATATCTAATACCTATTCAAGGAGTCAAAAATATTTGGTAATTAAGCACAAAAAATGATTTGAAAGGTGTTAATACACCACAAATTGACTAAGAGATTATGACGGTTTTACCCTTTGATTTAAAATAATTTTGATCAAAGTGCTTCATATGATTGAACTATATCTAATACCGATGCAAGGAGTCAAAAACATTTGGTAATTAAGCATAACAAATGATTTGAAAGGTGTTCATACACCACAAATCGCCTAAGAGACTATGACGGTTTTACCCTTTGATTTGAATTGAGTTTGATCCAAGGGCTTCATATGCTTTAAATAGATCTAATACCTATTCAAGGACTCAAAAATAATTTGGTAATTATTCTCAACAAAATGATTTGAAAGGTGTTCATACAACACAAATCGCCTAAGAGACTATGACGATTTTACCCTCTGATTTGAATTGAGTTTGATCCAAGGGCTTCATATGATTGAAATATACATAATATAAATTCAAGGACTAAAAAATATTTGGTAATTATTCACAACAAAATGATTTGAAAGGTCTTCATTCACCACAAACCGTTTAAAAGACTATGACGGTTTTACCCTTTGTTTTGAATTGAGTTTGATCCAAGGGCTTCACATACTTTAAATATATCTAATACCTATTCAAGGAGTCAAAAAATATTTGGTAATTATTCACAAAAAAATAATTTAAAAGGTGTTCATACGCCACAAATCGCCGAAAAGACTATGACGGTTTACCCTTTGATTTCAAATAAGTTTGATCCAAGGGCTTCATATGATTGAAATATATCTAATACCTATTCAAGGAGTCAAAAATATTAGGTAATTAGTCACACCAAAATGATTTGCAAGGTCTTCATTTACCATAAATCGTTTAAAAGACTATGACGGTTTTACCCTTTGTTTTGAATTGAGTTTGATCCAAGGGCTTCACATGCTTTAAATATATCTAATACCTATTCAAGGAGTCAAAAATATTTGGTAATTATTCACAAAAAATGATTTGAAAGGTGTTCATACACCACAAATTGCCTAGGAGATTATGACGGTTTTACCCTTTGATTTAAAATTATTTTGATCAAAGTGCTTCATATGATTGAAATATATCTAATACCGATTCAAGGAGTCAAAAACATTTGGTAATTAAGCATAACAAATGATTTGAAAGGTGTTCATACACCATAAATGGCCTAAGAGACTATGACGGTTTTACCCTTTGATTTGAATTGAGTTTGATCCAAGGGCTTCATATGCTTTAAGTATATCTGATACCTATTCAACGAGTCCAAAATATTTTGTAAATATTCACAACAAAATAATTTGAAAAGTGTTCATACAACACAAATCGCCTAAGAGACTATGACGGTTTTACCCTTTAATTTGAAATGAGTTTGATGCAAGGGCTTTATATTCTTTAAATAAATCTAATACCTATTCAAGGACTCAAAAATATTTGGTAATTATTCACAACAAAATGATTTGAAAGGTGTTAATTCACCACAAATCCTCTAAAAGAATATGACGGTTTTACCCTTTGTTTTGAATTGAGTCTGATCCAAGGGCTTCATATGCTTTAAATATATCTAATACCTATTCAAAGAGTCAAAAATATTTGGTAATTATTCACAAAAAATAATTTAAAAGGTGTTCATATGCCACAAATCGCCGAAAAGACTATGACGGTTTTACCCTTTGATTTCAAATAAGTTTGATCCAAGGGCTTCATATGATTGAAATATATCTAATACCTATTCAAGGAGTCAAAAATATTTGGTAATTAAGCACAAAAAATGATTTCAAAGGTGTTCATACACCACAAATTGACTAAGAGATTATGACGGTTTTACTCTTTGATTTAAAATAATTTTGATCAAAGTGCTTCATATGATTGAAATATATCTAATACCGATTCAAGGAGTCAAAAACATTTGGTAATTAAGCATAACAAATGATTTGAAAGGTGTTCATACACCATAAATCGCCTAAGAGACTATGACGGTTTTGATTTGAATTGAGTTTGATCCAAGGGCTTCATATGCTTTAAGTATATCTGATACCTATTCAACGAGTCCGAAATATTTTGTAAATATTCACAACAAAATAATTTGAAAAGTGTTCATACAACACAAATCGCCCAAGAGACTATGACGGTTTTACACTTTAATTTGAAATGAGTTTGATGCAAGGGCTCCTTATTCTTTAAATAAATCTAATACCAATTCAAGGACTCAAAAATATTAGGTAATTATTCACACCAAAATGAGTTGCAAGGTCTTCATTTACCACAAATCGTTTAAAAGACTATGACGGTTTTACCCTTTGTTTTGAATTGAGTTTGATCCAAGGGCTTCATATGCTTTAAATATATCTAATACCTATTCAAAGAGTCAAAAATATTTGGTAATTATTCACAAAAAATAATTTAAAAGTTGTTCATACGCCACAAATCGCCGAAAAGACTATGACGGTTTACCCTTTGATTTCAAATAAGTTTGATCCAAGGGCTTCATATGATTGAAATATATCTAATACCTATTCAAGGAGTCAAAAATATTTGGTAATTAAGCACAAAAAATGATTTCAAAGGTGTTCATACACCACAAATTGACTAAGAGATTATGACGGTTTTACTCTTTGATTTACAATAATTTTGATCAAAGTGCTTCATATGATTGAAATATATCTAATACTGATTCAAGGAGTCAAAAAAATTTGGTAATTAAGCATAACAAATGATTTGAAAGGTGTTCATACACCACAAATCGCCTAAGAGACTATGACGGTTTTACCCTTTGATTTGAATTGAGTTTGATCCAAGGGCTTCATATGCTTTAAATAGATCTAATACCTATTCAAGGACTCAAAAATATTTTGGTAATTATTCTAAACAAAATGATTTCAAAGGTGTTCATACAACACAAATTGCCTAAGAGACTATGACGGTTTTACCCTCTGATTTGAATTGAGTTTGATCCAAGGGCTTCATATGATTGAAATATACCTAATATAAATTCAGGGACTTAAAATATTTGGTAATTATTCCCAACAAAATGATTTGAAAGGTCTTCATTCACCACAAATCGTTTAAAAGACTACGACGGCTTTACCCTTTGTTTTGAATTAAGTTTGATCCAAGGGCTTCACATGCTTCAAATATATCTAATACCTATTCAAGGAGTCAAAAATATTTGGTAATTATTCACAAAAAAATAATTTGAAAGGTGTTCATACGCCACAAATCGCCGAAGAGACTATGAAGGTTTTGCCCTTTGATTTCAAATAAGTTTGATCCAAGCGCTTCATATGATTGAAATATATCTAATACTTATTCAAGGAGTCAAAACTATTTGGTAATTAAGCCCAAAAAATGATATGAAAGGTGTTAATACACCACAAATTGACTAAGAGATTATGACGGTTTTACCCTTTGATTTAAAATAATTTTGATCAAAGTGCTTCATATGATTGAAATATATCTAAAACCGATTCAAGGAGTAAAAAACATTTGGTAATTAAGCATAACAAATGATTTGAAAGGTGTTCATACACCATAAATCGCCTAAGAGACTATGACGATTTTACCCTTTGATTTGAATTGAGTTTGATCCAAGAGCTTCATATGCTTTAAATAGATCTAATACCTATTCAAGGACTCAAAAATAATTTGGTAATTATTCTCAACAAAATGATTTGAAAGGTGTTCATACAACACAAATCGCCTAAGAGACTATGACGGTTTTACCCTCTGATTTGAATTGAGTTTGATCCAAGGGCTTCATATGATTGAAATATACATAATATAAATTCAAGGACTCAAAAATATTTGGTAATTATTCACAACAAAATGATTTGAAAGGTCTTCATTCACCACAAATCGTTTAAAAGACTATGACGGTTTTACCCTTTGTTTTGAATTGAGTTAGGTCCAAGGGCTTCACATGCTTTAAATATATCTAATACCTATTCAAGGAGTCAAAAATATTTGGTAATTATTCACAAAAAAATTATTTGAAAGGTGTTCATACGCAACAAATTGACTAAGAGATTATGACGGTTTTACCCTTTGATTTAAAATAATTTTGATCAAAGTGCTTCATATGATTGAACTATATCTAATACCGATGCAAGGAGTCAAAAACATTTGGTAATTAAGCATAACAAATGATTTGAAAGGTGTTCATACACCACAAATCGCCTAAGAGACTATGACGGTTTTACCCTTTGATTTGAATTGAGTTTGATCCAAGGGCTTCATATGCTTTAAATAGATCTAATACCTATTCAAGGACTCAAAAATAATTTGGTAATTATTCTCAACAAAATGATTTGAAAGGTGTTCATACAACACAAATCGCCTAAGAGACTATGACGATTTTACCCTCTGATTTGAATTGAGTTTGATCCAAGGGCTTCATATGATTGAAATATACATAATATAAATTCAAGGACTAAAAAATATTTGGTAATTATTCACAACAAAATGATTTGAAAGGTCTTCATTCACCACAAACCGTTTAAAAGACTATGACGGTTTTACCCTTTGTTTTGAATTGAGTTTGATCCAAGGGCTTCACATACTTTAAATATATCTAATACCTATTCAAGGATTCAAAAAATATTTGGTAATTATTCACAAAAAAATAATTTAAAAGGTGTTCATACGCCACAAATCGCCGAAAAGACTATGACGGTTTACCCTTTGATTTCAAATAAGTTTGATCCAAGGGCTTCATATGATTGAAATATATCTAATACCTATTCAAGGAGTCAAAAATATTAGGTAATTAGTCACACCAAAATGATTTGCAAGGTCTTCATTTACCATAAATCGTTTAAAAGACTATGACGGTTTTACCCTTTGTTTTGAATTGAGTTTGATCCAAGGGCTTCACATGCTTTAAATATATCTAATACCTATTCAAGGAGTCAAAAATATTTGGTAATTATTCACAAAAAAATAATTTGAAAGGTGTTCATACGCCACAAATCGCCGAAGAGACTATGACGGTTTTACCCTTTAATTTCAAATAAGTTTGATCCAAGGGCTTCATATGATTGAAATATATCTAATACCTATTCAAGGAGTCAAAAATATTTGGTAATTAAGCACAAAAAATGATTTTAAAGGTGTTAATACGCCACAAATTGACTAAGAGATTATGACGGTTTTACTCTTTGATTTAAAATAATTTTGATCAAAGTGCTTCATATGATTGAACTATATCTAATACCGATGCAAGGAGTCAAAAACATTTGGTAATTAAGCATAACAAATGATTTGAAAGGTGTTCATACACCACAAATCGCCTAAGAGACTATGACAGTTTTACCCTCTGATTTGAATTGAGTTTGAACCAAGGGCTTCATATGATTGAAATATACCTAATATAAATTCAAGGACTCAAATATATTTGGTAATTATTCACAACAAAATGATTTGAAAGGTCTTCATTCACCACAAATCGTTTAAAAGACTATGACGGTTTTACCCTTTGTTTTGAATTGAGTTTGATCCAAGGGCTTCATATGATTGAAATATACCTAATATAAATTCAAGGACTTAAAAATATTTGGTAATTATTCACAACAAAATGATTTGAAAGGTCTTCATTCACCACAAATCGTTTAAAAGACTATGACGGTTTTACCCTTTATTTTAAATTGACTTTGATCCAAGGGCTTCACATGCTTTAAATATATCTAATACCTATTGAAGGAGTCAAAAATATTTGGTAATTATTCACAAAACAATAATTTGAAAGGTGTTCATACGCCACAAATCGCCGAAGAGACTATGACGGTTTTACCCTTTGATTTCAAATAAGTTTGATCCAAGGGCTTCATATGATTGAAATATATCTAATACCTATTCAAGGAGTCAAAAATATTTGGAAATTAAGCACAAAAAATGATTTGAAAGGTGTTAATACACCACACATTGACTAAGAGATTATGACGGTTTTACCCTTTGATTTAAAATAATTTTGATCAAAGTGCTTCATATGATTGAAATATATCTAATACCGATTCAAGGACTCAAAAACATTTGGTAATTAAGCATAACAAATGATTTGAAAGGTGTTCATACACCATAAATGGCCTAAGAGACTATGACGGTTTTACAATTTGATTTGAATTGGGTTTGATCCAAGGGCTTCATATGCTTTAAGTATATCTGATACCTATTAAACGAGTCCGAAATATTTTGAAAATATTCACAACAAAATAATTTAAAAAGTGTTCATACAACACAAATCGCCCAAGAGACTATGACGGTTTTACACTTTAATTTGAAATGAGTTTGATGCAAGGGCTTCATGTTCTTTAAATAAATCTAATACCAATTCAAGGACTCAAAAATATTTGGTAATTATTCACACCGAAATGATTTGCAAGGTCTTCATTTACCACAAATCGTTTAAAAGACTATGACAGTTTTACCCTTTGTTTTGAATTGAGTTTGATCCAAGGGCTTCACATGCTTTAAATATATCTAATACCTATTCAAGGAGTCAAAAATATTTAGTAATTATTCAGAAAAAATTAATTTAAAAGGTGTTCATACGCCACAAATCACCGAAGAGACTATGACGGTTTTACCCTTTAATTTGAAATACGTTTGGTCCAAGGGCTTCATATGATTGAAATATATCTAATACATATTCAAGGAGTCAAAAATATTTGGTAATTAAGCACAAAAACTGATTTGAAATGTGTTCATACACCACAAATCACCTAAACGACTATGACGGTTTTACCCTTTGATTTGAATTGAGTTTGATCCAAGGGCTTCATATGCTTTAAATAGATCTAATACCTATTCAAGGAATCAAAAATATTTTGGTAATTATTCTCAACAAAATGATTTGAAAGGTGTTCATACAACACAAATCGCCTAAGAGACTATGACGGTTTTACCCTCTGATTTGAATTGAGTTTGATCCAAGGGCTTCATATGATTGAAATATACCTAATATAAATTCAAGGACTTAAAAATATTTGGTAATTATTCACAACAAAATGATTTGAAAGGTCTTCATTCACCACAAATCGTTTAAAAGACTATGACGGTTTTACCCTTTGTTTTGAATTAACTTTGATCCAAGGGCTTCACATGCTTTAAATATATCTAATACCTATTGAAGGAGTCAAAAATATTTGGTAATTATTCACAAAAAAATAATATGAAAGGTGTTCAGACGCCACAAATCGCCGAAGAGACTATGACGGTTTTACCCTCTCATTTCAAATAAGTTTGATCCAAGGGCTTCATATGATTGAAATAGATCTAATACCTATTCAAGGACTCAAAAATATTTTGGTTATTATTCTCAACAAAATGATTTGAAAGGTGTTCGTACATCACAAATCGCCTAAGAGACTATGACGGTTTTACCCTTTGATTTGAATTGAGTTTGATCCTAGGGCTTCATATGATTGAAATATACCTAATATAAATTCAAGGACTCAAAATATTTGGTAACTATTCTCAACAAAATGATTTGAAAGGTGTTCATACAACACAAATCGCCTAAGAGACTATGACGGTTTTACCCTCTGATTTGAATTGAGTTTGATCCAAGGGCTTCATATGATTGAAATATACATAATATAAATTCAAGGACTCAAAAATATTTGGTAATTATTCACAACAAAATGATTTGAAAGGTCTTCATTCACCACAAATCGTTTAAAAGACTATGACGGTTTTACCCTTTGTTTTGAATTGAGTTAGGTCCAAGGGCTTCACATGCTTTAAATATATCTAATACCTATTCAAGGAGTCAAAAATATTTGGTAATTATTCACAAAAGAATTATTTGAAAGGTGTTCATACGCAACAAATTGACTAAGAGATTATGACGGTTTTACCCTTTGATTTAAAATAATTTTGATCAAAGTGCTTCATATGATTGAACTATATCTAATACCGATGCAAGGAGTCAAAAACATTTGGTAATTAAGCATAACAAATGATTTGAAAGGTGTTCATACACCACAAATCGCCTAAGAGACTATGACGGTTTTACCCTTTGATTTGAATTGAGTTTGATCCAAGGGCTTCATATGCTTTAAATAGATCTAATACCTATTCAAGGACTCAAAAATAATTTGGTAATTATTCTCAACAAAATGATTTGAAAGGTGTTCATACAACACAAATCGCCTAAGAGACTATGACGATTTTACCCTCTGATTTGAATTGAGTTTGATCCAAGGGCTTCATATGATTGAAATATACATAATATAAATTCAAGGACTAAAAAATATTTGGTAATTATTCACAACAAAATGATTTGAAAGGTCTTCATTCACCACAAACCGTTTAAAAGACTATGACGGTTTTACCCTTTGTTTTGAATTGAGTTTGATCCAAGGGCTTCACATACTTTAAATATATCTAATACCTATTCAAGGATTCAAAAAATATTTGGTAATTATTCACAAAAAAATAATTTAAAAGGTGTTCATACGCCACAAATCGCCGAAAAGACTATGACGGTTTACCCTTTGATTTCAAATAAGTTTGATCCAAGGGCTTCATATGATTGAAATATATCTAATACCTATTCAAGGAGTCAAAAATATTAGGTAATTAGTCACACCAAAATGATTTGCAAGGTCTTCATTTACCATAAATCGTTTAAAAGACTATGACGGTTTTACCCTTTGTTTTGAATTGAGTTTGATCCAAGGGCTTCACATGCTTTAAATATATATAATACCTATTCAAGGAGTCAAAAATATTTGGTAATTATTCACAAAAAAATAATTTGAAAGGTGTTCATACGCCACAAATCGCCGAAGAGACTATGACGGTTTTACCCTTTAATTTCAAATAAGTTTGATCCAAGGGCTTCATATGATTGAAATATATCTAATACCTATTCAAGGAGTCAAAAATATTTGGTAATTAAGCACAAAAAATGATTTTAAAGGTGTTAATACGCCACAAATTGACTAAGAGATTATGACGGTTTTACTCTTTGATTTAAAATAATTTTGATCAAAGTGCTTCATATGATTGAACTATATCTAATACCGATGCAAGGAGTCAAAAACATTTGGTAATTAAGCATAACAAATGATTTGAAAGGTGTTCATACACCACAAATCGCCTAAGAGACTATGACAGTTTTACCCTCTGATTTGAATTGAGTTTGAACCAAGGGCTTCATATGATTGAAATATACCTAATATAAATTCAAGGACTCAAATATATTTGGTAATTATTCACAACAAAATGATTTGAAAGGTCTTCATTCACCACAAATCGTTTAAAAGACTATGACGGTTTTACCCTTTGTTTTGAATTGAGTTTGATCCAAGGGCTTCATATGATTGAAATATACCTAATATAAATTCAAGGACTTAAAAATATTTGGTAATTATTCACAACAAAATGATTTGAAAGGTCTTCATTCACCACAAATCGTTTAAAAGACTATGACGGTTTTACCCTTTATTTTAAATTGACTTTGATCCAAGGGCTTCACATACTTTAAATATATCTAATACCTATTGAAGGAGTCAAAAATATTTGGTAATTATTCACAAAAAAATAATTTGAAAGGTGTTCATACGCCACAAATCGCCGAAGAGACTATGACGGTTTTACCCTTTGATTTCAAATAAGTTTGATCCAAGGGCTTCATATGATTGAAATATATCTAATACCTATTCAAGGAGTCAAAAATATTTGGAAATTAAGCACAAAAAATGATTTGAAAGGTGTTAATACACCACACATTGACTAAGAGATTATGACGGTTTTACCCTTTGATTTAAAATAATTTTGATCAAAGTGCTTCATATGATTGAAATATATCTAATACCGATTCAAGGACTCAAAAACATTTGGTAATTAAGCATAACAAATGATTTGAAAGGTGTTCATACACCATAAATGGCCTAAGAGACTATGACGGTTTTACAATTTGATTTGAATTGGGTTTGATCCAAGGGCTTCATATGCTTTAAGTATATCTGATACCTATTAAACGAGTCCGAAATATTTTGAAAATATTCACAACAAAATAATTTAAAAAGTGTTCATACAACACAAATCGCCCAAGAGACTATGACGGTTTTACACTTTAATTTGAAATGAGTTTGATGCAAGGGCTTCATGTTCTTTAAATAAATCTAATACCAATTCAAGGACTCAAAAATATTTGGTAATTATTCACACCGAAATGATTTGCAAGGTCTTCATTTACCACAAATCGTTTAAAAGACTATGACAGTTTTACCCTTTGTTTTGAATTGAGTTTGATCCAAGGGCTTCACATGCTTTAAATATATCTAATACCTATTCAAGGAGTCAAAAATATTTAGTAATTATTCAGAAAAATTAATTTAAAAGGTGTTCATACGCCACAAATCACCGAAGAGACTATGACGGTTTTACCCTTTAATTTGAAATACGTTTGGTCCAAGGGCTTCATATGATTGAAATATATCTAATACATATTCAAGGAGTCAAAAATATTTGGTAATTAAGCACAAAAACTGATTTGAAATGTGTTCATACACCACAAATCACCTAAACGACTATGACGGTTTTACCCTTTGATTTGAATTGAGTTTGATCCAAGGGCTTCATATGCTTTAAATAGATCTAATACCTATTCAAGGAATCAAAAATATTTTGGTAATTATTCTCAACAAAATGATTTGAAAGGTGTTCATACAACACAAATCGCCTAAGAGACTATGACGGTTTTACCCTCTGATTTGAATTGAGTTTGATCCAAGGGCTTCATATGATTGAAATATACCTAATATAAATTCAAGGACTTAAAAATATTTGGTAATTATTCACAACAAAATGATTTGAAAGGTCTTCATTCACCACAAATCGTTTAAAAGACTATGACGGTTTTACCCTTTGTTTTGAATTAACTTTGATCCAAGGGCTTCACATGCTTTAAATATATCTAATACCTATTGAAGGAGTCAAAAATATTTGGTAATTATTCACAAAAAAATAATATGAAAGGTGTTCAGACGCCACAAATCGCCGAAGAGACTATGACGGTTTTACCCTCTGATTTCAAATAAGTTTGATCCAAGGGCTTCATATGATTGAAATAGATCTAATACCTATTCAAGGACTCAAAAATATTTTGGTTATTATTCTCAACAAAATGATTTGAAAGGTGTTCGTACATCACAAATCGCCTAAGAGACTATGACGGTTTTACCCTCTGATTTGAATTGAGTTTGATCCTAGGGCTTCATATGATTGAAATATACCTAATATAAATTCAAGGACTCAAAATATTTGGTAACTATTCACAACAAAATGATTTGAAAGGTCTTCATTCACCACAAATCGTTTAAAAGACTACGACGGTTTTACGCTTTGTTTTGAATTGAGTTTGATCCAAGGGCTTCACATGATTTAAATATATCTAATACCTATTCAAGGAGTCAAAAATATTTGGTAATTATTCACAAATAATTAATTTGAAAGGTGTTCATACGCCACAAATCGCCGAAGAGACTATGACGGTTTTACCCTTTGATTTGAAATAAGTTTGGTCCAAGGGCTTCATATGATTGAAATATATCTAATAAATATGCAAGGAGTCAAAAATATTTGGTAATTAAGCACAAAAACTGATTTGAAATGTGTTCGTACACCACAAATCACCTAAGAGACTATGACGGTTTTACCCTTTGATTTGAATTGAGTTTGATCCAAGGGCTTCATATGCTTTAAATAGATCTAATACCTATTCAAGGACTCAAAAATATTTTGGTAATTATTCTCAACAAAATGATTTGAAAGGTGTTCATACAACACAAATCGGCTAAGAGACTATGACGGTTTTATCCTCTGATTTGAATTGAGTTTGATCCAAGGGCTTCATATGATTGAAATATACCTAATATAAATTCAAGGACTTAAAATATTTGGTAATTATTCCCAACAAAATGATTTGAAAGGTCTTCATTCACCACAAATCGTTTAAAAGACTACGACAGTTTTACCCTTTGTTTTGAATTGAGTTTGATCCAAGGGCTTCACATGCTTTAAATAAATCTAATACCTATTCAAGGAGTCAAAAATATTTGGTAATTATTCACAAAATAATAATTTGAAAGGTGTTCATACGCCACAAATCGCCGAAGAGACTATGACGGTTTTACCCTTTGATTTCAAATAATTTTGATCCAAGGGCTTCATATGATTGAAATATATCTAATACCTATTCAAGGAGTCAAAAAAATTTGGAAATTAAGAACAAAAAATGATTTGAAAGGTGTTCATACACCACACATTGACTAAGAGATTATGACGGTTTTACCCTTTGATTTAAAATAATTTTGATCAAAGTGCTTCATATGATTGAAATATATCTAATACCGATTCAAGGAGTCAAAAACATATGGTAATTAAGCATAACAAATGATTTGAAAGGTGTTCATACACCATAAATCGCCTAAGAGACTATGACGGTTTTACCCTTTGATTTGAATTGAGTTTGATCCAAGGGCTTCATATGCTTTAAGTATATCTGATACCTATTCAACGAGTCCGAAATATTTTGAAAATATTCACAATAAAATAATTTAAAAAGTGTTCATACAACACAAATCGCCCAAGAGACTATGACGGTTTTACACTTTAATTTGAAATGAGTTTGATGCAAGGGCTTCATGTTCTTTAAATAAATCTAATACCAATTCAAGGACTCAAAAATATTTGGTAATTATTCACACCAAAATGATTTGCAAGGTCTTCATTTACCACAAATCGTTTAAAAGACTATGACAGTTTTACCCTTTGTTTTGAATTGAGTTTGATCCAAGGGCTTCACATGCTTTAAATATATCTAATACCTATTCAAGGAGTCAAAAATATTTAGTAATTATTCAGAAAAAATTAATTTAAAAGGTGTTCATACGCCACAAATCTCCGAAGAGACTATGACGGTTTTACCCTTTAATTTGAAATACGTTTGGTCCAAGGGCTTCATATGATTGAAATATATCTAATACATATTCAAGGAGTAAAAAATATTTGTTAATTAAGCACAAAAACTGATTTGAAATGTGTTCATACACCACAAATCACCTAAGCGACTATGACGGTTTTACCCTTTGATTTGAATTGAGTTTGATCCAAGGGCTTCATATGCTTTAAATAGATCTAATACCTATTCAAGGAATCAAAAATATTTTGGTAATTATTCTCAACAAAATGATTTGAAAGGTGTTCATACAACACAAATCGCCTAAGAGACTATGACGGTTTTACCCTCTGATTTGAATTGAGTTTGATCCAAGGGCTTCATATGATTGAAATATACCTAATATAAATTCAAGGACTTAAAAATATTTGGTAATTATTCACAACAAAATGATTTGAAAGGTCTTCATTCACCACAAATCGTTTAAAAGACAATGACGGTTTTACCCTTTGTTTTGAATTAACTTTGATCCAAGGGCTTCACATGCTTTAAATATATCTAATACCTATTCAAGGAGTCAAAAATATTTGGTAATTATTCACAAAAAAATAATTTGAAAGGTGTTCATACGCCACAAATCGCCGAAGAGACTATGACGGTTTTACCCTCTGATTTCAAATAAGTTTGATCCAAGGGCTTCATATGATTGAAATAGATCTAATACCTATTCAAGGACCCAAAAATATTTTGGTTATTATTCTCAACAAAATGATTTGAAAGGTGTTCGTACATCACAAATCGCCTAAGAGACTATGACGGTTTTACCCTCTGATTTGAATTGAGTTTGATCCTAGGGCTTCATATGATTGAAATATACCTAATATAAATTCAAGGACTCAAAATATTTGGTAACTATTCACAACAAAATGATTTGAAAGGTCTTCATTCACCACAAATCGTTTAAAAGACTACGACGGTTTTACGCTTTGTTTTGAATTGAGTTTGATCCAAGGGCTTCACATGCTTTAAATATATCTAATACCTATTCAAGGAGTCAAAAATATTTGGTAATTATTCACAAATAATTAATTTGAAATGTGTTCATACGCCACAAATCGCCGAAGAGACTATGACGGTTTTACCCTTTGATTTGAAATAAGTTTGGTCCAAGGGCTTCATATGATTGAAATATATCTAATAAATATGCAAGGAGTCAAAAATATTTGGTAATTAAGCACAAAAACTGATTTGAAATGTGTTCGTACACCACAAATCACCTAAGAGACTATGACGGTTTTACCCTTTGATTTGAATTGAGTTTGATCCAAGGGCTTCATATGCTTTAAATAGATCTAATACCTATTCAAGGACTCAAAAATATTTTGGTAATTATTCTCAACAAAATGATTTGAAAGGTGTTCATACAACACAAATCGCCTAAGAGACTATGACGGTTTTATCCTCTGATTTGAATTGAGTTTGATCCAAGGGCTTCATATGATTGAAATATACCTAATATAAATTCAAGGACTTAAAATATTTGGTAATTATTCCCAACAAAATGATTTGAAAGGTCTTCATTCACCACAAATCGTTTAAAAGACTACGACGGTTTTACCCTTTGTTTTGAATTGAGTTTGATCCAAGGGCTTCACATGCTTTAAATAAATCTAATACCTATTCAAGGAGTCAAAAATATTTGGTAATTATTCACAAAATATTAATTTGAAATGTGTTCATACGCCACAAATCGCCGAAGAGACTATGACGGTTTTACCCTTTGATTTCAAATAATTTTGATCCAAGGGCTTCATATGATTGAAATATATCTAATACCCATTCAAGGAGTCAAAAAAATTTGGAAATTAAGAACAAAAACTGATTTGAAATGTGTTCGTACACCACAAATCACCTAAGAGACTATGACGGTTTTACCCTTTGATTTGAATTGAGTTTGATCCAAGGGCTTCATATGCTTTAAATAGATCTAATACCTATTCAAGGACTCAAAAATATTTTGGTAATTATTCTCAACAAAATGATTTGAAAGGTGTTCATACAACACAAATCGCCTAAGAGACTATGACGGTTTTATCCTCTGATTTGAATTGAGTTTGATCCAAGGGCTTCATATGATTGAAATATACCTAATATAAATTCAAGGACTTAAAATATTTGGTAATTATTCCCAACAAAATGATTTGAAAGGTCTTCATTCACCACAAATCGTTTAAAAGACTACGACAGTTTTACCCTTTGTTTTGAATTGAGTTTGATCCAAGGGCTTCACATGCTTTAAATAAATCTAATACCTATTCAAGGAGTCAAAAATATTTGGTAATTATTCACAAAATAATAATTTGAAAGGTGTTCATACGCCACAAATCGCCGAAGAGACTATGACGGTTTTACCCTTTGATTTCAAATAATTTTGATCCAAGGGCTTCATATGATTGAAATATATCTAATACCTATTCAAGGAGTCAAAAAAATTTGGAAATTAAGAACAAAAAATGATTTGAAAGGTGTTCATACACCACACATTGACTAAGAGATTATGACAGTTTTACCCTTTGATTTAAAATAATTTTGATCAAAGTGCTTCATATGATTTAAATATATCTAATACCGATTCAAGGAGTCAAAAACATATGGTAATTAAGCATAACAAATGATTTTAAAGGTGTTCATACACCATAAATCGCCTAAGAGACTATGACGGTTTTACCCTTTGATTTGAATTGAGTTTGATCCAAGGGCTACATATGCTTTAAGTATATCTGATACCTATTCAACGAGTCCGAAATATTTTGAAAATATTCACAACAAAATAATTTAAAAAGTGTTCATACAACACAAATCGCCCAAGAGACTATGACGGTTTTACACTTTAATTTGAAATGAGTTTGATGCAAGGGCTTCATATTATTTAAATAAATCTAATACCAATTCAAGGACTCAAAAATATTTGGTAATTATTCACACCAAAATGATTTGCAAGGTCTTCATTTACCACAAATCGTTTAAAAGACTATGACGGTTTTACCCTTTGTTTTGAATTGAGTTTGATCCAAGGGCTTCACATGCTTTAAATATATCTAATACCTATTCAAGGAGTCAAAAATATTTGGTAATTATTCAGAAAAAATTAATTTGAAAGGTGTTCATACGCCACAAATCGCCGAAGAGACTATGACGGTTTTACCCTTTGATTTCAAATAAGTTTGATCCAAGGGCTTCATATGATTGAAATAGATCTAATACCTATTCAAGGACTCAAAAATATTTTGGTTATTATTCTCAACAAAATGATTTGAAAGGTGTTCGTACATCACAAATCGCCTAAGAGACTATGACGGTTTTACCCTCTGATTTGAATTGAGTTTGATCCTAGGGCTTCATATGATTGAAATATACCTAATATAAATTCAAGGACTCAAAATATTTGGTAACTATTCACAACAAAATGATTTGAAAGGTCTTCATTCACCACAAATCGTTTAAAAGACTACGACGGTTTTACGCTTTGTTTTGAATTGAGTTTGATCCAAGGGCTTCACATGCTTTAAATATATCTAATACCTATTCAAGGAGTCAAAAATATTTGGTAATTATTCACAAATAATTAATTTGAAAGGTGTTCATACGCCACAAATCGTCGAAGAGACTATGACGGTTTTACCCTTTGATTTGAAATAAGTTTGGTCCAAGGGCTTCATATGATTGAAATATATCTAATAAATATGCAAGGAGTCAAAAATATTTGGTAATTAAGCACAAAAACTGATTTGAAATGTGTTCGTACACCACAAATCACCTAAGAGACTATGACGGTTTTACCCTTTGATTTGAATTGAGTTTGATCCAAGGGCTTCATATGATTTAAATAGATCTAATACCTATTCAAGGACTCAAAAATATTTTGGTAATTATTCTCAACAAAATGATTTGAAAGGTGTTCATACAACACAAATCGCCTAAGAGACTATGACGGTTTTATCCTCTGATTTGAATTGAGTTTGATCCAAGGGCTTCATATGATTGAAATATACCTAATATAAATTCAAGGACTTAAAATATTTGGTAATTATTCCCAACAAAATGATTTGAAAGGTCTTCATTCACCACAAATCGTTTAAAAGACTACGACAGTTTTACCCTTTGTTTTGAATTGAGTTTGATCCAAGGGCTTCACATGCTTTAAATAAATCTAATACCTATTCAAGGAGTCAAAAATATTTGGTAATTATTCACAAAATAATAATTTGAAAGGTGTTCATACGCCACAAATCGCAGAATAGACTATGACGGTTTTACCCTTTGATTTCAAATAAGTTTGATCCAAGGGCTTCATATGATTGAAATATATCTAATACCTATTCAAGGAGTCAAAAATATTTGGAAATGAAGAACAAAAAATGATTTGAAAGGTGTTCATACACCACACATTGACTAAGAGATTATGACGGTTTTACCCTTTGATTTAAAATAATTTTGATCAAAGTGCTTCAGATGATTGAAATATATCTAATACCGATTCAAGGAGTCAAAAACATATGGTAATTAAGCATAACAAATGATTTGAAAGGTGTTCATACACCATAAATCGCCTAAGAGACTATGACAATTTTACCCTTTGATTTGAATTGAGTTTGATCCAAGGGCTTCATATGCTTTAAGTATATCTGATACCTATTCAACGAGTCCGAAATATTTTGAAAATATTCACAACAAAATAATTTAAAAAGTGTTCATACAACACAAATCGCCCAAGAGACTATGACGGTTTTACACTTTAATTTGAAATGAGTTTGATGCAAGGGCTTCATATTATTTAAATAAATCTAATACCAATTCAAGGACTCAAAAATATTTGGTAATTATTCACACCAAAATGATTTGCAAGGTCTTCATTTACCACAAATCGTTTAAAAGACTATAACGGTTTTACCCTTTGTTTTGAATTGAGTTTGATCCAAGGGCTTCACATGCTTTAAATATATCTAATACCTATTCAAGGATTCAAAAATATTTGGTAATTATTCAGAAAAAATTAATTTGAAAGGTGTTCATACGCCACAAATCGCCGAAGAGACTATGACGGTTTTACCCTTTAATTTGAAATAAGTTTGGTCCAAGGGCTTCATATGATTGAAATATATCTAATACATATTCAAGGAGTCAAAAATATTTGGTAATTAAGCACAAAAACTGATTTGAAATGTGTTCATACACCACAAATCACCTAAGAGACTATGACGGTTTTACCCTTTGATTTGAATTGAGTTTGATCCAAGGGCTTCATATGCTTTAAATAGATCTAATACCTATTCAACGAATCGAAAATATTTTGGTAATTATTCTCAACAAAATGATTTGAAAGGTGTTCATACAACACAAATCGCCTAAGAGACTATAACGGTTTTACCCTCTGATTTGAATTGAGTTTGATCCAAGGGCTTCATATTATTTAAATAAATCTAATACCAATTCAAGGACTCAAAAATATTTGGTAATTATTCACAACAAAATGATTTGAAAGGTCTTCATTCACCACAAATCGTTTAAAAGACTATGACGGTTTTACCCTTTCTTTTGAATTGAGTTTGATCCAAGGGCTTCACATGCTTTAAATATATCTAATACCTATTGAAGGAGTCAAAAATATTTGGTAATTATTCACAAAAAAATAATTTGAAAGGTGTTCATACGCCACAAATCGCCGAAGAGACTATGACGGTTTTACCCTTTGATTTCAAATAAGTTTGATCCAAGGGCTTCATATGATTGAAATAGATCTAATACCTATTCAAGGACTCAAAAATATTTTGGTTATTATTCTCAACAAAATGATTTGAAAGGTGTTCGTACATCACAAATCGCCTAAGAGACTATGACGGTTTTATCCTCTGATTTGAATTGAGTTTGATCGAAGGGCTTCATATGATTGTAATATACCTAATATAAATTCAAGGACTTAAAATATTTGTTAATTATTCCCAACAAAATGATTTGAAAGGTCTTCATTCACCACAAATCGTTTAAAAGACTACGACAGTTTTACCCTTTGTTTTGAATGGAGTTTGATCCAAGGGCTTCACATGCTTTAAATATATCTAATACCTATTGAAGGAGTCAAAATATTTTGTAATTATTCACAAAAAATTAATTTGAAAGGTGTTCATACGCCACAAATCGCCGAAGAGACTATGACGGTTTTACCCTTTGATTTGAAATAAGTTTGGTCCAAGGGCTTCATATGATTGAAATATATCTAATAAATATGCAAGGAGTCAAAAATATTTGGTAATTAAGCACAAAAACTGATTTGAAATGTGTTCGTACACCACAAATCACCTAAGAGACTATGACGGTTTTACCCTTTGATTTCAAATAAGTTTGATCCAAGGGCTTCATATGATTGAAATAGATCTAATACCTATTCAAGGACTCAAAAATATTTTGGTTATTATTCTCAACAAAATGATTTGAAAGGTGTTCGTACATCACAAATCGCCTAAGAGACTATGACGGTTTTACCCTCTGATTTGAATTGAGTTTGATCCTAGGGCTTCATATGATTGAAATATACCTAATATAAATTCAAGGACTCAAAATATTTGGTAACTATTCACAACAAAATGATTTGAAAGGTCTTCATTCACCACAAATCGTTTAAAAGACTACGACGGTTTTACGCTTTGTTTTGAATTGAGTTTGATCCAAGGGCTTCACATGCTTTAAATATATCTAATACCTATTCAAGGAGTCAAAAATATTTGGTAATTATTCACAAATAATTAATTTGAAAGGTGTTCATACGCCACAAATCGTCGAAGAGACTATGACGGTTTTACCCTTTGATTTGAAATAAGTTTGGTCCAAGGGCTTCATATGATTGAAATATATCTAATAAATATGCAAGGAGTCAAAAATATTTGGTAATTAAGCACAAAAACTGATTTGAAATGTGTTCGTACACCACAAATCACCTAAGAGACTATGACGGTTTTACCCTTTGATTTGAATTGAGTTTGATCCAAGGGCTTCATATGATTTAAATAGATCTAATACCTATTCAAGGACTCAAAAATATTTTGGTAATTATTCTCAACAAAATGATTTGAAAGGTGTTCATACAACACAAATCGCCTAAGAGACTATGACGGTTTTATCCTCTGATTTGAATTGAGTTTGATCCAAGGGCTTCATATGATTGAAATATACCTAATATAAATTCAAGGACTTAAAATATTTGGTAATTATTCCCAACAAAATGATTTGAAAGGTCTTCATTCACCACAAATCGTTTAAAAGACTACGACAGTTTTACCCTTTGTTTTGAATTGAGTTTGATCCAAGGGCTTCACATGCTTTAAATAAATCTAATACCTATTCAAGGAGTCAAAAATATTTGGTAATTATTCACAAAATAATAATTTGAAAGGTGTTCATACGCCACAAATCGCAGAATAGACTATGACGGTTTTACCCTTTGATTTCAAATAAGTTTGATCCAAGGGCTTCATATGATTGAAATATATCTAATACCTATTCAAGGAGTCAAAAATATTTGGAAATGAAGAACAAAAAATGATTTGAAAGGTGTTCATACACCACACATTGACTAAGAGATTATGACGGTTTTACCCTTTGATTTAAAATAATTTTGATCAAAGTGCTTCAGATGATTGAAATATATCTAATACCGATTCAAGGAGTCAAAAACATATGGTAATTAAGCATAACAAATGATTTGAAAGGTGTTCATACACCATAAATCGCCTAAGAGACTATGACAATTTTACCCTTTGATTTGAATTGAGTTTGATCCAAGGGCTTCATATGCTTTAAGTATATCTGATACCTATTCAACGAGTCCGAAATATTTTGAAAATATTCACAACAAAATAATTTAAAAAGTGTTCATACAACACAAATCGCCCAAGAGACTATGACGGTTTTACACTTTAATTTGAAATGAGTTTGATGCAAGGGCTTCATATTATTTAAATAAATCTAATACCAATTCAAGGACTCAAAAATATTTGGTAATTATTCACACCAAAATGATTTGCAAGGTCTTCATTTACCACAAATCGTTTAAAAGACTATAACGGTTTTACCCTTTGTTTTGAATTGAGTTTGATCCAAGGGCTTCACATGCTTTAAATATATCTAATACCTATTCAAGGATTCAAAAATATTTGGTAATTATTCAGAAAAAATTAATTTGAAAGGTGTTCATACGCCACAAATCGCCGAAGAGACTATGACGGTTTTACCCTTTAATTTGAAATAAGTTTGGTCCAAGGGCTTCATATGATTGAAATATATCTAATACATATTCAAGGAGTCAAAAATATTTGGTAATTAAGCACAAAAACTGATTTGAAATGTGTTCATACACCACAAATCACCTAAGAGACTATGACGGTTTTACCCTTTGATTTGAATTGAGTTTGATCCAAGGGCTTCATATGCTTTAAATAGATCTAATACCTATTCAACGAATCGAAAATATTTTGGTAATTATTCTCAACAAAATGATTTGAAAGGTGTTCATACAACACAAATCGCCTAAGAGACTATAACGGTTTTACCCTCTGATTTGAATTGAGTTTGATCCAAGGGCTTCATATTATTTAAATAAATCTAATACCAATTCAAGGACTCAAAAATATTTGGTAATTATTCACAACAAAATGATTTGAAAGGTCTTCATTCACCACAAATCGTTTAAAAGACTATGACGGTTTTACCCTTTCTTTTGAATTGAGTTTGATCCAAGGGCTTCACATGCTTTAAATATATCTAATACCTATTGAAGGAGTCAAAAATATTTGGTAATTATTCACAAAAAAATAATTTGAAAGGTGTTCATACGCCACAAATCGCCGAAGAGACTATGACGGTTTTACCCTTTGATTTCAAATAAGTTTGATCCAAGGGCTTCATATGATTGAAATAGATCTAATACCTATTCAAGGACTCAAAAATATTTTGGTTATTATTCTCAACAAAATGATTTGAAAGGTGTTCGTACATCACAAATCGCCTAAGAGACTATGACGGTTTTATCCTCTGATTTGAATTGAGTTTGATCGAAGGGCTTCATATGATTGTAATATACCTAATATAAATTCAAGGACTTAAAATATTTGTTAATTATTCCCAACAAAATGATTTGAAAGGTCTTCATTCACCACAAATCGTTTAAAAGACTACGACAGTTTTACCCTTTGTTTTGAATGGAGTTTGATCCAAGGGCTTCACATGCTTTAAATATATCTAATACCTATTGAAGGAGTCAAAATATTTTGTAATTATTCACAAAAAATTAATTTGAAAGGTGTTCATACGCCACAAATCGCCGAAGAGACTATGACGGTTTTACCCTTTGATTTGAAATAAGTTTGGTCCAAGGGCTTCATATGATTGAAATATATCTAATAAATATGCAAGGAGTCAAAAATATTTGGTAATTAAGCACAAAAACTGATTTGAAATGTGTTCGTACACCACAAATCACCTAAGAGACTATGACGGTTTTACCCTTTGATTTGAATTGAGTTTGATCCAAGGGCTTCATATGCTTTAAATAGATCTAATACCTATTCAAGGACTCAAAAATATTTTGGTAATTATTCTCAACAAAATGATTTGAAAGGTGTTCATACAACACAAATCGCCTAAGAGACTATGACGGTTTTATCCTCTGATTTGAATTGAGTTTGATCCAAGGGCTTCATATGATTGAAATATACCTAATATAAATTCAAGGACTTAAAATATTTGTTAATTATTCCCAACAAAATGATTTGAAAGGTCTTCATTCACCACAAATCGTTTAAAAGACTACGACAGTTTTACCCTTTGTTTTAAATTGAGTTTGATCCAAGGGCTTCACATGCTTTAAATATATCGAATACCTATTCAAGGAGTCAAAAATTTTTGGTAATTATTCACAAAAAAAAATTTTGAAAGGTGTTCATACGCCACAAATCGCCGAAGAGACTATGACAGTTTTACCCTTTGATTTCAAATAAGTTTGATCCAAGGGCTTCATATGATTGAAATATATCTAATACCTATTCAAGGAGTCAAAAATATTTGGTAATTAAGCACAAAAAATGATTTGAAAGATGTTCATACACCACAAATTGACTAAGAGATTATGACGGTTTTACCCTTTGATTTAAAATAATTTTGATCAAAGAGCTTCATATGATTGAAATATATCTAATACCGATTCAAGGAGTCAAAAACATTTGGTAATTAAGCATAACAATTGATTTGAAAGGTGTTCATACACCATAAATCGCCTAAGAGACTATGACAATTTTACCCTTTGATTTGAATTGAGTTTGATCCAAGGGCTTCATATGCTTTAAGTATATCTGATACCTATTCAACGAGTCCGAAATATTTTGAAAATATTCACAACAAAATAATTTAAAAAGTGTTCATACAACACAAATCGCCCAAGAGACTATGACGGTTTTACACTTTAATTTGAAATGAGTTTGATGCAAGGGCTTCATATTCTTTAAATAAATCTAATACCAATTCAAGGACTCAAAAATATTTGGTAATTATTCACACCAAAATGATTTGCGAGGTCTTCATTTACCACAAATCGTTTAAAAGACTATGACGGTTTTACCCTTTGTTTTGAATTGAGTTTGATCCAAGGGCTTCACATGCTTTAAATATATCTAATACCTATTCAAGGAGTCAAAAATATTTGGTAATTATTCACAAAAAATTAATTTGAAAGGTGTTCATATGCCACAAATCGCCGAAGAGACTACGATGGTGTTACCCTTTGATTTAAAATACGTTTGGTCCAAGGGCTTCATATGATTGAAATATATCTAATACATATTCAAGGAGTCAAAAATATTTGGTAGTTAAGCACAAAAACTGATTTGAAATGTGTTCATATACCACAAATCACCTAAGAGACTATGACGGTTTTACCCTTTGATTTGAATTGAGTTTGATCCAATGACTTCATATGCTTTAAATAGATCTAAGACCTATTCAAGGACTCAAAATATTTTTGTAATTATTCTCAACAAAATGATTTGAAAGGTGTTCATACAACACAAATCGTCTAAGAGACTATGACGATTTTACCCTCTGATTTGAATTGAGTTTGATCCAACGGATTCATATGATTGAAATATACCTAATATAAATTCAAGGACTCAAAAATATTTGGTAATTATTTACAACAAAATGATTTGAAAGGTCTTCATTCACCACAAATCGTTTAAAAGACTACGACGGTTTTACCCTTTGTTTTGAATTGAGTTTGATCCAAGGGCTTCACATGCTTTAAATATATCTAATACCTATTCAAGGAGTCAAAAATATTTCGTAATTATTCACAAAAAAATAATTTGAAAGGTGTTCATACGCCACAAATCGCCGAAGAGACTATGACGGTTTTACCCTTTGATTTCAAATAAGTTTGATCCAAGGGCTTCATATGATTGAAATAGATCTAATACCTATTCAAGGACTCAAAAATATTTTGGTAATTATTCTCAACAAAATGATTTGAAAGGTGTTCATACAACACAAATTGCCTAAGAGACTATGACGGTTTTACCCTCTGATTTGAATTGAGTTTGATCCTAGGGCTTCATATGATTGAAATATACCTAATATAAATTCAAGAACTCAAAAATATTTGGTAATTATTCACAACAAAATGATTTCAAAGGTCTTCATTCACCACAAATCGTTTAAAAGACTACGACGGTTTTACCCTTTGTTTTGAATTGAGTTTGATCCAAGGGCTTCACATGCTTTAAATATATCTAAAACCTATTCAAGGAGTCAAAAATATTTGGTAATTATTCGCAAAAAAATAATTTTAAAGGTGTTCATACGCCACAAATCGCCGAAGAGACTATGACAGTTTTACCCTTTGATTTCAAATAAGTTTGATCCATGGGCTTCATATGATTGAAATATATCTAATACCTATTCAAGGAGTCAAAAATATTTGGTAATTAAGCACAAAAAATGATTTGAAAGGTGTTCATACACCACAAATTGACTAAGAGATTATGACGGTTTTACCCTTTGATTTAAAATACTTATGATCAAAGTGCTTCATATGATTGAAATATATCTAATACCGATTCAAGGAGTCAAAAACATTTGGTAATTAAGCATAACAAATGATTTGAAAGGTGTTCATACACCATAAATCGCCTAAGAGACTATGACGGTTTTACCCTTTGATTTGAATTGAGTTTGATCCAAGGGCTTCATATGCTTTAAGTATATCTGATACCTATTCAACGAGTCCGAAATATTTTGTAAATATTCACAACAAAATAATTTGAAAAGTGTTCATACAACACAAATCGCCTTAGAGACTATGACGGTTTTACACTTTAATTTGTAATGAGTTTGACGCAAGGGCTTCATATTCTTTAAATAAATCTAATACCAATTCAAGGACTCAAAAAAATTTGGTAATTATTCACACCAAAATGATTTGCAAGGTCTTTATTTACCACAAATCGTTTAAAAGACTATGACGGTTTTACCCTTTGTTTTGAATTGAGTTTTATCCAAGAGCTTCACATGCTTTAGATATGCATAATACCTATTCAAGGAGTCAAAAATATTTGGTAATTATTCACATAAAATTAATTTGAAAGGTGTTCATACGCCACAAATCGCCGAAGAGACTATGACGGTTTTAGCCTTTGATTTGAAATAAGTTTGGTCCAAGGACTTCATATGATTGAAATATATACATATTCAAGGAGTCAAAAATATTTGGTAATTAAGCACAAAATTTGATTTGAAATGTGTTCATACACCACAAATCACCTAAGAGACTATGACGGTTTTACCCTTTGATTTGAATTGAGTTTGATCCAAGGGCTTCATATGCTTTAAATAGATCTAATACCTATTCCAGGACTCAAAAATATTTTGGTAATTATTCTCAACAAAATGATTTGAAAGGTGTTAATACAACACAAATCGCCTAAGAGACTATGACAGTTTTACCCTCTGATTTGAATTGAGTTTGATCCAAGGGCTTCATATGATTGAAATATACCTAATATAAATTCAAGGACTTAAAATATTTGGTAATTATTCCCAACAAAATGATTTGAAAGGTCTTCATTCACCACAAATCGTTTAAAAGACTACGACAGTTTTACCCTTTGTTTTGAATTGAGTTTGATCCAAGGGCTTCACATGCTTTAAATAAATCTAATACCTATTCAAGGAGTCAAAAATATTTGGTAATTATTCACAAAATAATAATTTGAAAGGTGTTCATACGCCACAAATCGCCGAAGAGACTATGACGGTTTTACCCTTTGATTTCAAATAATTTTGATCCAAGGGCTTCATATGATTGAAATATATCTAATACCTATTCAAGGAGTCAAAAAAATTTGGAAATTAAGAACAAAAAATGATTTGAAAGGTGTTCATACACCACACATTGACTAAGAGATTATGACGGTTTTACCCTTTGATTTAAAATAATTTTGATCAAAGTGCTTCATATGATTGAAATATATCTAATACCGATTCAAGGAGTCAAAAACATATGGTAATTAAGCATAACAAATGATTTGAAAGGTGTTCATACACCATAAATCGCCTAAGAGACTATGACGGTTTTACCCTTTGATTTGAATTGAGTTTGATCCAAGGGCTTCATATGCTTTAAGTATATCTGATACCTATTCAACGAGTCCGAAATATTTTGTAAATATTCACAACAAAATAATTTGAAAAGTGTTTATACAACACAAATCGCCCAAGAGACTATGACAGTTTTACATTTTAATTTGAAATGAGTTTGATGCAAGGGCTTCATATTCTTTAAATAAATCTAATACCAATTCAAGGACTCAAAAATATTTGGTAATTATTCACACCAAAATGATTTGCAAGGTCTTCATTTACCACAAATCGTTTAACAGACTATGACGGTTTTACCCTTTGTTTTGAATTGAGTTTGATCCAAGGTCTTCACATGCTTTAAATATATATAATACCTATTCAAGGAGTCAAATATATTTGGTAATTATTCACAAAAAAATAATTTGAAAGGTGTTCATACGCCACAAATCGCCGAAGAGACTATGAAGGTTTTGCCCTTTGATTTCAAATAAGTTTGATCCAAGGGCTTCATATGATTGAAATATATCTAATACCTATTCAAGGAGTCAAAAATATTTGGTAATTAAGCACAAAAAATGATTTGAAAGGTGTTCATACACCACAAATTGACTAAGAGATTATGACGGTTTTACCCTTTGATTTAAAATAATTTTGATCAAAGTGCTTCATATGATTGAAATATATCTAATACCGATACAAGGAGTCAAAAACATTTGGTAATTAAGCACAACAAATGATTTGAAAGGTGTTCATACACCATAAATCGCCTAAGAGACTATGACGGTTTTACCCTTTGATTTGAATTGAGTTTGATCCAAGGGCTTCCTATGCTTTAAGTATATCTAATACCTATTCAACGAGTCCGAAATATTTTGTAAATATTCACAACAAAATAATTTGAAAAGTGTTCATACAGCACAAATCGCCCAAGAGACTATGACGGTTTTACCCTTTAATTTGAAATGAGTTTGATGCAAGGGCTTCATATTCTTTAAATAAATCTAATACCAATTCATGGACTCAAAAATATTTGGTAATTATTCACACCAAAATGATTTGCAAGGTCTTCATTTACCACAAATCGTTTAAAAGACTATGACGGTTTTACCCTTTGTTTTGAATTGAGTTTGATCCAAGGGCTTCACATGCTTTAAATATATCTAATACCTATTCAAGGAGTCAAAAATATTTGGTAATTATTCTCAAAAAAATAATTTGAAAGGTGTTCATACGCCACAAATCGCAGAAGAGACTATGACGGTTTTACCCTTTGATTTGAAATAAGTTGGGTCCAAGGGCTTCATATGATGAAATATATCTAATACATATTCAAGGAGTAAAAATTATTTTGTAATTAAGCACAAAAAGTGATTTGAAATGTGTTCTTACACCATAAATCACCTAAGAGACTATGACAGTTTTACACTTTGATTTGAATTGAGTTTGATCCAAGGGAATAATATGCTTTATATAGATCTAATACCTATTCAAGGACTCAAAAATGTTTTGGTAATTATTCAAAACAAAATGATTTGAAAGGTGTTCATACAACACAAATCGCCTAAGAGACTATGACGGTTTTACCCTCTGATTTGAATTGAGTTTGATCCAAGTTCTTCATATGATTGAAATATATCTAATACCTATTCAAGGTGTCAAATATATTCTGTAAGCACAAAAAAAGATTTGAAAGGTGTTCATACACCACAAATTGCCTCAGAGACTATGACGGTTTTACCCTTTGATTTGAATTAAGTTTGATCCAAGGGCTTTATATGGTTTAAGTATATCTGATACCTATTAAACGAGTCCGAAGTATTTTGTAAATATTCACAACAAAATAATTTGAAAAGTGTTCATACAGCACAAATCGCCCAAGAGACTATGACGGTTTTACCCTTTAATTTGAAATGAGTTTGATCCAAGGGCTTCATATTCTTTAAATATATCTAATACCTATTCAAGGACTCAAAAATATTTGGTAATTATTCACAACAAAATGATTTAAAAGTTGTTCGATCACCACAAATCGTCTAAAAAACTATTACGGTTTTACCCTTTGTTTTGAATTGAGTTTAATCCAAGGGCTTCATATGCTATAAATATATCTAATACCTATTCAAGGAGTGAAAAATATTTGGTAATTATTCACAAAAAAATAATTTGAAAGGTGTTCATACGCGACAAATCGCCGAAGAGACTATGACGGTTTTACCCTTTGATTTCAAATAAGTTTGATCAAAGGGATTCATATGATTGAAATATATCTAATACCTATTCACGGAGTCAAAAATATTTTGTAATTAAGCACAAAAAATTATTTAAAAGGTGTTCATACACCACAAATTGCCGAAGAGATTATGACGGTTTTACCCTTTTATTTAAAATAATTTTGATCAAAATGCTTCATATGATTGAAATATATCTAATACCGATTCAAGGAGTCAAAATTATTTGGTAATTAAGCACAACAAATGATTTGAAAGGTGTTCATACACCATAAATCGCCTAAAAGGCTATGACGGTTTTACCCTTTGATTTGAATTGAGTTTGATCCAAGGGCTTCCTATGCTTTAAGTATATCTAATACCTATTCAACGAGTCCGAAATATTTTGTAAATATTCACAACAAAATAATTTGAAAAGTGTTCATACAGCACAAATCGCCCAAGAGACTATGACGGTTTTACCCTTTAATTTGAAATGAGTTTGATCCAAGGGCTTCATATTCTTTAAATAAATTTAATACCTATTCAAGGACTCAAAAATATTTGGTAATTATTCACAACAAAATAATTTGAGAGGTCTTCATTCACCACAAATCGTTTAAAAGACTATGACTGTTTTACCCTTTGTTTTGAATTGAGTTTGACCCAAGGGCTTCACATGCTTTAAATATATCTAATACCTATTCAAGAGGTCAAAAATATTTGCTAATTATTCACAAAAAAATAATTTGAAAGGTGTTCAAACGCCACAAATCGCCGAAGAGACTATGACAGTTTTACCCTTTGATTTCAAATAAGTTTGATCTAAGGGCTTCATATGATTGAAATATATCTAATACTTATTGAAGGAGTCAAAAATCTTTGGTAATTAAGCATAAAAAATGATTTGAAAGGTGTTCATACACCACAAATTGCCTAAGAGATTATGAAGGTTTTACCCTTTGATTTAAAATAATTTTAATCAAAGTGCTTCATATGATTGAAATATATCTAATACTGATTCAAGGAGTCAAAAATATTTGGTAATTAAGCACAACAAATGATTTGAAAGGTGTTCATTGATAGGTTCTAGTCGTATCACCAATTCAAAGAGAAACCTACAGACCTCTAACTAAGATTGTCAGTGGAAGCTGGGTCGAATCCACAGGGAGACAGAGTTTCTAAATTAATATTCAACCAATTCAGCTACTCCAGATGAAATTAGGGAAGAAATAATTAAACTAAAGAATAGACTACAGAATACGGAATAAATCGAGGATTAAACTATGGAATTAATGTCTAGGGTACTAGGTCGGTCCACCATGCTTATACCAATCAAACAAGGTTAACAACTATCAAAACCTAAGTCAAGAGTCGGGGGATTAGAGCCTATGTTGAGCTATGGTTAAGACTCAACGCTCATAGTTCAACATACGCCACATGTTCACTAACGTAATCAGAACTACTGACGTGTCCTAGGCCTCTAGTCGTAAGACGAATCTGTGCAAACAACTATTAACCACAAGCAACCAACGAAACTGCGCAATAATGTTAATTACTCAATAAAGAACAAACCACATCACAATCACCCTAATCAAGCCCTAGAAATCAATAAGAGTCTAAATCACAATCATGGTATAAACATGGCTTTCCTATCTAACACCCTAGAAAGAGACTACTCACTCATGATCGAATTAACAACGACAAAACTAATATGTAACCCTAACAATTGCATCATGAACGATTTAATAAATAAATTAAGCAATAAAGAATAACAAAAGAGATTAGGATAGGAAAGAGTACCAATTGACGGAAAACAGGAACTTTTATTGAAATCGAAATAGGTTTGATCACCTCTAAATTAATCTAAAGTGTTTAAACTAGACTAAGAACAATGAGAAATAAACTAGAGTCTAAAGCAGTAAAAAGATGAATAATAGATGTCTCTAAAACAATGAGGAAAAAGGTATTTATAATACCCCTCAAGTCTAAATAAAACGGAAATTAAAAATTCGAAGTCCGCGTAAAAGGGTGCCAGACCCGATCGGGCCGAGGCATGCACTCGATCGGGTCAAACACCAAAAGCCTTCTTTGTTTCTCGTGGTCTCTGGCGCAGCAGCCCAGCACTAAGGATGACATCTGCGGCCCACCCGATCGGGCCTGGTGCGTTTTTTGCCCAACAGGCTCACCTTGATACCAGCTTCACAATGAGACCTATCAGCCTCCAACTCGATCGGGTCGGGAGTATTACGCCCGATCGGGTCTGGTGCATGTTGCTCGCCCGATGGGATCGGGCACGCCTTGCCCGATGGTGTCCGCGACTTTCATACCCGATCATAAATACTTCGCCCGATCGAGCCATTTCTGCCCGATCAGTGCACGGAGACTTCCTTTTTGCCTCTTTTGGCTCTCTAATCTTCACGTTTAGGGGTCTTGGGACCTCCTAAACTACCCATAAAGCTCGTGAGTCATCCTACGTGCCTCGTAACATCTCGTAAAGCCGTGGTTGCTTCCAAATGATTCAGGAATAGGGAGAAAACTCCCTAAAACCTGCAATTCAACACTAAAACACAAAACCACAACTATATACGATAGTTAGCACAAAATAGCTCCCAAGAGCTCCAATGACGCACAAATTAGCTTGTAAATAAGGGAGAAAAGATTATATAAATACGTGATATCAAACTCCCCCAAGCTAAACCTTTGCTTGTCCTCAAGCAAACAGAACATGAACATGGAATAGATTGCCTCACCCCATAGATAAAAAGCAATTCAAAGCTCAATACATTTTCAAGACTAAGAATCGTTCAAGCAGGCATAATTCAAGTTTGGCTAATCAAATCCATCCAACCACCAATCATTCAAGCAATTTATCAAATTCAAGCATCCACAAAGCATACAAGTCCTGAAAAGGCTCTCAAAAGGGTGTCACTCCTCTCTAATTTGTGGCAGGCAAAGAATATGCCCGAACACTCACCAACCCGACCATAAATACCCTTCCCACTCACACTCTCATGTGTTTAAGAAGGTTCGATGACGCTCATCCTAGTCAAGTCGACTCAATTAGCAGAAATACTCTTTAACTTTGACAAACTGACTAGAAATCAATCAAATGAACAATTCAGACACAAACTCAAGAGGACTTTATAGGGTTGTAATGGGGCTTAGGTGAGAGGTAGGGGATACTTTTGGGTAATGTGGTGGAAAAACCAAGAAAGGGGGAGCATAAATCATTCAAACAAGGCCTAAGATGGCCTACACAACTCCCAACAATCACCGTAAAACCATGCAAAGTAACCCAACTCTCATAAATCAATGAAAAGCTCATAACAAACCCAATTTTCTAGCAATGGAGCGAATATTCCTTTATGAACGACGTGAATTAAAGAAGTAAAATTCTTTTGAGTTTCCATTTCATTTTTCTTTCATTTTTCTGAACTTCATTCACGTAACTCTAAACTTGCTTTTTCTTTTCTTTTTCCCACTCTCAAACCACAGCAAATACACTTTTAAATTCCTCAAAAACCAAACTAAACCAACAAACCAATCTCAAACTCAACCCATACAAAAGCTCCCCCAAGCTAGGCTTGGAATAAGATCAAGTGAAGGCTTTGGGGTCATAATAGGGGTTTAAGTAACACGAAACAAGTCATTAGGCTCAGGGGGGCTAAGGAGGATAAAAGTATATCAAAAATTCACTCTGAAGCTCAAGAATAAGACAAAAAAACGCCTCTATCACAGCAAATGCTACAAGTCATCTAAAATCAGACAAGTACGAAGTCAAAGTCAAGATCAATCCACTAAAGAGGAACTAACACACAAGAATAGACTGGATAATAATATGAATCCAATAGGCTACAAAGAGGCCTCACAGTCTAACCAATTCAGGTATGCAGCACAAAGTGGTCTAATATAATCCGAAAATGCTCGAAATCATAGCAATCAAACATCAAATCATAGCCTCAAGATCAGAAATGCCCAGCTATCCAGAAAACAAAGTCAAATCATTTTCAAATAGAGCACAGCAAGGGGCACAGGGAGGCAACTAAACCAGTCATGGGAACCATATTGTTTTTGATTTTTTTCAGTATTTTTGAAAGCAGTAAATCTATCCTAGAAAGCAGTAAAAGAGATAGGGAATACAAACAGAACTCCTCCCCCAAGCTGAACTTGGCAGTGTCCTCAATGCCAAAAGGTGATAAGGACTATGCTAAGAGGAAAAACAATGTTAGTGCCCTCACTCTGGCTCACAAAAAGAAAAAAAATAAAAAGAAAAGGAAAAGGGAAAGAAAAATACGAGTTGCCTCTCGCACAGTGCTGGTTTATAAAGGTCCCGCACGACCATAATCCTCCCTCTCTCAAATAGGAGGGGCTTGGCAGTGAGTGCCACCCTCATCAAACATCTTTCTCCTCCAAATGTTCTTGACAATGCCTCCAGATGGTGAGGCAACCTTAGGTGGAATTGGAACCTTCTCCACACCTACTTTATCCAGAACCTCATCCTTGCAACAAGATTGTTCAAGCATAGGTGCCTTAACAGCATTGGTTAGTTTAAAAATCACTTTATCGTCACCAACACTCAGAGTTAAAGACCCAGACTTGACATCAATGACAGCACCAGCAGTACACAAAAACGGCCTACCCAAGATCATAGGAATCTGGGCATCCTCATCCATATCTAACACCACAAAATCAACAGGAATATAGAATTTCCCTACCCTAACAGGAACGTCCTCTAAAACACCTAGAGGGTATTTTATAGAACGATCCGCCATCTGTAAAGTGATTTGTGTGCATTTAAGGGCTCCCATGTTCAGTTTCTTATAAACAGACAATGGCATAACAGAAACAGAAGCACCTAAATCACACAAAGCCTTATCAATAAAAATAAGTCCAAGATGGCAGGGTATAGAAAAACTACCAGGATCTTTTAACTTTGGTGGGGTTTTATTTTGAATAAAAGCACTACACTCTTCAGTAAGAGCGACACATACTACGCCACCAAAGTCTCTTTTCTTAGTGATCATGTCTTTCAGAAATTTGGCATAAACAGGCACTTGGGTGATTAAATCTGTGAATGGAATTGTTACCTCAAGGTTCTTGACCATAGCCAAGAACTTACCAAATTGCTGATCGACCTTAGATTGTTGCATCCTGTGAGGAAAAGGTAGGCTTGGTGTAAAAGGCGTTTCAGAAACCTTCTCCTTTTTCTTCCCTGTCTGTTCAGCTTCTACAGACAAATCGACTTCAGACGTCGAATTTTTCCTTTTTCCTTCCTCTACCACCCTCTTCTTCCCTGCAGTCGAGGTAACCTCATCAATGGGCACTGGAGGAGCATCATAAGCTATGCCACTACGAAGAGTGATGGCATTCACATGTTCTCTCTGAACGGGTTGCCCTGACAATTGTCCCTGCTGCCTCTGTGCCTTAGTTTCTGCCAATTGAGCAACTTGAGCCTCGAGAAGTTGGATGTGCTTCTCTTGGGCCCTCCTTGCTTCCTCTTGGGCCCTCCGTGTTTCCTCATTTGCATTTTGCATAGACAATATCAGTTTCATCAATTCAGAATTGCTAGGCTCTTGTGGGTTGTTGTTTTGTGGAGGTGGGGTGTGGAAATTTTGTGGAATTTGGAAGTTATTGGGATGATGGAAGTTTTGTGAAGGGGGTCTTTGAAAATTTTGTGGGGCTTGGTAGTAAGAGGGTTTAGAATGGTTTTGGTAGCTATGTGGAGGTTGGAAATTTTGTGGTCTCTGTTGGAAGGCATTTGCTTGCTCCATCTGAAGTTGACTGAACTGACAGTCATGCCCAAAGTGACCCTGAACACCACATACCTCGCAGTAAGATGAGGTAATGGGTGCTATGGCAGACATAGCATTAATGCTCAAAGGAGGTGTTGCCGAGGAAGAGGAATTGAAGGTGTTAATCTGTTGACTCAGCTTCGCCATCTACGAAGTCAATAATGTAATGGCATCTACCTCCAGTACCTTCCTCGTGAGGCTTCGGGAAGTGGAATGATCATTGGCTGCGAGGTTTGATAGAAACTCGTAGCCTACATCCACTTCCTTATCCAGAAAAACTCCTGCTGCAGACGAATCAACAATACTCTTCGTCTGATGCTGCAGACCATTGTAGAATGTCTGCGTCAAGAACCATTTGTCCATGTTGTGGTGTGGACACTCTCTCTGTAAATCCCTAAACCTAGCCCACGCTTCCCGTAATGTTTCATCAGGCTCTTGGGTAAACGTGGCTAGTTTATTTCTGATTTCTGCTGTTTTAGTAGGTGGGTAATACTCTCTCAGAAATGCAGTAGAAATCTCACTCCATTCAGTTTCCTTCACATCGTTCAACCACTTATGGGCTCTATCTCTCAATGAAAACTCGAATAACATGACTTTGAGTTGATCTGGAGTGACACCGGCATGTTTAACGGTTCGACAAAGTTGTTGAAACCGTTGCAGATGATTTGCCGGATCTTCAGTAGGATGCCCACCAAACTGATTTTGCTGGACCATGCTGATAAGTCCAGGCTTGATTTCGAATTTTGCTGCGGCAATGGTGGGCATAGTAGGTCCAGTGGAGAGACCATCTGGGTTGGGCACCCCATATGACTTCAGTGACTTTGACATGACTGAATTCAAGTTGTCTGTTCCATAGGTGTTCAGCTGAACATACTGCTTTTCTTTCTGCTTTATCTTTCGGATCCGCCTGACTGTCCTAGTAAGATCGGGGTCCGCTGGAATGGGGAAACCGTTTCTTTGAGACCTGGGCATTCAAAGAAACAAAAAGCAGCAGTAAAACGTACCTCAATTGGAACAATAAAGTCCCAAAGAGGTACAGAGAAGTAGACCAAATAATCAAATAAAAACTTGGAAAACTAGCCGTCTCCCCGGCAACGGCGCCAAAATTTGATAGGTTCTAGTCGTATTATTTATTCAAAGATAAACCTATTGTCTTCTAACTAAGGTAGTCAGTGGAAGCAGGGTCGAATCCGCAGGGAGACAGAGTTTCTAAATTAAAATCCAAATAACTAGCTACTTCAGATGATAATAGGGAGAATTAATTAAACTAATGATTAAACTAAGAAAGACGAATTAAACAGAGGATTTAACTATGGAATAAAAGTCTAGGGTACTAGGTCGGTCCACCATGCTTATACCAATCAAACAAGGTTAACAACTATCAAAACCTAAGTCAAGAGTCAGGGGATTAGAGCCTATGTTTAGCTATGGTTAACACTCAACGCTCATAGTTTAACATACGCCGTAAGTTCACTAACGTAATCAGAACTACTGACGTGTCCTAGGCCTCTAGTCGTAAGACGGATCTGTGCAAACAACTATTAACCACAAGCAACCAACGAAACTGCGCAATAACGTTAATTACTCAATAAAGAATAAACCACATCACAATCACCCTAATCAAGCCCTAGAAATCAATAAGAGTCTAAATCACAATCATGGTATAAACATGGCTTTCCTATCTAACACCCTAGAAAGAGACTACTCACTCATGATCGAATTAACAACGACAAAACTAATATGAAACCCTAACAATTGCATCATGAACGATTTAATAAATAAATTAAGCAATAAAGAATAACAAAAGAGATTAGGATAGGAAAGAGTACCAATTGACGGAAAGCAGGAACTTTTATTGAAATCGAAATAGGTTTGATCACCTCTAAATTAATCTAAAGTGTTTAAACTAGACTAAGAACAATGAGAAATAAACTAGAGTCTAAAGCAGTAAAAAGATGAATAATAGATGTCTCTAAAATAATGAGGAAAAAGGTATTTATAATACCCCTCAAGTCTAAATAAAACGGAAATTAAAAAGTCGAAGTCCGCGTAAAAGGGTGCCAGACTCGATAGGGCCCGAGGCATGCACCCGATCGGGTCAAACACCAAAAGCCTTCTTTGTTTCTCGTGGTCTCTGGCGCAGCAGTCCAGCACTAAGGATGACATCTGCGGCCCACCTGATCGGGCCTGGGGCTTCCAGCCGATCGGGCCTGGTGCGTTTTTTGCTCAACACGCTCACCTTGATACCAGCTTCACAATGAGACCTATCAGCCTCCAACTCGATCGGGTCGGGTGTATTACGCCCGATCGGGTCTGGTGCATGTTGCTCGCCCGATGGGATCGGGCACGCCTTGCCCGATGGTGTCCGCGACTTTCATACCCGATCATAAATACTTCGCCCGATCGGGCCATTTCTGCCCGATCAGTGCACGGAGACTTCCTTTTTGCCTCTTTGGCTCTCTAATCTTCATGTTTAGGGGTCTTGGGACCTCCTAAACTACCCATAAAGCTCGTGAGTCATCCTACGTGCCTCGTAATATCTCGTAAAGCCGTGGTTGCTTCCAAAGGATTTGGGAATAAGGAGAAAACTCCCTAAAACCTGCAATTCAACACTAAAACACAAAAACACAACTATATACGATAGTTAGCACAAAATAGCTCCCAAGAGCTCCAATGACGCACAAATTAGCTTGTAAATAAGGGAGAAAAGATTATATAAATACGTGATATCATTCATACACCATAAATCGCCTAAGAGACTATGACGGTTTTACCCTTTGATTTGAATTGAGTTTGATCCAAGGGCTTCATATGCCTTAAGTATATCTGATACCTATTCAACGAGTCCGAAATATTTTGTAAATATTCCCAACAAAATAATTTGAAAAGTGTTCATACAGCACAAATCGCCCAAGAGACTATGACGGTTTTACCCTTTGATTTGAAATAAGTTTGGTCCAAGGGATTCATATGATTGAAATATATCTAATACATATTTAAGGAGTCAAAAATATTTGGTAATTAAGCACAAAAAATGATTTGAAATGTGTTCATACACTAAAAATCACCTAAGAGACAATGACGGTTTTATACTTTGATTTGAATTGAGTTTGATCCAAGGGCTTCATATGCTTTAAATAGATCTAATACCTATTCAAGGACTCAAAAATATTTTGGTAATTATTAACAACAAAATGATTTGGAAGGTGTTCATACAACACAAATCACCTAAGAGACTATGACTGTTTTACCCATTGATTTGAATTGAGTTTAATCCCAGGGCTTCATATGATCGAAATTTACCTAATATCAATTCAAGGACTAAAAAATATTTGGTAATTATTGACAACAAAATGATTTGAAAGGTGTTCATTCACCACAAATCGTCTAAAAGACTATGACGGATTTACCCTTTGTTTTGAATTGAGTTTGATCCAAGGACTTCATATGCTTTAAATATATCTAATAGCTATTCAAGGATTCAAAAATACTTGGTAATTACTCACAAAAAAATAATTTGAAAGGTGTTCATACGCCACAAATCGCCGAAGAGACTATGACGGTTTTACCCTTTGTTTCAAATATGTTTGATCCAAGGACTTCATATCATTGAAATATATCTAATACCTATTCAAGGAGTCAAAAATATTTGGTAATATTGCACAGAAAATGATATGAAAGGTGTTCATACACCACAAGTTGCCTAAGAGATTATGACGGTTTTACCCTTTGATTTGAAATAATTTTGATCAAAGTGCTTCATATGATTGAAATATATCTAATACCTATTTAAGGAGTCAAAAACATTTGGTAATTAAGCACAACAAATGATTTGAAAGGTGTTCATACACCATAAATCGCCTAAGAGACTATGACGGTTTTACCCTTTGATTTAAATTGAGTTTGATCCAAGGGCTTTATATGCCTTAAGTATATCTGATACCTATTCAAAGAGTTCTAAATATTTTGTAAATATTCACAACAAAATAATTTGACAAGTGTTCATACAGCACAAATCGCCCAAGAGACTATGACGGTTTTACCCTTTGATTTGAAATAAGTTTGGTCCAAGGGCTTCATATGATTGAAATATATCTAATACATATTCAAGGAGTCAAAAGTATTTGGTAATTAAGCACAAAAAATGATTTGAAATGTGTTGATACACCAAAAATCACCTAAGAGACAATGACGGTTTTACACTTTGATTTGAATTGAGTTTGATCCAAGGGCTTCATATGCTTTAAATAGATCTAATACCTATTCAAGGACTCAAAAATATTTTTGTAATTATTCACAACAAAATGATTTGAAAGGTGTTCATACAACACAAATCACCTAAGAGACTATGACTGTTTTACCCATTGATTTGAATTGAGTTTAATCCAAGGGCTTCATATGATCGAAATTTACCTAATATCAATTCAAGGACTAAAAAATATTTGGTAATTATTGACAACAAAATGATTTGAAAGATGTTCATTCACCACAAATCGTCTAAAAGACTATGACGATTTTACCCTTTGTTTTGAATTGAGTTTGATCCAAGGACTTCATATGCTTTAAATATATCTAATAGCTATTCAAGGATTCAAAAATACTTGGTAATTAGTCACAAAAAATAATTTGAAAAGTGTTCATACGCCACAAATCGCCGAAGAGACTATTACGATTTTACCCTTTGATTTCAAATATGTTTGATCCAAGGGCTTCATATGATTGAAATATATCTAATACCTATTCAAGGAGTCAAAAATATTTGGTAATTAAGCACAGAAAATGATTTGAAAGGTGTTCATACACCACAAATTGCCTAAGAGATTATGACTGTTTTACCCTTTGATTTGAAATAATTTTGATCAATGTGCTTCATATGAATGAAATATATCTAATACCGATTCAAGGAGTCCAAAACATTTGGTAATAAAGCACAACAAAATGATTGTTAATTATTCACAACAAATATGTTTGATCCAAGGGCTTCATATGCTTTAAATAAGTCTAATACCTATTCAAGGACTCAAAAATATTTGGTAATTATTCACAACAAAATGATTTGAAAGGTGTTCATTCACCACAAATCGTCTAAAAGACTATGACGGTTTTACCCTTTGTTTTGAATTGATTTTTATCCAAGGGCTTCATATGCTTTAAATATATCTAATACCTATTCAAGGAGTCAAAAATATTTGGTAATTATATACAAAAAAATAATTTGTAAGGTGTTCATACGCCACAAATCGCCGAAGAGACTATAATGATTTTACCTTTTGATTTCAATTAAGTTTGATAAAAAGGCTTCATATGATTGAAATATATCTAATACCTATTCAAGGAGTCAAAAATATTTGGTAATTAAGCACAAAAAATGATTTGAAAGGTGTTCATACACAACAAATCGCCTAAGAGATTATGACGGTTTTACCCTTTGATTTGAAATAATTTTGATCAAAGTGCTTCATATGATTGAAATATATATAATACCTATTCAAGGATTCAAAAATAATTGGTAATTAAGCACAAAAAATGATTTGAAAGGTGTTCATACACCATAAATCGCCTCAGAGACTATGACGGTTTTACCCTTTGATTTGAATTGAGTTTGATCCAAGGGCTTCATATGCTTTATGTATATCTGATACCTATTCATGGAGTTAGAAATATTTTGTAAATATTCAAAACAAAATAATTTGGAAAGTTTTCAAACACAACAAATCGCCCAAGAGATTATGACGGTTTTACCCTTTAATTTGAAATGAGTTTGATCCAAGGGATTCATATTCTTTAAATAAATCTAATACCTATTCAAGGAATCAAAAATATTTGGTAAGTATTCACAACAAAATGATTTGAAAGGTGTTCACTCACCACAAATCGTCTAAAAGACTATGACAGTTTTACCCTTTGTTTTGAATTGAGTTTGATCCAAGGGTTTCATATGCTTTAAATATATCTAATACCTATTCAAGGAGTCAAAAAAATTTGGTAATTATACACAAAAAAATAATTTGAAAGGTGTTCATACGCCACAAATCGCCGAAGAAACTATGACGGTTTCACCCTTTGATTTCAATTAAGTTTGATACAAAGGCTTCATATGATTCAAATATATCTAATACCTATTCAAGGAGTCAAAAATATTTGGTAATTAAAGACAAAAATTATTTGAAAGGTGTTCATACACCACAAATTGCCTAAGAGATTATGACGGTTTTACCCTTTGATTTAAAATAATTTTGATCAAAGTGCTTTATATGATTGAAATATATGTAATACCGATTCAAGGAGTCAAAAAAATTTGGTAATTCAACACAAAAAATGATTTGAAAGGTGTTCATACACCATAAATCGCCTAAGAGACTATGACGGTTTTACCCTTTGATTTGAATTGAGTTTGATCCAAGGGCTTCATATGTTTTGAGTATATCCGATACCTATTCAAGGAGTCAGGAATATTTTGTAAATATTCACAACAAAATAATTTCAAAAGTGTTCATACAGCACAAATCGCCCAAGAGACTATGACGGTTTTACCCTTTAATTTGAAATGAGGTTGATCCAAGGGCTTCATATTCTTTAAATAAATCTAATACCTATTCAAGGACTCAAAAATATTTGGTAATCATTCCCAACAAAATGATTTGAAAGGTCTTCATTCACCACAAATCGTCTAAAACACTATGACGGTTTTATCTTTGATTTGAATTGAGTTTGATCCAAGGGCTTCACATGCTTTAAATATATCAAATACCTATTCAAGGAGTCAAAAATATTTGGTAATTATCCACAAAAAAATAATTTGAAAGGTGTTTATACGCCACAAATCGCCGAAGAGACTATGACGGTTTTACCCTTTTATTTGAAATAAGTTTGGTCCAAGGCCTTCATATGATTGAAATATATCTAATACATATTCAGGGAGTCAAAAATAATTGGTAATTAAGCACAAAAAATGATTTGAAATGTGTTCATACACCACAAATAACCAAAGAGACTATGACGGTTTTACCATTTTATTTGAATTGAGTTTGATCCAAGGGCTTCATATGCCTTAAATAGATCTAATACCTATTCAAGGACTCAAAAATATTTTGGTAATTATTCACAACAAAATGATTTGAAAGGTGTTCATACAAGACAAATCGCCTAAGAGACTATGTCCATTTTACCCTTTGTTTTGAATTGAGTTTGATCCAAGGGCTTCATATGCTTTAAATATATCTAATACCTATTCAAGGAGTCAAAAATATTTGGTAATTATACATAAAAAAATAATTTGAAAGGTGTTCATACGCCACAAATCGCTAAGAGACTATGACGGTTTTAGCTTTTGATTTCAATTAAGTTTGATAAAAAGGCTTCATATGATTGAAATATATCTAATACCTATTCAAGGAGTCAAAAATATTTGGTAACTAAACACAAAAAATGATTTGAAAGGTGTTCATACACCACAAATTGCCTAAGAGATTATGACGGTTTTACCCTTTGGTTTAAAATAATTTTGATCAAAGTGCTTCATATGATTGAAATATATCTAATACCGATTCAAGGAGTCAAAAAAATTTGGTAATTAAGCACAAAAAATGATTTGAAAGGTGTTCATTCACCACAAATCGTCTAAAAGACTATGACGGTTTTACCCTTTGATTTTAATTGAGTTTGATCCAAGGGCTTCACACGCTTTAAATATATCTAATACCTATTCAAGGAGTCAAAAATATTTGGTAATTATTCACAAAAAAATAATTTGAAAGGTGTTCATACGCCACAAATCTCCGAAGAGACTATGACGGTTTTACCCTTTGATTTGAAATAATTTTGGTCCAACGGCTTCATATGATTCAAATATATCTAATACATATTCAGGGAGTCAAAAATAATTGGTAATTAAGCACAAAAAATGATTTGAAATGTGTTCATACTCCACAAATCACCAAAGAGACTATGACGGTTTTACCATTTGATTTGAATTGAGTTTGATCCAAGGGCTTCATATGATTTAAATAGATCTAATACCGATTCAAAGAGTCAAAAATATTTTGGTCATTCTTAACAACAAAATGATTTGAAAGGTGTTCATACAACACAAATCGCCTAATAGACTATGAAGGTTTTACCCTTTGTTTGGAATTGAGTTTGATCAAAGGGCTTCATATGCTTTAAATATATCTAATACCTATTCAAGGAGTCAAAAATATTTGGTAATTATACACAAAAAAATAATTTGTAAGGTGTTCATACGCCACAAATCGCCGAAGAGACTATGATGATTTTACCTTTTGATTTCAATTAAGTTTGATAAAAAGGCTTCATATGATAGAAATATATCTAATACCTATTCAAGGAGTCAAAAATATTTGGTAATAAAGCACAAAAAATGATTTGAAAGGTGTTCATACACCATAAATCGCCTAAGAGACTATGACGGTTTTACCCTTTGATTTGAATTGAGTTTGATCCAAGGGCTTCATATGATTTAAATAGATCTAATACCTATTCAAGGACTCAAAAATATTTTGGTAATTATTCACAACAAAATGATTTGAAAGGTGTTCATACAACACAAATCGCCTAAGACACTATGACGGTTTTACCCCTTCTTTTGAATTGAGTTTGATCCAAGGGCTTCATATGCTTTAAATATATCTAATACCTATTCAAGGAGTCAAAAATATTTGGTAATTATACACAAAAAAATAATTTGAAAGGTGTTCATACGTCACAAATCGCAGAAGAGACTATGACGGTTTTATCTTTTGATTTCAATTAAGTTTGATACAAAGGCTTCATATGATTGAAATATATCTAATACCTATTCAAGGAGTGAAAAATATTTGGTAATTAAGCACAAAAAATGATTTGAAAGGTGTTCATACATCTCAAATTGCCTAAGAGATTATGACGGTTTTACCCTTTGATTTAAAATAATTTTGATCAAAGTGTTTCATATGATTGAAATATATCTAATACCGATTCAAGGAGTCAAAAAAATTTGTTAATTAAGTACAAAAAATGATTTGAAAGGTGTTCATACACCATAAATCGCCTAAGAGACTATGACGGTTTTACCCTTTGATTTGAATTGAGTTTTATCCAAGGGCTTCATATGCTTTAAGTATATCTGATACCTATTCAACGAGTCAAAAATTTTTGTAAATATTCACAATAAAATAATTTGGAAAGTTTTCAAACACAACAAATCGCCCAAGAGATTATGACGGTTTTACCCTTTAATTTGAAATGAGTTTGATCCAAGGGATTCATATTCTTTAAATAAATCTAATACCTATTCAAGGAATCAAAAATATTTGGTAAGTATTCACAACAAAATGATTTGAAAGGTGTTCACTCACCACAAATCGTCTAAAAGACTATGACAGTTTTACCCTTTGTTTTGAATTGAGTTTGATCCAAGGGTTTCATATGCTTTAAATATATCTAATACCTATTCAAGGAGTCAAAAATATTTGGTAATTATACACAAAAAAATAATTTGAAAGGTGTTCATACGCCACAAATCGCCGAAGAAACTATGACGGTTTCACCCTTTGATTTCAATTAAGTTTGATACAAAGGCTTCATATGATTGAAATATATCTAATACCTATTCAAGGAGTCAAAAATATTTGGTAATTAAAGACAAAAATTATTTGAAAGGTGTTCATACACCACAAATTGCCTAAGAGATTATGACGGTTTTACCCTTTGATTTAAAATAATTTTGATCAAAGTGCTTTATATGATTGAAATATATGTAATACCGATTCAAGGAGTCAAAAAAATTTGGTAATTCAGCACAAAAAATGATTTGAAAGGTGTTCATACACCATAAATCGCCTAAGAGACTATGACGGTTTTACCCTTTGATTTGAATTGAGTTTGATCCAAGGGCTTCATATGCTTTAAGTATATCCGATACCTATTCAAGGAGTCAGGAATATTTTGTAAATATTCACAACAAAATAATTTCAAAAGTGTTCATACAGCACAAATCGCCCAAGAGACTATGACGGTTTTACCCTTTAATTTGAAATGAGGTTGATCCAAGGGCTTCATATTCTTTAAATAAATCTAATACCTATTCAAGGACTCAAAAATATTTGGTAATCATTCCCAACAAAATGATTTGAAAGGTCTTCATTCACCACAAATCGTCTAAAACACTATGACGGTTTTATCTTTGATTTGAATTGAGTTTGATCCAAGGGCTTCACATGCTTTAAATATATCAAATACCTATTCAAGGAGTCAAAAATATTTGGTAATTATCCACAAAAAAATAATTTGAAAGGTGTTTATACGCCACAAATCGCCGAAGAGACTATGACGGTTTTACCCTTTTATTTGAAATAAGTTTGGTCCAAGGCCTTCATATGATTGAAATATATCTAATACATATTCAGGGAGTCAAAAATAATTGGTAATTAAGCACAAAAAATGATTTGAAATGTGTTCATACACCACAAATAACCAAAGAGACTATGACGGTTTTACCATTTTATTTGAATTGAGTTTGATCCAAGGGCTTCATATGCCTTAAATAGATCTAATACCTATTCAAGGACTCAAAAATATTTTGGTAATTATTCACAACAAAATGATTTGAAAGGTGTTCATACAAGACAAATCGCCTAAGAGACTATGTCCATTTTACCCTTTGTTTTGAATTGAGTTTGATCCAAGGGCTTCATATGCTTTAAATATATCTAATACCTATTCAAGGAGTCAAAAATATTTGGTAATTATACATAAAAAAATAATTTGAAAGGTGTTCATACGCCACAAATCGCTAAGAGACTATGACGGTTTTAGCTTTTGATTTCAATTAAGTTTGATAAAAAGGCTTCATATGATTGAAATATATCTAATACCTATTCAAGGAGTCAAAAATATTTGGTAACTAAACACAAAAAATGATTTGAAAGGTGTTCATACACCACAAATTGCCTAAGAGATTATGACGGTTTTACCCTTTGGTTTAAAATAATTTTGATCAAAGTGCTTCATATGATTGAAATATATCTAATACCGATTCAAGGAGTCAAAAAAATTTGGTAATTAAGCACAAAAAATGATTTGAAAGGTGTTCATTCACCACAAATCGTCTAAAAGACTATGACGGTTTTACCCTTTGATTTTAATTGAGTTTGATCCAAGGGCTTCACACGCTTTAAATATATCTAATACCTATTCAAGGAGTCAAAAATATTTGGTAATTATTCACAAAAAAATAATTTGAAAGGTGTTCATACGCCACAAATCTCCGAAGAGACTATGACGGTTTTACCCTTTGATTTGAAATAATTTTGGTCCAACGGCTTCATATGATTCAAATATATCTAATACATATTCAGGGAGTCAAAAATAATTGGTAATTAAGCACAAAAAATGATTTGAAATGTGTTCATACTCCACAAATCACCAAAGAGACTATGACGGTTTTACCATTTGATTTGAATTGAGTTTGATCCAAGGGCTTCATATGATTTAAATAGATCTAATACCGATTCAAAGAGTCAAAAATATTTTGGTCATTCTGAACAACAAAATGATTTGAAAGGTGTTCATACAACACAAATCGCCTAATAGACTATGACGGTTTTACCCTTTGTTTGGAATTGAGTTTGATCAAAGGGCTTCATATGCTTGAAATATATCTAATACCTATTCAAGGAGTCAAAAATATTTGGTAATTATACACAAAAAAATAATTTGTAAGGTGTTCATACGCCACAAATCGCCGAAGAGACTATGATGATTTTACCTTTTGATTTCAATTAAGTTTGATAAAAAGGCTTCATATGATAGAAATATATCTAATACCTATTCAAGGAGTCAAAAATATTTGGTAATAAAGCACAAAAAATGATTTGAAAGGTGTTCATACACCATAAATCGCCTAAGAGACTATGACGGTTTTACCCTTTGATTTGAATTGAGTTTGATCCAAGGGCTTCATATGATTTAAATAGATCTAATACCTATTCAAGGACTCAAAAATATTTTGGTAATTATTCACAACAAAATGATTTGAAAGGTGTTCATACAACACAAATCGCCTAAGACACTATGACGGTTTTACCCCTTCTTTTGAATTGAGTTTGATCCAAGGGCTTCATATGCTTTAAATATATCTAATACCTATTCAAGGAGTCAAAAATATTTGGTAATTATACACAAAAAAATAATTTGAAAGGTGTTCATACGTCACAAATCGCAGAAGAGACTATGACGGTTTTATCTTTTGATTTCAATTAAGTTTGATACAAAGGCTTCATATGATTGAAATATATCTAATACCTATTCAAGGAGTGAAAAATATTTGGTAATTAAGCACAAAAAATGATTTGAAAGGTGTTCATACATCTCAAATTGCCTAAGAGATTATGACGGTTTTACCCTTTGATTTAAAATAATTTTGATCAAAGTGTTTCATATGATTGAAATATATCTAATACCGATTCAAGGAGTCAAAAAAATTTGTTAATTAAGTACAAAAAATGATTTGAAAGGTGTTCATACACCATAAATCGCCTAAGAGACTATGACGGTTTTACCCTTTGATTTGAATTGAGTTTTATCCAAGGGCTTCATATGCTTTAAGTATATCTGATACCTATTCAACGAGTCAAAAAATTTTGTAAATATTCACAATAAAATAATTTTAAAAGTGTTCATACAACACAAGTCGCCCAAGAGACTATGACGGTTTTACCCTTTAATTTTAAATGAAGTTGATCCAAGGGATTCATATTCTTTAAATAAATCTAATACCTATTCAAGGACTCAAAAATATTTGGTAATTATTCACAACAAAATGATTTGAAAGGTCTTCATTCACCACAAATCGTCTAAAAGACTATTACAATTTTACCCTTTGTTTTGAATTGAGTTTGATCCAAGGGCTTTACATGCTTTAAATATATATAATACCTATTCAAGGAGTCAAAAATATTTGGTAATTATTCACAAAAAAATTATTTGAAAGGTGTTCATACGCCACAAATCGCCGAAGAGACTATGACGGTTTTACCCTTTGATTTGAAATAAATTTGGTCCAAGGGCTTCATATGATTGAAATATATCTAATACATATTCAGTGAGTCAAAAATAATTGGTAATTAAGCACAAAAAATGATTTGAAATGTGTTCATACACCACAAATCACCAAAGACACTACGACGGTTTTACCATTTGAGTTGAATTGAGTTTGATCCAAGAGCTTCATATGGTTTAAATAGATCTAATACCTATTCAAGGACTAAAAAATATTTTGGTAATTATTCACAACAAAATGATTTGAAAGGTGTTCATACAACACAAATCGCTAAGAGACTATGACGGTTTTACCCTTTGATTTGAATTGAGTTTGATCCAAGGGCTTCATATGATTGAAATATACCTAATATCAATTCGAGGACTCAAAAATATTTGGTAATTATAAACAACAAAATAATTTGAAAGGTGTTCATTCACCACAAATCGTCTAAAAGACTATGACGGTTTTACCCTTTGTTTTGAATTGAGTTTGTTCCAAGGATTTCATATGCTTTAAATATATATAATACCTATTCAAGGAGTCAAAAATATTTGGTAATTACTCACAAAAAAATAATTTGATAGGTGTTCATACGCCACAAATCGCCGAAGAGACTATGGCAGTTTTACCCTTTGATTTCAAATAAGTTTGATCCAAGGGCTTCATATGATTGAAATATATTTAATACCTATTCAAGGAGTCAAAAATATATGGTAATTAAGCACAAAAAATAATTTGATAGGTGTTCATACAGCACAAACCGCCCAAGAGACTATGACGGTTTTACCCTTTAATTTGAAATGAGGTTGATCCAAGGGCTTCATATGATTGAAATATATCTAATACCTATTTAAGGAGTCAAAAATATTTGGTAATTGTACACAAAAAAATAATTTGTAAGGTGTTCATACGCCACAAATAGCCGAAGAGACTATGATGATTTTACCTTTTGATTTCAATTAAGTTTGATACAAAGGCTTCATATGATAGAAATATATCTAATACCTATTCAAGGAGTCAAAAATATTTGGTAATTAAGCACAAAAAATGATTTAAAAGGAGTTCATACACCATAAATCGCCTAAGAGACTATGACGGTTTTACCCTTTGATTTGAATTGAGTTTGATCCAAGGGCTTCATGTGCTTTAAGTATATCTCATACCTATTCAAGGAGTCCGAATTATTTTGTAAATATTCACAACAAAAGAATTTGAAAAATGTTCATACAACACAAATCGCCCAAGAGACTATGACGGTTTAACCCTTTAATTTGAAATGAGGTTGATCCAAGGGCTTCATATTCTTTAAATAAATCTAATACCTATTCATGGACTCAAAAATATTTGGTAATTATTCACAACAAAATGATTTGAAAGGTCTTCATTCACCATAAATCGTCTAAAAGACTATGACGGTTTTACCCTTTGTTTTGAATTGAGTTTGATCCAAGGGCTTCACATGCTTTAAATATATCTAATACCTATTCAAGGAGTCAAAAATATTTGGTAATTATTAACAAAAAATAATTTGAAAGGTGTTGATACGCCACAAATCGCCGAAGAGACTATGACGGTTTTACCCTTTGATTTGAAATACGTTTGGTCCAAGGGCTTCATATGATTGAAATATATCTAATACATATTCGGGGAGTCAAAAATAATTGGTAATTAAGCACAAAAACTGATTTGAAATGTGTTCATACACCACAAATCACCAAAGAGACTATGACGGTTTTACCATTTGATTTGATTTGAGTTTGATCCAAGGGCTTCATATGATTTAAATAGATCTAATACCTATTCAAGGACTCAAAAATATTTTGGTAATTATTCACAACAAAATGATTTGAAAGGTGTTCATACAACACAAATCGCCTAAGAGACTATGACGGTTTTACCCCTTGTTTTGAATTGAGTTTGATCCAAGGGCTTCATATGCTTTAAATATCTCTAATACCTATTTAAGGAGTCAAAAATATTTGGTAATTATACACAAAAAAATAATTTGAACGGTGTTCATACGTCGCAAATCGCAGAAGAGACTATGACGGTTTTAGCTTTTGATATTAATTAAGTTTGATACAAAGGTTTCATATGATTGAAATATATCTAATACCTATTCAAGGAGTCAAAAATATTTGGTAATTAAGCACAAAAAATGATTTGAAAGGTGTTCATACACCACAAATTGCCTAAGAGATTATGACGGTTTTACCCTTTGATTTAAAATAATTTTGATCAAAGTGCATCATATGATTGAAATTTATCTAATACCAATTCAAGGAATCAAAAAAATTTGTTAATTAAGCACAAAAAATGATTTGAAAGGTGTTCATACACCATAAATCGCCTAAGAGACTATGACGGTTTTACCCTTTGTTTTGAATTGAGTTTGATCCAAGGGCTTCATATGCTATAAATATCTCTAATACCTATTTAAGGAGTCAAAAATATTTGGTAATTATACACAAAAAAATAATTTGAACGGTGTTCATACGTCACAAATCGCAGAAGAGACTATGACGGTTTTAGCTTTTGATATTAATTAAGTTTGATGCAAAGGTTTCATATGATTTAAATAAATCTAATACCTATTCAAGGACTCAAAAATATTTGGTAATTATTCACAAGAAAATGATTTGAAAGGTCTTCATTCACCACAAATCGTCTAAAAGACTATGACGGTTTTACCCTTTGTTTTGAATTGAGTTTGATCCAAGGGCTTCACATGATTTAAATATATCTAATACCTATTCAAGGTGTCAAAAATATTTGGTAATTACTCTAAAAAAAATAATTTGATAGGTGTTCATACGCCACAAATCGCCGAAGAGACTATGACAGTTTTACCCTTTGATTTCAAATAAGTTTGATTCAAGGGCTTCATATGATTGAAATATATTTAATACCTATTCAAGGAGTCAAAAATATTTGGTAATTAAGCACAAAAAATAATTTGATAGGTGTTCATACAGCACAAATCGCCCAAGAGACTATGACGGTTTTACCCTTTAATTTGAAATGAGGTTGATCCAATCGCTTCAATTGCTTTAAATAAATCAAATACCTATTCAAGGACTCAAATATATTTGGTAATTCTTCACAACAAAATGATTTGAAAGGTGTTCATACAACACAAATCTCCTAAGCGACTATGGCGGTTTTACCCTTTGAAAAAAATTGAGTTTGATCGAAGGGCTTCATACGCTTTAAATATATCTAATACCTATTCAAGGAGTAAAAAATATTTGGTAATTATACACCAAAAAATAATTTGAAAGGTGTTCATACGCCACAAATCGCCGAAGAGACTATGACGATTTTACCTTTGATTTCAATTAAGTTTGATACAAAGGCTTCATATGATTGAAATATATCTAATACCTATTCAAGGAGTCAAAAATATTTGGTAATTAAGCACAAAAAATGATTTGAAAGGTGTTCATGCACCATAAATCGCCTAAAAGATTATGACGGTTTTACCCTTTGATTTGAATTGAGTTTGATCCAAGGGCTTCATATGCTTTAAGTATATCTGATACCTATTCAACGAGTCCGAAATATTTTGTAAATATTCACAACAAAATTATTTGAAAAGTGTTCATACAGCACAAATCGCCCAAGAGACTATGACGGGTTTACCCGTTAATTTGAAATGAGGTTGATCCAAGGGCTTCATATTCTTTAAATAAATCTAATACCTTCACAACAAAATGATTTGAAAGGTCTTCATTCACCAGAAATCGTCTAAAAGACTATGACGGTTTTACCCTTTGTTTTGAATTGAGTTTGATCCAAGGGCTTCACATGCTTTAAATATATCTAATACCTATTCAAGGAGTCAAAAATAATTGGTAATTATTCACAAAAAAATAATTTGAAAGGTGTTGATACGCCAAAAATTGCCGAAGAGACTATGACGGTTTTACCCTTTGATTTGAAATACGTTTGGTCCAAGGGCTTCATATGATTGAAATATATCTAATACATATTAAGGGAGTCAAAAATAATTGGTAATTAAGCACAAAAAATGATTTGAAATGTGTTCAAACACCACAAATCACCAAAGAGACTATGACGGTTTTACCATTTGATTTGAATTGAGTTTGATCCGAGGGCTTCATATGCTATAAATAGATCTAATACCTATTAAAGGAGTCAAAAATATTTTGGTAATTATTCACAACAAAATGATTTGAAAGGTGTTCATACAACACAAATCGCTAAGAGGCTATGACGGTTTTACCCTTTGATTTGAATTGAGTTTGTTCCAAGGGCTTCATATGATTGAAATATACCTAATATAAATTCAAGGACTCAAAAATATTTGGTGATTATTCACAACAAAATGATTTTAAAGGTGTTCATTCACCACAAATCGTCTAAAAGACTATGACGGTTTTACCCTTTGTTTTGAATTGAGTTTGATCCAAGGATTTCAAATGCTTTAAATATATCTAATACCTATTCAAGGAGTCAAAAATATTTGGTAATTACTCACAAAAAATAATTTGATAGGTGTTCATACGCCACAAATCGCCGAAGAGACTATGACAGTTTTACCCTTTGATTTCAAATAAGTTTGATCCAAGGGCTTCATATGATTAAAATATATTTAATACCTATTCAAGGAGTCAAAAATATTTGGTAATTAATCACAAAAAATAATTTGATAGGTGTTCATACAGCACAAATCGCCCAAGAGACTATAACGGTTTTACCCTTTAATTTGAAATGAGGTTGATCCAAGGGCTTCAATTGCTTTAAATAAATCTAATACCTATTCAAGGACTCAAATATATTTGGTAATTATTCACAACAAAATGATTTGGAAGGTGTTCATTCACCACAAATCGTCTAAAAGACTATGACGGTTTTACCCTTTGAGTTGAATTGAGTTTGATCCAAGGGCTTCATATGCTTTAAGTATATATGATACCTATTCAAGGAGTTAGAAATATTTTGTAAATAGTCACAACAAAATACTTTGAAAAGTGTTCATACACCACAAATCGCCCAAGAGACTATGACGGGTTTACCCTTTGTTTTGAATTGAGTTTGATCCAAGGGCTTCATAGTCTTTAAATATATATAATACCTATTCAAGGATTCAAATATATTTGGTAATTATTCACAAAAAAATAATTTGAAAGGTCTTCATACGCCACAAATTGCCGAAGAGACGATGACGGTTTTACCCTTTGATTTCAAATAAGTTTGATCCAAGGGCTTCATATGATTGAAATATATCTAATACCTATTCAAGTATTCAAAAATAATTGGTAATTAAGCACAAAAAATGATTTGAAAGGTGTTCATACACCACAAATAGTCTAAGAGATTATGACGGTTTTACCCTTTGATTTGAAATAATTTTGATCAAAGTGCTTCATATGATTGAAATATATCTAATACCCATTTAAGGAGTCAAAAACATTTGGTAATTAAGCACAATAAATGAATTGAAAGGTGTTCATACACCATAAATCACCTAAGAGACTATGGTTGTTTTACCCTTTGATTTGAATTGAGTTTGATCCAAGGGCTTCATATGCTTTAAGTATATCTGATACCTATTCAAGGAGTCATAAATATTTTGTAAATATTCACACCAAAATAATTTGGAAAGTGTTCATACACCACAAATCGCCCAAGAGACTATGACGGTTTTACCCTTTAATTTGAAATGAGTTTGATCTAAGTTCTTCAAATGCTTTAAATAAATCTAATACCTATTCAAGGACTCAAATATATTTGGTAATTATTCACAACAAAATGATTTGGAAGGTGTTCTTTCACCACAAATCGTCTAAAAGACTATGACGGTTTTACCCTTTGATTTGAATTGAGTTTGATCTAAGGGCTTCATATGCTTTAAGTATATCTGATACCTATTTAAGGAGTCTGAAATATTTTGTAAATAGTCACAACAAAATACGTTGAAAAGTGTTCATACACCATAAATCGCCCAAGAGACTATGACGGTTTTACCCTTTAATTTGAAATGAGTTTGATCCAAGGGCTTCATATGATAAAAATATATCTAATACCTATTCAAGGAGTCAAAAATATTTGGTAATTAAGCAAAAAAAAATTATTTGAAAGGTTTTTATACACCACAAATCGCCTAAGAGATTATGACGGTTTTACCCTAAGATTTGAAATAATTTTGATCAAAGTGCTTCCTATGATTAAAATATATCTAATACCGATTAAAGGAGTAAAAAACATTAGGTAATTAAGCACAACAAATGAATTTAAAGGTGTTCTTACACCATAAATCGCCTAAGAGACTATGACGGTTTAACCCTTTGATTTGAATTAAGTTTGATCCAAGGGCTTCATATGCTTTAAGTATATCTGATACCTATTCAACGAGTCAGAAATATTTTGTAAATATTCACAACAAAATAATTTAAAAAGTGTTCATACAACACAAATCGCCCAAGAGACTATGATGGTTTTACACTTTAAATTCGAATGAGTTTGATCCAAGGGCTTCATATTCTTTAAATAAATCTAATACCTATTCAAGGACTCAAAAATATTTGGTAATTATTCCCAACAAAATTATTTGAAAGGTGTTCATTCACCACAAATCGTCTAAAAGACTATGACGGTTTTACCCTTTGTTTTGAATTGAGTTTGATCCAAGGGCTTCATATGATTTAAATATATCTAATACCTATTCAAGGAGTCAAAAATATTTGGTAATTATTCACAAAAAAATAATTTTAAAGGTGTTCATACGCCACAAATCACCGAAGAGACTATGACGGTTTACCCTTTGATTTGAAATAATTTTAATCCATGTGCTTCATATGATTGAAATAATATCTAATACCTATTCAAGGAGTCAAAAATATTTGGTAATTAAGCACAAAAAATGATTTGAAATGTGTTCATACACAACAAATCACCTAAGTGACTATGACGGTTTTACCCTTTGATTTGAATTGAGTTTGATCCAAGGGCTTAATATGCTTTAAATAGATCTAATACCTATTCAAGGACTCAAAATTATTTTGGTAATTATTCACAACAAAATGATTTGAAAGGTGTTCATACACCACAAATCGCCTAAGAGACTATGACGGTTTTACCCTTTGATTTTAATTGAGTTTGATCCAAGGGCTTCATATGATTGAAATATACCTAATATCAATTCAAGGAGTCAAAAATATTTGGTAATTAAGAACAAAAAATGATTTGAAAGGTGTTCATACACCACAAATCGCCTAACAGATTATAACGGTATAACCCTTTAATTTGAAATAATTTGGATCAAAGTGCTTCATATGATTGAAATATATCTAATACCGATTCAAGGAGCAAAAACTTTTGGTAATTAAGCAAAACAAATGATTTGAAAGGTGTTCATACACTACAAATCGCCTAAGAGGCTATGACGGTTTTACCCTTTGATTTGAATTGAGTTTGATCCAAGGGCTTCATATGCTTTAAGTATATCTGATATCTATTCAGGGAGTCAGAAATATTTTATTAATATTCACAACAAAATAATTTGAAAAGTGTTCATACACCACAAATTGTCCAAGAGACTATGACGGTTTTACCCTTTAATTTTAAATGAGTTTGATCCAAGGGCTTCATATTCTTTAAATAAATATAATACCTATTCAAGTACTCAAAAATATTTGGTAATTATTCACAACAAAATGATTTGAAAGGTCTTCATTCACCACAAATCGTCTAAAAGACTATGACGGTTTTACCCTTTGTTTTGAATTGAGTTTGATCCAAGGGCTTCATATGCTTTAAATATATCTAATACCTATTCAAGGAGTCAAAAATATTTGGTAATTATTAACAAAAAATTAATTTGAAAGGTGTTCATACGCCATAAATAGCTGAAGAGACTATGACGGTTTTACCCTTTGATTTGAAATAAGTTTGATCCAAGGGCTTCATATGATTGAAATATATCTAATACCTAATCAAGGAGTCAAAAATATTTGGTAATTAAGCACAAAAAATGATTTGAAATGTGTTCATACACCACAAATAACCTAAGAGACTATGACGGTTTTACCCTTTGATTTGAATTGAGTTTGGTCCAAGGGCTTCATATGCTTTAAATAGATCTGATACCTATTCAAGGACTCAAAAATATTTTGGTAATTATTCACATCAAAATGATTTGAAAGGTGTTCATACACCACAAATCGCCTAAGAGACAATAACGGTTTTAACCCTTTGATTTGAATTGAGTTTGATCCAAGGGCTTCATATGATTGAAATATACCTAATATCAATTCAAGGAGTCAAAAATATTAGGTAATTAAGAACAAAAAATGAGTTGAAAGGTGTTCATACACCACAAATCGCCTAAGAGATTATATCAGTATAACCCTTTAGTTTGAAATAATTTTGATCCAAATTCTTCATATGATTGAAATATATCTAATACCGATTCAAGGATCAAAAACATTTGGTAATTAAGCACAACAAATGATTTTAAAGGTGTTCATACACCAGAAATCGCCTAAGAGACTATGACGGTTTTACCCTTTGATTTGAATTGAATTTGATCCAAGGGCTTCATATGCTTTAAGTATATCTGATACCTATTCAAGGAGTCAGAAATATTTTTTAAATATTCACAACAAAATAATTTGAAAGGTGTTCATACGCCACAAATCGCCGAAGCGACTATGACGGTTTTACCCTTTGATTTGAAATAAGTTTGATCCATGGGCTTCATATGATTGAAATATTTATAATACCTATTCAAGGAGCCAAAAATAATTGGTAATTAAGCACAAAAAATGATTTGAAATGTGTTCATACACCACAAATCACCAAAGAGATTATGATGGTTTTACCCTTTGATTTGAATTGAGTTAGATCCAAGGGCTTCATATGCTTTAAATAAATCTGATACCTATTCAAGGACTCAAAAATATTTTGGTAATTATTCACAACAAAATGAATTGAAAGGTGTTCATACACCACAAATCACCTAAGAGACTATGACGGTTTTACCCTTTGATTTGAATTGAGTTTGATCCAAGGGCTTCATATGATTGAAATATACCTAATATCAATTCAAGGAGCCAAATATATTTGGTAATTAAGAGCAAAAAATGATTTGAAAGGTGTTCATACACCACAAATCGACTTAGAGATTATAACAGTATAACCCTTTAATTTGAAATAATTTTGATCAAAGTGCTTCATATGATTGAAATATATCTAATACCGATTCAAGTAGTCAGAAACATTTGGTAATTAAGCACAAAAAATGATTTGAAAGGTGTTCATACACCATAAATCTCCTAAGAGACGATGACGGTTTTACCCTTTGATTTGAATTGAGTTTTATCCAAGGGCTTCATATGCTTTAAGTATATCTGATACCAATTCCGGGAGTCAGAAATATTTTTTAAATATTCACAACAAAATAATTTGAAAAATGTTTATACACCACAAATTTCCTAAGAGACTATGACGGTTTTACCCTTTAATTTGAAATGAGTTTGATCCAAGGGCTTCATATTCTTTAAATAAATCTAATACCTATTCAAGTACTCAAAAATATTTGGTAATTATTCACAACAAAATGATTTGAAAGGTCTTTATTCACCACAAATCGTCTAAAAGACTATGACGGGTTTACCCTTTGTTTTGAATTGAGTTTGATCCAAGATCTTCATATGCTTTAAATATATCTAATACCAATTCAAGGAGTCAAAAATATTTGGTAATTATTCACACCAAAATAATTTGAAAGGTGTTCATACGCCACAAATCGCCGAAGAGACTATGACGGTTTTACCCTTTGATTTGAAATAAGTTTGATCCAAGGGCTTTATATGATTGAAATATATCTAATACCTATTCAAGGAGTCAAAAATATTTGGTAATTAAGAACAAAAAATGATTTGAAAGGTGTTCATACACCACAAATCGACTAAGTGATTATAACGGCATAACCCTTTAATTTGAAATAATTTTGATCAAAGTGCTTCATATGATTGAAATATATCTAATACCGATTCAAGGAGTAAAAAACAATTGGTAATTAAGCACAACAAATAATTTGAAAGGTATTCATACACCATAAATCGCCTTAGAGACTATGACGGTTTTACCCATTGATTTGAATTGAGTTTGATCCAAGGGCTTCATGTGCTTTAAGTATATCTGATACCTATTCAGGGAGTCAGAAATATTTTGTAAATATTCACAACAAAATAATTTGAAAAGTGTTCATACCCCACAAATTGCCCAAGAGACTATGACGGTTTTACCCTTTAATTTGAAATGAGTTTGATCGAAGGGCTTCATATTCTTTAAATAAATCTAATACCTATTCAAGGACTCAAAAATATTTGGTAATTATTCACAATGAAATGATTTGAAAGGTCTTCATTCACCACAAATCGTCTAAAAGACTATGACGGTTTTACCCTTTGTTGTGAATTGAGTTTGATCCAAGGGCTTCATATGCTTTAAATATATCTAATACCTAATCTAGGATTCAAAAATATTTGGTAATTATTCACAAAAAAATAATTTGAAAGGTGTTCATACGCCAAAAATCTCCGAAGAGACTATGACGGTTTTACCCTTTGATTTGAAATAAGTTTGATCCAAGGGCCTCATATAATTGAAATATATCTGATTCCTATTCAAGGAGTCAAAAATATTTGGTAATTAAGCACAAAAAATGATTTTAAATGTGTTCATACACCACAAATAACCTAAGAGACTATGATGGTTTTACCCTTTGATTTGAATTGAGTTTGATCCAAGGGCTTCATATGCTTTTAATAGATTTGATACCTATTCAAGGACTCACAAATATTTTGGTAATTATTCACAACAAAATGATTTGAAAGGTGTTCATACTCCACAAATCGCCTAAGAGACTATGACGGTTTTACCCTTTGATTTGAATTGAGTTTGATCAAAGTGCTTCATATGATTGAAATATACCTAATGATGCAGGAGCATCCATGATCAATCCAAGTCTCCTAACAAAGAGTCATCAAGAAGAGATTAAGGTGAAGGAGATTCAGTTCATTAGTTTACTTAATCCAATTTCGAACAAACAAGTACTTCGAATTGTTAATTAAGCTTAACACCTTTTTAATCTTTTTTAAGCCTTGTTGATTAATGCTTATGATCATCTTAACATCATAAAGTATTAGTAATAAAGCTTTAATTATGATTAAATAGCTTAATTAGTTAGTTCTAAGTCATTAAAGTAAGCTTAGTGAAACTGTTTTGGAAGAACAGAATTTATACGGTTTGTTTAGGGCACGTTTTGGCTATGTTTTTGAGCTTTATTCTTGGCTAAGGCAACCATACATGACTCACCTGTGTGCTTACATACATCACCAACAAGCATGTGAAGAGTTGGAGGCAAGAATCAATAGGAAATGAGAGCTTCATGAAGAAGTATCCAAAACCGCAGCTGGGAGGCGTCATTCTGGGCCCCTCTTCATCAGTTCTGGGAAGCCGTCTTTTTTTTAGCTTTTGGAGCTGATTTTTTGAGGATATTTTCCTTAGAATGTCTATTTTATTACCTTAGCTTCCTTTTTGCAGTAGGACATTTTCGTTTCTCAGAATCCCTCAATCATTGCACCTAGGTACTGAAAACTGGCCAGATTTTTGTAATAGTTTAAGATGGCTTTTGTTACCTAAGCAAAACATCACCAAATGACGTGATTCTTTGGTATGTTACTGCCTTATATGTTAGGATTGTAATGTAAAAAGTTTCATTAGACTTTGTTGAATGAATTAAGAGTTATACTCATTTCTTTGAGCTGTGCGCTTAGAGCAAAACTGGACAGTTTGTCCTAATTAAAGTCTTTGAGTTAATTAGCTAACTAACGTAGATTAGTTACTAATTTAACAAAGCAAGGTTGCACCAAGAGTTCTTCTTTGACATTGGTGGCCTAGTTTGGTGGTTCTAAGGCTAGTGAAAGTGGTGGTTGTTGGTACGGTTCCAACAAGGCTCGAAGCAAAACTGATTCTTCGGTTCTTAACCAACGAATGCTCTTGCTTATGAAATGCTTTATGCATCATTTGGTATCAGAGCTTTGGTTAGTTTAAGAGCATTCTTTTAACCCTCTAATCATCCCATAATCATTTCCTAAACTCATACACTTATCCCCCCCAAAACCGAAATCAATTCTAAGCCCAAACACATCTCTTTTCTTCTCTTTTCACCTCTAATCTTTGATACAACTTAGTGGTTGTTAAAATGAGTGGTGGTGAAGATCCAAATCAGTTTAGAAGGGGCATGACATTGAATGAAGCAAGGTTAGTTGGCCTTGAGAATCAAATGGCTACAATTAGTGAGCAAATGGCAAATCTCATGGAAGCTTTTCGAAGTTCTAGTGTTGGAGTTCGAAGAGAAGTTCATGAAAGGAGGCACTTTGAAGATGAGAATGAGGTTGTTTATGACTCTAGTGAAGAAGTACAATCACAAACTTCTAATCAAAGAAGGAGGCCACGAAAACAAGATGATTTTCGAGACATCAAGTTAGATGTTCCAGAATTTGATGGAAACCTTAATCCGGATGCTTATTTGGAATGGGTTTCGAGATGTAATAGGATTTTCGAGCTAAAGGAGTATGATGATTCGAAATCTTTCAAGTTGGCTATCACTAAGCTAAAGGGTTATGCATCCCTTTGGTGGGAAAACGTTGCTCTTGCTAGAGAAAGGAAGCATAAGCCGAAAATCAAGAGCTGGAAGAAACTGAAAAAGAAGATGGAAGCTAAGTTTCTCCCCTCCACTTACACTCTTGATTTATATAACCAACTTTCTGATTTGTTCCAAGGTACCAAGAATGTCGAGACTTACATCCATGAATATGAGAAGTTGATGATGAAATTGGATGTTCAAGAAAGGGAAGAGCAGACCATGGCTCGTTTTGTGAAGGGCCTAGATCGTGACATCCAAAAGAAGCTTGAGCTTCAATCTTATTCTACTTTAGATGAACTTTTCAGGTTGGCTCTTAAGGTGGAAAAGCATCAAAAGGACAAGAAGAAGAAGGTGTTTAGCAAAGGAACTTCTTATGCTAAAGGAGGTTCTAGTTCGTATGTAAAGCCTACTTCGACATCTCCATTTACGCCTAAAAGTGAAGCTGGTTCGAAATTTCTTGATAAAGGGAAGAAAGTTGCTGAAAGTTCTTCCAAGAAGGATGATATTAAATGTTTTAAGTGTCATGGTTATGGTCATTATCAAGCACAATGCCCAAACAGAAGGGTAATGACCTTATTAGACATTAAAAACATAGAAGATGCCCTTAAAGATCAAGAGGAGCACGAAAAAGAACCTGAAAAGGAGGATGAATGCAATGAAGATGTTCTTGTTGATGAAGTGGAAGGAGATGATCATCTTAGCTTGGTTCTAAGGAGGGTCCTTCACTCCAAAGAAGCCGAAGCTATACCATCTCAACGAGACCAGATTTTTCAGACAAAATGCTTAATCAAGGGCAAGATTTGTTCCATGATTATTGATGGTGGGAGTTGCACTAATGTAGCTTCGAGTTCTATGGTGGAGAAGCTCAATTATCCTACTTTCAGTCATCCTAAACCATATAAGCTTCATTGGCTTAATGATGGTAACTGTGTGGAGGTAACAAAACAAGCTTTAATTAGCTTCTCTTTTGGTGATTCGTATAATGATAAGGTTTTATGTGATGTGGTGCCTATGAATGCATGTCATATTCTCTTAGGGAGGCCGTGGCAATCTGATAAGGAAACCTTACATAATGGTAGGACTAATACATACACTTTCATGCATGAAAACAAGAAAATTATACTTAGTCCTAGCAAAAAGGGTCCGAATTTGCCTAAGAAAGAAACCTCCAATTCGAAAGCTAAAAATCAGAAATCCTTAATTCTCCAAAAACATCAAGTTGATAAAGCCATTGAAAAGGGGAAGGAAATGTACTTGTTGTTGTTAGTTGCTGCAAATGATGAAAATACTCGTGAATTACATGATTGGGTTAAACCATTAGTGAACGATTTTAGTGACATTTTTCCCGAGGATCTTCCCTATGGTTTACCACCTAGTAGGGGTATTGAGCATCAAATTGACTTAGTTCCTGGAGCACCATTACCTAACAAGGCAGCTTATAGATGTAATCCTGAAGAAGCTAAAGAGTTGCAAAAACAGATTACTGAATTGTTAGCTAAGGGGTTTGTACAAGAAAGTCTTAGTCCATGTGCTGTTCCTGTTATTTTGGTTCCAAAGAAGGATGGAACTATGCGTATGTGTGTAGATTGCAGGGCTATAAACAACATTACCATCAAGCATAGGTATCCTATTCCTAGGCTTGATGATTTGCTCGATGAATTACATGGTGCTACTATATTCTCCAAGATAGATTTGCGTAGTGGTTATCATCAGATTCGAATCAAGGAAGGGGATGAATGGAAAACAGCCTTTAAGACTAAGAGTGGGTTATATGAGTGGCGTGTTATGCCATTTGGTTTAACTAATGCTCCTAGTACTTTCATGAGGCTCATGCATGAGGTACTTCGTCCTTTCATTGGTTCGTTTGTTGTGGTTTATTTTGATGATATTCTTGTGTATAGCAACAGTGAACAGGATCATCTTATTCATCTGAAGAAGGTTTTCCTTAAGCTAAGGGAAAAGAAGCTATATGCAAAGATGGAGAAGTGTGAATTCTTCACTTCTAGTGTGTCTTTTCTTGGTTTCATTATTTCATCTCAGGGTATTTCTATGGATGAATCCAAGGTGGAGGCAATCAAATCATGGCCAATTCCAAAGTCCATCACAGAAGTTCGAAGTTTTCATGGATTGGCATCTTTTTACAGGAGATTCATCAGAGGTTTTAGTACTATTTTGGCTCCACTGACCGAATGTATCAAAGGGGGTTCTTTCACTTGGACTCCAGCAGCTCAGGAAGCATTTGATCAGTTGAAAAGCAAGCTTTGTGAGGCGCCTGTTCTAGCCTTACCAGATTTCAAGAAAGTGTTTGAAGTGGAATGTGATGCAAGTGGCGTAGGGATTGGAGCTGTTTTACAACAAGGAGGGCGTCCCATAGCCTATTTCAGTGAGAAGCTCAATCATGCCAAGCTCAACTACAGCACCTATGATAAAGAGTTCTATGCTATTATTCGTGCTTTGACTTATTGGACTCATTATCTTAGGCCAGCTCAGTTTGTGTTGCATTCAGATCACCAAGCTTTGAAGTACATTAATGGACAACATAAGCTCAGTTCACGACATGCTAAATGGGTGGAGTTCCTTCAATCTTTTGATTTTGTTTTAAAGTACAAAACTGGAGTTTCTAATGTGGTTGCAGATGCATTATCTAGGAGGCATTCTATGCTTTCTCTAATGGAGGCTCGAGTTCTTGGCTTCACTCATATTAAGGAGCTTTATTATGATGATCCAGATTTTTCACCATTGATAGAAGCGTGCAAGGATGGTTCTCATGGAGCTTATTCGGTTCTAGATGGTTTTCTCTTCCGAAATAATAAGCTTTGTATCCCTAAGTGCTCACTAAGGGATTTGCTCATCAAGGAGGTTCATGGAGGAGGCCTAGCAGGGCATTTTGGTATTAACAAAACTGTGGATGTTTTGCAGGAACACTTTTATTGGCCAAAACTGGCAGGTGATGTTCACTCAGTTCTAGCTCGATGTTCTACATGTCAAAAGGCCAAGAGTTCTTTTCATCAAGGGCTCTACACTCCACTTCCAGTTCCTAATCAGCCATGGGAAGATATTAGTATGGATTTCATTGTGGCTTTGCCTAGGACTCAAAGGCAAAGAGATGCTATTATGGTGGTGGTGGATCGATTCTCAAAGATGGCTCATTTCATTGCTTGCAACAAGACGGATGATGCAATTCATGTAGCTGATTTGTACTTCAAGGAGATCATTAGATTACATGGTGTACCGAAGACTATTGTTTCTGATAAGGATGTTAAGTTCCTTAGTTTCTTTTGGAAGACTTTATGGAAGCTCCTAGGTACTAAGCTCCTCTTTAGTACCATGGCGCATCCACAAACTGATGGTCAAACGGAGGTTACAAACAGGACACTTACTACTCTGCTCAGGACTCTAGTTAACAAGTCACAGAAAGATTGGGATCTAAAGCTAGCACATGCAGAATTTGCTTATAATAGATCACCTACATATGCCACGAAGTGCTCTCCATTCGAAGTGAACTATGGGGTTAATCCTTTAAGCCCCATTGATTTACTACCTATTCCAGTTGAAGTGAGGCAAAGCAAAGATGCAGAGGAGAAGGCAAAGGAGATGAAAAAGCTTCACCAACAGATTAGAGCACGCATTGAAAAGGTTAATGAAGCTTACAAGGTCCGAGCTAACAAGCATCGAAAGGAGGTCATTTACAAGCCCGGGGACTTGGTATGGTTGCACCTAAGGAAGGAACGATTTCCATCAAGAAGGAAGAACAAGCTGATGCCAAGGAGTGATGGTCCATTTAGGGTGCTTGAAAAGATCAATAACAATGCATACAAGATAGAACTACCAAGTGAGATGGGCAACATTTCGGCCACCTTCAATGTGGGTGATTTAGCTCCATATTTAGAAGAAGATTTTGAGTTACAAGAAGACTTCTCCAAACCAGGGGAGAATGATGCAGGAGCATCCATGATCAATCCAAGTCTCCTAACAAAGAGTCATCAAGAAGAGATTAAGGTGAAGGAGATTCAGTTCATTAGTTTACTTAATCCAATTTCGAACAAACAAGTACTTCGAATTGTTAATTAAGCTTAACACCTTTTTAATCTTTTTTAAGCCTTGTTGATTAATGCTTATGATCATCTTAACATCATAAAGTATTAGTAATAAAGCTTTAATTATGATTAAATAGCTTAATTAGTTAGTTCTAAGTCATTAAAGTAAGCTTAGTGAAACTGTTTTGGAAGAACAGAATTTATACGGTTTGTTTAGGGCACGTTTTGGCTACGTTTTTGAGCTTTATTCTTGGCTAAGGCAACCATACATGACTCACCTGTGTGCTTACATACATCACCAACAAGCATGTGAAGAGTTGGAGGCAAGAATCAATAGGAAATGAGAGCTTCATGAAGAAGTATCCAAAACCGCAGCTGGGAGGCGTCATTCTGGGCCCCTCTTCATCAGTTCTGGGAAGCCGTCTTTTTTTAGCTTTTGGAGCTGATTTTTGAGGATATTTTCCTTAGAATGTCTATTTTATTACCTTAGCTTCCTTTTTGCAGTAGGACATTTTCGTTTCTCAGAATCCCTCAATCATTGCACCTAGGTACTGAAAACTGGCCAGATTTTTGTAATAGTTTAAGATGGCTTTTGTTACCTAAGCAAAACATCACCAAATGACGTGATTCTTTGGTCTGTTACTGCCTTATATGTTAGGATTGTAATGTAAAAAGTTTCATTAGACTTTGTTGAATGAATTAAGAGTTATACTCATTTCTTTGAGCTGTGCGCTTAGAGCAAAACTGGACAGTTTGTCCTAATTAAAGTCTTTGAGTTAATTAGCTAACTAACGTAGATTAGTTACTAATTTAACAAAGCAAGGTTGCACCAAGAGTTCTTCTTTGACATTGGTGGCCTAGTTTGGTGGTTCTAAGGCTAGTGAAAGTGGTGGTTGTTGGTACGGTTCCAACAAGGCTCGAAGCAAAACTGATTCTTCGGTTCTTAACCAACGAATGCTCTTGCTTATGAAATGCTTTATGCATCACCTAATATCAATTCAAGGAGTCAAAAATATTTGGTAATTAAGCACAACAAATTATTTGAAAGGTGTTCATACACCACAAATCGCCTAAGAGACTATGACGGTTTTACCCTTTGATTTGAATTGAGTTTGATCAAAGGGATTCATATGCTCTAAATATATCTGATACCTATTCAAGGAGTCAGAAATATTTTGTAAATATTCACAACAAAATAATTTGAAAAACGTTCATACACCACAAATCGCCCAAGAGACTATGACAGTTTTACCCTTTAATTTGAAATGAGTTTGATCCAAGGGCTTCATATGCTTTAAATATATCTAATACCTATTCAAGGACTCAACAATATTTGGTCTTTATTCACAACAAAATGATTTGAAAGTTGTTCATTCACCACAAATAGCCTAAGAGAATATTGACGGTTTTACCCTTTGATTTGAATTGAGTATTATCCAAGGGCTTAAGGTGCTTTAAATATATCTAATTCCTATTCAAGGAGTCAAAAATATTTGGTAATTATGCTCAAAAATGATTTAAAAGTTATTCATACACCACAAATTCCTATTCAAGGAGTGAAAAACATTTGGTAATTAAGCACAAAAATGATTTGAAAGGTGTTCGTACAACACATATCCCCTAAGAAACTATAACGGTTTTAACCTTTAATTTGAATTGAGGTTGATCCAAGGACTTCATATGCTTTAAGATAATCTAATACCCATTCAAGGAATCAAAAAATATTTGGTAATTATTCCCAACAAAATAATATGAAAGGTGTTCATTTACCACAAATCGCCTAAGAGGCTATGACGGTTTTACCCTTTGATTTGAATTGAGTTTAATCCAAGGGCTTCATATGATTTAAATATATCTAATACCTATTCAAGGACTCAAAAATATTTGGTTATTATTCACAACCAAAATAATTTGAAAGATGTTCATACACCACAAATCGCCTAAGAGACTATGACGGTTTTACCCTTTGATTTGAAATAAGTTAGATCCAAATGCTTCATATGATTGAAATATATCTCATACCCATTCAAGGAGTCAAAAATAATTTGGTAATTAAGAACAAACAATGATTTGAAAGGTGTTTATACACCACAAATACCCTACGAGACTATGACGGTTTTACCCTTTGATTAGAATTGAGTTTGGTCAAAGGCTTCATATGCTTTAAATATATCTAATACCTATTCAAGGACTCAAAAATATTTGGTAATTATTCACATCAAAATGATTTGAAAGGTGTTCATTTACCACTAATCGTCTAAGTGACTATGACAGTTTTACCCTTTGTTTTAAATTGAGTTTGATCCAAGGGTTCATATGCTTTAAATATATCTTAAAACCTATTCAAGGAGTCAATAATATTTGGTAATGATTCACAACAAAATAATTTGAAAGGTGTTCATATGCCACAAATCGCCTAAGAGACTATGACGGTTTTACCCATTGATTTGAAATAAGTTTCATCCAAGGGCTTCTTATGATTGAAATATATATAATAACTATTCAAGGAGTCAAAAATATTTGGTAATTAAGCACAAAAAATGATTTGAAAGGTGTTCAAACACCGCAAATTGCCTAAGCGACTATGATAGTTTTACCCTTTGTTTTGAATTGAGTTTGATCCAAGTGCTTCATATGCTATAAATATATTTAATACCTATTCAAGGACTCAAAAAAAATTGGTAATTATTCACAATAAAATGATTTGAAAGGTTTTAATCCACCACAAATCGCCTAAGAGACTATGACGGTTTTACTATTTAATACTTCCTCCGTTTCGCAATACTCGCAACATTAGCATAGTAACCACTATTCATCCATCAATCTTATATTATATTTTCCCCTAAATGTATAAGAAATAATATAGCCATGTGGGGTCTTATTTGATTCGTCTTAACACATACTATTATAATATCAACTTTTTATAATTTTTACTTATCAATAATTAGAGATATTAAAGTTCAAAGTATTGCATTGGATAGTGTGCAAACAAGAAGCGTTGCGAGTATTGCGAAACGGAGGAAGTATGAAATAATATTTTTCCAAAGGACTTCATATGACTTAAAAAAATATAATACCTATTCAAAGACTCAAAAATATTTGGTAATTATTCCCACCAAAATGATTTGAAAGGTGTTCATTCACCACAAATCGTCTCAGAGACTATGACGGTTTTACCCTTTAATATAAATTGAGTTTGATCCAAGGGATTCATATGCTTTAAGTATATCTGATACCAATTCAAGGAGTCATAAATATATTGTAAATATTCACAACAAAATAATTTGAACGGTGTTCATACTCCACAAATCGCCTAAGAGACTATGACTGTTTTACGCTTTAATTTGAATTGAGTTTGATCCAAGGGCTTCATATGCTTTAAACATATATAATTCCTATTCAAGGACCCAAAAATATTTTGTAATTATTCGCAACAAAATGATTTGAAAGGTTTTCATTCACCACAAATTGTCTAAGAGACTATGACAGTTTTACCCTTTTATATGAAATAAGTTTGATCCAAGGGCTTCATATGATTGAAATATATCTAACAGCTATTCAAGGAGTCAAAAATATTTGGTAATTATTCACAACTAAATGATTTGAAAGGTGTTCATACACCATAAATCGCCTAAGAGACTATGGCGGCTTTACCCTTTGATATAAATTGAGTTTGATCCAAGGGATTCATATGCTTTATATATATCTGATACCAATTCAAGGAGTCATAAATATTTTGTAAATATTCACAACAAAATAATTTGCAAGGTGTTCATACACCACAAATCGCATAAGAGACTATGATGGTTTTACGCTTTAATTTGAATTGAGTTTGATCCAAGGGCTTTATATTCTTTAAACATATATAATTCCTATTCAAGGACTCAAAAATATTTTGTAATTAATCCCAACAAAATGATTTGAAAGGTTTTCATTCACTACAAATGGTCTAAGAGACTATGACGGTTTTACCCTTTTATATGAAATAAGTTTGATCCAAGGGCTTCATATGATTGAAATATATCTAATAACTATTCAAGGAGTCAATAATATTTGGTAATTAACCACAAAAAATGATTTGAAAGGTGTTCATTCACCACAAATCCCCTAAGAGTCTATGACGGTTTTACCCTTTGATTTGAATTGAGTTTGATCTAAGGGCTTCATATGCTTTAAATAGACTTAATACTAATTCAACGACTCAAAAATATTTGGTAATTATTCACAACAAAATGATTTGAAAGTTGTTCATACACGAGAAATCGCCTAAGAGACTATTACGGTTTTACCTTTTGATTTATATTGAGTTTGATCCAAGGGCTTCATATGCTTTAAATATATCTAATACCTATTCAAGGAGTCATAAATATTAGGAAAAATTGTCAGGAATAAGTCAACCTTTGCGTTGACCACTTTTAACAAGTCTACCTTCACTTATTCCATTAAGAAGTTAACCTTTCATTCCCTTCCGCTTTTAACAAGTCAAAACCGGCTACTAGCTCTAATTAACCTTTTTAGCAGGTCAATATGACAAGTGTCACTCTTCTTAATTTATTAGACATTTTAAATCTTTAAATTTATATTTTTAAAAAAAACCTCTCCCTCCTCCCACACACCCCCTCCGACGTCCCAGCACCAATTTCTCAACCTTGTTCCGACCAAGCAACACCGTACTATTTATGATAATCCACCGGCTACAAACTCATCTTCTTAAATTCCCCTTAATCTCCAACGTTGATGTCATCAACAACCTTTACATGTAAAGGTTGCCTTCTTAATGTAAAGGTTGCCTTCTTCAACAACCTTTACATTTCCGACAACCCAACAACCCCCCTCAATTCAACTACCATTAAAGAGATGTTGATAGCTGATCATAAAACTAAGAGGACCCAGAAAACATTCAAACACCATGGAACTAGAAGTTAAACGGCAAACAACAAAACCCCTAATATTAAAGCTAAGTTCAGTTTCAGATCAAGCCCAAATATCAACCCTCTGTGAACTCAGATTACTAACAAAAAAGACCCAGATTTCAGACCCATCGTAGCTGAAAAAGATGAGGGTGCAACAATCTCTCTTCTTTCTGAAACCCTTTATTCTCCTACGCTTCTTGCTGAAACCCGACCTTCTTGATTCTATCTCCTACGCTCTTCTAATCACTGCGCTTACCCACCACTTGCTATTCAATCTGTCAATCTTTGCCTGGCCTCGATTTTTCGGAATTAAAGGGAAGAGAGGAGTACTTTAGCTTTACATTTAATTTGGATAATTGTTATTTTGGAATTCAATTTAGAATGGAAGGTGGGTCGTGGGTGGTTTTTCGGACTTGAACTGGGTTTTTGATGGGGTGGGGTTGGGTTTTTTTAGGCCGACTGACGTTTTTATGGTGGTGGCATTTGGAGGTGGCTGGGTTTAGGAGTAGGGATGATGGTTTTGCGAATGAGATTCAGGCGGCTGTGATGTTTAGGGTGTTGTTTACAGGCTTTGGAGGGGAAGGAAGAGGAGAGAGAAAGAAAAAAAGGGAGAGAAAGAGATATATAAAATAAAAATTAATAAATATTTTAAATCAATGAGAACGAGACACGTTGACTAGTGACTTGAACTAACAAGTTTACATTAGGTAACCTGTAAAAAAATTTGTTAAAAGCAAAAGTATGTACAAGGTCTACTTGTTAATGGAATAAGTGAAGGTAGACTTGTTAAAAGCGGTCAATGCAAAGGTTGACTTATTCCTGACAATTTTTCCTAAATATTATGTAAATATTCACAACAAAATAATTTGAAAGGTGTTCATACACCACAAATCGCCTAAGAGACTATGACGGTTTTACCCTTTAATTTGGATTGAGTTTGATCCAAGGGATTCATATGCTTTAAACATATAAAAAACCTATTCAAGGACGTAAAAATATTTGGAAATTATTCACAACCAAATAATATGAAAGGTGTTCATACACCACAAATCACCTAAGAGACGATGACGGTTTTACCCTTTGATTTGAAATAAGTTTAATCCAAGGGCTTCATATGATTGAAATATACCTAATACCAATTCAAGGAGTGAAAAGTGTTTGGTAGTTAAGCACCAAAAATGATTTTAAAGGTGTTCATACACAAAAAATCGCCTAAGAGGCTATGACGGTTTTAGCCTTTGATTTGAATTGAGTTAGATCCAAGGGCTTCATATGATTTAAATATATCTAATATCTATTCAAGGACTGATATCACGTATTTATATAGACTTTTCTCCCTTATTTACAAGCTAATTTGTGCGTCATTTGGAGCTCGTCGGAGCTATTTTATGCTAACTATCGTATATAGTTGTGGTTTTGTGTTTTAGTGTTGAATTGCAGGTTTTAGGGAGTTTTCTCCTTATTCCCGAGCTATTTGGAAGCAACCACGGCTTTACGAGATGTTACGAGACATGTAGGTTGGCTCACGAGCTTTATGGGTAGTTTAGGAGGTCCCAAAACCTCTAAACGTGAAGAATTGAGAGCTAAAGAGTTCAGTCATGTCAAAGTCACTGAAGTCATATGGGGTGCCCAACCCAGATGGTCTCTCCACTGGACCTACTATGCCCACCACTGTCGCAGAAATTTCGAAATTAAGCCTGGACTTATCAGCATGGTCCAGCAAAATCAGTTTGGTGGGCATCCTACTGAAGATCCGGCAAATCATCTGCAACGGTTTCAACAACTTTGTCGAACCGTTAAACATGCCGGTGTCACTCCAGATCAACTCAAAGTCATGTTGTTCGAGTTTTCATTGAGAGATAGAGCCCAGAAGTGGTTGAACGATGTGAAGGAAACTGAATGGAGTGAGATTTCTGCTGCATTTCTGAGAGAGTATTACCCACCTACTAAAACAGCAGAAATCAGAAATAAACTAGCCACGTTTTCCCAAGAGCCTGATGAAACATTACGGGAAGTGTGGGCTAGGTTTAGGGATTTACAGAGAGAGTGTCCACACCACAACATGGACAAATGGTTCTTGACGCAGACATTCTACAATGGTCTGCAGCCTTAGACGAAGAGTATTGTTGATTCGTCTGCAGGAGGAGTCTTTTTAGACAAGGCAGTTGATGAGGGTTATGAATTCCTATCAAATCTTGCAGCCAATGACCATTCATCATCTAGGAGTTTGATTAAGAAGGTACTTGAAGTTGACGCTATTTCATTGCTTACATCTCAGATGGCGCAACTAACTCAGCAGCTAATGAAGTCTTCTAGTTCGACACCTCCGCCTATGAGCATCAATGTTATGTCTGCAGTAGCACCCATTACCTCATCTTACTGCGAGGTATGTGGTGTTCAAGGTCACTTTGGGCATGACTGTGAGTTCAGTCAACTTCAGATGGAGCAGGCAAACGCCTTTCAACAAAGGCCATAAACCTTCCCCACTCCACATAACTACCAAAACCCACAAAACTATCAACCTCCACCTCCACAAAACTATCCTAAACCCTCATACCATCAAACCCCACAAAATTTCCAAAGACCACCACCACAAAACTTCCATCATCCCAATAACTTCCAAACTCCACAAAATTTTCACACCCCACCTCCACAAACAACAACCCACAAGATCCTAGCAATTCTGAACTGATGAAACTGATATTGTCTATGCAAAAGGCAAATGAGGAAACACGGAGGGCCCAAGAGGAAGCACAGAGGGCCCAAGAGAAGCACATCAAACTTCTCGAGGCTCAAGTTGCTCAATTGGCAGAAACTAATGCACAAAGGCAGCAGGGACAATTGCCAGGGCAACCCGTTCAGAGAGAACATGTGAATGCCATCACTCTTCGTAGTGGCATAGCTTATGATGCTCCTCCATTGCCTGTTGATGAGGTTACCCCAACTGCAGGGAAGAAGAGGGTGGTAGAGGAAGGAAAAAGGAAGAATTCGACGTCTGAAGTCGATTTGTCTGCAGATGCTGAACAGACAGGGAAGAAAAAGGAGAAGGTTTCTGAAACGTCTTTTACACCAAGACTACCTTTTCCTCACAGGATGCAACAGTCCAAGGTCGATCAGCAGTTTGGTAAGTTCTTGGCTATGGTCAAGAACCTTGAGGTAACGATTCCATTTACAGATTTAATTACCCAAGTGCCTGTTTATGCCAAATTTCTGAAAGACATGATTACTAAGAAAAGAGACTTTGGTGGGGTAGAACGTGTCGCTCTTACTGAAGAGTGTAGTGCTTTTATTCAGAAGAAAGCCCCACCAAAGTTAAAAGATCCTGGTAGTTTCTCTATACCCTGCTATCTTGGACCTATTTTTATTGACAAGGCTTTATGTGATTTAGGTGCTTCTGTTTCTGTTATGCCATTATCTGTTTTTGAGACACTGAATATGGGAGCACTTAAATGCACACAAATCACTCTATAGATGGCGGATCGTTCTATAAAATACCCTCTAGGTGTTTTAGAGGACGTTCCTATTAGGGTTGGGAAATTCTATATCCCTGTTGATTTTGTGGTATTAGATATGGATGAGGATGCCCATATTCCTATTATCTTAGGTAGGCCATTTTTGTGTACTGCTGGTGCTGTAATTGATGTCAAGTCTGGGTCTTTAACTCTTAGTGTTGGTGATGATAAAGTGATGTTTAAACTAACCAATGCTGTTAAGGCACCTATGCTTGAACAATCTTGTTGCAGGGATGAGGTTTTGGATGAAGTAGGTGTGGACAAGGCCCTAATTCCACCTAAGGTTGCCTCACCGTCTGGAGGCATTATCAAGAACATCTGGAGAAGAAAGATTTTTGATGAGGGTGGCACTCATTGCCAAGCCCCTCCTATTTGAGAGATGGAGGATTATGGTCGTGCGGGACCTTTATAAACCAGCGCTGTGCGAGAGGCAACTCGTATTTTTCTTTCCCTTTTCCTTTTCTTTTTATTTTTTCTTCTTTCTGTGAGCGAGAGTGAGGGTACTAACATTGTTTTTCCTCTTAGCATAGTCCTTGTCACCTTTTGGCATTGAGGACACTGCCAAGTTCAGCTTGGGGGAGGAGTTCTGTTTGTATTCTCTTTCACTTGTACTGCTTTCTATAATAGATTTACTGCCTCCCTGTGCCCCTTTTTGTGCTCTTTTTGAAAATGATTTGACTTTATATTCTGGATAGCTGGGCATCTGTGATCTTGAGGCTATGATTTGATGTTTAATTGCTATGATTTCGAGCATTTTTGGATTATATTAGACCACTTTGTGCTGCATATCTGATTTGGTTAGACTGTGAGGCCTCTTTGTAGCCTATTGGATTCATATTATTATCCAGTCTATTCTTGTGTGTTAGTTCCTCTTTAGTGGATTGATCTTGACTTTGATTTCATACTTGTCTGATATTCGATGACTTGTAGCACTTGCTGTGGTAGAGGCGTTCTTTTGTCTTATTCTTGAGCTTCAGAGTGAATTTTTGATATACTTTTATCCTCCTTAGCCCCGCTGAGCCTAATGACTTGTTTCGTGTTACTTAAACCCCTATTATGAGCCCAAAGCCTTCACTTGATATTATTCCAAGCCTAGCTTGGGGGAGCTTTTGTATGGGTTGAGTTTGAGATTGGTTTGTTGGTTCAGTTCAATTTTTGAGGAAATTTAAAAGTGTATTTGTTGTGGCTTGAGAGCGAGAAAAAGAAAAGAAAAAGCAAATTTAGAGTTGCGTTAATGAAGTTCAGAAAAATGAAAGAAAAAAATGAAATAAAAGTTCAAAAGAATTCGAAGTTCTTTCATTCACGTACGTTCTTAAAGAAATATTCGCTTCATTGCTTGAAAATTGGGTTTGTTATGAGTTTGTCATTGATTTATGAGAGTTGGGTTACTTTACATGGTTTTATGGGGATTGTTGGGAGTTGTGAAGGCCACCTTAGGCCTTGTTTGAATGATTTATGCTCCCCCTTTCTTGGTTTTTTCACCACATTACCCAAAAGTATCCCCTACCTCTTACCTAAGCCCCATTACAACCCTATAAAGTCCTCTTGAGCTTGTGTCTGCATTGTTAATTTGATTGATTTCGAGTCAATTTGTCAAAGTTAAAGAGTATTTCTGCTAATTGAGTCGACTTGACTAGGATGAGCGTCATTGAACCTTCTTAAACACATGAGAGTGTGAGTGGGAAGGGTACTTATGGTCGGGTTGGTGAGTGTTCGGGCATATTCTTTGCCTGCCACAAAATAGAGAGCAGTGACACCCTTATGAGAGCCTTTTCGGGACTTGTATGCTTTTTGGATGCTTGAATTTGATAAATTGCTTGGATGATTGGTGGTTGGATGGATTTGATTAGCCAAACTTGAATTTTGCCTGCTTGAACGATTCTTAGTCTTGAAAACGTTTTGAGCTTTGATTGATTTTTATCTATGGGGTGAGGCAATCTATTCCATGTTCATGTTATGTTTGCTTGAGGACAAGCAAAGGTTTAGCTTGGGGGAGTTTGATATCACGTATTTATATAGACTTTTCTCCCTTATTTACAAGCTAATTTGTGCGTCATTTGGAGCTCTTCGGAGCTATTTTATGCTAACTATCGTATATAGTTGTGGTTTTGTGTTTTAGTGTTGAATTGCAGGTTTTAGGGAGTTTTCTCCTTATTCCCGAGCTATTTGGAAGAAACCACGGCTTTACGAGATGTTACGAGACATGTAGGTTGGCTCACGAGCTTTATGGGTAGTTTAGGAGGTCCCAAAACCTCTAAAGGTGAAGAATTGAGAGCCAAAGAGTTAAAAAGGAGTTTTCCGTACTCTGATCGGGCAAAAATGGCCCGATCGGGCGAAAATATTATGATCGGGTAGAGAAGTTGCGGACCCGATCGGGGAAGGCTTGCCCGATCCGATCGGGCGAGCATCCATGTGCCCAGACCCGATCGGGCAAGGCCCACCCGATCGGGCTGGCCCAAATTCCAAAAAATCCCCATATTCGTTGCTGATGCTGCGTGCAAAGCCAGCTGGGCCATGTCTGCTCGCGGCCCGATCGGGTGCTGAAGGTCCGATCAGGTGGAAGTCCGTGCGTGTCAAATGAATGTGGGCCTTTCTGATCCAAGTGAAGTGCTGCAATAAAGACTTTTGTCCTCTTGTAACTTGTTGTTGCTGCAATTTGCTGTTGGGTGAAAAGGAAACATGAGTGGCCCACTTGAGAACTTGAGCTGGCTGTTGTTACGTATGGGAAGAAGAGTGGGGCCAGCATTTACGCTGCTAGTGGCCTGCGCACTACGAGACAAAAATTATCAAAGCCTTTGGTCTCGCTGGCTGCTGCAGCGTGATGGAAAAGACGGGATATTTTATCTTTTAATTTCCGTTTTTAATTAGACTTTGGGGTAGTATAAATACTTTTTTCCTCATTATTTTTAGATTCATCTTTCATTCTAGTTCTTACTTTAGTTTTATTTCTCATAGTTCTTAGCTTAGTTTAAACACTTTAGATTAGATTAAAGGTGATTGAACCTATTCGATTTCAATAAAAGTTCCTGCTTTCTGTCAATTGGTATTCTTCTTTGCCCTAATCTCTTTTATTATTCTTAATTGCTTAGCTTAGTTATTTAATTATTCATGATGCAATTGTTAGGGTTTCATATTAGTTTTGTTGTTGTTAATTCGATTATGAGTGAGTAGTTTTCTTTTTAGGGTGTTAGATAGGAAAGCCATGTTTATACCATGATTGTGATTTAGATTTCTATCAATTTCTAGGGCTTGATTAGGGTGATTGTGATGTGGTTTGTTCTTATTGAGTAATTAATGTCAGTGTACAATTTCATTGGTTGCTTGTGGTTAATAGTTGTTTGCACAGATCCATCTTACGACTAGAGGCCTAGGACACGTCAGTAGTTCTGATTACGTTAGTGAACATGCGGCGTATGTTGAACTATGAGCGTTGAGTCTTAACCATAGCTCAACACGTGCTCTAATCCCCCGACTCTTGACTTAGGTTTTGATGGTAGTTGACCCTATTTGAGTGGTATAAGCATGGTGGACCGACCTAATACCCTAGACTTTTATTCCATAGTTAAATCCTTGGTTTAATTAGTTCTCCTTAGCTTAATCTTTAGTTCAGTTAATCTTCCCTGATTTCATCTGAAGTAGCCGATTGGTTGAATATTAATTTAGAAACTCTGTCTCCCTGTGGATTCGACCCTGCTTGCATTGACTACTATAGTTAGAGGACTGTAGGTTTATCTTTGATTAGGTGATACGACTAAAACCAATCAAGGACTCAAATTTTAATGGTAATTATTGAAGACAAAATGATTTGAAAGGTTTTCATACACCACAAATCGATTAAGAGACTATGACGGTTTTACCCTTTGATATGAAATAAGTTTGATCCAAGGGTTTCATATGATTGAAATATATCTAATACTTATTGAAGGAGTAAAAAGTATTTGGTAATTAATGACAAAAAATGATATGAAAGGTGCTCATACACCACAAATCCCCTAAGAGACTATGACGGTTTTACCCTTTGATTTGAATTGAGGTTGATTTAAGGACTTCATATGCTTTAAATAGACTTAATACCTTTTCAAGGACTCAAAAAATATTTGGTAATTATTCTCAAAAAAATGATTTGAAAGGTGTTCATTCACCACAAATCGCATAAGAGACTATGACGGTTTTACCCTTTGATTTGAAATAAGTTTGAACTAAGGGCTTCATATGCTTTATACATATCTAATACCTATTCAAGGACTCAAAAATATTTGATAATTATTGACAACAAAATAAAATGAAATGAGTTCATACACCACAAATCGCCTAAGAGACTACGACAATTTTACCCTTTGATTTGAAATAAGTTTAATCCAAGGGCTTCATATGATTGAAATTTACCTAATACCAATTCAAGGAGTGAAAAATGTTTGGTAATTATTGAAGACAAAATGATATTAAAGGTTTTCATGCACCACAAATCGCCTAAGAGACTATGACGGTTTTACCCTTTGATATGAAATAATTTTGATCCAAGGGTTTCATATGATTGAAATATATCTAATACCTATTAAAGGAGTCCATAATATTTAGTAATTAAGCACAAAGAATGATTTGAAAGGTGTTCATACACCTCAAATCCCCTAAGAGACTATAACGGTTTTACCCTTTTATTTGAATTGAGGTTGATCCAAGAACTTCATATGCTTTAAAAAGATCTAATACCTATTCAAGGAATGAAAAAATATTTGGTAATTATCCCCAACAAAATGATTTGAAAGGTTTTCATTCACCGCAAATCGCCTAAGAGACTATGACGTTTTTACCCTTTAATTTGGATTGAGTTTGATCCTAGGCCTTCATATGCTTTAAGCATATCTAATACCTATTCAAGGACCTAAAAATATTTGGTAATTATTCATAACTAAATAATATGAAAGGTGTTCATACACCACAAATCGCCTAAGAGACTATGACAGTTTTACCTTTGATTTGAAATAAGTTTAATCCAAGGGCTTCATATGATTGAAATATAATTAAGCACCAAAAATGATTTGAAAGTTGTTCATACACAAAAAATCGCCTAAGAGATTATGACGGTTTTACCCTTTGATTTTAATTGATTTAGATCCAAGGGCTTCATATGATTTAAATATATCTAATATCTATTCAAGAACTCAAAAATATTTGGAAATTATTCACAACAAAATAATATGAAAGGTGTTCATACACCACAAATCGCCTAAGAGACGATGACGGTTTTACACTTTGGTTTGAAATAAGTTTAATCCAAGGGCTTCATATGATTGAAATATACCTAATACCAATTCAAGGAGTGAAATGTATTTGGTAATTAAGCACCAAAAATGATTTGAAAGGTGTTCATACACCAAAAATCGCCAAAGAGACTATAACGATTTTACCCTTTGATTTGAATTGAGTTTGATCCAAGGGCTTCATATGATTTAAATATATCAAATATCTATTCAAGGACACAATTTTTTTTGGTAATTATTCAATACAAAATGATTTAAAAGGTTTTCATACACCCCAAATCGCCTAAGAGACTATGACGGTTTTACCCTTTGATATGAAATAAGTTTGATCCAAGGGTTTCATATGATTGAAATATATCTAATACCTATTGAAGGAGTCAAAAGTATTTGGTAATTAACCACAAAAAATGATTTGAAAGGTGCTCATACACCACAAATCCCCTAAGAGACTATGACGGTTTTACCCTTTGATCTGAATTGAGGTTGATTAAAAGAATTTATATGCTTTAAATAGACATAATACCTATTCAAAGACTCAAAAAAAATGTTAATTATTCCCAACAAAATGATTTGAAAGGTGTTCATTCACCACAAATCGCCTAAGAGACTATGGCGAGTTTACCGTTTTATTTAAATTGAGTTTGATCCAAGGACTTCATATGCTTTAAATATATCTAATACCTATTCAAGGAGTCATATATTTGGTTATTATTCCCAACCAAAATAATTTGAAAGGTGTTCATACACCACAAATCACCTAAGAGACTATGACATTTTTACCCTTTGATTTGAAATAAGTTTGATCTAAGGGCTTCATATGCTTTATACATATCTAATACCTATTCAGGGACTCAAAAATATTTGGTAATTATTGACAACAAAATAATATGAAAGGAGTTCATACAGCACAAATCGCCTAAGAGACTACGACAATTTTACCCTTTGATTTGAAATAAGTTTAATCCAAGGGCTTCATATGATTGAAATTTACCTAATACCAATTCAAGGAGGGTAAAGTGTTTGGTAATTAAGCACCAAAAATAATTTTAAAGGTGTTCATACACCAAAAATCGCCTAAGAGGCTATGACGGTTTTACCCTTTGATTTGAATTGAGTTAGATCCAAGGGCTTCATATGATTTAAATATATCTAATATCTATTCAAGGACTCAAGTGGTTTTGGTAATTATTGAAGACAAAATGATATTAAAGGTTTTTATACACCACAAATCGCCTAAGAGACTATGACGGTTTTACCCTTTGATATGAAATAAGTTTGATCCAAGGGTTTCACATTATTGAAATATATCTAATACCTATTGAAGGAGTCAATAATATTTTGTAATAAAGCACAAAAAATGATTTGAAAGGTGTTCATACACCTCAAATCCCCTAAGAGACTATGACGGTTTTACCCTTTGATTTGAATTGAGGTTGATCCAAGGACTTGATATGCTTTAAAAAGATCTAATACCTATTCAAGGAATCAAAAAATATTTGATAATTATTCCCAACAAAATGATTTGAAAGGTGTTTATTCATCGCAAATCGCCTAAGAGACTAATACGGTTTTACCCTTTAATTTGGATTGAGTTTGATCCAAGGGCTTCATATGCTTTAAGCATATCTAATACCTATTCAAGGACTTAAAAGAGACTACGACGATTTTACCCTTTGATTTGAAATAAGTTTAATCCAAGGGCTTCATATGATTGAAATATACAATACCAATTCAAGGAGTGAATAGTGTTTGGTAATTAAGCACCAAAAAAGATTTTAAAGGTGTTCCTACACCAAAAATCGCCTAAGAGGCTATGACGGTTTTATCCTTTGATTTGAATTGAGTTAGAACCAAGGGCTTCATATGATTTAGATATATCTAATATTTATTCAAGGACTCAAATTTTTTTGGTAATTATTGAAGACAAAATGATTTGAAAGGTTATCATACACCACAAATCGCCTAAGTGACTATGACGGTTTTACCCTTTGATATGAAATAATTTTGATCCAAGGGTTTCATATGATTGAAATATATCTAATAATTATTTAAGGATTCAAAATTATTTGGTAATTAACGACAAAAAATGATTTGAAAGGTGCTCATACACCTCAAATCCCCTAAGAGACTATGACGGTTTTACCCTTTGATTTGAATTGAGGTTGATTTAAGGACTTCTTATGCTTTAAATAGACTTATTACCTATTCAAGGACTCAAAAAATATTTGGTAATTATTCCCAACAAAATGATTTGAAAGGGGTTCATTCACCACAAATCGCCTAAGATACTATGACGGGTTTACCCTTTTATTTAAATTGAGTTTGATCCAAGGGCTTCTTATGCTTTAATTATATCTAATACCTATTCAAGGAGTCATATATTTGCTATTTATTCCTAACCAAAATAATTTGAAAGGTGTTCATACACCACAAATAAACTAAGAGACTATGACGGTTTGACCCTTTGATTTGAAATGAGTTTGATCTAAGGGCTTCATATGCTTTATACATATCGAATACCTATTCAAGGACTCAAAAATATTTGGTAATTATTGACAATAAAATTATATGAAAGGTGTTCATACACCACAAATCGCCTAAGAGACTACGACGATTTTACCCTTTGATTTTAAATAAGTTTAATCCAAGGGCTTCATATGATTGAAATATACCTAATACCAATTCAAGGAGTGAAAAGTATTTGGTAACTAAGCACCAAAAATGATTTGAAAGGTGTTCATACACCAAAAATCGCCTATGAGACTATGACAATTTTACCATTTGATTTGAATTCAGTCAGATTCATGGGCTTCATATGATTTAAATATATCTAATATCAATTCAAGGACTCAATTTTTTCTTGGTAATTATTAAATACAAAATGATTTGAAATGTTTTCATACACCACAAATCGCCTAAGAGACTATGACGGTTTTACCCATTGATATGAAATAAGTTTGATCCAAGGGCTTTATATGATTGAAATACATTTAATACCTATTCAACGAGTCAAAAGCATTTGGTAATTAAGAGCAAAAACTGATTTGAAAGGTGTTCATACACCATAAATCCCCTAAGAGACTATGACGGTTTTACCCTTTGATTTGAATTGAGGTTGATCCAAGGACTTCATATGCTTTAAAAAGATCTAATCTTTATTCAAGGACTCAATAAATGATTTGAAAGGTGTTCATTCACCACAAATCGCCTAAAAGACAATGACGGTTTTACCCTTTGATTTGAATTGAGTTTGATCCAAGGGCTTCATATGCTTTAAATATATCTAATACCTATTCAAGGACTCAAAAATATTTGGTTACAATTCACAACCAATATAATTTGAAAGGTGTTCATACACCAAAAATCGCCTATGAGACTTAGACAGTTTTACCCTTTGATTTGAATTCAGTCAGATTCATGGGTTTCATATGATTTAAATATATCTAATATCAATTCAAAGACTCAATTTTTTTTTGGTAATTATTCAAGACAAAATGATTTGAAAGGTTTTCGTACACCACAAATCGCCTAAGAGACTATGACGGTCTTACCCTTTGGTATGAAATAAGTTTGATCCAAGGGTTTCATATGATTGAAATATATCTAATACCTATTGAAGGAGTCAATAATATTTGGTAATAAAGCTCAAAAAATGATTTGAAAGGTGTTCATACACCTCAAATCCCATAACAGACTATGAAGGTTCTACCCATTGATTTGAATTGAGGTTGATCCAAGGACTTCATATGCATTAAAAAGATCTAATACCTATTCAAGGAATCAAAAAATATTTGGTAATTATTCCCAACAAATTGATTTGAAAGGTGTTTATTCATCGCAAATCGCCTAAGAGACTATGACGATTTTGCCCTTTTATTTGAATTGAGTTTGGTCCAAGGGCTTCATATGCTTTAAATAATCTAGTACCTAATCAAGGACTCAAAAATATTTGGTAATTATTCACAACAAAATGATTTCAAAGGTGTTCATACACCACAAATCGCCTAAGAGACTACGACGGTTTTACCCTTTAATTTGGATTGAGTTTGATCCAAGGGCTTCATATGCTTTAAGCATATCTAATACCTATTCAAGGACTTAAAAATATTTGGTAATTATTCACAACTAAATAATAACAAAAGGTGTTCATACACCACAAATCGCCTAAGAGACTACGACGATTTTACCCTTTGATTTGAAATAAGTTTAATCCAAGGGCTTCATATGATTGAAATATACAATACCAATTCAAGGAGTGAATACTGTTTGGTAATTAAGCACCAAAAAAGATTTTAAAGGTGTTCATACACCAAAAATCGCCTAAGAGGCTATGACGGTTTTATCCTTTGATTTGAATTGAGTTAGAACCAAGGGATTCATATGATTTAGATATATCTAATATCTATTTAAGGACTCAAATTTTTTTGGTAATTATTGAAGACAAAATGATTTGAAAGGTTATCATACACCACAAATCGCCTAAGAGACTATGACGGTTTTACCCTTTGATATGAAATAATTTTGATCCAAGGGTTTCATATGATTGAAATATATCTAATAATTATTTAAGGATTCAAAATTATTTGGTAATTAACGACAAAAAATGATTTGAAAGGTGCTCATACACCTCAAATCCCCTAAGAGACTATGACGGTTTTACCCTTTGATTTGAATTGAGGTTGATTTAAGGACTTCTTATGCTTTAAATAGACTTATTACCTATTCAAGGACTCAAAAAAGATTTGGTAATTATTCCCAACAAAATGATTTGAAAGGGGTTCATTCACCACAAATCGCCTAAGATACTATGACGGGTTTACCCTTTTATTTAAATTGAGTTTGTTCCAAGGGCTTCTTATGCTTTAACTATATCTAATACCTATTCAAGGAGTCATATATTTTCTATTTATTCCCAACCAAAATAATTTGAAAGGTGTTCATACACCACAAATCAACTAAGAGACTATGACGGTTTGACCCTTTGATTTGAAATAAGTTTGATCTAAAGGCTTCATATGCTTTATACATATCTAATACCTTTTCAAGGACTCAAAAATATTTGGTAATTATTGACAACAAATTTATATGAAAGGTGTTCATACACCACAAATCGCCTAAGAGACTACGACGATTTTACCCTTTGATTTGAAATAAGTTTAATCCAAGGGCTTCATATGATTCAAATATACCTAATACAAATTCAAGGAGTGAAAAGTATTTGGTAACTAAGCACCAAAAATGATTTGAAAGGTGTTCATACACCAAAAATCGCCTATGAGACTATGACAATTTTACCATTTGATTTGAATTCAGTCAGATTCATGGGCTTCATATGATTTAAATATATCTAATATCAATTCAAGGACTCAATTTTTTTTGGTAATTATTCAATACAAAATGATTTGAAATGTTTTCATACACCACAAATCGCCTAAGAGACTATGACGGTTTTACCCATTGATATGAAATAAGTTTGATCCAAGGGCTTTATATGATTGAAATACATTTAATACCTATTCAACGAGTCAAAAGCATTTGGTAATTAAGAGCAAAAAATGATTTGAAAGGTGTTCATACACCATAAATCCCCTAAGAGACTATGACGGTTTTACCCTTTGATTTGAATTGAGGTTGATCCAAGGACTTCATATGCTTTAAAAAGATCTAATCTTTATTCAAGGACTCAATAAATGATTTGAAAGGTGTTCATTCACCACAAATCGCCTAAAAGACAATGACGGTTTTACCCTTTGATTTGAATTGAGTTTGATCCAAGGGCTTCATATGCTTTAAATATATCTAATACCTATTCAAGGACTCAAAAATATTTGGTTACAATTCACAACCAATATAATTTGAAAGGTGTTCATACACCAAAAATCGCCTATGAGACTTAGACAGTTTTACCCTTTGATTTGAATTCAGTCAGATTCATGGGTTTCATATGATTTAAATATATCTAATATCAATTCAAAGACTCAATTTTTTTTTGGTAATTATTCAAGACAAAATGATTTGAAAGGTTTTCGTACACCACAAATCGCCTAAGAGACTATGACGGTCTTACCCTTTGGTATGAAATAAGTTTGATCCAAGGGTTTCATATGATTGAAATATATCTAATACCTATTGAAGGAGTCAATAATATTTGGTAATAAATGATTTGAAAGGTGTTCATACACCTCAAATCCCATAACAGACTATGAAGGTTTTACCCATTGATTTGAATTGAGGTTGATCCAAGGACTTCATATGCATTAAAAAGATCTAATACCTATTCAAGGAATCAAAAAATATTTGGTAATTATTCCCAACAAAATGATTTGAAAGGTGTTCATTCACCACAAATCGCCTAAGAGACTATGACGGGTTTACCCTTTTATTTAAATTGAGTTTGATCCAAGGGCTTCATATGCTTTAAATATATCTAATACCTATTCAAGGAGTCATATATTTGGTTATTATTCCCAACCAAAATAATTACAAAGGTGTTCATACACCACAAATCACCTAAGAGACTATGACGGTTTTACCCTTTGATTTAAAATAAGTTTGATCTAAGGGCTTCATATAATTTATACATATCTAATACCTATTCAAGGACTTAAAAATATTTGGTAATTATTCACAACTAAATAATAACAAAAGGTGTTCATACACCACAAATCGCCTAAGAGACTACGACGATTTTACCCTTTGATTTGAAATAAGTTTAATCCAAGGGCTTCATATGATTGAAATATACAATACCAATTCAAGGAGTGAATACTGTTTGGTAATTAAGCACCAAAAAAGATTTTAAAGGTGTTCATACACCAAAAATCGCCTAAGAGGCTATGACGGTTTTATCCTTTGATTTGAATTGAGTTAGAACCAAGGGATTCATATGATTTAGATATATCAAATATCTATTTAAGGACTCAAATTTTTTTTGTAATTATTGAAGACAAAATGATTTGAAAGGTTATCAAACACCACAAATCGCCTAAGAGACTATGACGGTTTTACCCTTGGATATGAAATAATTTTGATCCAAGGGTTTCATATGATTGAAATATATCTAATAATTATTTAAGGATTCAAAATTATTTGGTAATTAACGACAAAAAATGATTTGAAAGGTGCTCATACACCTCAAATCCCCTAAGAGACTATGACGGTTTTACCCTTTGATTTGAATTGAGGTTGATTTAAGGACTTCTTATGCTTTAAATAGACTTATTACCTATTCAAGGACTAAAAAAATATTTGGTAATTATTCCCAACAAAATGATTTGAAAGGGGTTCATTCACCACAAATCGCCTAAGATACTATGACGGGTTTACCCTTTTATTTAAATTGAGTTTGTTCCAAGGGCTTCTTATGCTTTAACTATATCTAATACCTATTCAAGGAGTCATAGATTTTCTATTTATTCCCAACCAAAATAATTTGAAAGGTGTTCATACACCACAAATCAACTAAGAGACTATGACGGTTTGACCCTTTGATTTGAAATAAGTTTGATCTAAAGGCTTCATATGCTTTATACATATCTAATACCTTTTCAAGGACTCAAAAATATTTGGTAATTATTGACAACAAATTTATATGAAAGGTGTTCATACACCACAAATCGCCTAAGAGACTACGACGATTTTACCCTTTGATTTTAAATAAGTTTAATCCAAGGGCTTCATATGATTCAAATATACCTAATACAAATTCAAGGAGTGAAAAGTATTTGGTAACTAAGCACCAAAAATGATTTGAAAGGTGTTCATACACCAAAAATCGCCTATGAGACTATGACAATTTTACCATTTGATTTGAATTCAGTCAGATTCATGGGCTTCATATGATTTAAATATATCTAATATCAATTCAAGGACTCAATTTTTTTTGGTAATTATTCAATACAAAATGATTTGAAATGTTTTCATACACCACAAATCGCCTAAGAGACTATGACGGTTTTACCCATTGATATGAAATAAGTTTGATCCAAGGGCTTTATATGATTGAAATACATTTAATACCTATTCAACGAGTCAAAAGCATTTGGTAATTAAGCACAAAAAATGATTTGAAAGGTGTTCATACACCATAAATCCCCTAAGAGACTATGACGGTTTTACCCTTTGATTTTAATTGAGCTTGATCCAAGGACTTCATATGCTTTAAAAAGATCTAATCTCTATTCAAGGACTCAATAAATGATTTGAAAGGTATTCATTCACCACAAATCGCCTAAGAGACAATGACGGTTTTACCCTTTGATTTGAATTGAGTTTGATCCAAGGGCTTCATATGCTTTAAATATATCTAATACCTATTCAAGGACTCAAAAATATTTGGTTACAATTCACAACCAATATAATTTGAAAGGTGTTCATACACCAAAAATCGCCTATGAGACTTAGACAGTTTTACCCTTTGATTTGAATTCAGTCAGATTCATGGGTTTCATATGATTTAAATATATCTAATATCAATTCAAAGACTCAATTTTTTTTGGTAATTATTCAAGACAAAATGATTTGAAAGGTTTTCGTACACCACAAATCGCCTAAGAGACTATGACGGTCTTACCCTTTGGTATGAAATAAGTTTGATCCAAGGGTTTCATATGATTGAAATATATCTAATACCTATTGAAGGAGTCAAAAATATTTGGTAATAAAGCTCAAAAAATGATTTGAAAGGGGTTCATACACCTCAAATCCCATAACAGACTATGAAGGTTTTACCCATTGATTTGAATTGAGGTTGATCCAAGGACTTCATATGCATTAAAAAGATCTAATACCTATTCAAGGAATCAAAAAATATTTGGTAATTATTCCCAACAAAATGATTTGAAAGGTGTTCATTCACCACAAATCGCCTAAGAGACTATGACGGGTTTACCCTTTTATTTAAATTGAGTTTGATCCAAGGGCTTCATATGCTTTAAATATATCTAATACCTATTCAAGGAGTCATATATTTGGTTATTATTCCCAACCAAAATAATTACAAAGGTGTTCATACACCACAAATCACCTAAGAGACTATGACGGTTTTACACTTTGATTTAAAATAAGTTTGATCTAAGGGCTTCATATAATTTATACATATCTAATACCTATTCAAGGACTTAAAAATATTTGGTAATTATTCACAACTAAATAATAACAAAAGGTGTTCATACACCACAAATCGCCTAAGAGACTACGACGATTTTACCCTTTGATTTGAAATAAGTTTAATCCAAGGGCTTCATATGATTGAAATATACAATACCAATTCAAGGAGTGAATACTGTTTGGTAATTAAGCACCAAAAAGATTTTAAAGGTGTTCATACACCAAAAATCGCCTAAGAGGCTATGACGGTTTTATCCTTTGATTTGAATTGAGTTAGAACCAAGGGATTCATATGATTTAGATATATCTAATATCTATTTAAGGACTCAAATTTTTTTGGTAATTATTGAAGACAAAATGATTTGAAAGGTTATCATACACCACAAATCGCCTAAGAGACTATGACGGTTTTACCCTTTGATATGAAATAATTTTGATCCAAGGGTTTCATATGATTGAAATATATCTAATAATTATTTAAGGATTCAAAATTATTTGGTAATTAACGACAAAAAATGATTTGAAAGGTGCTCATACACCTCAAATCCCCTAAGAGACTATGACGGTTTTACCCTTTGATTTGAATTGAGGTTGATTTAAGGACTTCTTATGCTTTAAATAGACTTATTACCTATTCAAGGACTCAAAAAAGATTTGGTAATTATTCCCAACAAAATGATTTGAAAGGGGTTCATTCACCACAAATCGCCTAAGATACTATGACGGGTTTACCCTTTTATTTAAATTGAGTTTGTTCCAAGGGCTTCTTATGCTTTAACTATATCTAATACCTATTCAAGGAGTCATATATTTTCTATTTATTCCCAACCAAAATAATTTGAAAGGTGTTCATACACCACAAATCAACTAAGAGACTATGACGGTTTGACCCTTTGATTTGAAATAAGTTTGATCTAAAGGCTTCATATGCTTTATACATATCTAATACCTTTTCAAGGACTCAAAAATATTTGGTAATTATTGACAACAAAATTATATGAAAGGTGTTCATACACCACAAATCGCCTAAGAGACTACGACGATTTTACCCTTTGATTTTAAATAAGTTTAATCCAAGGGCTTCATATGATTCAAATATACCTAATACCAATTCAAGGAGTGAAAATTATTTGGTAACTAAGCACCAAAAATGATTTGAAAGTTGTTCATACACCAAAAATAGCCTATGAGACTATGACAATTTTACCATTTGATTTGAATTCAGTCAGATTCATGGGCTTCATATGATTTAAATATATCTAATATCAATTCAAGGACTCAATTTTTTTTGGTAATTATTCAATACAAAATGATTTGAAATGTTTTAATACACCACAAATAGCCTAAGAGACTATGACGGTTTTACCCATTGATATGAAATAAGTTTGATCCAAGGGCTTTATATGATTGAAATACATTTAATACCTATTCAACGAGTCAAAAGCATTTGGTAGTTAAGCACAAAAAATGATTTGAAAGGTGTTCATACACCATAAATCCCCTAAGAGACTATGACGGTTTTATCCTTTGATTTGAATTGAGTTAGAACCAAGGGATTCATATGATTTAGATATATCTAATATCTATTTAAGGACTCAAATTTTTTTGGTAATTATTGAAGACAAAATGATTTGAAAGGTTATCATACACCACAAATCGCCTAAGAGACTATGACGGTTTTACCCTTTGATATGAAATAATTTTGATCCAAGGGTTTCATATGATTGAAATATATCTAATAATTATTTAAGGATTCAAAATTATTTGGTAATTAACGACAAAAAATGATTTGAAAGGTGCTCATACACCTCAAATCCCCTAAGAGACTATGACGGTTTTACCCTTTGATTTGAATTGAGGTTGATTTAAGGACTTCTTATGCTTTAAATAGACTTATTACCTATTCAAGGACTCAAAAAAGATTTGGTAATTATTCCCAACAAAATGATTTGAAAGGGGTTCATTCACCACAAATCGCCTAAGATACTATGACGGGTTTACCCTTTTATTTAAATTGAGTTTGTTCCAAGGGCTTCTTATGCTTTAACTATATCTAATACCTATTCAAGGAGTCATATATTTTCTATTTATTCCCAACCAAAATAATTTGAAAGGTGTTCATACACCACAAATCAACTAAGAGACTATGACGGTTTGACCCTTTGATTTGAAATAAGTTTGATCTAAAGGCTTCATATGCTTTATACATATCTAATACCTTTTCAAGGACTCAAAAATATTTGGTAATTATTGACAACAAATTTATATGAAAGGTGTTCATACACCACAAATCGCCTAAGAGACTACGACGATTTTACCCTTTGATTTTAAATAAGTTTAATCCAAGGGCTTCATATGATTCAAATATACCTAATACAAATTCAAGGAGTGAAAAGTATTTGGTAACTAAGCACCAAAAATGATTTGAAAGGTGTTCATACACCAAAAATCGCCTATGAGACTATGACAATTTTACCATTTGATTTGAATTCAGTCAGATTCATGGGCTTCATATGATTTAAATATATCTAATATCAATTCAAGGACTCAATTTTTTTTGGTAATTATTCAATACAAAATGATTTGAAATGTTTTCATACACCACAAATCGCCTAAGAGACTATGACGGTTTTACCCATTGATATGAAATAAGTTTGATCCAAGGGCTTTATATGATTGAAATACATTTAATACCTATTCAACGAGTCAAAAGCATTTGGTAATTAAGCACAAAAAATGATTTGAAAGGTGTTCATACACCATAAATCCCCTAAGAGACTATGACGGTTTTACCCTTTGATTTTAATTGAGCTTGATCCAAGGACTTCATATGCTTTAAAAAGATCTAATCTCTATTCAAGGACTCAATAAATGATTTGAAAGGTATTCATTCACCACAAATCGCCTAAGAGACAATGACGGTTTTACCCTTTGATTTGAATTGAGTTTGATCCAAGGGCTTCATATGCTTTAAATATATCTAATACCTATTCAAGGACTCAAAAATATTTGGTTACAATTCACAACCAATATAATTTGAAAGGTGTTCATACACCAAAAATCGCCTATGAGACTTAGACAGTTTTACCCTTTGATTTGAATTCAGTCAGATTCATGGGTTTCATATGATTTAAATATATCTAATATCAATTCAAAGACTCAATTTTTTTTTGGTAATTATTCAAGACAAAATGATTTGAAAGGTTTTCGTACACCACAAATCGCCTAAGAGACTATGACGGTCTTACCCTTTGGTATGAAATAAGTTTGATCCAAGGGTTTCATATGATTGAAATATATCTAATACCTATTGAAGGAGTCAAAAATATTTGGTAATAAAGCTCAAAAAATGATTTGAAAGGGGTTCATACACCTCAAATCCCATAACAGACTATGAAGGTTTTACCCATTGATTTGAATTGAGGTTGATCCAAGGACTTCATATGCATTAAAAAGATCTAATACCTATTCAAGGAATCAAAAAATATTTGGTAATTATTCCCAACAAAATGATTTGAAAGGTGTTCATTCACCACAAATCGCCTAAGAGACTATGACGGGTTTACCCTTTTATTTAAATTGAGTTTGATCCAAGGGCTTCATATGCTTTAAATATATCTAATACCTATTCAAGGAGTCATATATTTGGTTATTATTCCCAACCAAAATAATTACAAAGGTGTTCATACACCACAAATCACCTAAGAGACTATGACGGTTTTACACTTTGATTTAAAATAAGTTTGATCTAAGGGCTTCATATAATTTATACATATCTAATACCTATTCAAGGACTTAAAAATATTTGGTAATTATTCACAACTAAATAATAACAAAAGGTGTTCATACACCACAAATCGCCTAAGAGACTACGACGATTTTACCCTTTGATTTGAAATAAGTTTAATCCAAGGGCTTCATATGATTGAAATATACAATACCAATTCAAGGAGTGAATACTGTTTGGTAATTAAGCACCAAAAAAGATTTTAAAGGTGTTCATACACCAAAAATCGCCTAAGAGGCTATGACGGTTTTATCCTTTGATTTGAATTGAGTTAGAACCAAGGGATTCATATGATTTAGATATATCTAATATCTATTTAAGGACTCAAATTTTTTTGGTAATTATTGAAGACAAAATGATTTGAAAGGTTATCATACACCACAAATCGCCTAAGAGACTATGACGGTTTTACCCTTTGATATGAAATAATTTTGATCCAAGGGTTTCATATGATTGAAATATATCTAATAATTATTTAAGGATTCAAAATTATTTGGTAATTAACGACAAAAAATGATTTGAAAGGTGCTCATACACCTCAAATCCCCTAAGAGACTATGACGGTTTTACCCTTTGATTTGAATTGAGGTTGATTTAAGGACTTCTTATGCTTTAAATAGACTTATTACCTATTCAAGGACTCAAAAAAGATTTGGTAATTATTCCCAACAAAATGATTTGAAAGGGGTTCATTCACCACAAATCGCCTAAGATACTATGACGGGTTTACCCTTTTATTTAAATTGAGTTTGTTCCAAGGGCTTCTTATGCTTTAACTATATCTAATACCTATTCAAGGAGTCATATATTTTCTATTTATTCCCAACCAAAATAATTTGAAAGGTGTTCATACACCACAAATCAACTAAGAGACTATGACGGTTTGACCCTTTGATTTGAAATAAGTTTGATCTAAAGGCTTCATATGCTTTATACATATCTAATACCTTTTCAAGGACTCAAAAATATTTGGTAATTATTGACAACAAAATTATATGAAAGGTGTTCATACACCACAAATCGCCTAAGAGACTACGACGATTTTACCCTTTGATTTTAAATAAGTTTAATCCAAGGGCTTCATATGATTCAAATATACCTAATACCAATTCAAGGAGTGAAAATTATTTGGTAACTAAGCACCAAAAATGATTTGAAAGTTGTTCATACACCAAAAATAGCCTATGAGACTATGACAATTTTACCATTTGATTTGAATTCAGTCAGATTCATGGGCTTCATATGATTTAAATATATCTAATATCAATTCAAGGACTCAATTTTTTTTTGGTAATTATTCAATACAAAATGATTTGAAATGTTTTAATACACCACAAATAGCCTAAGAGACTATGACGGTTTTACCCATTGATATGAAATAAGTTTGATCCAAGGGCTTTATATGATTGAAATACATTTAATACCTATTCAACGAGTCAAAAGCATTTGGTAGTTAAGCACAAAAAATGATTTGAAAGGTGTTCATACACCATAAATCCCCTAAGAGACTATGACGGTTTTATCCTTTGATTTGAATTGAGTTAGAACCAAGGGATTCATATGATTTAGATATATCTAATATCTATTTAAGGACTCAAATTTTTTTGGTAATTATTGAAGACAAAATGATTTGAAAGGTTATCATACACCACAAATCGCCTAAGAGACTATGACGGTTTTACCCTTTGATATGAAATAATTTTGATCCAAGGGTTTCATATGATTGAAATATATCTAATAATTATTTAAGGATTCAAAATTATTTGGTAATTAACGACAAAAAATGATTTGAAAGGTGCTCATACACCTCAAATCCCCTAAGAGACTATGACGGTTTTACCCTTTGATTTGAATTGAGGTTGATTTAAGGACTTCTTATGCTTTAAATAGACTTATTACCTATTCAAGGACTCAAAAAAGATTTGGTAATTATTCCCAACAAAATGATTTGAAAGGGGTTCATTCACCACAAATCGCCTAAGATACTATGACGGGTTTACCCTTTTATTTAAATTGAGTTTGTTCCAAGGGCTTCTTATGCTTTAACTATATCTAATACCTATTCAAGGAGTCATATATTTTCTATTTATTCCCAACCAAAATAATTTGAAAGGTGTTCATACACCACAAATCAACTAAGAGACTATGACGGTTTGACCCTTTGATTTGAAATAAGTTTGATCTAAAGGCTTCATATGCTTTATACATATCTAATACCTTTTCAAGGACTCAAAAATATTTGGTAATTATTGACAACAAATTTATATGAAAGGTGTTCATACACCACAAATCGCCTAAGAGACTACGACGATTTTACCCTTTGATTTTAAATAAGTTTAATCCAAGGGCTTCATATGATTCAAATATACCTAATACAAATTCAAGGAGTGAAAAGTATTTGGTAACTAAGCACCAAAAATGATTTGAAAGGTGTTCATACACCAAAAATCGCCTATGAGACTATGACAATTTTACCATTTGATTTGAATTCAGTCAGATTCATGGGCTTCATATGATTTAAATATATCTAATATCAATTCAAGGACTCAATTTTTTTGGTAATTATTCAATACAAAATGATTTGAAATGTTTTCATACACCACAAATCGCCTAAGAGACTATGACGGTTTTACCCATTGATATGAAATAAGTTTGATCCAAGGGCTTTATATGATTGAAATACATTTAATACCTATTCAACGAGTCAAAAGCATTTGGTAATTAAGCACAAAAAATGATTTGAAAGGTGTTCATACACCATAAATCCCCTAAGAGACTATGACGGTTTTACCCTTTGATTTTAATTGAGCTTGATCCAAGGACTTCATATGCTTTAAAAAGATCTAATCTCTATTCAAGGACTCAATAAATGATTTGAAAGGTATTCATTCACCACAAATCGCCTAAGAGACAATGACGGTTTTACCCTTTGATTTGAATTGAGTTTGATCCAAGGGCTTCATATGCTTTAAATATATCTAATACCTATTCAAGGACTCAAAAATATTTGGTTACAATTCACAACCAATATAATTTGAAAGGTGTTCATACACCAAAAATCGCCTATGAGACTTAGACAGTTTTACCCTTTGATTTGAATTCAGTCAGATTCATGGGTTTCATATGATTTAAATATATCTAATATCAATTCAAAGACTCAATTTTTTTTTGGTAATTATTCAAGACAAAATGATTTGAAAGGTTTTCGTACACCACAAATCGCCTAAGAGACTATGACGGTCTTACCCTTTGGTATGAAATAAGTTTGATCCAAGGGTTTCATATGATTGAAATATATCTAATACCTATTGAAGGAGTCAAAAATATTTGGTAATAAAGCTCAAAAAATGATTTGAAAGGGGTTCATACACCTCAAATCCCATAACAGACTATGAAGGTTTTACCCATTGATTTGAATTGAGGTTGATCCAAGGACTTCATATGCATTAAAAAGATCTAATACCTATTCAAGGAATCAAAAAATATTTGGTAATTATTCCCAACAAAATAATTTGAAAGGTGTTCATTCACCACAAATCGCCTAAGAGACTATGACGGGTTTACCCTTTTATTTAAATTGAGTTTGATCCAAGGGCTTCATATGCTTTAAATATATCTAATACCTATTCAAGGAGTCATATATTTGGTTATTATTCCCAACCAAAATAATTACAAAGGTGTTCATACACCACAAATCACCTAAGAGACTATGACGGTTTTACACTTTGATTTAAAATAAGTTTGATCTAAGGGCTTCATATAATTTATACATATCTAATACCTATTCAAGGACTTAAAAATATTTGGTAATTATTCACAACTAAATAATAACAAAAGGTGTTCATACACCACAAATCGCCTAAGAGACTACGACGATTTTACCCTTTGATTTGAAATAAGTTTAATCCAAGGGCTTCATATGATTGAAATATACAATACCAATTCAAGGAGTGAATACTGTTTGGTAATTAAGCACCAAAAAAGATTTTAAAGGTGTTCATACACCAAAAATCGCCTAAGAGGCTATGACGGTTTTATCCTTTGATTTGAATTGAGTTAGAACCAAGGGATTCATATGATTTAGATATATCTAATATCTATTTAAGGACTCAAATTTTTTTGGTAATTATTGAAGACAAAATGATTTGAAAGGTTATCATACACCACAAATCGCCTAAGAGACTATGACGGTTTTACCCTTTGATATGAAATAATTTTGATCCAAGGGTTTCATATGATTGAAATATATCTAATAATTATTTAAGGATTCAAAATTATTTGGTAATTAACGACAAAAAATGATTTGAAAGGTGCTCATACACCTCAAATCCCCTAAGAGACTATGACGGTTTTACCCTTTGATTTGAATTGAGGTTGATTTAAGGACTTCTTATGCTTTAAATAGACTTATTACCTATTCAAGGACTCAAAAAGATTTGGTAATTATTCCCAACAAAATGATTTGAAAGGGGTTCATTCACCACAAATCGCCTAAGATACTATGACGGGTTTACCCTTTTATTTAAATTGAGTTTGTTCCAAGGGCTTCTTATGCTTTAACTATATCTAATACCTATTCAAGGAGTCATATATTTTCTATTTATTCCCAACCAAAATAATTTGAAAGGTGTTCATACACCACAAATCAACTAAGAGACTATGACGGTTTGACCCTTTGATTTGAAATAAGTTTGATCTAAAGGCTTCATATGCTTTATACATATCTAATACCTTTTCAAGGACTCAAAAATATTTGGTAATTATTGACAACAAAATTATATGAAAGGTGTTCATACACCACAAATCGCCTAAGAGACTACGACGATTTTACCCTTTGATTTTAAATAAGTTTAATCCAAGGGCTTCATATGATTCAAATATACCTAATACCAATTCAAGGAGTGAAAATTATTTGGTAACTAAGCACCAAAAATGATTTGAAAGTTGTTCATACACCAAAAATAGCCTATGAGACTATGACAATTTTACCATTTGATTTGAATTCAGTCAGATTCATGGGCTTCATATGATTTAAATATATCTAATATCAATTCAAGGACTCAATTTTTTTTGGTAATTATTCAATACAAAATGATTTGAAATGTTTTAATACACCACAAATAGCCTAAGAGACTATGACGGTTTTACCCATTGATATGAAATAAGTTTGATCCAAGGGCTTTATATGATTGAAATACATTTAATACCTATTCAACGAGTCAAAAGCATTTGGTAGTTAAGCACAAAAAATGATTTGAAAGGTGTTCATACACCATAAATCCCCTAAGAGACTATGACGGTTTTATCCTTTGATTTGAATTGAGTTAGAACCAAGGGATTCATATGATTTAGATATATCTAATATCTATTTAAGGACTCAAATTTTTTTGGTAATTATTGAAGACAAAATGATTTGAAAGGTTATCATACACCACAAATCGCCTAAGAGACTATGACGGTTTTACCCTTTGATATGAAATAATTTTGATCCAAGGGTTTCATATGATTGAAATATATCTAATAATTATTTAAGGATTCAAAATTATTTGGTAATTAACGACAAAAAATGATTTGAAAGGTGCTCATACACCTCAAATCCCCTAAGAGACTATGACGGTTTTACCCTTTGATTTGAATTGAGGTTGATTTAAGGACTTCTTATGCTTTAAATAGACTTATTACCTATTCAAGGACTCAAAAAAGATTTGGTAATTATTCCCAACAAAATGATTTGAAAGGGGTTCATTCACCACAAATCGCCTAAGATACTATGACGGGTTTACCCTTTTATTTAAATTGAGTTTGTTCCAAGGGCTTCTTATGCTTTAACTATATCTAATACCTATTCAAGGAGTCATATATTTTCTATTTATTCCCAACCAAAATAATTTGAAAGGTGTTCATACACCACAAATCAACTAAGAGACTATGACGGTTTGACCCTTTGATTTGAAATAAGTTTGATCTAAAGGCTTCATATGCTTTATACATATCTAATACCTTTTCAAGGACTCAAAAATATTTGGTAATTATTGACAACAAATTTATATGAAAGGTGTTCATACACCACAAATCGCCTAAGAGACTACGACGATTTTACCCTTTGATTTTAAATAAGTTTAATCCAAGGGCTTCATATGATTCAAATATACCTAATACAAATTCAAGGAGTGAAAAGTATTTGGTAACTAAGCACCAAAAATGATTTGAAAGGTGTTCATACACCAAAAATCGCCTATGAGACTATGACAATTTTACCATTTGATTTGAATTCAGTCAGATTCATGGGCTTCATATGATTTAAATATATCTAATATCAATTCAAGGACTCAATTTTTTTGGTAATTATTCAATACAAAATGATTTGAAATGTTTTCATACACCACAAATCGCCTAAGAGACTATGACGGTTTTACCCATTGATATGAAATAAGTTTGATCCAAGGGCTTTATATGATTGAAATACATTTAATACCTATTCAACGAGTCAAAAGCATTTGGTAATTAAGCACAAAAAATGATTTGAAAGGTGTTCATACACCATAAATCCCCTAAGAGACTATGACGGTTTTACCCTTTGATTTTAATTGAGCTTGATCCAAGGACTTCATATGCTTTAAAAAGATCTAATCTCTATTCAAGGACTCAATAAATGATTTGAAAGGTATTCATTCACCACAAATCGCCTAAGAGACAATGACGGTTTTACCCTTTGATTTGAATTGAGTTTGATCCAAGGGCTTCATATGCTTTAAATATATCTAATACCTATTCAAGGACTCAAAAATATTTGGTTACAATTCACAACCAATATAATTTGAAAGGTGTTCATACACCAAAAATCGCCTATGAGACTTAGACAGTTTTACCCTTTGATTTGAATTCAGTCAGATTCATGGGTTTCATATGATTTAAATATATCTAATATCAATTCAAAGACTCAATTTTTTTTGGTAATTATTCAAGACAAAATGATTTGAAAGGTTTTCGTACACCACAAATCGCCTAAGAGACTATGACGGTCTTACCCTTTGGTATGAAATAAGTTTGATCCAAGGGTTTCATATGATTGAAATATATCTAATACCTATTGAAGGAGTCAAAAATATTTGGTAATAAAGCTCAAAAAATGATTTGAAAGGGGTTCATACACCTCAAATCCCATAACAGACTATGAAGGTTTTACCCATTGATTTGAATTGAGGTTGATCCAAGGACTTCATATGCATTAAAAAGATCTAATACCTATTCAAGGAATCAAAAAATATTTGGTAATTATTCCCAACAAAATGATTTGAAAGGTGTTCATTCACCACAAATCGCCTAAGAGACTATGACGGGTTTACCCTTTTATTTAAATTGAGTTTGATCCAAGGGCTTCATATGCTTTAAATATATCTAATACCTATTCAAGGAGTCATATATTTGGTTATTATTCCCAACCAAAATAATTACAAAGGTGTTCATACACCACAAATCACCTAAGAGACTATGACGGTTTTACACTTTGATTTAAAATAAGTTTGATCTAAGGGCTTCATATAATTTATACATATCTAATACCTATTCAAGGACTTAAAAATATTTGGTAATTATTCACAACTAAATAATAACAAAAGGTGTTCATACACCACAAATCGCCTAAGAGACTACGACGATTTTACCCTTTGATTTGAAATAAGTTTAATCCAAGGGCTTCATATGATTGAAATATACAATACCAATTCAAGGAGTGAATACTGTTTGGTAATTAAGCACCAAAAAAGATTTTAAAGGTGTTCATACACCAAAAATCGCCTAAGAGGCTATGACGGTTTTATCCTTTGATTTGAATTGAGTTAGAACCAAGGGATTCATATGATTTAGATATATCTAATATCTATTTAAGGACTCAAATTTTTTTGGTAATTATTGAAGACAAAATGATTTGAAAGGTTATCATACACCACAAATCGCCTAAGAGACTATGACGGTTTTACCCTTTGATATGAAATAATTTTGATCCAAGGGTTTCATATGATTGAAATATATCTAATAATTATTTAAGGATTCAAAATTATTTGGTAATTAACGACAAAAAATGATTTGAAAGGTGCTCATACACCTCAAATCCCCTAAGAGACTATGACGGTTTTACCCTTTGATTTGAATTGAGGTTGATTTAAGGACTTCTTATGCTTTAAATAGACTTATTACCTATTCAAGGACTCAAAAAAGATTTGGTAATTATTCCCAACAAAATGATTTGAAAGGGGTTCATTCACCACAAATCGCCTAAGATACTATGACGGGTTTACCCTTTTATTTAAATTGAGTTTGTTCCAAGGGCTTCTTATGCTTTAACTATATCTAATACCTATTCAAGGAGTCATATATTTTCTATTTATTCCCAACCAAAATAATTTGAAAGGTGTTCATACACCACAAATCAACTAAGAGACTATGACGGTTTGACCCTTTGATTTGAAATAAGTTTGATCTAAAGGCTTCATATGCTTTATACATATCTAATACCTTTTCAAGGACTCAAAAATATTTGGTAATTATTGACAACAAAATTATATGAAAGGTGTTCATACACCACAAATCGCCTAAGAGACTACGACGATTTTACCCTTTGATTTTAAATAAGTTTAATCCAAGGGCTTCATATGATTCAAATATACCTAATACCAATTCAAGGAGTGAAAATTATTTGGTAACTAAGCACCAAAAATGATTTGAAAGTTGTTCATACACCAAAAATAGCCTATGAGACTATGACAATTTTACCATTTGATTTGAATTCAGTCAGATTCATGGGCTTCATATGATTTAAATATATCTAATATCAATTCAAGGACTCAATTTTTTTTGGTAATTATTCAATACAAAATGATTTGAAATGTTTTAATACACCACAAATAGCCTAAGAGACTATGACGGTTTTACCCATTGATATGAAATAAGTTTGATCCAAGGGCTTTATATGATTGAAATACATTTAATACCTATTCAACGAGTCAAAAGCATTTGGTAGTTAAGCACAAAAAATGATTTGAAAGGTGTTCATACACCATAAATCCCCTAAGAGACTATGACGGTTTTATCCTTTGATTTGAATTGAGTTAGAACCAAGGGATTCATATGATTTAGATATATCTAATATCTATTTAAGGACTCAAATTTTTTTGGTAATTATTGAAGACAAAATGATTTGAAAGGTTATCATACACCACAAATCGCCTAAGAGACTATGACGGTTTTACCCTTTGATATGAAATAATTTTGATCCAAGGGTTTCATATGATTGAAATATATCTAATAATTATTTAAGGATTCAAAATTATTTGGTAATTAACGACAAAAAATGATTTGAAAGGTGCTCATACACCTCAAATCCCCTAAGAGACTATGACGGTTTTACCCTTTGATTTGAATTGAGGTTGATTTAAGGACTTCTTATGCTTTAAATAGACTTATTACCTATTCAAGGACTCAAAAAAGATTTGGTAATTATTCCCAACAAAATGATTTGAAAGGGGTTCATTCACCACAAATCGCCTAAGATACTATGACGGGTTTACCCTTTTATTTAAATTGAGTTTGTTCCAAGGGCTTCTTATGCTTTAACTATATCTAATACCTATTCAAGGAGTCATATATTTTCTATTTATTCCCAACCAAAATAATTTGAAAGGTGTTCATACACCACAAATCAACTAAGAGACTATGACGGTTTGACCCTTTGATTTGAAATAAGTTTGATCTAAAGGCTTCATATGCTTTATACATATCTAATACCTTTTCAAGGACTCAAAAATATTTGGTAATTATTGACAACAAAATTATATGAAAGGTGTTCATACACCACAAATCGCCTAAGAGACTACGACGATTTTACCCTTTGATTTTAAATAAGTTTAATCCAAGGGCTTCATATGATTCAAATATACCTAATACCAATTCAAGGAGTGAAAATTATTTGGTAACTAAGCACCAAAAATGATTTGAAAGTTGTTCATACACCAAAAATAGCCTATGAGACTATGACAATTTTACCATTTGATTTGAATTCAGTCAGATTCATGGGCTTCATATGATTTAAATATATCTAATATCAATTCAAGGACTCAATTTTTTTTGGTAATTATTCAATACAAAATGATTTGAAATGTTTTAATACACCACAAATAGCCTAAGAGACTATGACGGTTTTACCCATTGATATGAAATAAGTTTGATCCAAGGGCTTTATATGATTGAAATACATTTAATACCTATTCAACGAGTCAAAAGCATTTGGTAGTTAAGCACAAAAAATGATTTGAAAGGTGTTCATACACCATAAATCCCCTAAGAGACTATGACGGTTTTACCCTTTGATTTGAATTGAGGTTGATACAAGGACTTCATATGCTTTAAAAAGATCTAATCTCTATTCAAGGACTCAATAAATGATTTGAAAGGTATTCATTCACCACAAATCGCCTAAGAGACAATGACGGTTTTACCCTTTGATTTGAATTGAGTTTGATCCAAGGGCTTCATATGCTTTAAATATATCTAATACCTATTCAAGGACTCAAAAATATTTGGTTACAATTCACAACCAATATAATTTGAAAGGTGTTCATACACCAAAAATCGCCTATGAGACTATGACAGTTTTACCCATTAATTTGAATTCAGTTAGATTCAAGGGTTTCATATGATTGAAATATATCTAATATCAATTCAAAGACTCAATTTTTTTTTCGTAATTATTCAAGACAAAATGATATTAAAGGTTTTCGTACACCACAAATCGCCTAAGAGACTATGACGGTTTTACCCTTTGATATAAAATAAGTTTGATCCAAGGGTTTCATATGATTGAAATATATCTAATACCTATTGAAGGAGTCAATAATATTTGGTAATAAAGCACAAAAAATGATTTGAAAGGTGTTCATTCACCTCAAATCCCCTAAGAGACTATGAAGGTTTTACCCATTGATTTGAATTGAGGTTGATCCAAGGACTTCATATGCTTTAAAAAGATCTAATACCTATTCAAGGAATCAAAAAATATTTGGTAATTATTCCCAACAAAATGATTTGAAAGGTATTCATTCACCGCAAATCGCCTAAGAAACTATGACGGTTTTGCCCTTTTATTTGAATTGAGTTTGGTCCAAGGGCTTCATATGCTTTAAATAGATCTAGTACATATTCAAGGACTCAAAAATATTTGGTTATTATTCACAACAAAATGATTTGAATGGTGTTCATACACCCCAAATCGCCGAAGAGACTATGACGGTTTTACCCTTTAATTTGGATTGAGTTTGATCCAAGGGCTTCATATGCTTTAAGCATATCTAATACCTATTCAAGGACTTAAAAATATTTGGTAATTATTCACAACTAAATAATATGAAAGGTGTTCATACACCACAAATCGCCTAAGAGACTATGACGGTTTTACCTTGGATTTGAAATAAGTTTAATCCAAGGTCTTCATATTATTGAAATATACCTAATACCAATTCAAGGAGTGAAAAGTATTTGGTAATTGAGCAACAAAAATGATTTGAAAGGTTTCATACACCAAAAATCGCCTAAGAGACTATGATGGTTTTACCCTTTGATTTGAATTGAGTTAGATCCAAGGGCTTCATATGATTTAAATATATCTAATATCTATTCAAGGACTCAAATTTTTTTGGTAATTATTCAATACAAAATGATTTAAAAGGTTTTCATACACCCCAAATCGCCTAAGAGACTATGAAGGTTTTACCCTTTGATTTGAATTGAGTTTGATCCAAGGACTTCATATGCTTTAAAAAGATCTAATCTCCATTCAAGGACTCAAAAAATAATTTGTAATTATTCCCAACAAAATGATTTGAAAGGTGTTCGTTCATCACAAATCGCCTAAGAGACAATGACGGTTTTACCCTTTGATTTGAATTGAGTTTGATCCAAGGGCTTCATATGCTTTAAATATATCTAATACCTATTCAAGGACTCAAACATATTTGGTTACAATTCCAACCAATATAATTTGAAAGGTGTTCATACACCACAAATCGCCTAAGAGACTATGACGGTTTTACACTTTAATTTGGATTGAGTTTGATCCAAGGGATTCATATGCTTTAAACATATCTAATACCTATTCAAGGACTTAAAAATATTTGTTAATTATTCATAACTAAATAATATGAAAGGTTTTCATACACCACAAATAACCTAAGAGACTACGATAATTTTACCCTTTGATTTGAAATAAGTTTATTCCAAGGGCTTCATATGATTTAAATTTACCTAATACCAATTCAAGGAGTGAAAAGTGTTTGGTAATTAAGCACCAAAAATGATTTTAAAGGTGTTCATACACTAAAAATCTCCTAAGAGGCTATTACAGTTTTACCCTTTGATTTGAATTTAGTTAGATCCAAGGGCTTCATTTGATTTAAATATATCTAATATCTATTCAAGGACTCAATTTTTTTTTGTAATTATTGAAGACAAAATGATATTAAAGGTTCTCATACACCACAAATCGCCTAAGAGACTATGACGGTTTTACCCTTTGATATGAAATAAGTTTGATCCAAGGGTTTCATATGATTGACATATATCTAATACCTATTGAAGTCAATAATATTTGGTAATAAAGCACAAAAAATGATTTGAAAGGTGTTCATACACCTCAAATCCCCTAAGAGACTATGAAGGTTTTACCCATTGATTTGAATTGAGGTTGATCCAAGGACTTCATATGCTTTAAAAAGATCTAATACCTATTCAAGGAATCAAAAAATATTTGGTAATTATTCCCAACAAAATGATTTGAAAGGTATTCATTCCTCGCAAATCGCCTAAGAAACTATGACGGTTTTGCCCTTTTTTTGAATTGAGTTTGGTCCAAGGGCTTCATATGCTTTAAATAGATCTAGTACCTATTCAAGGACTCAAAAATATTTGGTAATTATTCACAACAAAATGATTTGAAAGGTGTTCATACACCCTAAATCGTCGAAGAGACTATGACGGTTTTACCCTTTAATTTGGATTGAGTTTGATCCAAGGGCTTCATATGCTTTAAGCATATCTAATACCTATTCAAGGACTTAAAAATATATGGTAATGTTTCACAACTAAATAATATGAAAGGTGTTCATACACCACAAATCGCCTAAGAGACTATGACGGTTTTACCTTTGATTTGAAATAAGTTTAATCCAAGGTCTTCATATGATTGAAATATACCTAATACCAATTCAAGGAGTGAAAAGTATTTGGTAATTAAGCACCAAAAATGATTTGAAAGGTTTCATACACCAAAAATCGCCTAAGAGTCTATGATGGTTTTACCCTTTGATTTGAATTGAGTTAGATCCAAGGGCTTCATATGATTTAAATATATCTAATATCTATTCAAGGACTCAATTTTTTTTTGGTAATTATTCAATACAAAATGATTTAAAAGGTTTTCATACACCCCAAATTGCCTAAGAGACTATGACGGTTTTACCCTTTGATATGAAATAAGTTTGATCCAAGGGTTTCATATTATTGAAATATATCTAATACCCATTGAAGGAGTCAAAAGTATTTGGTAATAAATGACAAAAAATGATATGAAAGGTGCTCATACACCACAAATCCCCTAAGAGAATATGACGGTTTTACCCTTTGATATGAAATAAGTTTGATCCAAGGGTTTCATATGATTGAAATATATCTAATACTTATTGAAGGAGTCAAAAGTATTTAGTAATTAACCACAAAAAATGATTTGAAAGGTGCTCATACACCACAAATCCCCTAAGAGACAATGACAGTTTTACTCTTTGATTTGAATTAAGGTTGATTTAAGGTCTTTATATGCTTTAAAGAGACTTAATACTTATTCAAGGACTCAAAAAAAAATGGTAATTATTCCCAACTAAATGATTTGAAAGGTGTTCATTCACCACAAATCGCCTAAGAGACTATGACGGGTTTACCCTTTTATTTAAATTGAGTTTGATCCAAGGGCTTCATATGCTTTAAATATATCTAATACCTATTCAAGGAGTCATATATTTGGGTATTATTCCCAACCATAATAATTTGAAAGGTGTTCATACACCACAAATCACCTAAGAGACTATGACGGTTTTACCCTTTGATTTGAAATAAGTTTGATCTAAGGGCTTCATGTGCTTTATGCATATCTAATAACTATTCAAGGACTTAAAAATATTTGGTAATTAATGACAACAAAATAATTTGAAAGGTGTTCATACACCACAAATCGCCTAAGAGACTACGACGATTTTACCCTTTGATTTGAATTAAGTTTAATCAGAGGGCTTCATATGATTGAAATATACAATACCAATTCAAGGAGTGAAAAGTGTTTGGTAATTAAGCACCAAAAATGATTTTAAAGGTGTTCATACACCAAAAATCGCCTAATAGGCTATGACGGTTTTATCCTTTCATTTGAATTGAATTAGATCCAAGGGCTTCATATGATTTAGATATATCTAATATCTATTCAAGGACTTAAAGTTTTTTGGTAATTATTGAGGACAAAATGATTTGAAAGGTTATCATACACCACAAATCGCCTAAGAGACTATGACTGTTTTACCCTTTGATATGAAATAAGTTTGATCCAAGGGATTCATATGATTGAAATATATCTAATAATTATTGAAGGATTCAAAAGTATTTGGTAATTAACGACAAAAAATGATTTGAAAGGTGCTCATACACCACAAATCCCAGAAGAGACTATGACGGTTTTACCCTTTGATTTGAATTGAGGTTGATTTAAGGACTTCATATGCTTTAAATATACTTAATACCTATTCAAGGACTCAAAAAATATTTTGTAATTATTCCCAACAAAATGATTTGAGAGGTGTTCATTAACCACAAATCGCCTAAGATACTATGACGGGTTTACCCTTTTATTTAAATTGAGTTTGATCCAAGGGCTTCTTATGCTTTAATTATATCTAATACCTATTCAAGGAGTCATTTATTTGGTTATTATTCCTTACCAAAATAATTTGAAAGGTGTTCATACACCAAAAATCGCCTAAGACGCTATGACGGTTTTACCCTTTGATTTGAATTGATTTAGATCCAAGGGCTTCATATGATTTAAATATATCTAATATATATTCAAGGACTCAAATTTTTTTGGTAATTATTGATGACAAAATGATTTGAAAGGTTTTCATACACCTCAAATCGCCTAAGAGACTATGACGGTTTTACCCTTTGATATGAAATAAGTTTGATCCAAGGGTTTCATATGATTGAAATATATCTAATACCTATTGAAGGAGTCAATAATATTTGGTAATTAAGCAGAAAAAATGATTTGAAAGGTGTTCATACACCTCAAATCCCCTAAGAGACTATGACGGTTTTACCATTTATTTGAATTGAGGTTGATCCCAGGACTTCATATGCTTTAAAAAGATCTAATACCTATTGAAGAAATCAAAAAATGTTTGGTAATTATTCCCAACAAAATGATTTGAAAGATGTTGATTCACCGCAAATCGCCTAAGAGACTATGACGGTTTTGCCCTTTTATTGGAATTGAGTTTGGTCCAAGGGCTTCATATGCTTTAAATAGATATAGTACCTATTCAAGGACTCAAAAATATTTGGTAATTATTCACAACAAAATGATTTGAAAGATGTTCATACACACCAAATTGCCTAAGAGACTATGACGGTTTTACCCTTTAATTTGGATTGAGTTTGATCCAAGGGCTTCATATGCTTTAAACATATCTAATACCTATTCAACGACTTAAAAATATTTGGTAATTATTCACAACTAAATAATATGAAAGGTGTTCATACACCACAAATCGCCTAAGAGACTATGACGGTTTCACCTTTCATTTGAAATAAGTTTAATCCAAAGGGTTCATATGATTGAAATATACCTAATACCAATTCAAGGATTGAAAAGTATTTGGTAATTAAGCACCTAAAATGATTTGAAAGTTGTTCATACACAAAAAATCGCCTAAGAGACTATGATGGTTTTACCCTTTGATTTGAATTAAGTTAGATCCAAGGGCTTCATATGATTTAAATATATCTAATATCAATTCAAGAACTCAAAAATATTTGGAAATTATTCACTACAAAATAATATAAAAGGTGTTCATACACCACAAATCGCCTAAGAGACGATGACGGTTTTACACTTTGATTTTAAATAAGTTTGATCCAAGGGCTTCATATGATTGAAATATACCTAATACCAATTCAAGGAGTGAAAAGTATTTGGTAATTGAGCACCAAAAATGATTTGAAAGTTGTTCATGCATCAAAAATCGCCTAAGAGACTATGACAGTTTTACCCTTTGATTTGAATTGAGTTAGATCCAAGGGATTTATATGTTTTAAATATATCAAATATCTATTCAGGAACTCAAAAATATTTGGAAATTATTCACAACAAATAATATGAAAGGTGTTCATACACCACAAATCGCCTAAGTGACGATGATGGTTTTACACTTTGATTTGAAATAAGTGTGATCCAAGGGCTTCATATGATTGAAATATACCTAATAACAATTCAAGGAGTGAAACGTATTTGGTAATTAAGCACCAAAAATGATTTGAATGGTGTTCATACACCAAAAATCGCCTAAGAGACTATGACGGTTTTACCCTTTGATTTGAATTGAGTTAGATCCAAGGGATTCATATGATTTAAATATATCTAATATCTGTTCAAGGAATCAATTTTTTTTTGTAATTATTCATTACAAAATGATTTAAAAGGTATTCATACACCCCAAATTGCCTAAAAGACTATAACGGTTTTACCCTTTGATATGAAATAAGTTTGATCCAAGGGTTTCATATGATTGAAATATATATAATACCTATTGAAGGAGTCAAAAGTATTTGGTAATTAACCACAAAAAATGATTTGAAAGGTGCTCATACACCACAAATCCCCTAAGAGACTATGACGGTTTTACCCTTTGATTTGAATTGAGGTTGATTTAAGGACTTCATATGCTTTAAATAGACTTAATACATATTCAAGGACTCAAAAAATATTTGGTAATTATTCCCAACAAAATGATTTGAAAGGTGTTCATTCACCACAAATCGCCTAAGAGACTATGACGGGTTTACCCTTTTATTTAAATTGAGTTTGATCCAAGGGCTTCATATGCTTTAAATATATCTAATACCTATTCAAGGAGTCATATATTTGGTTATTATTCCCAACCAAAATAATTACAAAGGTGTTCATACACCACAAATCACCTAAGAGACTATGACGGTTTTACCCTTTGATTTAAAATAAGTTTGATCTATGGGCTTCATATAATTTATACATATCTAATACCTATTCAAGGACTCAAAAATATTTGGTAATTATTCACAACAAAATAATAGGAAAGGTGTTCATACACCACAAATCGCCTAAGAGACTACGACCATTTCACCCTTTGATTTGAAATAAGTTTAATCCAAGGGCTTCATATGATTGAAATATACAATACCAATTCAAGGAGTGAAAAATGTTTGGTAATTAAGCCCCAAATAAGATTTTAAAGGTGTTCATACACCAAAAATCGCCTAATAGGCTATGACGGTTTTATCCTTTGATTTGAATTGAGTTAGATCCAAGGGCTTCATATGATTTAGATATATCTAATATCTATTCAAGGACTCAATTTTTTTTGGTAATTATTAAGGACAAAATTATTTGAAAGGTTATCATACACCACATATCGCCTAAGAGACTATGACGGTTTTACCCTTTGATATGAAATAACTTTGATCCAAGGGTTTCATTTGATTGAAATATATATAATAATTATTGAAGGATTCAAAAGTATTTGGTAATTAACGACAAAAAATGATTTGAAAGGTGCTCATACACCACAAATCCCCTAAAAGACTATGACGGTTTTATCCTTTGATTTGAATTGAGGTTGATTTAAGGACTTCATATGCTTTAAATATACTTAATACCTATTCAAGGACTCAAAAAATATTTTGTAATTATTCCCAACAAAATGATTTGAGAGGTGATCATTAACCACAAATTGCCTAAGATACTATGACGGGTTTACCCTTTTATTTAAATTGAGTTTGATCCAAGGGCTAATTATGCTTTAATTATATCTAATACCTATTCAAAGGAGTCATATATTTGGTTATTATTCCGAACCAAAATAATTTGAAAGGTGTTCATACACCACAAATCACCTAAGATAATATGACGGTTTTACCCTTTGATTTTAAATAAGTTTGATCTAAGGGCTTCATATGCTTTATACATATCTAATACCTATTCAAGGACTCAAAAATATTTGGTAATTATTGACACCAAAATAACTTGAAAGGTGTTCATACACCACAAATCACCTAAGAGACTTTGACGGTTTTACCCTTTGATTTGAAATAAGTTTGATCTAAGGCCTTCATATGCTTTATACATATCTAATACCTATTCAAGGACTCAAAAATATTTGGTAATTATTGATAAAAAAATAATATGAAAGGTGTTCATACACCCCAAATCGCCTAAGAGACTACGACGATTTTACTCTTTGATTTGAAATAAGTTTAATCCAAGGGCTTCATATGATTGAAATATACCTAACACCAATTAAAGGAGTGAAAAGTGTTTGGTGATTAAGAACCAAAAATGATTTTAAAGGTGTTCATACACCAAAAATCGCCTAAGACGCTATGACGGTTTTACCCTTTGATTTGAATTGAGTTAGATCCAAGGGCTTCATATGATTTAAATATATCTAATATCTATCCAAGGACTCAAATTTTTTTGGTAATTATTGAAGACAAAATGATTTGAAAGGTTTTCATACACCTCAAATCGCCTAAGAGACTATGACAGTTTTACCCTTTGATATGAAATAAGTTTGATCCAAGGGTTTCATATGATTGAAATATATCTAATACCTATTGAAGGAGTCAATAATATTTGGTAATTAAGCACAAAAAATGATTTGAAAGGTGTTCATACACCTCAAATCCCCTAGGAGACTATGACGGTTTTACCCTTTATTTGAATTGAGGTTGATCCAAGGACTTCATATGCTTTAAAAATATCTAATACCTATTGAAGAAAACAAAAAATATTGGGTAATTATTCCCAACAAAATGATTTGAAAGGTGTTCATTCACCGCAAATCGCCTAAGAGACTATGACGGTTTTGCCCTTTTATTTGAATTGAGTTTGGTCCAAGGGCTTCATATGCTTTAAATAGATATAGTACCTATTCAAGGACTCAAAAATATTTGGTAATTTTTCACAACAAAATGATTTTAAAGATTTTCATACACCACAAATTGCCTAAGAGACTATGACGGTTTTACCCTTTAATTTGGATTGAGTTTGATCCAAGGGCTTCATATGCTTTAAACATATCTAATACCTATTCAACGACTTAAAAATATTTGGTAATTATTCACAACTAAATAATATGAAAGGTGTTCATACACCACAAATCGCCTAAGAGACTATGACGGTTTCACCTTTGATTTGAAATAAGTTTAATCCAAAGGGTTCATATGATTGAAATATACCTAATACAAATTCAAGGATTGAAAAGTATTTGGTAATTAAGCACCAAAAATGATTTGAAAGTTGTTCATACACAAAAAATCGCCTAAGAGACTATGATGGTTTTACCCTTTGATTTGAATTAAGTTAGATCCAAGGGCTTCATATGATTTAAATATATCTAATATCTATTCAAGAACTCAACAATATTTGGAAATTATTCACAACAAAATAATGTGAAAGGTGTTCATACACCACAGATCGCCTAAGAGACGATGACGGTTTTACACTTTGATTTGAAATAAGTTTGATCCAAGGGCTTCATATGATTGAAATATACCTAATACCAATTCAAGGACTGAAAAGTATTTGGTAATTAAGCACCAAAAATGATTTGAATGGTGTTCATACACCAAAAATCGCCTAAGAGACTATGACGGTTTTACCCTTTGATTTGAATTGAGTTAGATCCAAGTGCTTCATATGATTTAAATATATCTAATACAAAATGATTTAAAAGGTTTTCATACACCCCAAATCGCCTAAAAGACTATAACGGTTTTACCCTTTGATATGAAATAAGTTAACTCCAAGGGTTTCATATGATTGAAATATTTATAATACCTATTGAAGGAGTCAAAAGTATTTGGTAATTAACCACAAAAAATGATTTGAAAGGTGCTCATACACCACAAATCCCCTAAGAGACTATGACGGTTTTACCCTTTGATTTGAATTGAGTTTGATTTAAGGACTTCATATGCTTTAAATAGACTTAATACCTATTCAACGACTCAAAAAATATTTGGTAATTATTCCCAACAAAATGATTTGAAAGGTGTTCATTCACCACAAATCCCCTAAGAGACTATTACGGTTTTACCCTTTGATGTGAATTGAGTTAGATCCAAGGGCTTCATATGATTTAAATATATCTATTATCTATTCAAGGACTCAATTTTTTTTGGTAATTATTCAATACAAAATGATTTAAAAGGTTATATACACCCCAAATCGCCTAAGAGACTATGACGGTTTTACCCTTTAATATGAAATAAGTTTGATCCAAGGGTTTCATATGATTGAAATATATATAATGATGCATACGAATCTGGCTACTCTAACCTAATCAATCTAAAGTTCTTAATAAGTCTATTTAATTATTGGTTATGGTTAGTTTTGAGATTTAAGAAGATAACCAAAGGCTTTGATGGAGGTCTATCTAGCTCCATTGATCCTAAGACTAAGAACATGGTTGCTTGTGTTTTAAGGGATGTTCTGAATTCCCTTAATTCTATTAAATCTATTGAGTCCTTTGAAAGTGTCCTTAGCTTAGCTAATTATTTATTAACTAAGTTCCTATCTTTAATTGCTTTATTAGGGAGTCTAGAGTAATAAAATGTACTCTTGGTTAATTTAATATCATATTAAATTAACTAGAATAGTATTAGTTGAGTTGTAATTTCATTTATGTTAATTAGAGAGTCCATTAGGGTTGTATAATACATATGGGACGAATAAGGAGCTAAAATGCAGCAAAATGGCGCCTATCTCAAAGGAAGTTTCCTAGAAGATCAACCAAGAGCAAAGATAGGAAGGAATCTCTATCTTTTCCTTAAAATGGGCGTGCAAAGCTAAGGAGAGCAAGGAAACTATATCACTTCCTCAAAATGGCGCCCAAGCATAGAAGATCAAGGAAAATGAATCATTTTAGGGTTTGGTTTCCTACTTTGAAGGGATAAGTGAGAACATCAAGGAAAATGGTCAAGGTGGCGTCCAAAATGATAGAGTAAAAGCAAGATCGACTTCAACCCTAGTTAGGATAGGTTTTATCTTAATTAGTTTAATTATTTCTTTTTATTTTCAGTAATTATCTTTTAGAGAGTCAAGGACATGTATTTAAAGGGCTAGAGTCATTAATAAACATTCATTAGACGTTTATACACATTTGATATTAAATTAACCAAGAGTACATTTTATTACTCTAGACTCCCTAATAAAGCAATTAAAGATAGGAACTTAGTTAATAATTAATTAACTAAGCTAAGGACACTTTCAAAGGACTCAATAGATTTAATAGACTTAAGGGAATTCAGAACATCCCTTAAAACACAAGCAACCATGTTCTTAGTCTTAGGATCAATGGAGCTAGATAGACCTCCATCAAAGCCTTTGGTTATCTTCTTAAATCTCAAAACTAACCATAACCAATAATTAAATAGACTTATTAAGAACTTTAGATTGATTAGGTTAGAGTAGCTAGATTCGTATGCATCATATGGCTATGCTCTAGGCAGAATAGGTTTGATTATGAATTATAATTGATAGTTAAGCTTTACTTAATTTAACTTAGATACAGAAATCACCACTAAGTCAATATTAAGGTCCTAAGAACACCACTTGATTCAAGCTCAAAATCAAGCTAGCATAGGCGCCTAGATTAATGATGAATTAATCAAAGCAAAAGAAACTCGAAAGTTCAATGTGTATAAACGTCTAATGAATGTTTATTAATAACTCTAGCCCTTTAAATACATGTCCTTGACTCTCTAAAAGTTAATTACTGAAAATAAAAAGAAATAATTAAACTAATTAAGATAAAACCTATCCTAACTAGGGTTGAAGTCGATCTTGCTTTTACTCTATCATTTTGGACACCACCTTGACCATTTTCCTTGATGTTCTCACTTATCCCTTCAAAGTAGGAAACCAAACCCTAAAATGATTAGGTTAGGCGCCTAAGATGGACTTTTGGAGGGAAAATGATTCATTTTCCTTGATCTTCTATGCTTGGGCGCCATTTTGAGGAAGTGATATAGTTTCCTTGCTCTCCTTAGCTTTGCACGCCCATTTTAAGGAAAAGATAGAGATTCCTTCCTATCTTTGCTCTTGGTTGATCTTCTAGGAAACTTCCTTTGAGATAGGCGCCATTTTGCTGCATTTTAGCTCCTTATTCGTCCCATATGTATTATACAACCCTAATGGACTCTCTAATTAACATAAATGAAATTACAACTCAACTAATACTATCCTAGTTAATTTAATATGATATTAAATTAACCAAGAGTACATTTTATTACTCTAGACTCCCTAATAAAGCAATTAAAGATAGGAACTTAGTTAATAATTAATTAACTAAGCTAAGGACACTTTCAAAGGACTCAATAGATTTAATAGACTTAAGGGAATTCAGAACATCCCTTAAAACACAAGCAACCATGTTCTTAGTCTTAGGATCAATGGAGCTAGATAGACCTCCATCAAAGCCTTTGGTTATCTTCTTAAATCTCAAAACTAACCATAACCAATAATTAAATAGACTTATTAAGAACTTTAGATTGATTAGGTTAGAGTAGCCAGATTCGTATGCATCATATAATACCTATTGAAGGAGTGAAAAGTATTTGGTAATTAACCACAAAAAAGGATTTGAAAGGTGCTCATACATCACAAAGCTCCTAAGAGACTATGACGGTTTTACCATTTGATTTGATTTGAGGTTGATTTAAGGACTTCATATGCTTTAAATAGACTTAATACCTATTCAAGGACTCAAAAAATATTTGGTAATTATTCCCAACAAAATGATTTGAAAGGTGTTCATTCACCACAAATCGCCTAAGAGACTATGACGGGTTTACCCTTTTATTTAAATTGAGTTTGATCCAAGGGATTCATATGCTTTAAATATATCTAATACCTATTTAAGGAGTCATATATTTGGTTATTATTCCCAACCAAAATAATTAGAAAGGTGTTCATACACCACAAATCACCTAAGAGACTATGACGGTTTTACCCTTTGATTTGAAATAAGTTTAATCTAAGGGCTTCATATAATTTATACATATCTAATACCTATTCAAGGACTCAAAAATATTTGGTAATTATTCACAACAAAATAATATGAAAGGTGTTCATACACCACAAATCGCCTAAGAGACTACGACGATTTTACCCTTTGATTTGAAATAAGTTTAATCCAAGGGCTTCATATGATTGAAATATACAATACCAATTCAAGGAGTAAAAAGTGTTTGGTAATTAAGCACCAAAAATGATTTAAAAGGTTTTCATACACCAAAAATCCCCTAAGAGACTATGACGGTTTTACCCTTTATTTGAATTGAGGTTGATCCAAGGATTTCATATGCTTTAAAAAGATTTAATACCTATTGAAGAAATTAAAAAAATTTTGGTTATTATTCCGAACCAAAATAATTTGAAAGGTGTTCATACACCACAAATCACCTAAGAGACTATGACGGTTTTACCCTTTAATTTGGATTGAGTTTGATCGAAGGGCTTCATATGCTTTAAACATATCTAATACCTATTCAACGACTTAAAAATATTTGGTAATTATTCACAACTAAATAATATGAAAGGTGTTCATACACCACAAATCGCCTAAGAGACTATGACGGTTTCACCTTTGATTTGAAATAAGTTTAATCCAAAGGGTTCATATGATTGAAATATACCTAATACCAATTCAAGGATTGAAAAGTATTTGGTAATTAAGCACCAAAAATGATTTGAAAATTGTTCATACACAAAAAATCGCCTAAGAGACTATGATGGTTGTACCCTTTGATTTGAATTAAATTAGATCCAAGGGCTTCATATGATTTAAATATATCTAATATCTATTCAAGAACTCAAAAATATTTGGAAATTATTCACAACAAAATAATATGAAAGGTGTTCATACACCGCCAATCGCCTAAGAGACGATGACGGTTTTACACTTTGATTTGAAATAAGTTTGATCCAAGGGCTTCATATGATCGAAATAAACCTAATACCAATTCAAGGAGTGAAAATTATTTTGTAATTAAGCACCAAAAATGATTTGAAAGTTGTTCATGCATCAAAAATCGCTTAAGAAATTATGACAGTTTTACCCTTTGATTTGAATTGAGTTAGATCCAAGGGCTTCATATGTTTTAAATATATCTAATATCTATTCAGGAACTCATAAAATTTGGAAATTATTCACAACAAATAATATGAAAGGTGTTCATACACCACAAATCGCCTAAGTGACGATGACGGTTTTACACTTTGATTTGAAATAAGTTTGATCCAAGGGCTTAATATGATTGAAATATACCTAATACCAATTCAAGGAGTGAAAAGTATTTGGTAATTAAGCACCAAAAATGATTTGAATGGTGTTCATACACCAAAAATTGCCTAAGAGACTATGACGGTTTTACCCTTTGATTTGAATTGAGTTAGATCCAAGGGATTCATATGATTTAAATATATCTAATATCTGTTCAAGGAATCAATTTTTTTTTGCATTTATTCAATACAAAATTATTTAAAAGGTTTTCATACACCCCAAATCGCCAAAAAGACTATAACGTTTTTTCCCTTTGATATGAAATAAGTTTGATCCAAGGGTTTCATATGATTGAAATATATATAATACCTATTGAAGGAGTCAAAAGTATTTGGTAATTAACCACAAAAAAGGATTTGAAAGGTGCTCATACACTACAAATCCTCTATGAGACTATGACGGTTTTACCCTTTGATTTGAATTGAGGTTGATTGAAGGACTTCATATACTTTAAATAGACTTACTACCTATTCAAGGACTCAAAAAATATTTGTTAATTATTCCCAACAAAATGATTTGAAAGGTGTTCATTCACCACAAATCGCCTAAGAGACTATGACGGAAGTACCCTTTTATTTAAAGTGAGTTTGATCCAAGGGCTTCATATGCTTTAAATATATCTAATACCTATTCAAGGCGTCATATATTTGGTTATTATTCCCAACCAAAATAATTAGAAAGGTGTTAATACACCACAAATCACCTAAGAGACTATGACGGTTTTACCCATTGATTTGAAATAAGTTTGCTCTAAGGGCTTCATATAATTTATACATATCTAATACCTATTCAAAGACTCAAAAATATTTGGTAATTATTCACAACAAAATAATATGAAAGGTGTTCATACACCACAAATCCCCTAAGAGACTACGACGATTTTACCCTTTGATTTGAAATAAGTTTAATCCAAGGGCTTCATATGATTGAAATATACCTAATACCAATTCAAGGAGTGAAAATTATTTGGTAATTAAGCACCAAAAATGATTTGAATGGTGTTCATACACCAAAAATCGCCTAAGAGACTATTACGGTTTTACCCTTTGATTTGAATTGAGTTAGATCCAAGGGATTCATATGATTTAAATATATCTAATATCTGTTCAAGGAATCAATTTTGTTTTGTAATTATTCAATACAAAATGATTTAAAAGGTTTTCATACACCCCAAATCGCCAAAAAGACTATAACGTTTTTTCCCTTTGATATGAAATAAGTTTGTTCCAAGGGTTTCATATGATTGAAATATATATAATACCTATAGAAGGAGTCAAAAGTATTTGGTAATTAACCACAAAAAAGGATTTAAAAGGTGCTCATACACTACAAATCCTCTATGAGACTATGACGGTTTTACCCTTTGATTTGAATTGAGGTTGATTTAAGGACTTCATATGCTTTAAATAGACTTACTACCTATTCAAGGACTCAAAAAATATTTGTTAATTATTCCCAACAAAATGATTTGAAAGGTGTTCATTCACCACAAATCGCCTAAGAGACTATGACGGGTGTACCTTTTTATTTAAATTGAGTTTGATCCAAGGGCTTCATATGCATTAAATATATCTAATACCTATTCAAGGAGTCATATATTTGGTTATTATTCCCAACCAAAATAATTTGAAAGGTGTTAATACACGACAAATCTCCTAAGAGACTATGACGGTTTTACCCTTTGATTTGAAATAAGTTTGATCTAAGGGCTTCATATAATTTATACATATCTAATACCTTTTCAAGGACTCAAAAATATTTGGTAATTATTCACAAAAAAATAATATGAAAGGTGTTCATACACCACAAATCGCCTAAGAGACTACGACGATTTTACCCTTTGATTTGAAATAAGTTTAATCCAAGGGCTTCATATGATTGAAATATACCTAATACCAATTAAAGGAGTGAAAAATATTTGGTAATTAAGCACCAAAAATGATTTTAAAGGTGTTCATACACAAACAATCGCCTAATAGGCTATGACGGTGTTACCCTTTGATTAGAATTGAGTTAGATCCAAGGGCTTCATATGATTTAAATATATCTAATATCTATTCAAGGACTCAATTTTTTTGGAAATTATTCAAGACAAAATGATTTGAAAGGTTATCATACACCTCAAATCTCCTAAGAGACTATGACGATTTTACCCTTTATTTGAATTGAGGTTGATCCAAGGACTTCATATGCTTTAAAAAGATCTAATACCTATTGAAGGAGTAAAAAGTATTTGGTAATTAACCACAAAAAATGATTTGAAAGGTGGTCATACACCACAAATCTCCTACGAGACTATGACGGTTTTACCCTTTATTTGAATTAAGGTTGATTTAAAGCCTTCATATGCTTTAAATAGACTTAATACCTATTCAAGGACTCAAAAAATATTTGGTAATTATTCCCAACAAAATGATTTGGAAGGTGTTCATTCACGACAAATCGCCTAAGAGGCTATGACTGTTTTACCCTTTGATTTGAATTGAGTTAGATCCAAGGGCTTCATATGATTTAAATATATCTAATATCTATACAAGGACTCAAATTTTTTTGGTAATTATTCAAGACAAAATGATTTGAAAGGTTTTCGTACACCACAAATCGCCTAAGAGACTATGACGGTTTTACCCTTTGATATGAAATAAGTTTGATCCAAGGGTTTCATATGATTGAAATATATCTATTACCTATTGAAGGAGTCAAAAGTATTTGGTAATTAACCACAAAAAATGATTTGAAAGGTGCTCATACACCACAAATCTCCTATGAGACTATGACAGTTTTACCCTTTGATTTGAATTGAGGTTGATTTAAGGTCTTCATATGCTTTAAATAGACTTAATACCTATTTAAGGACTCAAAAAATATTTGGTAATTATTCCCAACAAAATGATTTGAAAGGTGTTCATTCACCACAAATCGCCTAAGAGACTATAACGGGTTTACCCTTTTATTTAAATTGAGTTTGATCCAAGGGCTTCATATGCTTTAAATATATCTAATACCTATTCAAGGAGTCATATATTTGGTTATTATTCCCAACCAAAATAATTTGAAAGGTGTTCATACACCACAAATCACCTAAGAGACTATGACGGTTTTACCCTTTGATTTGAAATAAGTTTGATCTAGGGCTTTATATAATTTATAAATATCTAATACCTATTCAAGGACTCAAAAATATTTGGTAATTATTCACAACAAAATAATATGAAAGGTGTTCATACACCACAAATCGCCTAAGAGACTACGACGATTTTACCCTTTGATTTGAAATAAGTTTAATCCAAGGGCTTCATATGATTGAAATATACCTAATACCAATTCAAGGAGTGAAAAGTATTTGGTAATTAAGTACCAAAAATGATTTTAAAGGTGTTCGAACACCAACAATCGCCTAACAGGCTATGACGGTTTTACCCTTTGAATTGAATTGAGTTAGATCCAAGGGCTTCATATGATTTAAATATATCTAATATCTATTCAAGGACTCACATTTTTTTGGTAATTATTAAAGACAAAATGATTTGAAAGGTTTTCGTACACCACAAATCGCCTAAGAGACTATGACGGTTTTACCCTTTGATATGAAATAAGTTTGATCCAAGGGTTTCATATGATTGAAATATATCTAATACCTATTGAAGGAGTAAAAAGTATTTGGTAATTAACCACAAAAAATGATTTGAAAGGTGGTCATACACCACAAATCTCCTACGAGACTATGACGGTTTTACCCTTTATTTGAATTAAGGTTGATTTAAAGCCTTCATATGCTTTAAATAGACTTAATACCTATTCAAGGACTCAAAAAATATTTGGTAATTATTCCCAACAAAATGATTTGGAAGGTGTTCATTCACCACAAATCGCCTAAGAGGCTATGACTGTTTTACCCTTTGATTTGAATTGAGTTAGATCCAAGGGCTTCATATGATTTAAATATATCTAATATCTATTCAAGGACTCAAATTGTTTTGGTAATTATTCAATACAAAATGATTTAAAAGGTTTTCATACACCCCAAATAGCCTAAGAGACTATGACGGTTTTACCCTTTCATATGAAATAAGTTTGATCCAAGGGTTTCATATGATTGAAATATATCTAATACCTATTGAAGGAGTCAATAATATTTGGTAATTAAGCACAAAAAATGATTTGAAAGGTGTTCATACACCTCAAATCCCCTAGGAGACTATGACGGTTTTACCCTTTGATTTGAATTGAGGTTAATCCAAGCACATCACATGCTTTAAAAAGATCTAATACCTATTCAAGGAATCAAAAAATATTTGGTAATTACTCCCAACAAAATGACTTGAAAGGTGTTCATTCACCGAAAATCGCCTAAGAGACTATGCCGGTTTTGCCCTTTGATTTGAATTGAGTTTGATCCAAGGGCTTCTTATGCTTTTAATAGATCTAGTACCTATTCAAGGACTAAAAATATTTGGTAATTATTCACAATAAAATGATTTGAAAGGTGTTCATACAACACAAATCGCCTAAGAGACTATAATGGTTTTACCCTTTGATTTGAAATAAGTTTAATCCATGGGCTTCATATGATTGAAATATACCTAATACCAATTCAAGGAGTGAAAAGTATTTGGTAATTAAGAACCAAAAATAGTTTGAAAGGTGTTCATACACAAAAAGTCGCCTAAGAGACTATGACGGTTTTACCTTTTAATTTGAATTGAGTTAGATCCAATGGCTTGATATGATTTAAATATATGTAATATCTATTCTAGAAATAAATTTTTTTTGGTAATGATTCAATACAAAATGATTTATAAGGTTTTCATACACCACAAATTGCCTAAGCGACTATGACGGTTTTACCCTTTGATATGAAATATGTTTGATCCAAGGGTTTCATATGATTTAAATTTATCTAATACCTATTGAAGGAGTCAAAAGTATTTGGTAATTAACCACAAAGAATAATTTAAAAGGTGTTCATACACCACAAATAACCTAAGAGACTATGATGGTTTTACCCTTTGATTTGAAATAAGTTTTATCTAAGGGCTTCATATGCATTATACATATCTAATACCTATTCAAAGACTCAAAAATATTTGGTAATTATTCACAACAAAATTATATGAAAGGTGTTCATACACCACAAATCGTCTAAGAGACTACGACGATTTTATCCTTTGACTTGAAATAAGTTTAATCCAAGGGCTTCATATGATTGAAATATACCTAATACCAATTAAAGGAGTGAAAAGTATTTGGTAATTAAGCACCAAAAATGATTTTAAAGATGTTCATACACCAAAAATCGCCTAAGCGGCTATGACGGTTTTACCCTTTGATTTGAATTGAGTAAGATCCAAGGGCTTCATATGATTTAAATATATTTAATATCTATTCAAGGACTCAATTTTTTTTGGTAATTATTAAAGAAAAAATGATTTGAAAGGTTTTCATACACCACAAGTGGTCTAAGTGACTATGACGGTTTTACCCTTTGATATGAAATAAGTTTGATCCAAGGGTTTCATATGATTGAAATATATCTAATACCTACAGAAGGAGTCAATAATATTTGGTAATTAAGCACAAAAAATGATTTGAAAGGTGCTCATACACCACAAATCGCCTAAGAGGCTATGACGGTTTTACCCTTTAATTTGGATTGAGTTGGATCCAAGGGCTTCATATGGTTTAAATATATCTAATACCTATTCAAGGACTTAAAAATATTTGGTAATTATTCACAACTAAATAATATGATAGGTGTTCATACACCACAAATCGCCTAAGAGACTATAACGGTTTTACCCTTTGATTTGAAATAAGTTTAATCCAAGGGCTTCATATGATTGAAATAAACCTAATACCAATTCAAGGAGTGAAAAGTATTTGGTAATTAAGCACCAAAAATAGTTTGAAAGGTGTTTATACACCAAAAATCGTCTAAGATACTATGACGGTTTTACCCTTTGATTTGAATTGAGTTAGATCCAAGGGCTTGGTATGATTTAAATATATGTAATATCTATTCAAGAACTCAAATTTTTTTGGTAATGATTCAATACAAAATGATTTAAAAGGTTTTCATACACCACAAATCGCCTAAGTGACTATGACGGTTTTACCCTTTGATATGAAATATGTTTGATCCAAGGGTTTCATATGATTTAAATTTATCTAATACCTACAGAAGGAGTCAATAATATTTGGTAATTAAGCACAAAAAATGATTTGAAAGGTGTTCATACACCTCAAATCCCCTAAGAGACAATTATGGTTTTACCCTTTGATTTGAATTGAGGTTGATCCAAGGGCTTCATATGCTTTAAACATATCTAATACCTATTCAAGGACTTAAAAATATTTGGTAGTTATTCACAACTAAATAATATGAAAGGTGTTCATACACCACAAATCGCCTAAGAGACTATGACGGTTTTACCCTTTGATTTGAAATAAGTTTAATCCAAGGGCTTCATATGATTTAAATATACCTAATACCAATTCAAGGAGTGAAAAGTATTTGGTAATTAAGCACCAAAAATTATTTGAAAGTTGTTCATACACCAAAAATCGCCTAAGAGAATATGACGGTTTTACCCTTTGATTTGAAATAAGTTTAATCCAAGGGCTTCATAAGATTGAAATATACCTAATACCAATTCAAGGAGTGAAAAGTATTTGGTAATTAAGCACCAAATATGATTTTAAAGGTGTTCATACACCAAAAATCGCCTAAGAGGCTATGACGGTTTTACCCTTTGATTTGAATTGAGTTAGATCCAAGGGCTTCATATGATTTAAATATATCTAACATCTATTAAAAAAACTCAAGTTTTTTTGGTAATTATTCAAGACAAAATGATTTGAAAGGTTTTCATACACCACAAATTGCCTAACTGACTATGACGGTTTTACCTTTTGATATGAAATAAGTTTGATCCAAGGGTTTCATATGTTTTAAATTTATCTAATACCTATTAAAGGAGTAAAAAGTATTTGGTAATTAACCACAAAGAATAATTTGAAAGGTGTTCATACACCACAAATCACCTAAGAGACTATGACGGTTTTACCCTTTGATTTGAAATAAATTTGATGTAAGGGCTTCATATGCTTTATACATATCTAATACCTATTCAAGGACTAAAATATATTTGGTAATTATTCACAACAAAATAATATGAAAGGTGTTCATACACCACAAATCGCCTAAGAGACTACGACGATTTTACCCTTTGATTTGAAATAAATTTAATCCAAGGGCTTCATAAGATTGAAATATACCTAATACCAATTCAAGGAGTGAAAAGTATTTGGTAATTAAGCACCAAATATGATTTTAAAGGTGTTCATACACCAAAAATCGCATAAGAGGCTATGACGGTTTTACCCTTTGATTTGAATTGAGTTAGATCCAAGGGCTTCATATGATTTAAATATATCTAACATCTATTCAAAAACTCAAGTTTTTTTGGTAATTATTCAAGACAATATGATTTGAAAGGTTTTCATACACCACAAATTGCCTAACTGACTATGACGGTTTTACCTTTTGATATGGAATAAGTTTGATCTAAGGGTTTCATATGATTGAAATATATCTAATACCTACTGAAGGAGTCAGTAATATTTGGTAATTAAGCACAAAAAATGATTTGAAAGGTGTTCATACACCTCAAATCCCCTAAGAGACTATGATGGTTTACCCTTTGATTTGAATTGAGGTTGATCCAAGGTTTTCATATGCTTTAAAAAGATCTAATACCAATTCAAGGAATCAAAATATATTTGGTAATTATTCCCAAAAAAAATGATTTGAAAGATGTTTATTCACCGCAAATCGCCTAAGAGACTATGACTGTTTTACCCTTTAATTTGGATTGAGTTTGATCCAAGGGCTTCATATGCTTTAAACATATCTAATACCTATTTAAGGACTCAAAAATATTTGGTAATTATTCACAACTAAATAATATGAAAGTTGTTCATACACCAAAAATCGCCTAAGAGAATATGACGGTTTTACCCTTTGATTTGAAATAATTTCATTAAGGGCTTCATAAGATTGAAATATACCTAATACCAATTCAAGGAGTGAAAAGTATTTGGTAATTAAGCACCAAAAATGATTTTAAAGATGTTCATACACTAAAAATCGCCTAAGAGGCTATGACTGTTTTACCCTTTGATTTGAATTGAGTTAGATCCAAGGGCTTCATATGATTTAAATATATCTAACATCTATTGAAGGACTCAATTTTTTTTGGTAATTATTCAAGACATTATGATTTAAAAGGTTTTCATACACCACAAATCGCTTAACTGACTATGACGGTATTACCTTTATATATGAAATAAGTTTGATCCAAGGGTTTCATATGATTTAAATATATCTAATACCTACTGAAGGAGTCAATAATATTTGGTAATTAAGCACAAAAAATGATTTGAAAGGTGTTCATACACCTCAAATCCCCTAAGAGACTATGATGGTTTACCCTTTGATTTGAATTAAGGTTGATCCAAGGACTTCATATGCTTTAAAAAGATCTAATACCTATTCAAGGAATCAAAATATATTTGGTAATTATTCCCAAAAAAATGATATGAAAGATGTTCATTCACCGCAAATCGCCTAAGAGACTAAGACTATTTTACCCTTTAATTTGGATTGAGTTTCATCCAAGGGCTTCATAAGCTTTAAACATATCTAATACCTATTCAAGGACTTAAAAATATTTGGTAATTATGCACAACTAAATAATATGAAAGGTGTTCATACACCGCAAATCGCCTAAGAGACTATGACTGTTTTACCCTTTGATTTGAAATAAGTTTGATCCAAGGGCTTCATATGATTTAAATATACCTAATACCAATTCAAGGAGTGAAAAGTATTTGGTAATTAAGCACCAAAAATGATTTGAAAGTTGTTCATACACCAAAAATCGCCTAAGAGATTATGACGGTTTTACCCTTTGATTTGAAATAAGTTTTATCCAAGGGCTTCATAAGATTGAAATATACCTAATACCAATTCAAGGAGTGAAAAGTATTTGGTAATTAAGCACCAAAAATGATTTTAAAGGTGTTCATACACCAAAAATCGCCTAAGAGGCTATGACTGTTTTACCCTTTGATTTGAATTGAGTTAGATACAAGGACTTCATATGATTTAAATATATCTAACATCTATTCAAGGACTCAATTTTTTTTGGTAATTATTCAAGGCAAAATGATTTGAAAGATTTTCATACACCACAAATCGCCTAACTGACTATGACGGTTTTACCTTTTGATATGCAACAAGTTTGATCCAAGGGTTTCATATGATTGAAATATATCTAATACCTATTGAAGGAGTCAATAATATTTTGTAATTAAGCACAAAAAATGATTTGAAAGGTGTTCATACACCTCGAATCACCTAAGAGACTATGACGGTTTTACCCTTTGATTTGAATTGAGGTTGATCCAAGGACTTCATATGCTTTAAAAATATCTAATACTTATTCAAGGACCCAAAAAATATTTGGTAATTATTCCCAAAAAAATGATTTGAAAGGTGTTCATTAACCGCAAATCATCTAAGAGACTATGACGGTTTTACCCTTTAATTTGGATTGAATTTGATCCAAGGGCTTCATATGCTTTAAACATATCTAATACCTATTCAAGGACTTAAAAATATTTGGTAATTATTCACAACTAAATGATATGAAAGGTGTTCATACACCACAAATCGCCTAAGAGACTATGACAGTTTTACACTTTGATTTGAAATAAGTTTAATCCAAGGGCTTCATATGATTTAAATATACCTAATACCTATTCAAGGAGTGAAAAGTATTTGGTAATTAAACACCAAAAATGATTTGAAAGTTGTTCATACACCAAAAATCGCCTAAGACAATATGACGGTTTTACCCTTTTATATGAAATAAGTTTAATCCAAGGGCTTTATAAGATTGAAATATACCTAATACCAATTCATGGAGTTAAAATTATTTGGTAATTAAGCACCAAAAATGATATTAAAGATGTTCATACCCTAAAAATTGCCTAAGAGGCTATGGCTGTTTTACCCTTTGATTTGAATTGAGTTAGATCCAAGGGCTTCATATGATTTAAATATATCTAACATCTATTGAAGGACTCAATTATTTTTGGTAATTATTCTAGACAAAATGATTTGAAAGATTTTCATACACCACAAATCGCATAACTGACTATGACGGTTTTACGTTTTGATATGAAATAAGTTTGATCCACGGGTTTCATATGATTGAAATATATCTAATACCTATTGAAGGAGTCAATAATATTTGGTAATTAAGCACAAAAAATGATTTGAAAGGTGTTCATACACCTCGAATCACCTAAGAGACTATGACGGTTTTACCCTTTGATTAGAATTGAGGTTGATCCAAGGACTTCATATGCTTTAAAAAGATCTAATACCTATTCAAGGACCCAAAAAATATTTGGTAATTATTCCCAAAAAAATGATTTGAAAGGTGTTCATTCACCGCAAATCGGCTAAGAGACTAGGACGGTTTTACCCTTTTATTTGGATTGAGTTTGATCCAAGGGCTTCATATGCATTAAACATATCTAATACCTATTAAAGGACTTAAAAATATTTGGTAATTATTCACAACTAAATAATATGAAAGGTGTTCATACACCACAAATCGCCTAAGAGACTATGACTGTTTTACCCTTTGATTTGAAATGAGTTTAATCCAAGGGCTTCATATGATTTAAATATACCTAATACCAATTCAAGGAGTGAAATGTATTTGTTAATTACGCACCAAAAATGATTTAAAAGTTGTTCATACACCAAAAATCGCCTAAGTGAATATGACGGTTTTACCCTTTGATTTGAAATAAGTTTAATCCAAGGCTTCATAAGATTGAAATATACCTAATACCAATTCAAGGAGTGAAAAGTATTTGGTAATTAAGCAGCAAAAATGATTTTAAAGGTGTTCATACACCAAAAATCGCCTAAGAGGCTATGACGGTATTACTCTTTGATTTGAATGAGTTAGATCCAAGGGCTTCATATGATTTAAATATATCTAACATCTATTCAAGGTCTCAATTTTTTTTGGTAATTATTCAAGACAAAATGATTTGAAAGGTTTTCATACACCACAAATCGCCTAACTGACTATGACGGTTTTACCTTTTGATATGAAATAAGTTTGATCCAAGGGTTTCATATGATTGAAATATATCTAATACCTACTGAAGGAGTCAATAATATTTTGTAATTAAGCACAAAAAATGATTTGAAAGGTGTTCATACACCTCAAATCCCCTAAGAGACTATGATGGTTTACCCTTTGATTTGAATTAAGGTTGATCCAAGGACTTCATATGCTTTAAAAAGATCTAATACCTATTCAAGGAATCAAAATATATTTGGTAATTATTCCCAAAAAAAATGATTTGAAAGATGTTTATTCACCGCAAATCGCCTAAGAGACTATGACTGTTTTACCCATTAATTTGGATTGAGTTTGATCCAAGGGCTTCATATGCTTTAAACATATCTAATACCTATTCAAGGACTTAAAAATATTGGGTAATTATTCACAACTAAATAATATGAAAGGTGTTCATACACCACAAATCACCTAAGAGACTATGACGGTTTTACCCTTTGATTTGAAATATGTTTAATCCAAGGGCTTCATATGATTTAAATATACCTAATACCAATTCAAGGAGTTAAAAGTATTTGGTAATTAAGCACCAAAAATGATTTGAAAGTTGTTCATACACCAAAAATCGCCTAAGAGAATATGACGGTTTTACCCTTTGATTTGAAATAAGTTTAATCCAAGGGCTTCATAAGATTGAAATATACCTAATACAAATTCAAGGAGTGAAAAGTATTTGGTAATTAAGCACCAAAAATGATTTTAAAGGTGTTCATACACCAAAAACCGCCTAAGAGGCTATGACGGTTTTACCCTTTGATTTGAATTGAGTTAGATCCAAGGGCTTCATATGATTTAAATATATCTAACATCTATTCAAGGACTCAATTTTTTTCGTAATTATTCAAGACAAAATGATTTGAAAGGTTTTCATACACCACAAATCGCCTAACTGACTATGACGATTTTACCTTTTGATATGAAATAAGTTTGATCCAAGGGTTTCATATGATTGAAATATATCTAATACCTACTGAAGGAGTCAATAATATTTTGTAATTAAGCACAAAAAATGATTTGAAAGGTGTTCATACACCTCAAATCCCCTAAGAGACTATGATGGTTTACCCTTTGATTTGAATTGAGGTTGATCCAAGGACTTCATATGCTTTAAAAAGATCTAATACCTATTCAAGGAATCAAAATATATTTGGTAATTATTCCCAAAAAAATGATTTGAAAGATGTTCATTCACCGCAAATCCCCTAAGAGACTAAGACTGTTTTACCCTTTAATTTGGATTGAGTTTGATCCAAGGGCTTCATATGCTTTAAACATATCTAATACCTATTCAAGGACTTTATAATATTAGGTAATTATTCACAACTAAATAATATGAAAGGTGTTCATACACCACAATTCGCCTAAGAGACTATGACGGTTTTACCCTTTGATTTGAAATATGTTTAATCCAAGGGCTTCATATGATTTAAATAAACCTAATACCAATTCAAGGAGTGAAAAGTATTTGGTAATTAAGCACCAAAAATGATTTGAAATTGTTCATACACCAAAAATCGCCTAAGAGACTATGACGGTTTTACCCTTTGATTTGAATTGAGTTAGATCCAAGGGCTTCATATGATTTAAATATATCTAATATCTATTCAAGAACTCAAAAATATTTGGAAATTATTCACAACAAAATAATATGAAAGGTGTTCATACACCACAAATCGCCTAAGAGACGATGATGGTTTTACACTTTGTTTTGAATTAAGTTTGATCCAAGGGCTTCATATGATTGAAATATACCTAATACCAATTCAAGGAGTGAAAAGTATTTGGTAATTAAGCACCAAAAATGATTTGAAAGTTGTTCATGCATCAAAAATCGCCTAAGAGACTATGACAATTTTACCCTTTGATTTGAATTGAGTTAGATCCAAGGGCTTCATATGTTTTAAATATATCTAATATCTATTCAGGAACTCAAAAATATTTGGAAATTATTCACAAGAAATAATATGAAAGGTGTTCATACTCCACAAATCGCCTTAGTGACGATGACGGTTTTACACTTTGATTTAAAATAAGTTTGATCCAAGGGCTTCATATGATTGAAATATACCTAATACCAATTCAAGGAGTGAAAATATTTGGTAATTAAGCACCAAAAATGATTTGAATGGTGTTCATACACCAAAAATCTCCTAAGAGACTATGACGGTTTTACCCTTTGATTTGAATTAAGTTAGATCCGAGGGCTTCATATGATATAAATATATCTAATATCTGTTCAAGGAATCAATTTTTTTTGTAATTATTTAATACAAAATGATTTAAAAAGTTTTCATACACCCCAAATCGCCTAAAAGACTATGACGGTTTTACACTTTGATATGAAATAAGTTTGATCCAAGGGTTTCATATGATTGAAATATATATAATACCTATTGAAGCAGTCAAAAGTATTTGGTAATTAACCACAAAAAAAGATTTGAAAGGTGCTCATACACCACAAATCCCCTAAGAGACTATGACGATTTTACCCTTTGATTTGAATTGATGTTGATTTAAGGACTTCATATGCTTTAAATAGACTTAATACATATTCAAGGACTCAAAAAATATTTGGTAATTATTCCCAACAAAATGATTTGAAAGATGTTCATTCACCACAAATCCCCTAAGAGATTATTACGGTTTTACCCTTTGATGTGAATTGAGTTAGATCCAAGGGCTTCATATGATTTAAATATATCTAATATCTATTCAAGGACTCAATTTTTTTTTGGTAATTATTCAATACAAAATGATTTAAAAGGTTTTCATACACCGCAAATTGCCTAAGAGACTATGACGGTTTTACCCTTTGATATGAAATAAGTTTGATCCAAGGGTTTCATATGATTGAAATATATATAATACCTATTGAAGGAGTCAAAAGTATTTGGTAATTAACCACAAAAAATTATTTGAAAGGTGCTCATACATCACATTTCTCCTAAGAGACTATGACGGTTTTACCCTTTGATTTGATTTGAGGTTGATTTAAGGACTTCATATGCTTTAAATAGACTTAATACCTATTCAAGGACTCAAAAATATTTGGTAATTATTCCCAACAAAATGATTTGAAAGGTGTTTATTCACCACAAATCGCCTAAGAGACTATGACGGGTTTACCCTTTTATTTAAATTGAGTTTGATCCAAGGGCTTCATATGCTTTAAATATATCTAATACCTATTCAAGGATTCATATATTTGGTTATTATTCCCAACCAAAATAATTAGAAAGGTGTTCATACACCACAAATCACCTAAGAGACTATGACGGTTTTACCCTTTGATTTGAAATAAGTTTGAACTAAGGGCTTCATATAATTTATACATATCTAATACCTATTCAAAGACTCAAAAATATTTGGTAATTATTCACAACAAAATAATATGAAAGGTGTTCAAACACCACAAATCGCCTAAGAGACTACGACGATTTTACCCTTTGATTTGAAATAAGTTTAATCCAAGGGCTTCATATGATTGAAATATACCTAATACCAATTAAAGGAGTGAAAAGTATTTGGTAATTAAGCACCAAAAATGATTTTAAAGGTGTTCATACACCAACAATCGCCTAACAGGCTATGACGGTTTTACCCTTTGATTAGAATTGAGTTAGATCCAAGGGCTTCATATGATTTAAATATATCTAATATCTATTCAAGGACTCAATTTTTTTTGGAAATTATTCAAAGACAAAATTATTTGAAAGGTTTTCGTACACCACAAATCGCTTAAGAGACTATGACGGTTTTACCCTTTGATTTGAAATAAGTTTGATCCAAGGGTTTCATATGATTGAAATATATCTAATACCTATTGAAGGAGTCAATAATATTTGGTAATTAAGCACAAAAAATGATTTGAAAGGTGTTCATACACCTCAAATCTCCTATAGACTATGACGGTTTTACCCTTTGATTTAAATTGAGGTTGATCCAAGGACATCACATGCTTGAAAAAGATCTAATACCTATTCAAGGAATCAAAAAATATTTTGTAATTACTCTCAACAAAATGATTTGAAAGGTGTTCATTCACTGTAAATCGCCTAAGAGACTATGACGGTTTTGCCCTTTGATTTGAATTGAGTTTGATCCAAGGGCTTCTTATGCTTTAAATAGATCTAGTACCTATTCAAGGACTCAAAAATATTTGGTAATTATTCACAATAAAATGATTTGAAAGGTGTTCGTACACCACAAATCGCCTAAGAGACTATGTCGGATATACCCTTTAATTTGAATTGAGTTTGTTCATGTGCTTTAAAAATATCTAATACCTATTCATGGACTTAAAAATATTCGGTAATTATTCACAACAAAATAATATGAAAGGTGTTCATACAGCACAAATCGCCTAAGAGACTATAACTGTTTTACCCTTTGATTTGAAATAAGTTTAATCCAAGGGCTTCATATGATTGAAATATACCTAATACCAATCCAAGGTGTGAAAAGTATTTGGTAATTAAGCACCAAAAATAGTTTGAAAGGTGTTCATACACCAAAAATCGCCTAAGAGACTATGACGGTTTTCCCCTTTGATTTGAATTGAGTTAGATCCAAGGGCTTGATATGATTTAAATATATGTAATATCTATTCAAGAACTCAATTTTTTTTGGTAATGATTCAATACAAAATGATTTAAAAGGTTTTCATACACCACAAATCGCCTAAGAGACTATGATTGTTTTACCCTTTGATATAAAATAAGTTTGATCCAAGGGTTTCATATGATTTAAATTTATCTAGAACCTATTGAAGGAGTCAAAAGTATTTTGTAATTAACCACAAAGAATAATTTGAAAGGTGTTCATACACCACAAATCACCTAAGAGACTATGACGATTTTACCCTTTTATTTGAAATAAGTTTGATGTAAGGGCTTCATATGCTTTATACATATCTAATACCTATTAAAGGACTAAAAAATATTTGGTAATTATTCACAACAAAATAATATGAAAGGTGTTCATACACCACAAATCGCCTAAGAGACTACGACGATTTTACCCTTTGATTTGAAATAAGTTTAATCCATGGGCTTCATATGATTAAAATATACCTAATATCAATTCAAGATGTGAAATGGATTTGGTAATAAAGCACCAAAAATGATTTTAAAGGAGTTCATACACCAAAAATCGCCTAAGAGACTATGACGGTTTTACCCTTTGATTTGAATTGTGTTAGATCCAAGGGCTTCATATGATTTAAATATATCTAATATCTATTCAAGGACTCAATTTTTTTTGGAAATTATTCAATACAAAATGATTTGAAAGGTTTTCGTACACCCCAAATTGCCTAAGAGACTATGACGGTTTTACCCTTTGATATGAAATAGTTTGATCCAAGGGTTTCATATGATTGAAATATATCTAATACCTATTGAAGGAGTCAAAATTATTAGGTAATTAACCACAAAAAATGATTTGAAAGGTGCTCATACACCATAAATCTCCTATGAGACTACGACGGTTTTACCCTTTGATTTGAATTGAGGTTGATTTAAGGCCTTCATATGCTTTAAATAGACTTAATACCTATTCAAGGACTCAAAAAATATTTGGTAATTATTCCCAACAAAATGATTTGAAAGGTGTTCATTCACCACAAATCGCCTAAGAGACTATGACGGGTTTACCCTTTTATTTAAATTGAGTTTGATCCAAGGGCTTGATATGATTTAAATATATCTAATACCTATTCAAGGAGTCATATATTTGGTTATTATTCCCAACCAAAATAATTAGAAAGGTGTTCATACACCACAAATCACCTAAGAGACTATGACGGTTTTACCCTTTGATTTGAAATAAGTTTGATCTAAGGGATTCATATACTTTATACATATCTAATACCTATTCAAGGACTCAAAATATTTGGTAATTATTCACAACAAAATAATATGAAAGGTGTTCATACACCACAAACCCCCTAAGAGACTACGACGATTTTACCCTTTGATTTGAAATAAGTTTAATCCAAGGGCTTTATATGATTGAAATATACCTAATAGCAATTAAAGGAGTGAAAAGTATTTGGTAATTAAGCACCAAAAATGATTTTAAAGGTGTTCATACACCAACAATCGCCTAACAGGCTATGACGGGTTTACCCTTTGATTAGAATTGAGTTAGATCAAAGGGCTTCATATGATTTAAATATATCTAATATCTATTCAAGGTCTCAATTTTTTTTTTGGAAATTATTGAAGACAAAATGATTTGAAAGGTTATCATACACCACAAATCGCCTAAGAGACTATGACGGTTTTACCCTTTGATATGAAATAAGTTTGATCCAAGGGTTTCATATGATTGAAATATGTCTAATACCTATTGAAGGAGTCAATAATATTGGGTAATTAAGCACAAAAAATGATTTGAAAGGTGTTCATACACATCAAATCCCCTAAGAGACTATGACGGTTTTACCCTTTGATTTGAATTGAGGTTTATCCAAGGAAATCACATGCTTTAAAAAGATCTAATACCTATTCAAGGAATCAAAAAATATTTGGTAATTACTCCCAACAAAATGATTTGAAAGGTGTTCATTCACCACAAATCGCCTAAGAGACTATGACGGTTTTGCCCTTTGATTTGAATTGAGTTTGATCCAAGGTCTTCTTATGCTTTAAATAGATCTAGTACCTATTCAAGGACTCAAAAATATTTGGTAATTATTCAAAATAAAATGATTTGAAAGGTGTTCATACACCACAAATCGCCTAAGAGACTATGACGGTTTTACCCTTTAATTTGGATTGAGTTTGATCCAAGGGCTTCCTATGCTTTAAACATATCTAATACCTTTTCAAGGACTTAAAAATATTTGGTAATTATTCACAACTAAATAATATGAAAGGTGTTCATACACCACAAATCGCCTAAGAGACTATAATGGTTTTACCCTTTGATTTGAAATAAGTTTTATCCAAGGGCTTCATATGATTGAAATATACCTAATACCAATCCAAGGAGTGAAAAGTATTTGGTAATTAAGCACCAAAAATAGTTTGAAAGGTGTTCATACACCAAAAATTGCCTAAGAGACTATGACGGTTTTACCCTTTGATTTGAATTGAGTTAGATCTAAGGGCTTAATATGATTTAAATATATGTAATATCTATTCAAGAACTCAAATTGTTTTGGTAATGATTCAATACAAAATGATTTAAAAGGTTTTCATACACCACAAATCGGCTAAGAGACTATGATGGTTTTACCCTTTGATATGAAATGAGTTTAATCCAAGGGTTTCATATGATTTAAATTTATCTAAAACCTATTGAAGGAGTCAAAAGTATTTGGTAATTAACCATAAAAAATAATTTTAAAGGTGTTCATACACCACAAATCACCTAAGAGACTATGACGGTTTTACCCTTTGATTTGAAATAAGTTTGATGTAAGGGCTTCATATGCTTTATACATATCTAATACCTATTCAAGGACTAAAAAATATTTGGTAATTATTCACAACAAAATAATATGAAAGGTGTTCATACACCACAAATCGCCTAAGAGACTACGACGATTTTACCCTTTGATTTGAAATAAGTTTAATCCAAGGGCTTCATATGATTGAAATATACCTAATACCAATTCAAGGAGTGAAAAGTATTGGGTAATTACGCACCAAAAATGATTTTAAAGGTGTTCATACACCAAAAATCGCCTAAGAGACTTTGACGGTTTTACCATTTGATTTGAATTGAGTTAGATCCAAGGGCTTCATATGATTTAAATATATCTAATATCTATTCAAGGACTCAAATTTTTTTGGTAATTATTCAAGACAAAATGATTTGAAAGGTTTTCGTACACCACAAATCGCCTAAGAGACTATGACGGTTTTACCCTTTGATATGAAATAAGTTTGATCCAAGGGTTTCATATGATTGAAATATGTCTAATACCTATTGAAGGAGTCAATAATATTGGGTAATTAAGCACAAAAAATGATTTGAAAGGTGTTCATACACATCAAATCCCCTAAGAGACTATGACGGTTTTACCCTTTGATTTGAATTGAGGTTTATCCAAGGACATCACATGCTTTAAAAAGATCTAATACCTATTCAAGGAATCAAAAAATATTTGGTAATTACTCCCAACAAAATGATTTGAAAGGTGTTCATTCACCACAAATCGCCTAAGAGACTATGACGGTTTTGCCCTTTGATTTGAATTGAGTTTGATCCAAGGTCTTCTTATGCTTTAAATAGATCTAGTACCTATTCAAGGACTCAAAAATATTTGGTAATTATTCAAAATAAAATGATTTGAAAGTTGTTCATACACCACAAATCGCCTAAGAGACTATGACGGTTTTACCCTTTAATTTGGATTGAGTTTGATCCAAGGGCTTCCTATGCTTTAAACATATCTAATACCTTTTCAAGGACTTAAAAATATTTGGTAATTATTCACAACTAAAAAATATGAAAGGTGTTCATACACCACAAATCGCCTAAGAGACTATAATGGTTTTACCCTTTGATTTGAAATAAGTTTTATCCAAGGGCTTCATATGATTGAAATATACCTAATACCAATCCAAGGAGTGAAAAGTATTTGGTAATTAAGCACCAAAAATAGTTTGAAAGGTGTTCATACACCAAAAATTGCCTAAGAGACTATGACGGTTTTACCCTTTGATTTGAATTGAGTTAGATCTAAGGGCTTAATATGATTTAAATATATGTAATATCTATTCAAGAACTCAAATTGTTTTGGTAATGATTCAATACAAAATGATTTAAAAGGTTTTCATACACCACAAATCGGCTAAGAGACTATGATGGTTTTACCCTTTGATATGAAATAAGTTTAATCCAAGGGTTTCATATGATTTAAATTTATCTAAAACCTATTGAAGGAGTCAAAAGTATTTGGTAATTAACCATAAAAAATAATTTTAAAGGTGTTCATACACCACAAATCACCTAAGAGACTATGACGGTTTTACCCTTTGATTTGAAATAAGTTTGATGTAAGGGCTTCATATGCTTTATACATATCTAATACCTATTCAAGGACTAAAAAATATTTGGTAATTATTCACAACAAAATAATATGAAAGGTGTTCATACACCACAAATCGCCTAAGAGACTACGACGATTTTACCCTTTGATTTGAAATAAGTTTAATCCAAGGGCTTCATATGATTGAAATATACCTAATACCAATTCAAGGAGTGAAAAGTATTGGGTAATTACGCACCAAAAATGATTTTAAAGGTGTTCATACACCAAAAATCGCCTAAGAGACTTTGACGGTTTTACCATTTGATTTGAATTGAGTTAGATCCAAGGGCTTCATATGATTTAAATATATCTAATATCTATTCAAGGACTCAAATTTTTTTGGTAATTATTCAAGACAAAATGATTTGAAAGGTTTTCGTACACCACAAATCGCCTAAGAGACTATGACGGTTTTACCCTTTGATTTGAAATAAGTTTGATCCATGGGTTTCATATGATTGAAATATATCTATTACCTATTGAAGGAGTCAAAAGTATTTGGTAATTAACCACAAAAAATGATTTGAAAGGTGCTCATACACCACAAATCTCCTATGCGACTATGACGGTTTTACCCTTTGATTTGAATTGAGGTTGATTTAAGGCCTTCATATGCTTTAAATAGACTTAATACCTATTCAAGGACTCAAAAAATATTTGGTAATTATTCCCAACAAAATGATTTGAAAGGTGTTCATTCACCACAAATCGCCTAAGAGACTATAACGGGTTTACCCTTTTATTTAAATTGAGTTTGATCCAAGGGCTTCATATGCTTTAAATATATCTAATACGTATTCAAGGAGTCATATATTTGGTTATTATTCCCAACCAATATAATTTGAAAGGTGTTCTGATGCATAAAGCATTTCATAAACAAGAGCATTCGTTGGTTAAGAACCGAAGAATCAGTTTTGCTTCAAGCCTTGTTGGAACCGTACCAACAACCACCACTTTCACTAGTCTTAGAACCACCAAACTAGGCCACCAATGTCAAAGAAGAACTCTTGGTGCAACCTTGCTTTGTTAAATTAGTAACTAATCTACGTTAGTTAGCTAATTAACTCAAAGACTTTAATTAGGACAAACTGTCCAGTTTTGCTCTAAGCGCACAGCTCAAAGAAATGAGTATAACTCTTAATTCATTCCACCAACTCTAATGAAACTTCTTGCATTACAAACCTAACATATAAAGCAGTAACATACCAAAAATTCACGTCATTTGGTGATGTTTTGCTTAGGTAACAAAAGCCATCTTAAACTATTACAAAAATCTGGCCAGTTTTCAGTACCTAGGTGCAATGATTGAGGGATTCTGAGAAACGAAAATGTCCTACTGCAAAAAGGAAGCTAAGGTATTAAAATAGACATTCTAAGGAAAATATCCTCAAAAAATCAGCTCCAAAAGCTAAAAAAGACGGCTGCCCAGAACTGATGAAGAGGGGCCCAGAATGACGCCTCCCAGCTGCGGTTTTGGATACTTCTCCATGAAGCTCTCATTTCCTATTGATTCTTGCCTCCAACTCTTCACATGCTTGTTGGTGATGTATGTAAGCACACAGGTGAGTCATGTATGGTTGCCTTAGCCAAGAATAAAGCTCAAAAACGTAGCCAAAACGTGCCCTAAACAAACCGTATAAATTATGTTCTTCCAAAACAGTTTCACTAAGCTTACTTTAATGACTTAGAACTAACTAATTAAGCTATTTAATCATAATTCAAGCTTTATTACTAATACTTTATGATGTTAATGATGATCATAAGCATTAATCAACAAGGCTTAAAAAAGATTAAAAGGTGTTAAGCTTAATTAACAATTCGAAGTACTTGTTTGTTCGAAATTGGATTAAGTAAACTAATGAACTGAATCTCCTTCACCTTAATCTCTTCTTGATGACTCTTTGTTAGGAGACTTGGATTGATCATGGATGCTCCTGCATCATTCTCCCCTGGTTTGGAGAAGTCTTCTTGTAACTCAAAATCTTCTTCTAAATATGGAGCTAAATCACCCACATTGAAGGTGGCCGAAATGTTGCCCATCTCACTTGGTAGTTCTATCTTGTATGCATTGTTATTGATCTTTTCAAGCACCCTAAATGGACCATCACTCCTTGGCATCAGCTTGTTCTTCCTTCTTGATGGAAATCGTTCCTTCCTTAGGTGCAACCATACCAAGTCCCCGGGCTTGTAAATGACCTCCTTTCGATGCTTGTTAGCTCGGACCTTGTAAGCTTCATTAACCTTCTCAATGCGTGCTCTAATCTGTTGGTGAAGCTTTTTCATCTCCTTTGCCTTCTCCTCTGCATCTTTGCTTTGCCTTACTTCAACTGGAATAGGTAGTAAATCAATGGGGCTTAAAGGATTAACCCCATAGTTCACTTCGAATGGAGAGCACTTCGTGGCATATGTAGGTGATCTATTATAAGCAAATTCTGCATGTGCTAGCTTTAGATCCCAATCTTTCTGTGACTTGTTAACTAGAGTCCTGAGTAGAGTAGTAAGTGTCCTGTTTGTAACCTCCGTTTGACCATCAGTTTGTGGATGCGCCGTGGTACTAAAGAGGAGCTTAGTACCTAGGAGCTTCCATAAAGTCTTCCAAAAGAAACTAAGGAACTTAACATCCTTATCAGAAACAATAGTCTTCGGTACACCATGTAATCTAATGATCTCCTTGAAGTACAAATCAGCTACATGAATTGCATCATCCGTCTTGTTGCAAGCAATAAAATGAGCCATCTTTGAGAATCGATCCACCACCACCATAATAGCATCTCTTTGCCTTTGAGTCCTAGGCAAAGCTACAATGAAATCCATACTAACATCTTCCCATGGCTGATTAGGAACTGGAAGTGGAGTATAGAGCCCTTGATGAAAAGAACTCTTGGCCTTTTGACATGTAGAACATCGAGCTAGAACTGAGTGAACATCACCTGCCAGTTTTGGCCAATAAAAGTGTTCCTGCAAAACATCCACAGTTTTGTTAATACCAAAATGCCCTGCTAGGCCTCCTCCATGAACCTCCTTGATGAGCAAATCCCTTAGTGAGCACTTAGGGATACAAAGCTTATTATTTCGGAAGAGAAAACCATCTAGAACCGAATAAGCTCCATGAGAACCATCCTTGCACGCTTCTATCAATGGTGAAAAATCTGGATCATCATAATAAAGCTCCTTAATATGAGTGAAGCCAAGAACTCGAGCCTCCATTAGAGAAAGCATAGAATGCCTCCTAGATAATGCATCTGCAACCACATTAGAAACTCCAGTTTTGTACTTTAAAACAAAATCAAAAGATTGAAGGAACTCCACCCATTTAGCATGTCGTGAACTGAGCTTATGTTGTCCATTAATGTACTTCAAAGCTTGGTGATCTGAATGCAACACAAACTGAGCTGGCCTAAGATAATGAGTCCAATAAGTCAAAGCACGAATAATAGCATAGAACTCTTTATCATAGGTGCTGTAGTTGAGCTTGGCATGATTGAGCTTCTCACTGAAATAGGCTATGGGACGCCCTCCTTGTTGTAAAACAGCTCCAATCCCTACGCCACTTGCATCACATTCCACTTCAAACACTTTCTTGAAATCTGGTAAGGCTAGAACAGGCGCCTCACAAAGCTTGCTTTTCAACTGATCAAATGCTTCCTGAGCTGCTGGAGTCCAAGTGAAAGAACCCCCTTTGATACATTCGGTCAGTGGAGCCAAAATAGTACTAAAACCTCTGATGAATCTCCTGTAAAAAGATGCCAATCCATGAAAACTTCGAACTTCTGTGATGGACTTTGGAATTGGCCATGATTTGATTGCCTCCACCTTGGATTCATCCATAGAAATACCCTGAGATGAAATAATGAAACCAAGAAAAGACACACTAGAAGTGAAGAATTCACACTTCTCCATCTTTGTATATAGCTTCTTTTCCCTTAACTTAAGGAAAACCTTCTTCAGATGAATAAGATGATCCTGTTCACTGTTGCTATACACAAGAATATCATCAAAATAAACCACAACAAACGAACCAATGAAAGGACAAAGTACCTCATGCATGAGCCTCATGAAAGTACTAGGAGCATTAGTTAAACCAAATGGCATAACACGCCACTCATATAACCCACTCTTAGTCTTAAAGGCTGTTTTCCATTCATCCCCTTCCTTGATTCGAATCTGATGATAACCACTACGCAAATCTATCTTGGAGAATATAGTAGCACCATGTAATTCATCGAGCAAATCATCTAGCCTAGGAATAGGATACCTATACTTGATGGTAATGTTGTTTATAGCCCTGCAATCTACACACATACGCATAGTTCCATCCTTCTTTGGAACCAAAATAACAGGAACAGCACATGGACTAAGACTTTCTTGTACAAATCCCTTAGCTAACAATTCAGTAATCTGTTTTTGCAACTCTTTAGCTTCTTCAGGATTACATCTATAAGCTGCCTTGTTAGGTAATGGTGCTCCAGGAACTAAGTCAATTTGATGCTCAATACCCCTACTAGGTGGTAAACCATAGGGAAGATCCTCGGGAAAAATATCACTAAAATCGTTCACTAATGGTTTAACCCAATCATGTAATTCACGAGTATTTTCATCATTTGCAGCAAATAACAACAACAAGTACATTTCCTTCCCCTTTTCAATGGCTTTATCAACTTGATGTTTTTGGAGAATTAAGGATTTCTGATTTTTAGCTTTCGAATTGGAGGTTTCTTTCTTAGGCAAATTCGGACCCTTTTTGCTAGGACTAAGTATAATTTTCTTGTTTTCATGCATGAAAGTGTATGTATTAGTCCTACCATTATGTAAGGTTTCCTTATCAGATTGCCACGGCCTCCCTAAGAGAATATGACATGCATTCATAGGCACTACATCACATAAAACCTTATCATTATACGAATCACCAAAAGAGAAGCTAATTAAAGCTTGTTTTGTTACCTCCACACAGTTACCATCATTAAGCCAATGAAGCTTATATGGTTTAGGATGACTGAAAGTAGGATAATTGAGCTTCTCCACCATAGAACTCGAAGCTACATTAGTGCAACTCCCACCATCAATAATCATGGAACAAATCTTGCCCTTGATTAAGCATTTTGTCTGAAAAATCTGGTCTCGTTGAGATGGTATAGCTTCGGCTTCTTTGGAGTGAAGGACCCTCCTTAGAACCAAGCTAAGATGATCATCTCCTTCCACTTCATCAACAAGAACATCTTCATTGCATTCATCCTCCTTTTCAGATTCTTTTTCGTGCTCCTCTTGATCTTTAAGGGCATCTTCTATGTTTTTAATGTCTAATAAGGTCATTACCCTTCTGTTTGGGCATTGTGCTTGATAATGACCATAACCATGACACTTAAAACATTTGATATCATCCTTCTTGGAAGAACTTTCAGCAACTTTCTTCCCTTTATCAAGAAATTTCGAACCAGCTTCACTTTTAGGTGTAAATGGAGATGTCGAAGTAGGCTTTACATACGAACTAGAACCTCCTTTAGCATAAGAAGTTCCTTTGCTAAACACCTTCTTCTTTTTGTCTTTTTGATGCTTTTCCACCTTAAGAGCCAACCTGAAAAGTTCATCTAAAGTAGAATAAGATTGAAGCTCAAGCTTCTTTTGGATGTCACGATCTAGGCCCTTCACAAAACGAGCCATGGTCTGCTCTTCCCTTTCTTGAACATCCAATTTCATCATCAACTTTTCATATTCATGGATGTATGTCTCGACATTCTTGGTACCTTGGAACAAATCAGAAAGTTGGTTATATAAATCAAGAGTGTAAGTGGAGGGAGAAACTTAGCTTCCATCTTCTTTTTCAGTTTCTTCCAACTCTTGATTTTCGGCTTATGCTTCCCTTTCTCTAGCAAGAGCAACGTTTTCCCACCAAAGGGATGCATAACCCTTTAGCTTAGTGATAGCCAACTTGAAAGATTTCGAATCATCATACTCCTTTAGCTCGAAAATCCTATTACATCTCGAAACCCATTCCAAATAAGCATCCGGATTAAGGTTTCCATCAAATTCTGGAACATCTAACTTGATGTCTCGAAAATCATCTTGTTTTCGTGGCCTCCTTCTTTGATTAGAAGTTTGTGATTGTACTTCTTCACTAGAGTCATAAACAACCTCATTCTCATCTTCAAAGTGCCTCCTTTCATGAACTTCTCTTCGAACTCCAACACTAGAACTTCGAAAAGCTTCCATGAGATTTGCCATTTGCTCACTAATTGTAGCCATTTGATTCTCAAGGCCAACTAACCTTGCTTCATTCAATGTCATGCCCCTTCTAAACTGATTTTGATCTTCACCACCACTCATTTTAACAACCACTAAGTTGTATCAAAGATTAGAGGTGAAAAGAGAAGAAAAGAGATGTGTTTGGGCTTAGAATTGATTTCGGTTTTGGGGGGGATAAGTGTATGAGTTTAGGAAATGATTATGGGATGATTAGAGGGTTAAAAGAATGCTCTTAAACTAACCAAAGCTCTGATACCAAATGATGCATAAAGCATTTCATAAACAAGAGCATTCGTTGGTTAAGAACCGAAGAATCAGTTTTGCTTCAAGCCTTGTTGGAACCGTACCAACAACCACCACTTTCACTAGTCTTAGAACCACCAAACTAGGCCACCAATGTCAAAGAAGAACTCTTGGTGCAACCTTGCTTTGTTAAATTAGTAACTAATCTACGTTAGTTAGCTAATTAACTCAAAGACTTTAATTAGGACAAACTGTCCAGTTTTGCTCTAAGCGCACAGCTCAAAGAAATGAGTATAACTCTTAATTCATTCCACCAACTCTAATGAAACTTCTTGCATTACAAACCTAACATATAAAGCAGTAACATACCAAAAATTCACGTCATTTGGTGATGTTTTGCTTAGGTAACAAAAGCCATCTTAAACTATTACAAAAATCTGGCCAGTTTTCAGTACCTAGGTGCAATGATTGAGGGATTCTGAGAAACGAAAATGTCCTACTGCAAAAAGGAAGCTAAGGTATTAAAATAGACATTCTAAGGAAAATATCCTCAAAAAATCAGCTCCAAAAGCTAAAAAAAGACGGCTGCCCAGAACTGATGAAGAGGGGCCCAGAATGACGCCTCCCAGCTGCGGTTTTAGATACTTCTCCATGAAGCTCTCATTTCCTATTGATTCTTGCCTCCAACTCTTCACATGCTTGTTGGTGATGTATGTAAGCACACAGGTGAGTCATGTATGGTTGCCTTAGCCAAGAATAAAGCTCAAAAACGTAGCCAAAACGTGCCCTAAACAAACCGTATAAATTCTGTTCTTCCAAAACAGTTTCACTAAGCTTACTTTAATGACTTAGAACTAACTAATTAAGCTATTTAATCATAATTCAAGCTTTATTACTAATACTTTATGATGTTAATGATGATCATAAGCATTAATCAACAAGGCTTAAAAAAGATTAAAAGGTGTTAAGCTTAATTAACAATTCGAAGTACTTGTTTGTTCGAAATTGGATTAAGTAAACTAATGAACTGAATCTCCTTCACCTTAATCTCTTCTTGATGACTCTTTGTTAGGAGACTTGGATTGATCATGGATGCTCCTGCATCATGTTCATACACCACAAATCACCTAAGAGACTATGACGGTTTTACCCTTTGATTTGAAATAAGTTTGATCTAAGGGCTTCATATAATTTATAAATATCTAATACCTATTCAAGGACTCAAAAATATTTGGTAATTATTCACAACAAAATAATATGAAAGGTGTTCATACACCACAAATCGCCTAAGAGACTACGACGATTTTACCCTTTGATTTGAAATAAGTTTAATCCAAGGGCTTCATATGATTGAAATATACCTAATACCAATTCAAGGACTGAAAAGTATTTGGTAATTAAGTACCAAAAATGATTTTAAAGGTGTTCAAACACCAACAATCGCCTAACAGGCTATGACGGTTTTACCCTTTGAATTGAATTGAGTTAGATCCAAGGGCTTCATATGATTTAAATATATGTAATATCTATTCAAGGACTCAAATTTTTTTGGTAATTATTAAAGACAAAATGATTTGAAAGGTTTTCGTACACCACAAATCGCCTAAGAGACTATGACGGTTTTACCCTTTGATATGAAATAAGTTTGATCCAAGGGTTTCATATGATTGAAATATATCTAATACCTATTGAAGGAGTGAAAAGTATTTGGTAATTAACCACAAAAAAAGATTTGAAAGGTGCTCATACACCACAAATCGCCTACGAGACTATGACGGTTTTACCCTTTATTTGAATTGAGGTTGATTTAAAGCCTTCATATGCTTTAAATAGACTTAATACCTATTCAAGGACTCAAAAAATATTTGGTAATTATTCCCAACAAAATGATTTGGAAGGTGTTCATTCACCACAAATCGCCTAAGAGGCTATGACGGTTTTACCCTTTGATTTGAATTGAGTTAGATCCAAGGGCTTCATATGATTTAAATATATCTAATATCTATTCAAGGACTCAAATTGTTTTGGTAATTATTCAATACAAAATGATTTAAAAGGTTTTCATACACCCCAAATAGCCTAAGAGACTATGACGGTTTTACCCTTTGATATGAAATAAGTTTGATCCAAGGGTTTCATATGATTGAAATATATCTAATACCTATTGAAGGAGTCAGTAATATTTGGTAATTAAGCACAAAAAATGATTTGAAAGGTGTTCATACACCTCAAATCCCCTAGGAGACTATGACGGTTTTACCCTTTTATTTGAATTGAGGTTAATCCAAGGACATCACATGGTTTAAAAAGATCTAATACCTATTCAAGCAATAAAAAAATATTTGGTAATTATTCCCAACAAAATGACTTGAAAGGTGTTCATTCACCGCAAATCGCCTAAGAGACTATAACGGTTTTGCCCTTTGATTTGAATTGAGTTTGATCCAAGGGCTTCTTATGCTTTAAATAGATCTAGTACCTATTCAAGGACTAAAAATATTTGGTAATTATTCACAATAAAATGATTTGAAAGGTGTTCATACAACAAAAATCGCCTAAGAGACTATAATGGTTTTACCCTTTGATTTGAAATAAGTTTAATCCAAGGGCTTCATATGATTGAAATATACCTAATACCAATTCAAGGAGTGAAAAGTATTTGGTAATTAAGCACCAAAAATAGTTTGAAAGGTGTTCATACACAAAAAATCGCCTAAGAGACTATGACGGTTTTACCTTTTGATTTGAATTGAGTTAGATCCAAGGGCTTGATATGATTTAAATATATGTAATATCTATTCCAGAACTAAATTTTTTTTGGTAATGATTCAATACAAAATGATTTAAAAGGTTTTCATACACCACAAATTGCCTAAGAGACTATGACGGTTTTACCCTTTGATATGAAATATGTTTGATCCAAGGGTTTCATATGATTTAGATTTATCTAATACCTATTGAAGGAGTCAAAAGTATTTGGTAATTAACCACAAAGAATAATTTGAAAGGTGTTCATACACCACAAATCACCTAAGAGACTATGTCGGTTTTACCCTTTGATTTGAAATAAGTTTGATGTGAGGGCTTCATATGCTTTATACATATCTAATACCTATTCAAGGACTAAAATATTTGGCAATTATTCACAACAAAATAATATGAAATATGTTCATACACCACAAATGCCTAAGAGACTACGACGATTTTACCCTTTGATTTGAAATAAGTTTAATCCAAGGGCTTCATATGATTGAAATCTACCTAATACCAATTGAAGGAGTGAAAAGTATGTGGTAATTAAGCACCAAAAATGATTTTAAAGGTGTTCATACAAAAAAAAAATCGCCTAAGAGACTATGACGGTTTTACCCTTTAATTTGAATTGAGTTAGATCCAAGGGCTTTATATGATTTAAATATATCTAATATCTATTCAAGGAATCACATTTTTTTTGTAATTATTCAATACAAAATGAATTAAAAGGTTTTTATACACCCCAAATCGCCTAAGAGACTATGACGGTTTTACCCTTTGATATGAAATAAGTTTGATCCAAGGGTTCATATGATTGAAATAAATCTAATACCTATTGATGGATTCAAAAGTATTTGGTAATTAACCACAAAAAATGATTTGAAAGGTGCTCATACACCACAAATCGCCTAAGAGGCTATGACGGTTTTACCCTTTAATTTGGATTGAGTTGGATCCAAGGGCTTCATATGCTTTAAATATATCTAATACCTATTCAAGGACTTAAAAATATTTGGTAATTATTCACAACTAAATAATATGATAGGTGTTCATACACCACAAATCGCCTAAGAGACTATAACGGTTTTACCCTTTGATTTGAAATAAGTTTAATCCAAGGGCTTCATATGATTGATATAAACCTAATACCAATTCAAGGAGTGAAAAGTAATTGGTAATTAAGCACCAAAAATAGTTTGAAAGGTGTTTATACACCAAAAATCGCCTAAGAGACTATGACGGTTTTACCCTTTGATTTGAATTGAGTTAGATCCAAGGGCTTGATATGATTTAAATATATGTAATATCTATTCAAGAACTCAATTTTTTTTGGTAATGATTCAATACAAAATGATTTAAAAGGTTTTCATACACCACAAATCGCCTAAGAGATTATGACGATTTTACCCTTTGATATGAAATATGTTTGATCCAAGGGTTTCATATGATTTAAATTTCTCTAATACCTACTGAAGGAGTCAATAATATTTGGTAATTAAGCACAAAAAATGATTTGAAAGGTGTTCATACACCTCAAATCCCCTAAGAGACTATGACAGTTTTACTCTTTGATATGAAATAAGTATGATCCAAGGGTTTCATATGTTTTAAATTTATCTAATACCTATTAAAGGAGTCAAAAGTATTTGGTAATTAACCACAAAGAATAATTTGAAAGGTGTTCATACACCACAAATCACCTAAGAGACTATGACGGTTTTACCCTTTGATTTTAAATAAATTTGATGTAAGGGCTTCATATGCTTTATACATATCTAATACCTATTCAAGGACTAAAATATATTTGGTAATTATTCACAACAAAATAATATGAAAGGTGTTCATACACCACAAATCGCCTAAGAGACTACGACGATTTTACCCTTTGATTTGAAATAAGTTTAATCCAAGGGCTTCATATGATTGAAATATACCTAATACCAATTCAAGGAGTGAAAAGTATTTGGTAATTAAGCACCAAAAATGATATTAAAGGTGTTCATACACCAAAAATTGCCTAAGAGACTTTGACGGTTTTACCCTTTTATTTGAATTGAGTTAGATCCAAGGGCTTGATATGATTTAAATATATCAAATATCTATTCAAGGACTCAATTTTTTTTTGTAATTATTCAATACAAAATGATTTAAAAGGTTTTCATGCACCCCAAATCGCCTAAGAGACTATGACGGTTTTACCCTTTGATTTGAATTGAGTTAGATCCAAGGGCTTCATATGATTTAAATATATCTAATATCTATTTAAGGACTCAAATGTTTTTTTTAATTATTCAATACAAAACGATTTAAAAGGTTTTCATACACCCCAAATCGCCTAAGAGACTATGACGGTTTTACCCTTTGATATGAAATAAGTTTGATCAAAGGGTTTCATATGATTGAAATATATCTAATACCTATTGAAGGAGTCAAAAGTATTTGGTAATTAACCACAAAAAATGATTTGAAAGGTGCTCATACACCACAAATTTCTTAAGAGACTATGACGGTTTTACCCTTTGATTTGAATTGAGGTTGATTTAAGGACTTTATATGCTTTAAATAGACTTAATACCTCTTCAAGGACTCAAAAAAATATTTGGTAATTATTCCCAACAAAATGATTTGAAAGGTGTTCATTCACCACAAATCGCCTAAGAGACTATGACGGGTTTACCCTTTTATTTGAATTGAGTTTGATCCAAGGGCTTCAAATGCTTTAAATAGATCTAGTACCTATTCAAGGACTCAAAAATATTTAGTAATCATTCACAACAAAATGATTTGAAAGATGTTCATACACCACAAATCGCCTAAGAGACTATGACGGTTTTACCCTTTAATTTGGATTGATTTTGATCGAAGAGCTTTATATGCATTAAACATATCTAATACCTATTCAAGGACTCAAAAATATTTGGTAATTATTCACAACAAAATAATATGAAAGGTGTTCATACACCACAAATCGCCAATGAGACTACGACGATTTTACCCTTTGATTTGAAATAAGTTTAATCCAAGGGCTTCATAAGATTGATATATACCTAATACCAATTCAAGGAGTGAAAATTATTTGGTAATTAAGCACCAAAAATGACTTGAAAGGTGTTCATACACCAAAAATTCCCTAAGAGGATATGACGGTTTTACCCTTTGTTTTGAATTGAGTTAGATCCAAGGGCTTCATATGATTTAAAATATCTATTATCTATTCAAGGACTCAATTTTTTTTGGTAATTATTCTAGACAAAATGATTTGAAAGGTTTTCATACACCACAAATCGCCTGAGTGACTATGACGGTTTTACCCTTTGATATGAAATAAGTTTGATCTAAAGGTTTCATATGATTGAAATATATCTAATACTTATTGAAGGAGTCAATAATATTTGGTAATTAAGCACAAAAAATGATTTGAAAGGTGTTCATACACCTCACTTCACCTAAGAGACTATGACGGTTTTACCTTTTGATTTGAATTGAGGTTGATCCAAGGACTTCGTATGCTTTAAAAAGATCTAATAAAAAATTCAAGGAATCAAAAAATATTTGGTAATTATTCCCAACAAAATGATTTGAAAGGTGTTCATTCACCGCAAATCCCCTAAGAGACTATGACGGTTTTGCCCTTTGATTGGAATTGAGTTTGATCCAAGGGCTTCCTATGCTTTAAATAGATCTAGTACCTATTCAACAACTCAAATTTTTTGGGTAATGATTCAATACAAAATGATTTAAAATGTTTTCATACACAACAAATCGCCTAAGAGACTATGACGGTTTTACCCTTTGATATGAAATAAGTTTGATCCAAGGGTTTCATATGATTGAAATATATCTAATGCCTATTGAAGGAGTCAAAAGTAATTGGTAATTAACATCATGAATGATTTGAAAGGTGTTCATACACCACAAATAACCTAAGAGACTATGATGGTTTTACCCTTTGATTTGAAATAAGTTTTATCTAAGGGCTTCATATGCATTATACATATCTAATACCTATTCAAAGACTCAAAAATATTGGGTAATTATTCACAACAAAATTATATGAAAGGTGTTCATACACCACAAATCGTCTAAGAGACTACGACGATTTTATCCTTTGACTTGAAATAAGTTTAATCCAAGGGCTTCATATGATTGAAATATAGCTAATACCAATTAAAGGAGTGAAAAGTATTTGGTAATTAAGCACCAAAAATGATTTTAAAGATGTTCATACACCAAAAATCGCCTAAGCGGCTATGACGGTTTTACCCTTTGATTTGAATTGAGTAAGATCCAAGGGCTTCATATGATTTAAATATATCTAATATCTATTCAAGGACTCAAATTTTTTTGGTAATTATTAAAGAAAAAATTATTTGAAAGGTTTTCATACACCACAAGTCGTCTAAGTGACTATGACGGTTTTACCCTTTGATATGAAATAAGTTTGATCCAAAGGTTTCATATGATTGAAATATATCTAATACCTACTGAAGGAGTCAATAATATTTGGTAATTAAGCACAAAAAATGATTTGAAAGGTGTTCATACACCTCAAATCCCCTAAGAGACTATGATGGTTTTACCCTTTGATTTGAATTGAGGTTGATCCAAGGGCTTCATATGCTTTAAACATATCTAATACCTATTAAAGGACTTAAAAATATTTGGTATTTATTCACAACTAAATAATATGAAAGGTGTTCATACACCACAAATCGCCTAAGAGACTATGACGGTTTTACCCTTTGATTTGAAATAAGTTTAATCCAAGGGCTTCATATGATTTAAATATACCTAATACCAATTCAAGGAGTGAAAAGTATTTGGTAATTAAGCACCAAAAATGATTTGAAAGTTGTTCATACACCAAAAATCGCCTAAGAGAATATGACGGTTTTACCCTTTGATTTGAAATAAGTTTAATCCAAGGGCTTCATAAGATTGAAATATACCTAATACCAATTCAAGGAGTGAAAAGTATTTGGTAATTAAGCACCAAAAACGATTTTAAAGGTGTTCATACACCAAAAATCGCCTAAGAGGCGATGACGGTTTTACCCTTTGATTTGAATTGAGTTAGATCCAAGGGCTTCATATGATTTAAATATATCTAACATTTATTCAAAAACTCAAGTTTTTTTGGTAATTATTCAAGACAAAATGATTTGAAAGGTTTTCATACACCACAAATTGCCTAACTGACTATGACGGTTTTACCTTTTGATATGAAATAAGTTTGATCCAAGGGTTTCATATGATTGAAATATATCTAATACCTACTGAAGGAGTCAATAATATTTGGTAATTAAGCACAAAAAATGATTTGAAAGGTGTTCATACATCTCAAATCCCCTAAGAGACTATGATGGTTTACCCTTTGATTTGAATTGAGGTTGATCCAAGGTTTTCATATGCTTTAAAAAGATCTAATACCTATTCAAGGAATCAAAATATATTTGGTAATTATTCCCAAAAAAATGATTTGAAAGATGTTCATTCACCGCAAATCGCCTAAGAGACTACGATTGTTTAACCCTTTAATTTGGATTGAGTTTGATCCAAGGGATTCATATGCTTTAAACATATCTAATACCTATTCAAGGACTTAAAAATATTTGGTAATTATTCACAACTAAATAATATGAAAGTTGTTCATACACCAAAAATCGCCTAAGAGAATATGACGGTTTTACCCTTTGATTTGAAATAATTTATTCCAAGGGCTTCATAAGATTGAAATATACCTAATACCAATTCAAGGAGTGAAAAGTATTTGGTAATTAAGCACCAAAAATGATTTTAAAGGTGTTCATACACTAAAAATCGCCTAAGAGGCTATGACTGTTTTACCCTTTGATTTGAATTGAGTTAGATCTAAGGGCTTCATATGATTTAAATATATCTAATATCTAATCAAGGACTCAATTTTTTTTGGTAATTATTCAAGACAAAATGATTTAAAAGGTTTTCATACACCACAAATCGCCTAACTGACTATGACGGTATTACCTTTTGATATGAAATAAGTTTGATCCAAGGGTTTCATATGATTGAAATATATCTAATACCTACTGAAGGAGTCAATAATATTTGGTAATTAAGCACAAAAAATGATTTGAAAGGTGTTCATACACCACAAATCCCCTAAGAGACTATGATGGTTTACCCTTTGATTTGAATTGAGGTTGATCCAAGGTTTTCATATGCTTTAAAAAGATCTAATACCTATTCAAGGAATCAAAATATATTTGGTAATTATTCCCAAAAAAATGATTTGAAAGATGTTCATTCACCGCAAATCGCCTAAGAGACTAAGACTGTTTTACCCTTTAATTTGGATTGAGTTTGATCCAAGGGCTTCATATGCTTTAAACATATCTAATACCTATTCAAGGACTTAATAATATTTGGTAATTATTCACAACTAAATAATATGAAAGGTGTTCATACACCACAAATCGCCTAAGAGACTATGACGGTTTTACCCTTTGATTTGAAATAAGTTTAATCCAAGGGCTTCATATGATTTAAATATACCTAATACCAATTCAAGGAGTGAAAAGTATTTGGTAATTAAGCACCAAAAATGATTTGAAAGTTGTTCATACACCAAAAATCGCCTAAGAGAATATGACGGTTTTACCCTTTGATTCGAAATAAGTTTAATCCAAGGGCTTCATAAGATTGAAATATACCTAATACCAATTCAAGGAGTGAAAAGTATTTGGTAATTAAGCACCAAAAATGATTTTAAAGGTTTTTATACACCAAAAATCGCCTAAGAGGCTATGACAGTTTTACCCTTTGATTTGAATTGAGTTAGATACAAGGACTTCATATGATTTAAATATATCTAACATCTATTCAAGGACTCAATTTTTTTTGGTAATTATTCAAGACAAAATGATTTGAAAGATTTTCATACACCACAAATCGCCTAACTGACTATGACGGTTTTACCTTTTGATATGCAATAAGTTTGATCCAAGGGTTTCATATGATTGAAATATATCTAATACCTATTGAAGGAGTCAATAATATTATGTAATTAAGCACAAAAAATGATTTGAAAGGTGTTCATACACCTCGAATCACCTAAGAGACTATGACGGTTTTACCCTTTGATTTGAATTGAGGTTGATCCAAGGACTTCATATGCTTTAAAAATATCTAATACCTATTCAAGGACCCATAAAATATTTGGTAATTATTCCCAAAAAAATGATTTGAAAGATGTTCATTCACCGCAAATCATCTAAGAGACTATGACGGTTTTACCCTTTAATTTGGATTGAGTTTGATCCAAGGGCTTCATATGCTTTAAACATATCTAATACCTATTCAAGGACTAAAAATATTTGGTAATTATTCACAACTAAATAATTTGAAAGGTGTTCATACACCACAAATCGCCTAAGAGACTATGACGGTTTTACACTTTGATTTGAAATTAGTTTAATCCAAGGGATTCATATTATTTAAATATACCTAATACCTATTCAAGGAGTGAAAAGTATTGGGTAATTAAACACCAAAAATGATTTGAAAGTTGTTCATACACCAAAAATCGCCTAAGACAATATGACGGTTTTACAATTTAATATGAAATAAGTTTAATCCAAGGGCTTTATAAGATTGAAATATACCTAATACCAATTCATGGAGTTAAAAGTATTTGGTAATTAAGCACCAAAAATGATTTTAAAGATGTTCATACACTAAAAATCGCCTAAGAGGCTATGACTGTTTTACCCTTTGATTTGAATTGAAATAGATCCAAGGGCTTCATATGATTTAAATATATCTAACATCTATTGAAGGACTCAATTATTTTTGGTAATTATTCTAGACAAAATGATTAGAAAGATTTTCATACACCACAAATCGCCTAACTGACTATGACGGTTTTACGTTTTGATATGCAATAAGTTTGATCCAAGGGTTTCATATGATTGAAATATATCTAATACCTATTTAAGGAGTCAATAATATTTGGTAATTAAGCACAAAAAATGATTTGAAAGGTGTTCATACACCTCGAATCACCTAAGAGACTATGACGGTTTTACCCTTTGATTTGAATTGAGGTTGATCCAAGGACTTCATATGCTTTAAAAAGATCTAATACCTATTCAAGGACCCAAAAAATATTTGGTAATTATTCCCAAAAAAATGATTTGCAAGGTGTTCATTCACCGCAAATCGGCTAAGAGACTATGACGGTTTTACCCTTTAATTTGGATTGAGTTTGATCCAAGGGATTCATATGCTTTAAACATATCTAATACCTATTCAAGGACTTAAAAATATTTGGTAATTATTCACAACTAAATAATATGAAAGGTGTTCATACACCACAAATCGCCTAAGAGACTAAGACGGTTTTACATTTGGATTTGAAATAAGTTTAATCCAAGGGCTTCATATGTTTTAAATATACCTAATACCAATTCAAGGAGTGAAAAGCATTTGGTAATTAAGCACCAAAAATGATTTGAAAGTTGTTCATACACCAAAAATCGCCTAAGAGAATATGACGGTTTTACCCTTTGATTTGAAATAAGTTTAATCCAAGGGCTTCATAAGATTGAAATATACCTAATACCAGTTCATGGAGTTAAAAGTATTTGGTAATTAAGCACCAAAAATGATTTTAAAGGTGTTCATACACTAAAAATCGCCTAAGAGGCTATGACTGTTTTACCCTTTGATTTGAATTGAGTTTGATCCAACGGCTTCATATGATTTAAATATATCTAACATCTATTCAAGGCCTAAATTTTTTTTGGTAATTATTCAAGACAAAATGATTTGAAAGATTTTCATACACCACAAATCGCCTAACTGACTATGACGGTTTTACCTTTTGATATGCATTAAGTTTGATCCAAGGGTTTCATATGATTGAAATACATCTAATACCTATTGAAGGAGTCAATAATATTTGGTAATTAAGCACAAAAAATGATTTGAAAGGTGTTCATACACCTCAAATCACCTAAGAGACTATGACGGTTTTACCCTTTGATTTGAATTAAAGTTGATCCAAGGACTTCATATGCGTTAAAAAGATCTAATACCTATTCAAGGACCCAAAAAATATTTGGTAATTATTCCCAAGAAAATGATTTGAAAGGTGTTCATTCACCGCAAATCGTCAAAGAGACTATGACGGTTTTACCCTTTTATTTGGATGGAGTTTTATCCAAGAGCTTCATATGCTTTAAACATATCTAATACCTATTCAAGGACTTAAAAATATTTGGTAATTATTCACAACTAAATAATATGAAAGGTGTTCATACACCACAAATCGCCTAAGAGACTATGACGGTTTTACCCTTTGATTTGAAATAAGTTTAATCCAAGGGCTTCATATGCTTTAAATATACCTAATACCAATTCAAGGAGTGAAAAGAATTTGGTAATTAAGCACCAAAAATGAATTGAAAGTTGTTCATACACCAAAAATCGCGTAAGAGAATATGACGGTTTTACCCTTTGATTTGAAATAAGTTTAATCCAAGGGCTTCATAAGATTGAAATATACCTAATACCAATTCATGGAGTTAAAATTATTTGGTAATTAAGCACCAAAAATGATTTTAAAGGTGTTCATACACTAAAAATTGCCTAAGAGGCTATGACTGTTTTACCCTTTGATTTGAATTGATTTAGATCCAAGGGCTTCATATGATTTAAATATATCTAACATCTATTCAAGGCCTCAATTTTTTTTGGTAATTATTGAAGACAAAATGATTTGAAAGATTTTCATACACCACAAATCGCCTAACTGACTATGACGGTTTTACCTTTTGATATGCAATAAGTTTGATCCAAGGGTTTCATATGATTGAAATATATCTAATACCTATTGAATGAGTCAATAATATTTGGTAATTAAGCACAAAAAATGATTTGAAAGGTGTTCATACACCTCGAATCACCTAAGAGACTATGACGGTTTTACCCTTTGATTTGAATTGAGGTTGATCCAAGGACTTCATAAGCTTTAAAAAGATCTAATACCTATTCGAGGTCCCAAAAAATATTTGGTAATTATTCCCAAAAAAATGATTTGAAAGGTGTTAATTCACCGCAAATCGTCTAAGAGACTATGACGGTTTTACCCTTTTATTTGGATTGAGTTTGATCCAAGGGCTTCATATGCATTAAACATATCTAATACCTATTAAAGGACTTAAAAATATTTTGTAATTATTCACAACTAAATAATATGAAAGGTGTTCATACACCACAAATCGCCTAAGAGACTATGACTGTTTTACCCTTTGATTTGAAATGAGTTTAATCCAAGGGCTTCATATGATTTAAATATACCTAATACCAATTCAAGGAGTGAAAAGTATTTGGTAATTAAGCACCAAAAATGATTTAAAAGTTGTTCATACACCAAAAATCGCCTAAGTGAATATGACGGTTTTACCCTTTGATTTGAAATAAGTTTAATCCAAGGCTTCATAAGATTGAAATATACCTAATACTAATTCAAGGAGTGAAAAGTATTTGGTAATTAAGCACCAAAAATTATTTTAATGGTGTTCATACACCAAAAATCGCCTAAGAGGATATGACGGTATTACTCTTTGATTTGAATGAGTTAGATCCAAGGGCTTCATATGATTTAAATATATCTAACATCTATTCAAGGACTCAATTTTTTTTGGTAATTATTCAAGATAAAATGATTTGAAAGGTTTTCATACACCACAAATCGCCTAACTGACTATGACGGTTTTACCTTTTGATATGAAATAAGTTTGATCCAAGGGTTTCATATGATTGAAATATATCTAATACCTATTGAAGGAGTCAATAATATTTGGTAATTAAGCACAAAAAATGATTTGAAAGGTGTTCATATACCTCAAATCCCCTAAGAGACTATGATGGTTTACCCTTTGATTTGAATTAAGGTTGATCCAAGGACTTCATATGCTTTAAAAAAATCTAATACCTATTCAAGGAATCAAAATATATTTGGTAATTATTCCCAAAAAAAATGATTTGAAAGATGTTTATTCACCGCAAATCGCCTAAGAGACTATGACTGTTTCACCCTTTAATTTGGATTGAGTTTGATCCAAGGGCTTCATATGCTTTAAACATATCTAATACCTATTAAAGGACTTAAAAATATTGGGTAATTATTCACAACTAAATAATATGAAAGGTGTTCATACACCACAAATCGCCTAAGAGACTATGACGGTTTTACCCTTTGATTTTAAATAAGTTTAATCCAAGGGCATCATATGATTTAAATATACCTAATACCAATTCAAGGAGTGAAAAGTATTTGGTAATTAAGCACCAAAAATGATTTAAAAGTTGTTCATACACCAAAAATCGCCTAAGTGAATATGACGGTTTTACCCTTTGATTTGAAATAAGTTTAATCCAAGGCTTCATAAGATTGAAATATACCTAATACCAATTCAAGGAGTGAAAAGTATTTGGTAATTAAGCACCAAAAATGATTTTAAAGATGTTCATACACCAAAAAGCGCCTAAGAGGCTATGACGGTATTACCCTTTGATTTGAATGAGTTAGATCCAAGGGCTTCATATGATTTAAATATATCTAACATCTATTCAAGGACTTAATTATTTTTGGTAATTATTCAAGACAAAATGATTTGAAAGGTTTTCATACACCACAAATCGCCCAACTGACTATGACGGTTTTACCTTTTGATATGACATAAGTTTGATCCAAGGGTTTCATATGATTGAAATATATCTAATACCTACTGAAGGAGTCAATAATATTTGGTAATTAAGCACAAAAAATGATTTGAAAGGTGTTCATACACCTCAAATCCCCTAAGAGACTATGATGGTTTACCCTTTGATTTGAATTAAGGTTGATCCAAGGACTTCATATGCTTTAAAAAGATCTAATACCTATTCAAGGAATCAAAATATATTTGGTAATTATTCCCAAAAAAAATGATTTGAAAGATGTTTATTCACTGCAAATCGCCTAAGAGACTATGACTGTTTTACCCATTAATTTGGATTGGGTTTGATACAAGGGCTTCATATGCTTTAAACATATCTAATACCTATTCAAGGACTTAAAAATATTGGGTAATTATTCACAACTAAATAATATGAAAGGTGTTCATACACCACAAATCGCTTAAGAGACTATGACGGTTTTACCCTTTGATTTGAAATATGTTTAATCCAAGGGCTTCATATGATTTAAATATACCTAATACCAATTCAAGGAGTTAAAAGTATTTGGTAATTAAGCACCAAAAATGATTTGAAAGTTGTTCATACACCAAAAATCGCCTAAGAGAATATGACGGTTTTACCCTTTGATTTGAAATAAGTTTAATCCAAGGGCTTCATAAGATTGAAATATACCTAATACCAATTCAAGGAGTGAAAAGTATTTGGTAATTAAGCACCAAAAATGATTTTAAAGGTGTTCATACACCAAAAACCGCCTAAGAGGCTGTGACGGTTTTACCCTTTGATTTGAATTGAGTTAGATCCAAGGGCTTCATATGATTTAAATATATCTAACATCTATTCAAGGACTCAAATTTTTTTGGTAATTACTCAAGACAAAATGATTTGAAAGATGTTCATTCACCGCAAATCCCCTAAGAGACTAAGACTGTTTTACCCTTTAATTTGGATTGAGTTTAATCCAAGGGCTTCATATGCTTTAAACATATCTAATACCTATTCAAGGACTTAAAAATATTAGGTAATTATTCACAACTAAATAATATGAAAGGTGTTCATACACCACAAATCGCCTAAGAGACTATGACGGTTTTACCCTTTGATTTGAAATATGTTTAATCCAAGGGCTTCATATGATTTAAATAAACCTAATACCAATTCAAGGAGTGAAAAGTATTTGGTAATTAAGCACCAAAAATGATTTGAAATTGTTCAGACACCAAAAATCGCCTAAGAGACTATGACGGTTTTACCCTTTGATTTGAATTGAGTTAGATCCAAGGGCTTCATATGATTTAAATATATCTAATATCTAATCAAGGACTAAAATTTTTCAATTCAAAATGATTTAAAAGGTTTTCATACACCCCAAATAGCCTAAGAGACTATGACGGTTTTACCTTTTGATATGAAAGAAGTTTGATACAAGGGTTTCATATGATTGAAATATATATAATACCTATTGAAGGAGTCAAAAGTATTTGGTAATTAACCACAAAAAATGATTGAAAGGTGCTCATACACCATAAATCCCCTAAGAGACTATGACGGTTTTACCCTTTGATTGGAATTGATGTTGATTTAAGGACTTCATATGCTTTAAATAGACTTAATACCTATTCAAGGACTCAAAAAATATTTGGTAATTATTCCCAACAAAATGATTTGAAATGTGTTAATTTACCACAAGTCGCCTAAGAGACTATGACGGGTTTACCCTTTTATTTAAATTGAGTTCGATCCAAGGGGTTCATTTGCTTTAAATATATATAATACATATTCAAGGAGTCATACATTTGGTTATTATTCCCAACCAAAATAATTTGAAAGGTGTTCATACACCACAAATCACCTAAGAGACTATGACGGTTTTACCATTTGATTTGCAATAAGTTTGATCTAAGGGCTTCATATGCTTTATACATATCTAATACCTATTCAAGGACTCAAAAATATTTGGTAATTATTCACAACAAAATAATATGAAAGGTGTTCATACACCACAAATCGCCTAAGGGACTACGACGATTTTACCCTTTGATTTGAAATAAGTTTAATCCAAGGGCTTCATAAGATTGAAATATACCTAATACCAATTCAAGGAGTTAAAAGTATTTGGTAATTAAGCACCAAAAATGATTTTAAAGGTGTTTATACACCAAAAATCGCCTAAGAGGCTATGACGGTTATACCCTTTGATTTGAATTGAGTTAGATCCAAGGGCTTCATATGATTTTAATATATCTAATATCTATTCAAGGACTCAATTTTTTTTGTAATTATTCAAGACAAAATGATTTGAAAGGTTTTCATACACCACAAATCGCATAAGTGACTATGACGAGTTTTCCCTTTGATATGAAAAGAGTTTGATCCAAGGGTTTCATATGATTGAAATATATGTAATACCTATTGAAAGAGTCAATAATATTTTGTAGTTAAGCACAAAAAATGATTTGAAAGGTGTTCATACACCTCAAATCCCCTAAGAGACTATGATGGTTTACCCTTTGATTTGAATTGAGGTGGATCCAAGGACTTCATAAGCTTTAAAAAGTTCTAATACCTATTCAAGGAATCAAAAAATATTTGGTAATTATTCCCAACAAAATGATTTGAAAAGTGTTCATTCACCGCAAATAGCCTAAGAGACTATGACGGTTTTGCCCTTTGATTTGAATTGAGTTTGATCCAAGGGCTTCATATGCTTTAAATAGATCTAGTACCTATTCAAGAACTCAATTTTTTTGGGTAATGATTCAATACGAAATGATTTAAAAGGTTTTCTTACACAACAAATCGCCTAAGAGACTATGACAGTTTTACTCTTTGATATGAAATAAGTTTGATCCAAGGGTTTCATATGATTGAAATATATCTAATACCTATTGAAGGAGTCAAAAGTATTTGGTAATTAACCACATGAATGATTTGAAAGGTGTTCATTCACCGCAAATAGCCTAAGAGACTATGACGGTTTTACCCTTTAATTTGGATTGAGTTGGATCCAAGGGCTTCATACGATTTAAACATATCTAATACCTATTGAAGGACTTAAAAATATTTGGTAATTATTCACAACTAAATAATATGAAAGGTGTTCATACACCACAAATCGCCTAAGAGACTATGACGGTTTTACCCTTTGATTTGAAATAAGTTTAATCCTAGGACTTCATATGATTTAAATATGCCTAATACCAATTCAAGGAGTGAAAAGTATTTGGTAAATAAGCACCAAAAATGATTTGAAAGTTGTTCATACACCAAAAATCGCCAAATAGAATATGACGGTTTTGCCCATAGATTTGAAATAAGTTTAATCCAAGGGTTTCAAAAGATTGAAATATACCTAATACCAATTGAAGGAGTGAAAAGTATTTGGTAATTAAGCACCAAAAATGATTTTCAAGGTGTTCATACACCAAAAATCGCCTAAGAGGCTATGAGGGTTTTACCCTTTGATTTGAATTGAGTTAGATCCAAGGGCTTCATATGATTTAAATATATCTAATATCCATTCAAGGACTCAATTTTTTTGGTAATTATTCAAGACAAAATGATTTGAAAGGTTTTCATACACCACAAATCGCCTAAGTGACTATGACGGTTTTACCCTTTGATATGAAATAAGTTTGATTCAAGGGTTTCATATGATTGAAATATATCTAATACCTATTGAAGGAGTGAACAATATTTGGTAATTAAGCACAAAAAATGATTTGAAAGGTGTTCATACACCTCAAATCCCCTAAGAGACTATGATGGTTTACCCTTTGATTTGAATTAAGGTTGATCCAAGGACTTCATATGCTTTGAAAAGATCTAATACCTATTCAAGGAATCAAAATATATTTGGTAATTATTCCCAAAAAAATGATTTGAAAGATGTTCATTCACCGCAAATCCCCTAAGAGACTAAGACTGTTTTACCCTTTAATTTGGATGGAGTTTAATCCAAGGGCTTCATATGCTTTAAACATATCTAATACCTATTCAAGGACTTACAAATATTAGGTAATTATTCACAACAAAATAATATGAAAGGTGTTCATACACCACAAATCGCCTAAGAGACTATGACGGTTTTACCCTTTGATTTGAAATATGTTTAATCCAAGGGCTTCATATGGTTTAAATAAACCTAATACCAATTCAAGGAGTGAAAAGTATTTGGTAATTAAGCACCAAAAATGATTTGAAATTGTTCAGACACCAAAAATCGCCTAAGAGACTATGACGGTTTTACCCTTTGATTTGAATTGAGTTAGATCCAAGGGCTTCATATGATTTAAATATATCTAATATCTATTCAAGGAGTCAAATTTTTCAATTCAAAATGATTTAAAAGGTTTTCATACACCCCAAATAGCCTAAGAGACTATGACGGTTTTACCCTTTGATATGAAAGAAGTTTGATACAAGGGTTTCATATGATTGAAATATATATAATACCTATTGAAGGAGTCAAAAGTATTTGGTAATTAACCACAAAAAATGATTTAAAATGTGCTCATACACCATAAATCCCCTAAGAGACTATGACGGTTTTACCCTTTGATTTGAATTGATGTTGATTTAAGGACTTCATATGCTTTAAATAGACTTAATACCTATTCAAGGACTCAAAAAATATTTGGTAATTATTCCCAACAAAATGATTTGAAATGTGTTAATTTACCATAAGTCGCCTAAGAGACTATGACGGGTTTACCCTTTTATTTAAATTGAGTTCGATCCAAGGGGTTCATTTGCTTTAAATATATATAATACATATTCTAGGAGTCATACATTTGGTTATTATTCCCAACCAAAATAATTTGAAAGGTGTTCATACACCACAAATCACCTAAGAGACTATGACGGTTTTACCATTTGATTTGCAATAAGTTTGATCTAAGGGCTTCATATGCTTTATACATATCTAATACCTATTCAAGGACTCAAAAATATTTGGTAATTATTCACAACAAAATAATATGAAAGGTGTTCATACACCACAAATCGCCTAAGGGACTATGACGATTTTACCCTTTGATTTGAAATAAGTTTAATCCAAGGGCTTCATAAGATTGAAATATACCTAATACCAATTCAAGGAGTTAAAAGTATTTGGTAATTAAGCACCAAAAATGATTTTAAAGGTGTTTATACACCAAAAATCGCCTAAGAGGCTATGACGGTTATACCCTTTGATTTGAATTGAGTTAGATCCAAGGGCTTCATATGATTTTAATATATCTAATATCTATTCAAGGACTCAATTTTTTTTGTAATTATTCAAGAAAAAATGATTTGAAAGGTTTTCATACACCACAAATCGCATAAGTGACTATGACGAGTTTACCCTTTGATATGAAAAGAGTTTGATCCAAGGGTTTCATATGATTGAAATATATGTAATACCTATTGAAAGAGTCAATAATATTTGGTAGTTAAGCACAAAAAATGATTTGAAAGGTGTTCATACACCTCAAATCCCCTAAGAGACTATGATGGTTTACCCTTTGATTTGAATTGAGGTTGATCCAAGGACTTCATAAGCTTTAAAAAGTTCTAATACCTATTCAAGGAATCAAAAAATATTTGGTAATTATTCCCAACAAAATGATTTGAAAAGTGTTCATTCACCGCAAATAGCCTAAGAGACTATGACGGTTTTGCCCTTTGATTTGAATTGAGTTTGATCCAAGGGCTTCATATGCTTTAAATAGATCTAGTACCTATTCAAGAACTCAAATTTTTTGGGTAATGATTCAATACGAAATGATTTAAGAGGTTTTCTTACACAACAAATCGCCTAAGAGACTATGACAGTTTTACTCTTTGATATGAAATAAGTTTGATCCAAGGGTTTCATATGATTGAAATATATCTAATACCTATTGAAGGAGTCAAAAGTATTTGGTAATTCACATGAATGATTTGAAAGGTGTTCATTCACCGCAAATAGCCTAAGAGACTATGACGGTTTTACCCTTTAATTTGGATTGAGTTGGATCCAAGGGCTTCATATGATTTAAACATATCTAATACCTACTGAAGGACTTAAAAATATTATGTAATTATTCACAACTAAATAATATGAAAGGTGTTCATACACCACAAATCGCCTAAGAGACTTTGACGGTTTTACCCTTTGATTGGAAATAAGTTTGATCTAAGGGCTTCATATGCTTTATACATATCTAATACCTATTCAAGGACTCAAAAATATTTGGTAATAATTCACAACAAAATAATATGAAAGGTGTTCATACACCACAAATCGCCTAAGAGACTACGACGATTTTACCCTTTGATTTGAAATAAGTTTAATCCAAGGGCTTCATAAGATTGAAATATACCTAATACCAATTCAAGGAGTGAAAAGTATTTGGTAATTAAGCACCAAAAATTATTTTAAAGGTGTTCATACACCAAAAATCACCTAAGAGGCTATGAGGGTTTTACCCTTTGATTTGAATTGAGTTAGATCCAAGGGATTCATATGATTTAAATATATCTAATATCTATTCGAGGACTCAATTTTTTTTGGTAATTATTCAAGACAAAATGATTTGAAAGGTTTTCATACACCACAAATCGCCTAAGTGACTATGACAGTTTTACCCTTTGATATGAAATAATTTTGATCCAAGGGTTTCATATGATTGAAATATATCTAATACCTACTGAAGGAGTCAATAATATTTGGTAATTAAGCACAAAAAATGATTTGAAAGGTGTTCATACACCTAAATCCCCTAAGAGACTATGATGGTTTTACCCTTTGATTTGAATTGAGGTTGATCCAAGTACTTCATAAGCTTTAAAAAGATCTAATACCTATTCAAGGAATCAAAAAATATTTGGTAATTATTCGTAAAAAAATGATTTGAAAGGTGTTCATTCACCGCAAATCGCCTAAGAGACTATGACTGTTTTACCCTTTAATTTGGATTGAGTTTGATCCAAGGGCTTCATATGATTTAAATATATCTAATATCTATTCAAGGACTCAAATTGTTTTGGTAATTATTCAATATAAAATAATTTAAAAGGTTTTCATACACCCCAAATAGCCTAAGAGACTATGACGGTTTTACCCTTTGATTTGAAATAAGTTTGATACAAGGGTTTCATATGATTGAAATATAATACCGATTGAAGCAGTCAAAAGTCTTTGGTAATTAACCACAAAAAATAATGTGAAAGGTGCTCATACACCATAAATCCCCTAAGAGACTATGACGGGTTTACCCTTTTATTTAAATTGAGTTTTATCCAAGGGCTTCATATGCTTTAAATATATCTAATACCTATTCAAGGAGTCATATATTTGGTTATTATTCCCAACCAAAATAATTTGAAAGGTGTTCATACTCCACAAATCACCTAAGAGACTATGACGGTTTTACCCTTTGATTTGAAATAAGTTTGATCTAAGGGCTTCATATGCCTTATACATATCTAATACCTATTCAAGGACTCAAAAATATTTGGTAATTATTCACAACAAAATAATATGAAAGGTGTTCATACACCTAAGAGACTACGACGATTTTACCCTTTGATTTGAAATAAGTTTAAACCAAGGGCTTCATAAGATTGAAATATACCTAATACCAATTCAAGGAGTGAAAAGTATTTGGTAATTAAGCACCAAAAATGATTTTAAAGGTGTTCATACACCAAAAATCGCCTAAGAGGCTATGACGGTTTTACCCTTTGATTTGAATTGAGTTAGATCCAAGGGCTTCATGTGATTTAAATTTATCTAATATCTATTCAAGGACTCAATTTTTATTGGTAATTATTCAAGACAAAATGATTTGAAAGGTTTTCATACACCACAAATCGCCTAAGTGACTATGACGGTTTTACCCTTTGATATGAAATAAGTTTGATCCAGGGGTTTCATCTGATTGAAATATATATAATACCTACTGAAGGATTCAATAATATTTGGTAATTAAGCACAAAAAATGATTTGAAAGGTGTTCATACACCTCAAATCCCCTAAGAGACTATGATGGTTTTACCCTTTGATTTGAATTGAGGTTGATCCAAGGACTTCATATGCTTTAAAAAGTTCTAATACCTATTCAAGGAATCAAAAAATATTTGGTAATTATTCCCAAAAAATTGATTTGAAAGGTGTTCATTCACTGCAAATCGCCTAAGAGACTATGACTGTTTTACCCTTTAATTTGGATTGAGTTTGATCCAAGGGCTTCATAAGATCGAAATATACCTAATACCAATTCAAGGAGTGAAAAGTATTTGGTAATTAAGCACCAAAAATGATTTTAAAGGTGTTCATACACCAAAAATAGCCTAAGATGCTATGACGGTTTTACTCTTTGATTTGAATTGAGTTAGATCCAAGGGCTTCATATGATATAAATATATCTAATATCTATTCAAGGACTCAATTTTTTTTGGTAATTATTCAAGACAAAATGATTTAAAAGGTTTTCATACACCACAAATCGCCTAAGTGACTATGACGGTTTTACCCTTTGATATGAAATAAGTTGGATCCAAGGGTTTTATATGATTGAAATGTATCTAATACCTATTGAAGAAGTCAATAATATTTGGTAATTAAGCAAAAAAAATGATTTGAAAGGTATTCATACACCTCACATCACCTAAGAGACTATGACGGTTTTACCCTTTGATTTGAATTGAGGTTGATCCAAGGACTTCATATGCTTTAAAAAGGTCTAATACCTATTCAAGGAATCAAAAAAAAAATTGTAATTATTCCCAACAAAATGATTTGAAAGGTGTTCATTCACTGCAAATCGCCTAAGAGACTATGACGGTTTTGCCCTTTGATTTGAATTGAGTTTAATCCAAGGGCTTCATATGCTTTAAATAGATCTAGTACCTATGGAAGGACTAAAAAATATTAGGTAATTATTCACAACAAAATGATTTGAAAGGTGTTCATACACCACAAATCGCCTAAGAGACGATGACGGTTTTACACTTTTATTTAAAATAAGTTTAATCCAAGGGCTTCATATGATTGAAATATACCTAATACAATTTCAAGGAGTGAAAAGTATTTGGTAATTAAGCACCAAAAATGATTTGAATGGTGTTCATACACCACAAATCAACTAAGAGACTATGACGGTTTTACCCTTTGATTTGAAATAAGTTTAATCCAAGGGCTTCATATGATTGAAATCTACCTAATACAAATTCAAGGAGTGAAAAGTATTTGGTAATTAAGCATCAAAAATGATTTGAAAAGTGTTCATACACCAAAAATCGTCTAAGACGCTATGACGGTTTTACTCTTTGATTTGAATTAAGTTAGATCCAAGGGCTTCATATGATTTAAATATATCTCTATTCAAGGACTCAATTTTTTTTGGTAATTATTCAAGAAAAAATGATTTGAAGGGTTTTCATACGCCACAAATCGCCTAAGAGACTATGACGGTTTTACCCTTTGATTTGAAATAAGTTTGATCCAAGGGTTTCATATGATTTAAATATATCTAATAACTATTGAAGGAGTCAATAATATTTGGTAATTAAGGACAAAAAATCATTTGAATGGTGTTGATACACCTCAAATCCCCTAAGAGATTATGACGGTTTTACTCTTTGATTTGAATTGAGGTTGATCCAAGGACTTCATATTCTATAAAAAGATATAATACCTATTCAAGGAATCAAAAAATATTTGGCAATTATTCCCAACAAAATGATTTGCAATGTGTTCATTCATCGCAAATCGCCTAAGAGACTATGACGGTTTTACCCTTTGATTTGAATTGAGTTTGATCCAAGGGCTTCATATTCTTTATATAAATCTAACACCTATTCAAGGACTCAAAACTATTTGGTTATTATTCACAACCAAAATAATTTGAAAGGTGTTCATCCACCACAAATCGCCTAAGAGACAATGACTGTTTTACCCTTTGATTTGAAATAAATTTGTTCCAAATGCTTCATATGATTATAATATATCTAATACCCATTCATGGAGTTAAAAATATTTTGGTAATCAAGCACAAACAATGATTTAAAAGGTGTTAATACACCACAAATCCCCTACGAGACAATGACGGTTTTACCCTTTGATTTGAATTGAGTTTGATCGAAGGACTTCATATGATTTAAATGGATCTAATAGATATTCAAGGACTCAATAATATTTGGTAATTGTTTACAACAAAATGATTTGAAAGGTTTTTATCCACCACAAATCGTCATAGGGACTATGACGGTTTTACTCTTTGTTTTGAATTGAGTTTGATCCAAGAGCTTCATATGCTTTAAATAGATCTAGTACCTATTCAAGGACTCAAAAATATTTGGTAATTATTCACAACGAAATGATTTGAAAGGTGTTCATACACCAAAAATCGCCTAAGAGACTATGACGGTTTTACCCTTTGATTTGAATTGAGTTAGATCCAAGGGCTTCATATGATTTAAATATATCTAATATCTATTCAAGAACTCAATTTTTTTTGGTAATGATTCAATACAAAATGATTTAAAAGGTATTCATACACCACAAATCGCCTAAGAGACTATGACGGTTTTACCCTTTGATATGAAATAAGTTTGATCCAAGGGTTTCATATGATTGAAATATATCTAATACCTATTGAAGGAGTCAAAAGTTTTTGGTAATTAACCACAAAGAATGATTTGAAAGGTGTTCATACACCACCAATCCACTAAGAGACTATGACGGTTTTACCCTTTGATTAGAATTGAGGTTGATCCAAGGACTTCATATGCTTTAAATAGACTTAATACCTATTAAAGGACTCAAAAAATATTTGGTAATTATTCCCAACAAAATGCTTTGATAGGTGTTCATTCAACACAAATCGCCTAAGAGACTATCCCGGTTTTACCCTTTTATCTAAATCGAGTTTGATCCAAGGGATTCATATGATTTAAATATATCTAATAAATATTCAAGGAGTCATAAATATTTGGTTATTATTTCCAACAAAAATAATTTGAAAGGTGTTCATACAGCACAAATGACCTAAGTGCTTATGACGGTTTTACCCGTTGATTTGAAATAAGTTTGATCCAAGGGCTTCATATGCTTTATACATATCTAATACCTATTAAAGGACTCAAAAATATTTGGTAATTATTCACAACAAAATAATATGAAAGGTGTTCATACACCACAAATCGCCTAAAAGACTACGACGATTTTACCCTTTGATTTGAAATAAGTTTAATCCAAGGGCTTCATATGATTGAAATATACCTAATACAAATTCAAGTAGTGAAAAGTATTTGGTAATTAGGCACCTAAAATGATTTGAAAAGTGTTCATACACCAAAAATCGCCTAAGAGGCTATGACAGTTTTACCCTTTGATTTGAATTAAGTTAGATCCAAGGGCTTCATATGATTTAAATATATCTAATATCTATTCAAGGACTCAAATTTTTTTTGTAATTATTCAAGACAAAATGATTTGAAGGGTTTTCATACACCACAAATCGCCTAAGAGACTATGACGGTTTTACCATTTGATATGAAATAAGTTTGATCCAAGGGTTTCATATGATTTAAATATATCTAATACCTATTGAAGGAGTCAATAATATTTGCTAATTAAGGACAAAAAATGATTTGAATGGTGTTCATACACCTCAAATCCCCTAAGAGACTATGACGGTTTTACTCTTTGATTTGAATTGAGGTTGATCCAAGGACATCATATGCTTTAAAAATATATAATACCTATTCAAGGAATAAAAAAATATTTGGCAATTATTCCCAACAAAATGATTTGCAATGTGTTCATTCACCGCAAATCGCCTAAGAGACTATGACGGTTTTACCCTTTGATTTGAATTTAGTTTGATCCAAGGGCTTCATATGCGTTCTATAAATCAAACACCTATTCAAGGACTCAAAACTATTTGGTTATTATTGACAACCAAAATAATTTGAAAGGTGTTCATTCACCACAAATCCCCTAAGAGACAATGACTGTTTTACCCTTTGATTTGAAATAAATTTGTTCCAAATGCTTCATATGATTATAATATATCTAATACCCATTCAAGGAGTTAAAAATATTTTGGTAATCAAGCACAAACAATGATTTAAAAGGTGTTAATACACCACAAATCCCCTACGAGACAATAACGGTTTTACCCTTTGATTTGAATTGAGTTTGATCGAAGGACTTCTTATGATTTAAATGGATCTAATACCCATTCAAGGACTCAAAAATATTTGGTAATTATTTACAAAAAAATGAATTGAAAGGTTTTTATCCACCACAAATCGTCTTAGGGACTATGACGGTTTTACCCTTTGTTTTGAATTGAGTTTGATCCAAGAGATTCATATGCTTTAAATAGATATAGTACCTATTCAAGGACTCAAAAATATTTGGTAATTATTCACAACGAAATGATTTGAAAGGTGTTCATACACCAAAAATCACCTAAGAGACTATGACGGTTTTACCCTTTTATTTGAATTGAGTGAGATCCAAGGGCTTGATATGATTTAAATATATCTAATATCTATTCAACAACTCAATTTTTTTTGGTAATGATTCAATACAAAATGATTAAAAAGTTTTTCATACACCACAAATCGCCTAAGAGACTATGACGGTTTTACCCTTTGATATGAAATAAGTTTGATCAAAGGGCTTCATAAAATTTAAATATACCTAATACCAATTCAAGGAGTGAAAAGTATTTGGTAATTAAGCACCAAAAATGATTTGAAAGGTGTTCATACACCAAAAATCGCCTAAGAGACATTGACGGTTTTACCCTTTTATTTGAATTGAGTGAGATCCAAGGGCTTGATATGATTTAAATATATCTAATATCTATTCAAGAACTCAATTTTTTTTGGTAATGATTCAATACAAAATGATTTAAAAGTTTTTCATACACCACAAATCGCCTAAGAGACTATGACGGTTTTACCCTTTGATATGAAATAAGTTTGATCAAAGAATTTCTTATGATTGAAATATATCTAATACCTATTGAAGGAGTCAAAAGTATTTGGTAATTAACCACAAAGAATGATTTGAAAGGTGTTCATACACCACAAATCACCTAAGAGACTATGACGGTTTTACCCTTTGATTTGAAATAATTTCAATCCAAGGGCTTCATATGATTGAAATATACCTAATACAAATTCAAGGAGTGAAAAGTATTTGGTAATTAAGCACCAAAAATGATTTGAAAAGTGTTCATACACCAAAAATAGCCTAAGAGGCTATGACAATTTTACCCTTTGATTTGAATTAAGTTAGATCCAAGGGCTTCATATGATTTAAATATATCTAATATATGTTCAAGGACTCAAATTTTTTTGGTAATTATTCAAGACAAAATGATTTGAAGGGTTTTCATACACCACAAATCGCCTAAGAGACTGACGGTTTTACCCTTTGATATGAAATAAGTTTGATCCAAGGGTTTCATATGATTGAAATATATCTAATACCTATTGAAGGAGTCAATAATATTTGGTAATTAAGGACAAAAAATGATTTATTGGTGTTCATACACCTCAAATCCCCTAAGAGACTATGACGGTTTTACACTTTGATTTGAATTGAGGTTGATCCAAGGACTTCATATGCTTTAAAAAGAGATAATACCTATTCAAGGAATCAAAATATATTTGGTAATTATTCCCAACAAAATGATTTGCAATGTGTTCATTCACCGCAAATCGCCTAAGAGACTATGACGGTTTTACCCTTTGATTTGAATTGAGTTTGATCCAAGGGCTTCATATGCTTTATATAAATCTAACACCTATTCATGGACTCAAAACTATTTGGTTATTATTCACAACCAAAATAATTTGAAAGGTATTCATCCACCACAAATCGCCTACGAGACAATGACTGTTTTACCCTTTGATTTGAAATAAATTTGTTCCAAATGCTTCATATGATTATAATATATCTAATACCCATTCAAGGAGTTAAAAATATTTTGGTAATCAAGGACAAACAATGATTTAAAAGGTGTTAATACACCACAAATCCCCTTCGAGACAATGACGGTTTTACCCTTTGATTTGAATTGAGTTTGATCGAAGGACTTCATATGATTTAAATGGATCTAATACGTATTCAAGGACTCAAAAATATTTGGTAATTATTTACAACAAAATGATTTGAAAGGTTTTTATCCACCACAAATAGTCATAGGGACTATGATGGTTTTACCCTTTGTTTTGAATTGAGTTTGATCCAAGAGCTTCATATGCTTTAAATAGATCTAGTACCTATTCAAGGACTCAAAAATATTTCGTAATTATTCACAACGAAATGATTTGAAAGGTGTTCATATACCAAAAATCGCCTAAGAGACTATGACGGTTTTACCCTTTGATTTTAATTGAGTTAGATCCAAGGGCTTCATATGATTTAAATATATCTAATATCTATTCAAGAACTCAAATTTTTTTGGTAATGATCCAATACAAAATGATTTAAAAGGTTTTCATACACCACAAATCGCCTAAGAGACTATGACGGTTTTACCCTTTGATATTTAATAAGTTTGATCCAAGGGTTTCATATGATTGAAATATATCTAATACCTATTGAAGGAGTAAAAAGTTTTTGGTAATTAACCACAATGAATGATTTGAAAGGTGTTCATACACCACAAATCCACTAAGAGACTATGACGGTTTTACCCTTTGATTAGAATTGAGGTTGATCCAAGGACTTCATATGCTTTAAATAGACTTAATACCTATTCAAGGACTCAAAAAATATTTGGTAATTATTCCCAACAAAATGATTTGATAGGTGTTCATTCACCACAAATCGCCTAAGAGACTATCACGGTTTTACCCTTTTATCTAAATCGAGTTTGATCCAAGGGATTCATATGATTTAAATATATCTAATAAATATTCAAGGAGTCATAAATATTTGGTTATTATTTCCAACAAAAATAATTTGAAAGGTGTTCATACAGCACAAATCACCTAAGTGCTTATGACGGTTTTACCCTTTGATTTGAAATAAGTTTGATCCAAGGGCTTCATATGCTTTATACATATCTAATACCTATTCAAGGACTCAAAAATATTTGGTAATTATTCACAACAAAATAATCTGAAAGGTGTTCATACACCACAAATCGCCTAAGAGACTACGACGATTTTACCCTTTGATTTGAAATAAGTTTAATCCAAGGGCTTCATATGATTGAAATATACCTAATACAAATTCAAGCACCTAAAATGATTTGAAAGGTGTTCATACACCAAAAATCGCCTAAGACACAATGACGGTTTTACCCTTTTATTTGAATTGAGTTAGATCCAAGGGCTTGATATGATTTAAATATATCTAATATCTTTTCAAGAACTCAATTTTTTTTGGTAATGATTCAATACAAAATAATTTAAAAGGTTTTCATACACCACAAATCGCCTAAGAGACTATGACGGTTTTACCCTTTGATATGAAATAAGTTTGATCCAAGGGTTTCATATGATTTAAATATATCTAATACCTATTGAAGGAGTCAATAATATTTGGTAATTAAGGACAAAAAATGATTTAATGGTGTTTATACACCTCAAATCCCCTAAAAGACTATGATGGTTTTACACTTTGATTTGAATTGAGGTTGATCCAAGGACTTCATATGCTTTAAAAAGATATAATACCTATTCAAGGAATCAAAAAATATTTGGTAATTATTTCCAACAAAATGATTTGCAATGTGTTCATTCACCGCAAATCGCCTAAGAGATTATGACGGTTTTACCCTTTGATTTGAATTGAGTTTGATCCAAGGGCTTCATATGCTTTATATAAATCTAACACCTATTCATGGACTCAAAACTATTTGGTTATTATTCACAACCAAAATAATTTGAAGGTGTTCATCCACCACAAATCGCCTACGAGACAATGACGGTTTTACCCTTTGATTTGAAATAAATTTGTTCCAAATGATTCATATGATTATAATATATCTAATACCCATTCAAGGATTTAAAAATATTTTGGTAATCAAGCACAAACAATGATTTAAAAGGTGTTAATACACCACAAATCCCCTTCGAGACAATGACGGTTTTACCCTTTGATTTGAATTGAGTTTGATCGAAGGACTTCATATGATTTAAATGGATCTAATACCTATTCAAGGACACAAAAATATTTGGTAATTATTTACAACAAAATGATTTGAAAGGTTTTTATCCACCACAAATAGTCATAGGGACTATGACGGTTTTACCCTTTGTTTTGAATTGAGTTTGATCCAAGAGCTTCATATGCTTTAAATAGATCTAGTACCTATTCAAGGACTCAAAAATATTTGGTAATTATTCACAACGAAATGATTTGAAAGGTGTTCATATACCAAAAATCGCCTAAGAGACTATGACGGTTTTACCCTTTGATTTTAATTGAGTTAGATCCAAGGGCTTCATATGATTTAAATATATCTAATATCTATTCAAGAACTCAAATTTTTTTGGTAATGATCCAATACAAAATGATTTAAAAGGTTTTCATACACCACAAATCGCCTAAGAGACTATGACGGTTTTACCCTTTGATATTTAATAAGTTTGATCCAAGGGTTTCATATGATTGAAATATATCTAATACCTATTGAAGGAGTAAAAAGTTTTTTGTAATTAACCAGAAAGAATGATTTGAATGGTGTTCATACACCACAAATCCACTAAGAGACTATGACGGTTTTACCCTTTGATTAGAATTGAGGTTGATCCAAGGACTTCATATGCTTTAAATAGACTTAATACCTATTCAAGGACTCAAAAAATATTTGGTAATTATTCCCAACAAAATGATTTGATAGGTGTTCATTCACCACAAATCGCCTAATAGACTATCACGGTTTTACCCTTTTATCTAAATCGAGTTTGATCCAAGGGATTCATATGATTTAAATATATCTAATAAATATTCAAGGAGTCATAAATATTTGGTTATTATTTCCAACAAAAATAATTTGAAAGGTGTTCATACAGCACAAATCACCTAAGTGCTTATGACGGTTTTACCCTTTGATTTGAAATAAGTTTGATCCAAGGGCTTCATATGCTTTATACATATCTAATACCTATTCAAGGACTCAAAAATATTTGGTAATTATTCACAACAAAATAATATGAAAGGTGTTCATACACCACAAATCGCCTAAAAGACTACGACGATTTTACCCTTTGATTTGAAATAAGTTTAATCAAAGGGCTTCATAAGATTGCAATAAACCTAATACCAATTCAAGGAGTGAAAAGTATTTGGTAATTAAGCACCAAAAATGATTTGAAAGGTGTTCATACACCAAAAATCGCCTAAGAGACATTGACGGTTTTACCCTTTTATTTGAATTGAGTTAGATCCAAGGGCTTGATATGATTTAAATATATCTAATATCTATTCGAGAACTCAATTTTTTTTGGTAATGATTCAATACAAAATGATTTAAAAGGTTTTCATACACCACAAATCTCCTAAGAGACTATGACGGTTTTACCCTTTGATATGAAATAAGTTTGATCCAAGGGTTTCATATGATTTAAATATATCTAATACCCATTGAAGGAGTCAATAATATTTGGTAATTAAGGACAAAAAATGATTTAATGGTGTTCATACACCTCAAATGCCCTAATAGACTATGACGGTTTTACACTTTGATTTGAATTGAGGTTGATCCAAGGACTTCATATGCTTTAAAAAGATATAATACCTATTCAAGGAATCAAAAAATATTTTGTAATTATTCCCAACAAAATGATTTGCAATGTGTTCATTCACCGCAAATCGCCTAAGAGACTATGACGGTTTTACCCTTTGATTTGAATTGAGTTTGATCCAAGGGCTTCATATGCTTTATATAAATCTAACACCTATTCATGGACTCAAAACTATTTGGTTATTATTCACAACCAAAATAATTTGAAAGGTGTTCATCCACCACAAATCGCCTACGAGACAATGACGGTTTTACCCTTTGATTTGAAATAAATTTGTTCCAAATGCTTCATATGATTATAATATATCTAATACCCATTCAAGGATTTAAAAATATTTTGGTAATCAAGGACAAACAATGATTTAAAAGGTGTTAATACACCACAAATCCCCTTCGAGACAATGACGATTTTACCCTTTGATTTGAATTGAGTTTGATCGAAGGACTTCATATGATTTAAATGGATCTAATACCTATTCAAGGACACAAAAATATTTGGTAATTATTTACAACAAAATGATTTGAAAGGTTTTTATCCACCACAAATAGTCATAGGGACTATGACGGTTTTACCCTTTGTTTTGAATTGAGTTCGATCCAAGAGCTTCATATGCTTTAAATAGATCTAGTACCTATTCAAGGACTCAAAAATATTTGGTAATTATTCACAACGAAATGATTTGAAAGGTGTTCATATACCAAAAATCGCCTAAGAGACTATGACGGTTTTACCCTTTGATTTTAATTGAGTTAGATCCAAGGGCTTCATATGATTTAAATATATCTAATATCTATTCAAGAACTCAAATTTTTTTGGTAATGATCCAATACAAAATGATTTAAAAGGTTTTCATACACCACAAATCGCCTAATAGACTATGACGGTTTTACCCTTTGATATTTAATAAGTTTGATCCAAGGGTTTCATATGATTGAAATATATCTAATACCTATTGAAGGAGTAAAAAGTTTTTTGTAATTAACCAGAAAGAATGATTTGAAAGGTGTTCATACACCACAAATCCACTAAGAGACTATGACGGTTTTACCCTTTGATTAGAATTGAGGTTGATCCAAGGACTTCATATGCTTTAAATAGACTTAATACCTATTCAAGGACTCAAAAAATATATGGTAATTATTCCCAACAAAATGATTTGATAGGTGTTCATTCACCACAAATCGCCTAAGAGACTATCACGGTTTTACCCTTTTATCTAAATCGAGTTTGATCCAAGGGATTCATATGATTTAAATATATCTAATAAATATTCAAGGAGTCATAAATATTTGGTTATTATTTCCAACAAAAATAATTTGAAAGGTGTTCATACAGCACAAATCACCTAAGTGCTTATGACGGTTTTACCCTTTGATTTGAAATAAGTTTGATCCAAGGGCTTCATATGCTTTATACATATCTAATACCTATTCAAGGACTCAAAAATATTTGGTAATTATTCACAACAAAATAATATGAAAGGTGTTCATACACCACAAATCGCCTAAAAGACTACGACGATTTTACCCTTTGATTTGAAATAAGTTTAATCAAAGGGCTTCATAAGATTGCAATATACCTAATACCAATTCAAGGAGTGAAAATAATTTGGTAATTAAGCACCAAAAATGATTTGAAAGGTGTTCATACACCAAAAATCGCCTAAGAGACATTGACGGTTTTACCCTTTTATTTGAATTGAGTTAGATCCAAGGGCTTGATATGATTTAAATATATCTAATATCTATTCAAGAACTCAATTTTTTTTGGTAATGATTCAATACAAAATGATTTAAAAGGTTTTCATACACCACAAATCGCCTAAGAGACTATGACGGTTTTACCCTTTGATATGAAATAAGTTTGATCCAAGGGTTTCATATGATTTAAATATATCTAATACCTATTGAAGGAGTCAATAATATTTGGTAATTAAGGACAAAAAATGATTTAATGGTATTCATACACCTCAAATGCCCTAAGAGACTATGACGGTTTTACACTTTGATTTGAATTGAGGTTGATCCAAGGACTTCATATGCTTTAAAAAGATATAATACCTATTCAAGGAATCAAAAAATATTTTGTAATTATTCCCAACAAAATGATTTGCAATGTGTTCATTCACCGCAAATCGCCTAAGAGACTATGACGGTTTTACCCTTTGATTTGAATTGAGTTTGATCCAAGGGCTTCATATGCTTTATATAAATCTAACACCTATTCATGGACTCAAAACTATTTGGTTATTATTCACAACCAAAATAATTTGAAAGGTGTTCATCCACCACAAATCGCCTACGAGACAATGACGGTTTTACCCTTTGATTTGAAATAAATTTGTTCCAAATGCTTCATATGATTATAATATATCTAATACCCATTCAAGGATTTAAAAATATTTCGGTAATCAAGGACAAACAATGATTTAAAAGGTGTTAATACACCACAAATCCCCTTCGAGACAATGACGGTTTTACCCTTTGATTTGAATTGAGTTTGATCGAAGGACTTCATATGATTTAAATGGATCTAATACCTATTCAAGGACTCAAAAATATTTGGTAATTATTTACAACAAAATGATTTTAAAGGTTTTTATCCACCACAAATAGTCATAGGGACTATGATGGTTTTACCCTTTGTTTTGAATTGAGTTTGATCCAAGAGCTTCATATGCTTTAAATAGATCTAGTACCTGTTCAAGGACTCAAAAATATTTGGTAATTATTCACAACGAAATGATTTGAAAGGTGTTCATATACCAAAAATCGCCTAAGAGACTATGACGGTTTTACCCTTTGATTTTAATTGAGTTAGATCCAAGGGCTTCATATGATTTAAATATATCTAATATCTATTCAAGAACTCAAATTTTTTTGGTAATGATCCAATACAAAATGATTTAAAAGGTTTTCATACACCACAAATCGCCTAAGAGACTATGACGGTTTTACCCTTTGATATTTAATAAGTTTGATCCAAGGGTTTCATATGATTGAAATATATCTAATACCTATTGAAGGAGTAAAAAGTTTTTTGTAATTAACCAGAAAGAATGATTTGAAAGGTGTTCATACACCACAAATCCACTAAGAGACTATGACGGTTTTACCCTTTGATTAGAATTGAGGTTGATCCAAGGACTTCATATGCTTTAAATAGACTTAATACCTATTCAAGGACTCAAAAAATATTTGGTAATTATTCCCAACAAAATGATTTGATAGGTGTTCATTCACCACAAATCGCCTAAGAGACTATCACGGTTTTACCCTTTTATCTAAATCGAGTTTGATCCAAGGGATTCATATGATTTAAATATATCTAATAAATATTCAAGGAGTCATAAATATTTGGTTATTATTTCAAACAAAAATAATTTGAAAGGTGTTCATACAGCACAAATCACCTAAGTGCTTATGACGGTTTTACCCTTTGATTTGAAATAAGTTTGATCCAAGGGCTTCATATGCTTTATACATATCTAATACCTATTCAAGGACTCAAAAATATTTGGTAATTATTCACAACAAAATAATATGAAAGGTGTTCATACACCACAAATCGCCTAAAAGACTACGACGATTTTACCCTTTGATTTGAAATAAGTTTAATCAAAGGGCTTCATAAGATTGCAATATACCTAATACCAATTCAAGGAGTGAAAATTATTTGGTAATTAAGCACCAAAAATGATTTGAAAGGTGTTCATACACCAAAAATCGCCTAAGAGACATTGACGGTTTTACCCTTTTATTTGAATTGAGTTAGATCCAAGGGCTTGATATGATTTAAATATATCTAATATCTATTCAAGAACTCAATTTTTTTGGTAATGATTCAATACAAAATGATTTAAAAGGTTTTCATACACCACAAATCGCCTAAGAGACTATGACGGTTTTACCCTTTGATATGAAATAAGTTTGATCCAAGGGTTTCATATGATTTAAATATATCTAATACCTATTGAAGGAGTCAATAATATTTGGTAATTAAGGACAAAAAATGATTTAATGGTATTCATACACCTCAAATGCCCTAAGAGACTATGACGGTTTTACACTTTGATTTGAATTGAGGTTGATCCAAGGACTTCATATGCTTTAAAAAGATATAATACCTATTCAAGGAATCAAAAAATATTTTGTAATTATTCCCAACAAAATGATTTGCAATGTGTTCATTCACCGCAAATCGCCTAAGAGACTATGACGGTTTTACCCTTTGATTTGAATTGAGTTTGATCCAAGGGCTTCATATGCTTTATATAAATCTAACACCTATTCATGGACTCAAAACTATTTGGTTATTATTCACAACCAAAATAATTTGAAAGGTGTTCATCCACCACAAATCGCCTACGAGACAATGACGGTTTTACCCTTTGATTTGAAATAAATTTGTTCCAAATGCTTCATATGATTATAATATATCTAATACCCATTCAAGGATTTAAAAATATTTCGGTAATCAAGGACAAACAATGATTTAAAAGGTGTTAATACACCACAAATCCCCTTCGAGACAATGACGGTTTTACCCTTTGATTTGAATTGAGTTTGATCGAAGGACTTCATATGATTTAAATGGATCTAATACCTATTCAAGGACTCAAAAATATTTGGTAATTATTTACAACAAAATGATTTTAAAGGTTTTTATCCACCACAAATAGTCATAGGGACTATGATGGTTTTACCCTTTGTTTTGAATTGAGTTTGATCCAAGAGCTTCATATGCTTTAAATAGATCTAGTACCTGTTCAAGGACTCAAAAATATTTGGTAATTATTCACAACGAAATGATTTGAAAGGTGTTCATATACCAAAAATCGCCTAAGAGACTATGACGGTTTTACCCTTTGATTTTAATTGAGTTAGATCCAAGGGCTTCATATGATTTAAATATATCTAATATCTATTCAAGAACTCAAATTTTTTTGGTAATGATCCAATACAAAATGATTTAAAAGGTTTTCATACACCACAAATCGCCTAAGAGACTATGACGGTTTTACCCTTTGATATTTAATAAGTTTGATCCAAGGGTTTCATATGATTGAAATATATCTAATACCTATTGAAGGAGTAAAAAGTTTTTTGTAATTAACCAGAAAGAATGATTTGAAAGGTGTTCATACACCACAAATCCACTAAGAGACTATGACGGTTTTACCCTTTGATTAGAATTGAGGTTGATCCAAGGACTTCATATGCTTTAAATAGACTTAATACCTATTCAAGGACTCAAAAAATATTTGGTAATTATTCCCAACAAAATGATTTGATAGGTGTTCATTCACCACAAATCGCCTAAGAGACTATCACGGTTTTACCCTTTTATCTAAATCGAGTTTGATCCAAGGGATTCATATGATTTAAATATATCTAATAAATATTCAAGGAGTCATAAATATTTGGTTATTATTTCAAACAAAAATAATTTGAAAGGTGTTCATACAGCACAAATCACCTAAGTGCTTATGACGGTTTTACCCTTTGATTTGAAATAAGTTTGATCCAAGGGCTTCATATGCTTTATACATATCTAATACCTATTCAAGGACTCAAAAATATTTGGTAATTATTCACAACAAAATAATATGAAAGGTGTTCATACACCACAAATCGCCTAAAAGACTACGACGATTTTACCCTTTGATTTGAAATAAGTTTAATCAAAGGGCTTCATAAGATTGCAATATACCTAATACCAATTCAAGGAGTGAAAATTATTTGGTAATTAAGCACCAAAAATGATTTGAAAGGTGTTCATACACCAAAAATCGCCTAAGAGACATTGACGGTTTTACCCTTTTATTTGAATTGAGTTAGATCCAAGGGCTTGATATGATTTAAATATATCTAATATCTATTCAAGAACTCAATTTTTTTTGGTAATGATTCAATACAAAATGATTTAAAAGGTTTTCATACACCACAAATCGCCTAAGAGACTATGACGGTTTTACCCTTTGATATGAAATAAGTTTGATCCAAGGGTTTCATATGATTTAAATATATCTAATACCTATTGAAGGAGTCAATAATATTTGGTAATTAAGGACAAAAAATGATTTAATGGTATTCATACACCTCAAATGCCCTAAGAGACTATGACGGTTTTACACTTTGATTTGAATTGAGGTTGATCCAAGGACTTCATATGCTTCAAAAAGATATAATACCTATTCAAGGAATCAAAAAATATTTTGTAATTATTCCCAACAAAATGATTTGCAATGTGTTCATTCACCGCAAATCGCCTAAGAGACTATGACGGTTTTACCCTTTGATTTGAATTGAGTTTGATCCAAGGGCTTCATATGCTTTATATAAATCTAACACCTATTCATGGACTCAAAACTATTTGGTTATTATTCACAACCAAAATAATTTGAAAGGTGTTCATCCACCACAAATCGCCTACGAGACAATGACGGTTTTACCCTTTGATTTGAAATAAATTTGTTCCAAATGCTTCATATGATTATAATATATCTAATACCCATTCAAGGATTTAAAAATATTTTGGTAATCAAGCACAAACAATGATTTAAAAGGTGTTAATACACCACAAATCCCCTTCGAGACAATGACGGTTTTACCCTTTGATTTGAATTGAGTTTGATCGAAGGACTTCATATGATTTAAATGGATCTAATACCTATTCAAGGACTCAAAAATATTTGGTAATTATTTACAACAAAATGATTTGAAAAGTTTTTATCCACCACAAATAGTCATAGGGACTATGACGGTTTTACCCTTTGTTTTGAATTGAGTTTGATCCAAGAGCTTCACATGCTTTAAATAGATCTAGTACCTATTCAAGGACTCAAAAATATTTGGTAATTATTCACAACGAAATGATTTGAAAGGTGTTCATATACCAAAAATCGCCAAAGAGACTATGACGGTTTTACCCTTTGATTTTTATTGAGTTAGATCCAAGGGCTTCATATGATTTAAATATATCTAATATCTATTCAAGAACTCAATTTTTTTTGGTAATGATTCAATACAAAATGATTTAAAAGGTTTTCATACACCACAAATCGCCTAAGAGACTATGACGGTTTTACCCTTTGATATTTAATAAGTTTGATCCAAGGGTTTCATATGATTGAAATATATCTAATACCTATTGAAGGAGTAAAAAGTTTTTGGTAATTAACCAGAAAGAATGATTTGAAAGGTGTTCATACACCACAAATCCACTAAGAGACTATGACGGTTTTACCCTTTGATTAGAATTGAGGTTGATCCAAGGACTTCATATGCTTTAAATAGACTTAATACCTATTCAAGGACTCAAAAAATATTTGGTAATTATTCCCAACAAAATGATTTGATAGGTGTTCATTCACCACAAATCGCCTAAGAGACTATCACGGTTTTACCCTTTTATCTAAATCGAGTTTGATCCAAGGGATTCATATGATTTAAATATATCTAATAAATATTCAAGGAGTCATAAATATTTGGTTATTATTTCCAACAAAAATAATTTGAAAGGTGTTCATACAGCACAAATCACCTAAGTGCTTATGACGGTTTTACCCTTTGATTTGAAATAAGTTTGATCCAAGGGCTTCATATGCTTTATACATATCTAATACCTATTCAAGGACTCAAAAATATTTGGTAATTATTCACAACAAAATAATATGAAAGGTGTTCATACACCACAAATCGCCTAAAAGACTACGACGATTTTACCCTTTGATTTGAAATAAGTTTAATCAAAGGGCTTCATAAGATTGCAATATACCTAATACCAATTCAAGGAGTGAAAAGTATTTGGTAATTAAGCACCAAAAATGATTTGAAAGGTGTTCATACACCAAAAATCGCCTAAGAGACATTGACGGTTTTACCCTTTTATTTGAATTGAGTTAGATCCAAGGGCTTGATATGATTTAAATATATCTAATATCTATTCAAGAACTCAATTTTTTTGGTAATGATTCAATACAAAATGATTTAAAAGGTTTTCATACACCACAAATCGCCTAAGAGACTATGACTGTTTTACCCTTTGATATGAAATAAGTTTGATCCAAGGGTTTCATATGATTTAAATATATCTAATACCTATTGAAGGAGTCAATAATATTTGGTAATTAAGGACAAAAAATGATTTAATGGTGTTCATACACCTCAAATGCCCTAATAGATTATGACGGTTTTACACTTTGATTTGAATTGAGGTTGATCCAAGGACTTCATATGCTTTAAAAAGATATAATACATATTCAAGGAATCAAAAAATATTTTGTAATTATTCCCAACAAAATGATTTGCAATGTGTTCATTCACCGCAAATCGCCTAAGAGACTATGACGGTTTTACCCTTTGATTTGAATTGAGTTTGATCCAAGGGCTTCATATGCTTTATATAAATCTAACACCTATTCATGGACTCAAAACTATTTGGTTATTATTCACAACCAATATAATTTGAAAGGTGTTCATCCACCACAAATCGCCTACGAGACAATGACGGTTTTACCCTTTGATTTGAAATAAATTTGTTCCAAATGCTTCATATGATTATAATATATCTAATACCCATTCAAGGATTTAAAAATATTTCGGTAATCAAGGACAAACAATGATTTAAAAGGTGTTAATACACCACAAATCCCCTTCGAGACAATGACGGTTTTACCCTTTGATTTGAATTGAGTTTGATCGAAGGACTTCATATGATTTAAATGGATCTAATACCTATTCAAGGACTCAAAAATATTTGGTAATTATTTACAACAAAATGATTTTAAAGGTTTTTATCCACCACAAATAGTCATAGGGACTATGATGGTTTTACCCTTTGTTTTGAATTGAGTTTGATCCAAGAGCTTCATATGCTTTAAATAGATCTAGTACCTGTTCAAGGACTCAAAAATATTTGGTAATTATTCACAACGAAATGATTTAAAAGGTGTTCATATACCAAAAATCGCCTAAGAGACTATGACGGTTTTACCCTTTGATTTTAATTGAGTTAGATCCAAGGGCTTCATATGATTTAAATATATCTAATATCTATTCAAGAACTCAAATTTTTTTGGTAATGATCCAATACAAAATGATTTAAAAGGTTTTCATACACCACAAATCGCCTAAGAGACTATGACGATTTTACCCTTTGATATTTAATAAGTTTGATCCAAGGGTTTCATATGATTGAAATATATCTAATACCTATTGAAGGAGTAAAAAGTTTTTTGTAATTAACCAGAAAGAATGATTTGAAAGGTGTTCATACACCACAAATCCACTAAGAGACTATGACGGTTTTACCCTTTGATTAGAATTGAGGTTGATCCAAGGACTTCATATGCTTTAAATAGACTTAATACCTATTCAAGGACTCAAAAAATATTTGGTAATTATTCCCAACAAAATGATTTGATAGGTGTTCATTCACCACAAATCGCCTAAGAGACTATCACGGTTTTACCCTTTTATCTAAATCGAGTTTGATCCAAGGGATTCATATGATTTAAATATATCTAATAAATATTCAAGGAGTCATAAATATTTGGTTATTATTTCAAACAAAAATAATTTGAAAGGTGTTCATACAGCACAAATCACCTAAGTGCTTATGACGGTTTTACCCTTTGATTTGAAATAAGTTTGATCCAAGGGCTTCATATGCTTTATACATATCTAATACCTATTCAAGGACTCAAAAATATTTGGTAATTATTCACAACAAAATAATATGAAAGGTGTTCATACACCACAAATCGCCTAAAAGACTACGACGATTTTACCCTTTGATTTGAAATAAGTTTAATCAAAGGGCTTCATAAGATTGCAATATACCTAATACCAATTCAAGGAGTGAAAATAATTTGGTAATTAAGCACCAAAAATGATTTGAAAGGTGTTCATACACCAAAAATCGCCTAAGAGACATTGACGGTTTTACCCTTTTATTTGAATTGAGTTAGATCCAAGGGCTTGATATGATTTAAATATATCTAATATCTATTCAAGAACTCAATTTTTTTGGTAATGATTCAATACAAAATGATTTAAAAGGTTTTCATACACCACAAATCGCCTAAGAGACTATGACGGTTTTACCCTTTGATATGAAATAAGTTTGATCCAAGGGTTTCATATGATTTAAATATATCTAATACCTATTGAAGGAGTCAATAATATTTGGTAATTAAGGACAAAAAATGATTTAATGGTATTCATACACCTCAAATGCCCTAAGAGACTATGACGGTTTTACACTTTGATTTGAATTGAGGTTGATCCAAGGACTTCATATGCTTTAAAAAGATATAATACCTATTCAAGGAATCAAAAAATATTTTGTAATTATTCCCAACAAAATGATTTGCAATGTGTTCATTCACCTCAAATCGCCTAAGAGACTATGACGGTTTTACCCTTTGATTTGAATTGAGTTTGATCCAAGGGCTTCATATGCTTTATATAAATCTAACACCTATTCATGGACTCAAAACTATTTGGTTATTATTCACAACCAAAATAATTTGAAAGGTGTTCATCCACCTCAAATCGCCTACGAGACAATGACGGTTTTACCCTTTGATTTGAAATAAATTTGTTCCAAATGCTTCATATGATTATAATATATCTAATACCCATTCAAGGATTTAAAAATATTTTGGTAATCAAGCACAAACAATGATTTAAAAGGTGTTAATACACCACAAATCCCCTTCGAGACAATGACGGTTTTACCCTTTGATTTGAATTGAGTTTGATCGAAGGACTTCATATGATTTAAATGGATCTAATACCTATTCAAGGACTCAAAAATATTTGGTAATTATTTACAACAAAATGATTTGAAAGGTTTTTATCCACCACAAATAGTCATAGGGACTATGACGGTTTTACCCTTTGTTTTGAATTGAGTTTGATCCAAGAGCTTCACATGCTTTAAATAGATCTAGTACCTATTCAAGGACTCAAAAATATTTGGTAATTATTCACAACGAAATGATTTGAAAGGTGTTCATATACCAAAAATCGCCTAAGAGACTATGACGGTTTTACCCTTTGATTTTTATTGAGTTAGATCCAAGGGCTTCATATGATTTAAATATATCTAATATCTATCCAAGAACTCAATTTTTTTTGGTAATGATTCAATACAAAATGATTTAAATGGTTTTCATACACCACAAATCGCCTAAGAGACTATGACGGTTTTACCCTTTGATATTTAATAAGTTTGATCCAAGGGTTTCATATGATTGAAATATATCTAATACCTATTGAAGGAGTAAAACGTTTTTGGTAATTAACCAGAAAGAATGATTTGAAAGGTGTTCATACACCACAAATCCACTAAGAGACTATGACGGTTTTACCCTTTGATTAGAATTGAGGTTGATCCAAGGACTTCATATGCTTTAAATAGACTTAATACCTATTCAAGGACTCAAAAAATATTTGGTAATTATTCCCAACAAAATGATTTGATAGGTGTTCATTCACCACAAATCGCCTAAGAGATTATCACGGTTTTACCCTTTTATCTAAATCGAGTTTGATCCAAGGGATTCATATGATTTAAATATATCTAATAAATATTCAAGGAGTCATAAATATTTGGTTATTATTTCCAACAAAAATAATTTGAAAGGTGTTCATACAGCACAAATCACCTAAGTGCTTATGACGGTTTTACCCTTTGATTTGAAATAAGTTTGATCCAAGGGCTTCATATGCTTTATACATATCTAATACCTATTCAAGGACTCAAAAATATTTGGTAATTATTCACAACAAAATAATATGAAAGGTGTTCATACACCACAAATCGCCTAAAAGACTACGACGATTTTACCCTTTGATTTGAAATAAGTTTAATCAAAGGGCTGCATAAGATTGCAATATACCTAATACCAATTCAAGGAGTGAAAAGTATTTGGTAATTAAGCACCAAAAATGATTTGAAAGGTGTTCATACACCAAAAATCGCCTAAGAGACATTGACGGTTTTACCCTTTTATTTGAATTGAGTTAGATCCAAGGGCTTGATATGATTTAAATATATCTAATATCTATTCAAGAACTCAATTTTTTTGGTAATGATTCAATACAAAATGATTTAAAAGGTTTTCATACACCACAAATCGCCTAAGAGACTATGACGGTTTTACCCTTTGATATGAAATAAGTTTGATCCAAGGGTTTCATATGATTTAAATATATCTAATACCCATTGAAGGAGTCAATAATATTTGGTAATTAAGGACAAAAAATGATTTAATGGTGTTCATACACCTCAAATGCCCTAAGAGACTATGACGGTTTTACACTTTGATTTGAATTGAGGTTGATCCAAGGACTTCATATGCTTTAAAAAGATATAATACCTATTCAAGGAATCAAAAAATATTTTGTAATTATTCCCAACAAAATGATTTGCAATGTGTTCATTCACCGCAAATCGCCTAAGAGACTATGACGGTTTTACCCTTTGATTTGAATTGAGTTTGATCCAAGGGCTTCATATGCTTTATATAAATCTAACACCTATTCATGGACTCAAAACTATTTGGTTATTATTCACAACCAAAATAATTTGAAAGGTGTTCATCCACCACAAATCGCCTACGAGACAATGACGGTTTTACCCTTTGATTTGAAATAAATTTGTTCCAAATGCTTCATATGATTATAATATATCTAATACCCATTCAAGGATTTAAAAATATTTTGGTAATCAAGCACAAACAATGATTTAAAAGGTGTTAATACACCACAAATCCCCTTCGAGACAATGACGGTTTTACCCTTTGATTTGAATTGAGTTTGATCGAAGGACTTCATATGATTTAAATGGATCTAATACCTATTCAAGGACTCAAAAATATTTAGTAATTATTTACAACAAAATGATTTGAAAGGTTTTTATCCACCACAAATAGTCATAGGGACTATGACGGTTTTACCCTTTGTTTTGAATTGAGTTTGATCCAAGAGCTTCATATGCTTTAAATAGATCTAGTACCTATTCAAGGACTCAAAAATATTTGGTAATTATTCACAACGAAATGATTTGAAAGGTGTTCATATACCAAAAATCGCCTAAGAGACTATGACGGTTTTACCCTTTGATTTTAATTGAGTTAGATCCAAGGGCTTCATATGATTTAAATATATCTAATATCTATCCAAGAACTCAATTTTTTTTGGTAATGATTCAATACAAAATGATTTAAAAGGTTTTCATACACCACAAATCGCCTAAGAGACTATGACGGTTTTACCCTTTGATATTTAATAAGTTTGATCCAAGGGTTTCATATGATTGAAATATATCTAATACCTCTTGAAGGAGTAAAAAGTTTTTGGTAATTAACCAGAAAGAATGATTTGAAAGGTGTTCATACACCACAAATCCACTAAGAGACTATGACGGTTTTACCCTTTGATTAGAATTGAGGTTGATCCAAGGACTTCATATGCTTTAAATAGACTTAATACCTATTCAAGGACTCAAAAAATATTTGGTAATTATTCCCAACAAAATGATTTGATAGGTGTTCATTCACCACAAATCGCCTAAAAGACTATCACGGTTTTACCCTTTTATCTAAATCGAGTTTGATCCAAGGGATTCATATGATTTAAATATATCTAATATATATTCAAGGAGTCATAAATATTTGGTTATTATTTCCAACAAAAATAATTTGAAAGGTGTTCATACAACACAAATCACCTAAGTGCTTATGACGGTTTTACCCTTTGATTTGAAATAAGTTTGATCCAAGGGCTTCATATGCTTTATACATATCTAATACCTATTCAAGGACTCAAAAATATTTGGTAATTATTCACAACAAAATAATATGAAAGGTGTTCATACACCACAAATCGCCTAAAAGACTACGACGATTTTACCCTTTGATTTGAAATAAGTTTAATCAAAGGGCTTCATAAGATTGCAATATACCTAATACCAATTCAAGGAGTGAATAGTATTTGGTAATTAAGCACCAAAAATGATTTGAAAGGTGTTCATACACCAAAAATCGCCTAAGAGACATTGACGGTTTTACCCTTTTATTTGAATTGAGTTAGATCCAAGGGCTTGATATGATTTAAATATATCTAATATCTATTCAAGAACTCAATTTTTTTTGGTAATGATTCAATACAAAATGATTTAAAAGGTTTTCATACACCACAAGTCACCTAAGAGACTATGACGGTTTTACCCTTTGATATGAAATAAGTTTGATCCAAGGGTTTCATATGATTTAAATATATCTAATACCTATTGAAGGAGTCAATAATATTTGGTAATTAAGGATAAAAAATGATTTAATGGTGTTCATACACCTCAAATGCCCTAAGAGACTATGACGGTTTTACACTTTGATTTGAATTGAGGTTGATCCAAGGACTTCATATGCTTTAAAAAGATATAATACCTATTCAAGGAATCAAAAAATATTTTGTAATTATTCCCAACAAAATGATTTGCAATGTGTTCATTCACCGCAAATCGCCTAAGAGACTATGACGGTTTTACCCTTTGATTTGAATTGAGTTTGATCCAAGGGCTTCATATGCTTTATATAAATCTAACACCTATTCATGGACTCAAAACTATTTGGTTATTATTCACAACCAAAATAATTTGAAAGGTGTTCATCCACCACAAATCGCCTACGAGACAATGACGGTTTTACCCTTTGATTTGAAATAAATTTGTTCCAAATGCTTCATATGATTATAATATATCTAATACCCATTCAAGGATTTAAAAATATTTTGGTAATCAAGCACAAACAATGATTTAAAAGGTGTTAATACACCACAAATCCCCTTCGAGACAATGACGGTTTTACCCTTTGATTTGAATTGAGTTTGATCGAAGGACTTCATATGATTTAAATGGATCTAATACCTATTCAAGGACTCAAAAATATTTGGTAATTATTTACAACAAAATGATTTGAAAGGTTTTTATCCACCACAAATAGTCATAGGGACTATGATGGTTTTACCCTTTGTTTTGAATTGAGTTTGATCCAAGAGCTTCATATGCTTTAAATAGATCTAGTACCAGTTCAAGGACTCAAAAATATTTGGTAATTATTCACAACGAAATGATTTGAAAGGTGTTCATATACCAAAAATCGCCTAAGAGACTATGACGGTTTTACCCTTTGATTTTAATTGAGTTAGATCCAAGGGCTTCATATGATTTAAATATATCTAATATCTATTCAAGAACTCAAATTTTTTTGGTAATGATCCAATACAAAATGATTTAAAAGGTTTTCATACACCACAAATCGCCTAAGAGACTATGATGGTTTTACCCTTTGATATTTAATAAGTTTGATCCAAGGGTTTCATATGATTGAAATATATCTAATACCTATTGAAGGAGTAAAAAGTTTTTGTAATTAACCAGAAAGAATGATTTGAAAGGTGTTCATACACCACAAATCCACTAAGAGACTATGACGGTTTTACCCTTTGATTAGAATTGAGGTTGATCCAAGGACTTCATATGCTTTAAATAGACTTAATACCTATTCAAGGACTCAAAAAATATTTGGTAATTATTCCCAACAAAATGATTTGATAGGTGTTCATTCACCACAAATCGCCTAAGAGACTATCACGGTTTTACCCTTTTATCTAAATCGAGTTTGATCCAAGGGATTCATATGATTTAAATATATCTAATAAATATTCAAGGAGTCATAAATATTTGGTTATTATTTCCAACAAAAATAATTTGAAAGGTGTTCATACAGCACAAATCACCTAAGTGCTTATGACGGTTTTACCCTTTGATTTGAAATAAGTTTGATCCAAGGGCTTCATATGCTTTATACATATCTAATACCTATTCAAGGACTCAAAAATATTTGGTAATTATTCACAACAAAATAATATGAAAGGTGTTCATACACCACAAATCGCCTAAAAGACTACGACGATTTTACCCTTTGATTTGAAATAAGTTTAATCAAAGGGCTTCATAAGATTGCAATATACCTAATACCAATTCAAGGAGTGAAAATTATTTGGTAATTAAGCACCAAAAATGATTTGAAAGGTGTTCATACACCAAAAATCGCCTAAGAGACATTGACGGTTTTACCCTTTTATTTGAATTGAGTTAGATCCAAGGGCTTGATATGATTTAAATATATCTAATATCTATTCAAGAACTCAATTTTTTTTGGTAATGATTCAATACAAAATGATTTAAAAGGTTTTCATACACCACAAATCGCCTAAGAGACTATGACGGTTTTACCCTTTGATATGAAATAAGTTTGATCCGAGGGTTTCATATGATTTAAATATATCTAATACCTATTGAAGGAGTCAATAATATTTTGTAATTAAGGACAAAAAATGATTTAATGGTGTTCATACACCTCAAATGCCCTAAGAGACTATGACGGTTTTACACTTTGATTTGAATTGAGGTTGATCCAAGGACTTCATATGCTTTAAAAAGATATAATACCTATTCAAGGAATCAAAAAATATTTTGTAATTATTCCCAACAAAATGATTTGCAATGTGTTCATTCACCGCAAATCGCCTAAGAGACTATGACGGTTTTACCCTTTGATTTGAATTGAGTTTGATCCAAGGGCTTCATATGCTTTATATAAATCTAACACCTATTCATGGACTCAAAACTATTTGGTTATTATTCACAACCAAAATAATTTGAAAGGTGTTCATCCACCACAAATCGCCTACGAGACAATGACGGTTTTACCCTTTGATTTGAAATAAATTTGTTCCAAATGCTTCATATGATTATAATATATCTAATACCCATTCAAGGATTTGAAAATATTTTGGTAATCAAGCACAAACAATGATTTAAAAGGTGTTAATACACCACAAATCCCCTTCGAGACAATGACGGTTTTACCCTTTGATTTGAATTGAGTTTGATCGAAGGACTTCATATGATTTAAATGGATCTAATACCTATTCAAGGACTCAAAAATATTTGGTAATTATTTACAACAAAATGATTTGAAAGGTTTTTATCCACCACAAATAGTCATAGGGACTATGACGGTTTTACCCTTTGTTTTGAATTGAGTTTGATCCAAGAGCTTCATATGCTTTAAATAGATCTAGTACCTATTCAAGGACTCAAAAATATTTGGTAATTATTCACAACGAAATGATTTGAAAGGTGTTCATATACCAAAAATCGCCTAAGAGACTATGACGGTTTTACCCTTTGATTTTAATTGAGTTAGATCCAAGGGCTTCATATGATTTAAATATATCTAATATCTATTCAAGAACTCAATTTTTTTTGGTAATGATCCAATACAAAATGATTTAAAAGGTTTTCATACACCACAAATCCCCTAAGAGACTATGACGGTTTTACCCTTTGATATTTAATAAGTTTGATCCAAGGGTTTCATATGATTGAAATATATCTAATACCTATTGAAGGAGTAAAAAGTTTTTGGTAATTAACCACCAAGAATGATTTGAAAGGTGTTCATACACCACAAATCCACTAAGAGACTATGACGGTTTTACCCATTGATTAGAATTGAGGTTGATCCAAGGACTTCATATGCTTTAAATAGACTTAATACCTATTCAAGGACTCAAAAAATATTTGGTAATTATTCCCAACAAAATGATTTGATAGGTGTTCATTCACCACAAATCGCCTAAGAGACTATCACGGTTTTACCCTTTTATCTAAATCGAGTTTGATCCAAGGGATTCATATGATTTAAATATATCTAATAAATATTCAAGGAGTCATAAATATTTGGTTATAATTTCCAACAAAAATAATTTGAAAGGTGTTCATACAGCACAAATCACCTAAGTGCTTATGACGGTTTTACCCTTTGACTTGAAATAAGTTTGATCCAAGGGCTTCATATGCTTTATACATATCTAATACCTATTCAAGGACTCAAAAATATTTGGTAATTATTCACAACAAAATAATATGAAAGGTGTTCATACACCACAAATCGCCTAAGAGACTACGACGATTTTACCCTTTGATTTGAAATAAGTTTAATCAAAGGGCTTCATAAGATTTAAATATACCTAATACCAATTCAAGGAGTGAAAAGTATTTGGTAATTAAGCACCAAAAATGATTTGAAAGGTGTTCATACACAAAAAATCGCCTAAGAGACATTGACGGTTTTACCCTTTTATTTGAATTGAGTTTGATCCAAGGGCTTGATATGATTTAAATATATCTAATATCTATTCAAGAACTCAATTTTTTTTGGTAATGATTCAATACAAAATGATTTAAAAGGTTTTCATACACCACAAATCGCCTAAGAGACTATGACGGTTTTACCCTTTGATATGAAATAAGTTTGATCCAAGAATTTCATATGATTGAAATATATCTAATACCTATTGAAGGAATCAAAAGTATTTGGTAATTAACCACAAAGAATGATTTGAAAGGTGTTCATACACCACAAATCACCTAAGAGACTATGACAATTTTACCCTTTGATTTGAAATAAGTTTAATCCATGGGCTTCATATGATTGAAATATACCTAATACAAATTCAAGGAGTGAAAAGTATTTGGTAATTAAGCACCAAAAATGATTTGAAAAGTGTTCATACACAAAAAATAGCCTAAGAGGCTATAACAGTTTTACCCTTTGATTTAAATTAAGTTAGATCCAAGGGCTTCATATGATTTAAATATATCTAATATCGATTCAAGGACTCAAATTTTTTTGGTAATTATTCAAGACAAAATGATTTGAAGGGTTTTCATACACCACAAATCGCCTAAGAGACTATGACGGTTTTACCCTTTGACATGAAATAAGTTTGATCCAAGGGTTTCATATGATTTAAATATATCTAATACCTATTGAAGGAGTCAATAATATTTGGTAATTAAGTGCAAAAAATCATTTGAATGGTGTTCATACACCTCAAATCCCCTAAGAGACTATGACGGTTTTACTCTTTGATTTGAATTGAGGTTGATCCAAGGACTTCATATGCTTTAAAAAGATATAATACCTTTTCAAGGAATCAAAAAATATTTTTTCAATTATTCCCAACAAAATGATTTGCAATGCGTTCATTCACCGCAAATCGCCTAAGAGACTATGACGGTTTTACCCTTTGATTTGAATTGAGTTTGATCCAAGGGCTTCATATGCTTTATATAAATATAACACCTATTCAAGGACTCAAAACTATTTGGTTATTATTCACAACCAAAATAATTTGAAAGGTGCTCATCCACCACAAATCGCCTAAGAGACAATGACTGTTTTACCCTTTGATTTGAAATAAATTTGATCGAAGGACTTCATATGATTTAAATGGATCTAATACCTATTTAAGGACTCAAAAATATTTGGTAATTATTTACAACAAAATGATTTGAAAGGTTTTTATCCACCACAAATCGTCATAGGGACTATGACGGTTTTACCCTTTGTTTTGAATAGAGTTTGATCCAAGAGCTTCATATGATTTAAATAGATCTTGTACCTATTCAAGGACTCAAAAATATTTGGTAATTATTCACAACGAAATGATTTGAAAGGTGTTCATACACCAAAAATCGCCTAAGAGACTATGACGGTTTTACCCTTTGATTTGAATTGAGTTAGATCCAAGGGCTTCATATGATTTAAATATATCTAATATCTATTCAAGAACTCAAATTTTTTTGGTAATGATTCAATATAAAATGATTTAAAAGGTTTTCATACACCACAAATCGCCTCAGAGACTATGACGGTTTTACCCTTTGATATGAAATAAGTTTGATCCAAGGGTTTCATATGATTGAAATATATCTAATACCTATTGAAGGAGTAAAAAGTTTTTGGTAATTAACCACAAAGAATGATTTGAAAGTTGTTCATACACCACAAATCCACTAAGAGACTATGACGGTTTTACCCTTTGATTAGAATTGAGGTTGATTCAAGGACTTCATATGCTTTAAATAGACTTAATACCTATTCAAGGACTCAAAAAATATTTGGTAACTATTCCCAACAAAATGATTTGATAGGTGTTCATTCACGACAAATCGCCTAAGAGACTATCACGGTTTTACCCTTTTATCTAAATCGAGTTTGATCCAAGGGCTTCATATGATTTAAATATATCTAATAAATATTCAAGGAGTCATAAATATTAGGTTATTATTTCCAACAAAAATAATTTGAAAGGTGTTCATACAGCACAAATCACCTAAGTGCTTATGATGGTTTTACCCCTTGATTTGAAATAAGTTTGATCCAAGGGCTTCATACGCTTTATGCATATCTAATACCTATTCAAGGACTCAAAAATATTTGGTAATTATTCACAACAAAATAATATGAAAGGTGTTCATACACAACAAATCGCCTAAGAGACTATAACGATTTTACCCTTTGATTTGAAATAAGTTTAATCCAAGGGCTTCTTATGATTGAAATATACCTAATACCAATTCAAGTACTGAAAAGCATTTGGTAAATAAGCACCAAAAATTATTTGAAAGGTGTTCATACACCAAAAATCGCCTAAGAGACTATGACGGTTTTACCCTTTGATTTGAATTGAGTTAGATCCAAGGGCTTCATATGATTTAAATATATCTAATATCTATTCAAGAACTCAATTTTTTTTGGTAATGATTCAATACAAAATGATTTAAAAGGTTTTCATACACCACAAATCGCCTAAGAGACTATAACGGTTTTACCCTTTGATATGAAATAAGTTTGATCCAAGGGTTTCATATGATTGAAATGTATCTAATACCTATTGAAGGAGTCAAAAATTTTTGGTAATTAACCACAAAGAATGATTTTAAAGGTGTTCATACACCACCAATCCACTAAGAGAGTATGACGGTTTTACCCTTTTGATTTGAATTGAGGTTGATCCAAGGACTTCAGATGCTTTAAATAGACTTAATACCTATTCAAGGACTCAAAAAATATTTGGTAATTTATCCCAACAAAATGATTTGAAAGGTGTTCATTCACCACAAATCGCATAAGAGACTATGACGGTTTTACCCTTTTATCTAAATAGATTTTGATCCAAGGGCATCATATGCTTTAAATATATCTAACACCTATACAAGGACTCAAAAATATTTGGTTATTATTCACAACCAAAATGATTTGAAAGGTTTTCATACACCATAAATCGCCTAAGAGACTATGACGGTTTTACCCTTTGATATGAAATAAGTTTGATCCAAGGGTTTCATATGAATTAAATATATCTAATACCTATTCAAGGATTCAAAAGTATTTGGTAATTAACCACAAAAAATGATTTGAAAGGTGTTCATACACCACAAATCCCCTAAGAGACTATGACGGTTTTACCCTTTGATTGAATTGAGTTTGATCTAAGGGCTTCATATGCTTTAAATAGACTTAATACTTGGTCAAGGACTCAAAAATATTTGTTAATTATTCACAACAAAATGATTTAAAAGGTGTTCATACACCACAAATCGCCTAAGAGACTATGACGGTTTTACCCTTTGATTTGAAATAAGTTTAATCCAAAGGCTTCATATGCTTTAAATATACCTAATACATATTCAACGAGTGAAAAGTATTTGGAAATTAAGCACCAAAAATGATTTCAAAGGTGTTCATACACCAAAAATAGCCTAAGAGACTATGACGGTTTTACCCTTTGATTTGAATTGAGTTAGATCCAAGGGCTTCATATGATTTAAATATATCTAATATCTATTCAAGGACTCAATTTTTTTTGGTAATTATTCAATACAGAATGATTTGAAAGGTTTTCATAGACCACAAATCGCCTAAGAGACTATGACGGTTTTACCCTTTTATATGAAATAAGTTTGATCCAAGGGTTTCATATGATTGAAATATATCTAATACCATATGAAGGAGTAAAAAATATTTGGTAATTAAGCACAAAAAATTATTTATAAGGTGTTCATACACCTCAAATCCCCTAAGAGACTATGACGGTTTTACCTTTTGATTTGAATTGAGGTTGATACAAGGACTTCATATGCATTAAAAAGATCTAATACCTATTCAAGGACTCAAAAAATATTTGGTAATTATTCCCAACAAATTGATTTGAAAGGTGTTCATTCACCACAAATCGCCTAAGAGACTATGATGGTTTTGCCCTTTGATTTGAATTGAGTTTGATCCTAGGGCTTCATATGCTTTAAATATATCTAACACCTATTCAAGGACTCAAAAATATTTGGTTATTATTCACAAACCAAAATATTTTGAAAGGTGTTCATACACAACAAATCGCCTAAGAGACTATGACGGTTTTACCCTTTGATTTGAAATATGTTTAATCCAAGGGCTTCATATGATTGAAATATATCTAATAAAAATTCAAGGAGTTAAAATTATTTGGTAATTAAGCACCAATAATGATTTGAAAGGTGTTCATACACCAAATATTGCCTAAGAGACTATGACACTTTTACCCTTTGATTTGAATTAAGTTAGATCCAAGGGCTTCATATGATTTAAATATATCTAATATCTATTCAAGGACTCAAATTTTTTTTGGTAATTATTCAATACAAAATGATTTGAAAGGTGTTCATACACCACAAATCGCCTCAGAGACTATGACGGTTTTACCCTTTGTTTTAAATGAAGTTTGATCCAAGGGCTTCATACGCTTTAAAAATATCTAACACCTATTCAAGGACTCAAAAATATTTGGTTATTATTCACAACCAAAATTATTTGAAAGGTGTTCATACACCACAAATCGCCTAAGAGACTATGACGGTTTTACCCTTTGATTTAAAATAAGTTTGATCCAAATGCTTCATATGAGTAAAATAGATCTAATACCCATTCAAGGAGTTAAAAATATTTTGGTAATTAAGCACAAACAATGATTTGAAAGGTGTTTATCCACCACAAATCCCCTACGAGACTATGACGGTTTTACCCTTTGATTGGAATGGAGTTTGATCGAAGGACTTCATATGCTTTAAATAGATCTAATACCTATTCAAGGACTCAAAAATATTTGGTAATTATTCACAACAAATTGATTTGAAAGGTGTTCATTCACCACAAATCGTCTAAGAGTCTATGACGATTTTACCCTTTGTGTTGAATTGAGTTTGATCCAAGGGCTTCATATGCTTTAAATAGATATATTACCTATTCAAGGACTCAAAAATATTTTGTAATTATTCACAACAAAATGATTTGAAATGTGTTCATACACCACAAATCGCCTAAGAGACTATGACGGTTTTACCCTTTGATTTAAATTGAGTTTTATCCAAGGGCTTCATATGCTTTAAATATATCTAATACATATTCAAGGAGTCATAAATGTTTTGTAAATATTCACAACAAAATAATTTGAAAGGTGTTCATACACCACAAATCGCCTAAGAGACTATGACGGTTTTACCCTTTAATTTGAATTGAGTTTGATCCAAGGGCTTCATATGCTTTAAACATATATAATACTCATATCACGTATTTATATAGAGTTTTATCCCTTATTTACAAGCTAATTTGTGCGTCATTGGAGCTCTTGGGAGCTATTTTGTGCTAACTATCGTATGTAGTTGTGGTTTCGTGTTTTAGTATTGAATTGCAGGTTTTATGGAGTTTTCTCCTTATTCCCGAGCCTTTTGGAAGCAACCACGGCTTTACGAGATGTTACGAGGCACGTAGGATGGCTCACGAGCTTTATGGATAGTTTAGGAGGTCCCAAGACCCCTAAACGTGAAGATTAGAGAGCCAAAGAGTCAAATGAGGTTTCCGTGCACTGATCGGGCAGAAATAGCCCGATCGGGCGAAATATTAAGATCGGGTACGAAAGTTGCGGACCCGATCGGGCAAGGCGTGCCCGATCAGATCGGGCGAGAACACATGTGCCCAGACCCGATCGGGCATCTACCGCCCGACCATATCGGGTCTAGTGCTGCTAGGTCTTATTGGGACGCTGCGGAGGAGGCGAGCTTGCTGGCACTTTTTGTCGCCAGACCCGATCGCTTGACTACCGCCCGACCCGATCGGGTGGGCCGCTTTTCTCGCCTTATTGCTGCACTGCTGCTGCCAGAGCCCAGAAGTGAAGTTGGGGGAATTTGTATGTGGACCCGATCGGGTACTGTGCTCGGGCCCGATCGGGTCTGGTGCTTTAATCGCGCTTTTTCACTTTTTGTTTCCGTTTTTAGTGAACTTGAGGGGTATTATAAATACCTTTTTCCTCATCATCTTTCATTCATCTTTTATTCATCTTTCATTAGGTTTTAGACTAGTTTTATTTTCATTGTTCTTAGTTTAATTCAAACACTTTAGATTAATTTAGAGGTGATCAAACCTATTTCGATTTCAATAAAAGTTCCTGCTTTCCGTCAATTGGTACTCTTCTCTACTCTTTATCTCTTTAATTACTTTGATTGCTTAGTTTATTTATTCAATTATTCATGATGCAATTGTTAGGGTTTCATATTAGTCTTATTGTTGTCAATTCAATTATGAGTGAGTAGTTCTCTTTCTAGGGTGTTAGATAGGAAAGCCATGTTTATACCATGATTGTGATTTAGATTTCTATCAATTTCTAGGGCTTGAATTAGGGTGATTGTGATGTGGTTTGTTCTTATTGAGTAATTAATGTCAGTGTACAATTTCATTGATTGCTTGTGGTTAATAGTTGTTTGCACAGATCCGTCTTACGACTAGAGGCCTAGGACACATCAGTAGTTCTGATTACGTTAGTGAACATGCGGCGTATGTTGAACTATGAGCGTTGAGTCTTAACCATAGCTCAACATAGGCTCTAATCCCCCGACTCTTGACTTAGGTTTTAATAGTAGTTGACCCTATTTGATTGGTATAAGCATGGTGGACCGACCTAATACCCTAGGTTTTTATTCCATAGTTAAATCCTCGATTTATTCCGTCTTCTGTAGTCTATTCATTAGTTTAATTAATTTCTTCCCTGATTTCATCTGGAGTAGCTGAATTGGTTGAATATTGATTTAGAAACTCTGTCTCCCTGTGGATTCGACCCTGCTTCCACTGACTACCTAGTTAGAGGTCCATAGGTTTATTTTTGATTAGGTGACACGACTAAAACCTGTCAAATTTTGGCGCCGTTGCCGGGGAGACGGCAAGTTCTCTAAGTTTTTATTTAATTATTTGGTCTACTTCTCTGTACTTCATTGGAACTTCATTGTTTCAATCGAGGTACGTTTTACTGCTGCTTTTTGTTTCTTTTGTATGCCCAGGTCCTAAAGAAACGGTTCCCCAATTCCAGCGGACCCCGATCTTACTAGGACAATCAGGCGGATCCGAAAGATAAAGCAGAAAGAAAAGCAGTCTGTTCAGCTGAACACCTCTGGAATAGAAACCTTGAATTCAGTTATGTCAAAATCACTGAAGTCATATGGGGTGCCCAACCCGGATGGTCTCTCCACTGGACCTACTATGCCCACCATTGCCGCAACAAATTTCGAAATCAAGCCTGGACTCATCAGCATGGTCCAGCAAAATCAGTTTGGTCGGCATCTTACTGAAGATCCGGCAAATCATCTGCAACGGTTTCAACAACTTTGTCGAACCGTTAAACATGCCGGCGTCACTCCAGATCAACTCAAAGTCATGTTGTTCGAGTTTTCACTGAGAGATAGAGCCCAAAAATGGTTGAACGATGTGAAAGAAACTGAGTGGAGTGAGATTTCTGCTGCATTTCTGAGAGAGTATTACCCACCCACTAAAACAGCAGAAATCAGAAATAAACTAGCCACGTTTTCCCAAGAGCCTGATGAAACATTAAGGGAAGCGTGGGCTAGGTTTAGAGATTTACAGAGAGAGTGTCCACACCATAATATGGACAAATGGTTCTTGACGCAGACATTCTACAATGGTCTGCAGCCTCAGACGAAGTGTATTGTTGATTCGTCTGCAGGAGGAGTGTTTTTAGACAAGGCAGTTGATGAGGGTTATGAATTTATATCAAATCTTGCAGCCAATGACCATTCATCATCTAGGAGTTTGACTAAGAAGGTACTTGAAGTTGACGCTATTTCATTGCTTACATCTCAGATGGCGCAACTAACTCAGCAGCTAATGAAGTCTTCTAGTCCGACACCTCCACCCATGAGCATCAATGCTATGTCTGCAGTAGCACCCATTACCTCATCTTACTGCGAGGTATGTGGTGTTCAGGGTCACTTTGGGCATGACTGTCAGTTCAGTCAATTTCAGATGGAGCAGGCCAATGCCTTCCAACAAAGACCACAAACCTTCCCCCCTTCACATAACTACCAAAACCCACAAAATCATCAACCTCCACCTCCACAAAACTACCATAAACCTTCATACCATCAAACCCCACAAAATTTCCAAAGACCACCACCACAAAACTTCCATCATCCCAATAACTTCCAAACTCCACAAAATTTCCACACCCCACCTCCATAAAACAACCCACAAGAGCCTAGCAATTCTGAACTGATGAAACTGATATTGTCTATGCAAAAGGCAAATGAGGAAACAAGGAGGGCCCAAGAGAAGCACATCCAACTTCTCGAGGCTCAAGTTGCTCAGTTGGCAGAATCTAATGCACAGAGGCAGCAGGGACAATTGCCAGGGCAACCAGTTCGGAGAGAACATGTGAATGCCATCACTCTTCGTAGTGGCATTGCATATGATGCCCCTCCAGTGCCCATTGATGAGGTTACCCCGACTGCAGGGAAGAAGAGGGTGGTAGAGGAAGGAAAAAGAAAGAATTCGACGTCTGAAGTCGATTTGTCTGCAGAAGCTGAACAGACAGGGAAGAAAAAGGAGAAGGTTTCTGAAACGCCTTTTACACCAAGGCTACCTTTTCCTCACAGGATGCAACAGTCCAAGGTCGATCAGCAGTTTGGTAAGTTTTTGTCTATGGTCAAGAACCTTGAGGTAACGATTCCATTCACAGACTTAATTACCCAATTGCCTGTTTATGCCAAATTTCTGAAAGACATGATTACTAGGAAAAGAGACTTTGGTGGGGTAGAACGTGTCGCTCTTACTGAAGAGTGTAGTGCTTTTATTCAAAATAAAACCCCACCAAAGTTAAAAGATCCTGGTAGTTTTTCTATACCCTGCCATCTTGGACCTATTTTTATTGATAAGGCTTTGTGTGATTTAGGTGCTTCTGTTTCTGTTATGCCATTGTCTGTTTATAAGAAACTGAACATGGGAGCCCTTAAATGCACACAAATCACTTTACAGATGGCGGATCGTTCTATAAAATACCCTCTAGGTGTTTTAGAGGATGTTCCTGTTAGGGTTGGGAAATTCTATATCCCTGTTGATTTTGTGGTATTAGATATGGATGAGGATGCCCATATCCCTATTATCTTGGGTAGGCCGTTTTTGTGTACTGCTGGTGCTGTCATTGATGTCAAGTCTGGGTCTTTAACTCTGAGTGTTGGTGATGATAAAGTGGTTTTTAAACTAACCAATGCTGTTAAGGCTCCTATGCTTGAACAATCTTTTTGCAGGGATAAGGTTTTAGATGAAGTAGGGGTGGAGAAGGTTCCAATTCCACCTAAGGTTGCCTCACCGTCTGGAGGCATTGTCAAGAACATTTAGAGGAGAAAGATGTTTGATGAGGGTGGCACTCATTGCCAAGCCCCTCCTATTTGAGAGAGGGAGGATTATGGTCGTGCGGGACCTTTATAAACCAGCGCTGTGCGAGAGGCAACTCGTATTTTCTTTTCTTTCCCTTTTCCTTTTCTTTTTATTTTGCTTCCTTTTTGTGAGCGAGAGTGAGGGTACTAACATTGTTTTTCCTCTTAGCATAGTCCTTATCACCTTTTGGCATTGAGGACACTGCCAAGTTCAGCTTGGGGGAGGAGTTCTGTTTGTATTCCCTATCTCTTTTACTGCTTTCTAGGATAGATTTACTGCTTTCAAAAATACTGAAAAAAATCAAAAAAAATATGGTTCCCATGACTGGTTTAGTTGCCTCCCTGTGCCCCTTGCTGTGCTCTATTTGAAATTGATTTGACTTTGTTTTCTGGATAGCTGGGCATTTGTGATCTTGAGGCTATGATTTGATGTTTGATTGCTATGATTTAGAGCATTTTTGGATTATATTAGACCACTTTATGCTGCATACCTGAATTGGTTAGACTGTGAGGCCTCTTTGTAGCCTATTGGATTCATTTTATTATCCAGTCTATTCTTATGTGTTAGTTCCTCTTTAGTGGATTGATCTTGACTTTGACTTCGTACTTGTCTGATTTTAGATGACTTGTAGCATGTGCTGTGATAGAGGCGTTCTTTTGTCTGATTCTTGAGCCTCAGAGTGAATTTTTGATATACTTTTATCCTCCTTAGCCCCGCTGAGCCTAATGACTTGTTTCGTTTTACTTAAACCCCTATTACGAGCCAAAAGCCTTCACTTGATATTATTCCAAGCCTAGCTTGGGGGAGCTTTTGTATGGGTTGAGTTTGAGATTGGTTTGTTGGTTTAGTTTGGTTTTTGAGGAGTTTAAAAGTGTATTTGCTGTGGTTTGAGAGTGAGAAAGAGAAAAGAAAGAAAGCAAGTTTAGAGTTGCGTGAATGAAGTTCAGAAAAATGAAAGAAAAATGAAATGAAAAAGAATTCTAGTTCTTTCATTCACGTACGTTCATAAAGGAATATTCGCTCCATTGCTAGAAAATTGGGTTTGTTATGCGCTTTTCATTGATGTATGAGAGTTAGGTTATTTTACATGGTTTTATGGTGATTGTTGGGAGTTGTGAAGGCCATCTTAGGCCTTGTTTGAATGGTTTATGCTCCCCCTTTCTTGGTTTTTCCACCACATTACCCAAAAGTATCCCCTACCTCTCACCTAAGCCCCATTACAACCCTATAAAGTCCTCTTGAGCTCGTGTCTGCAATGTTCATTTGATTGATTTCGAGTTAGTTTGTCAAAGTTAAAGAGTATTTCTGCTAATTGAGTCGACTTGACTAGGATGAGCGTCATTGAACCTTCTTAAACACATGAGAGTGTGAGTGGGAAGGGTACTTATGGTCGGGTTGGTGAGTGTTCGGGCACATTCTTTGCCTGCCACAAAATTGAGAGGAGTGACACCCTTGTGAGTGCCTTTTCCTGACTTGTATGCTTTGTGGATGCTTGAGTTTGATAAATTGCTTGAATGATTGGTGGTTGGATGGATTTGATGAGCCAAACTTGAATTATGCCTGCTTGAACGTTTCTTAGTCTTGAAAATGTTTTGAGCTTTGATTTGTTTTTATCTTTGGGGTGAGGTAATCTATTCCATGTTCATGTGCAGTTTGCTTGAGGACAAGCAAAGGTTTAGCTTGGGGGAGTTTGATATCACGTATTTATATAGAGTTTTCTCCCTTATTTACAAGCTAATTTGTGCGTCATTGGAGCTCTTGGGAGCTATTTTGTGCTAACTATCGTATGTAGTTGTGGTTTCGTGTTTTAGTATTGAATTGCAGGTTTTATGGAGTTTTATCCTTATTCCCGAGCCTTTTGGAAGCAACCACGGCTTTACGAGATGTTACGAGGCACGTAGGATGGCTCACGAGCTTTATGGATAGTTTAGGAGGTCCCAAGACCCCTAAACGTGAAGATTAGAGAGCCAAAAAGTCAAATGAGGTTTCCGTGCACTGATCGGGCAGAAATGGCCCGATCGGGCGAAATATTAAGATCGGGTACGAAAGTTGCGGACCCGATCGGGCAAGGCGTGCCCGATCAGATCGGGCGAGAACACATGTGCCCAGACCCGATCGGGCATCGACCGCCCGATCCCATCGGGTCTAGTGCTGCTAGGTCTTATTGGGACGCTGCGGAGGAGGAGAGCTTGCTGGCACTTTTTGTCGCCAGATCCGATCGGGTGACTACCGCCCGACCCGATCGGGTGGGCCGTTTTTCTCGCCTTATTGCTGCACTGCTGCTGCCAGAGCCCATAAGTGAAGTTGGGGGAATTTGTATGTGGACCCGATCGGGTACTGTGCTCGGGCCCGATCGGGTCTGGTGCTTTAATCGCGCTTTTTCACTTTTTGTTTCCGTTTTTAGTGAACTTGAGGGGTATTATAAATACCTTTTTCCTCATCATCTTTCATTCATCTTTTATTCGTCTTTCATTAGGTTTTAGACTAGTTTTATTTTCAATGTTCTTAGTTTAATTCAAACACTTTAGATTAATTTAGAGGTGATCAAACCTATTTCGATTTCAATAAAAGTTCCTGCTTTCCGTCAATTGGTACTCTTCTCTACTCTTTATCTCTTTAATTACTTTGATTGCTTAGTTTATTTATTCAATTATTCATGATGCAATTGTTAGGGTTTCATATTAGTCTTATTGTTGTCAATTCAATTATGAGTGAGTAGTTCTCTTTCTAGGGTGTTAGATAGGAAAGCCATGTTTATACCATGATTGTGATTCAGATTTCTATCAATTTCTAGGGCTTGAATTAGGGTGATTGTGATGTGGTTTGTTCTTATTGAGTAATTAATGTCAGTGTACAATTTCATTGATTGCTTGTGGATAATAGTTGTTTGCACAGATCCGTCTTACGACTAGAGGCCTAGGACACATCAGTAGTTCTGATTACGTTAGTGAACATGCGGCGTATGTTGAACTATGAGCGTTGAGTCTTAACCATAGCTCAACATAGGCTCTAATCCCCCGACTCTTGACTTAGGTTTTAATAGTAGTTGACCCTATTTGATTGGTATAAGCATGGTGGACCGACCTAATACCCTAGGTTTTTATTCCATAGTTAAATCCTCGATTTATTCCGTCTTCTGTAGTCTATTCATTAGTTTAATTAATTTCTTCCCTGATTTCATCTGGAGTAGCTGAATTGGTTGAATATTGATTTAGAAACTCTGTCTCCATGTGGATTCGACCCTGCTTCCACTGACTACCTAGTTAGAGGTCCGTAGGTTTATTTTTGATTAGGTGACACGACTAAAACCTGTCAAATACCTATTCAAGGACTCAAAAATATTTGGTAATTATTCACAACAAAATAATATGAAAGGTGTTTAGACACCACAACTCGCCTAAGAGACTATGACGGTTTTACCCTTTGATTTAAATGGAGTTTGATCCAAGGGCTTCATACGCTTTTTTAACAGCCTGAATTTTAAACAGGTTGATTTGAAGTCTTGAGCAATAAATTTAAGAATAAGTGTTTTGAGTTATGTATCTCGTCGACAATGAGACAATGAGATATGAGTTGTAATTGGAGGATATTTGCGGTTGATCTTAGAGCTTATGTTTTGAAGTTTCAAGGACGAAACTTATTTGGAGGGGGGTAGAGTTTAATAACCTGAATTTTAAACAGTTTGAGTTTAAAGCTAATTATATTAAGTTATTTAAATAGGATTCTAAAGTATTTCAGGTGAAGATAGTTACTTGGATTGTTAGATGTGTTAACGTTTCAACTGGTTTTAGCCCTTTAAGCAGATTAGAATACTCTACAACACCATATGAGGACAAAAGTGGGTAAGATCTACTATTCTTGTTGGTTAAGAAAGCTTTAGAAACCAATAAATAGGTTAGAAGGTCCTTAAGAACCTTATTCATTAAGATTGTGAAAAAAATAAAGTGATCGTTTTATCGGGTAGCAACAAACTTCCAATTAAAGAGCCTTTTGGGGTTGAATCCGAGCTTAGAACCTAACCAAACTTGACGTGCATCATCCTTGGGATATATTAAGGTTAGAATGGTCATTTATTCCCAAGAATTACGGGCTATTTAGGGTAAGTTCCTTACATTGTAAGATCTGGCCAGCTGAAATTTCAGTTCAGACCTATCCTCAATGAAAGCTTCTTAGCAGCTACTTGGGTGTCGATCTCCCAAACCCCTTTGCATGCATGAAAGAAAACACATCAAGCTAACACCTCAAGTAAGAATCACCCAGAAAATCCATGAAACCGACCTCACCCAGAAGAGGTTTCCCTCTCCTATAGAAACCGCCATTTACCTGCTATAAATAGCAGTTTTGGGTTTTCGGTTCTTTTCACCCAATTTTTCTTCTAAAATACCTACTTTTTGTTACATAGATCTCTTGTAGACATCCATATTTATTTTTTCAAGCCTTTTTTCAAGCCTTAAAGCCTTGGGAAGGTATAGAAAACTCCATAGAAACATCAAAAAGGATGTTGTAAATACAACTTTGCATCCTCTTGTGTTTAGCTTACCTATTCATGTTCTAAAGCTTGTTTAAACTAATCCTTATAACCTTACTTACTCAGGGGGAAGCTGTAGGAAGGTTACAGTGGTGAGACATGTTTATTTCGGTACTAAGAGGTAATAGGAATCATATTAAGTTTAATTTTACCGAGGTATGAAACTAGTGAAGAGTATTCAATTGTTATTGATATTTATTGTTGTTTTTGTTATGAGGTGAATGTTTGGGACATTGATTATGGATTTCAAGAGATCCAATAGAGCTACAGAGTTCTCGAAGTATCATATATCAATCTAAGAAAGGATTAAGCGGTTAAGGTAACTTTTATGTTCAGCAAAATCTATTTCATGCCCATGTATTTTGTACTTCTATTTTGGTGAAGTAGCTCGTACTATGGCCATAGATATGAATGTGTTGTTGTGATTGAAACTGTGTTTTGGTTGATCATCAATAATATTTGTTTTGGTTGGCTAGTTTATGAATTGAAATGAAAAGTGGGCAAGGTATAGGTAGAGGAGCTAAACAATAAATCAAAAATGAAGTGAAGTGGTCGAATCGAGTCCAAAGCCTATACTTGCCAGCGATTTGTGTAAGGGGATTGAGCTATGCCAATCGTATATATTTACAAGAATGATTATCATTTTCCAAGTGATAAAATGATTTGAAATGAAAATGTTTTTAACGAGCTGAAGTAAGCGTTACGAGTTTTCCACTCATTTTGGATATTTTCTTTGTTTTCTATTCCTTTTTATTTGCAAGAGTTAATGTTGGAAGCTCGGAGTCGAATCTAGAGTAAAGTTATGATTTCGATGTATATCATGGGTTAAAGTCCTGAGATATAAGTTTGTATATGAGGAGTCTGTTACAATGAGTTATGTTCTAATTTAATTCCTTTATTTTGGGATTGAGATCGAATGACTCTGTAATTGAAGAATTATATAAAGGAAATTGTTTTGTGGGCCCATAACCCACAGGTCCAGGTTCGTGTATTTAAGGTTGTTTCCGCTGCATGTTTCATCTAAAGTATTATTTATTATTATCATGGATTCCATGATCATTGAGGTATGAGATTACTAAGCGTGTTAAGCTAGCAGCTCGAGAGGCTCGGCTGTTACAGCTTTAAATATATCTAACACCTATTCAAGTACTCAAAAATATTTGGTTATTATTCGCAACCAAAATAATATGAAATGTGTTCATACACCACAAATCGCCTAAGAGACTATGACGGTTTTACCCTTTGATTTGAAATAAGTTTAATCCAAGGGCTTCATATGATAGAAATATACCTAATACAAATTCAAGGAGTGAAAAGTATTTGGTAATTAAGCACCAAAAATGATTTGAAAGGTGTTCATACACCAAAAATTACCTAAGAGACTATGCCGCTTTTACCCTTTGATTTGAATTGAGTTAGATCCAAGGGCTTCATATGATTTAAATATATCTAATATCTATTCAAGGACTCAATTTTTTTTGGTAATTATTCAATACAAAATGATTTGAAAGGTTTTCATACACCACAAATCGCCTAAGAGACAATGACGGTTTTACCCTTTGATATGAAATAAGTATGATCCGAGGGTTCATATGATTGAAATATATTTAATACCTATTCAAGAAGTCAAAAGCATTTGGTAATTAACCACAAAAAATGATTTGAAAGGTGTTCATACACCACAAATCCCCTAAGAGACTATGACGGTTTTACCCTTTGATTTGAATTGAGTTTGATCCAAGGGCTTCATATTCTTTAAATAGACTTAATATCTATTCAAGGACTCAAACATATTTGGTAATTATTCACAACAAAATGATTTGAAAGGTGTTCATACACCACAAATCGCCTAAGAGACTATGACGGCTTTACCCTTTGATTTAAATTGAGTTTGATCCAAGGGCTTCATATCATTTAAATATATCTAATACCTATTCAAGGAGTCATAAATATTTTGTAAATATTCACAAAAAAATAATTTGGAAGGTGTTCATACACCACAAATCGCCTAAGAGACTGACGATTTTACCCTTTGATTTGAAATAAGTTTAATCCAAGGGCTTCATATGCTTTAAATATATCTAATATATATTAAAGGACTTAATTTTTTTTTGGTAATTATTCAATACAAAATGATATGAAAGGTTTTCATACACCACAAATCGGCGAAGAGACTATGACGGTTTTACCCTTTGATATGAAATAAGTTTGATCCAAGGGTTTCATATGATTGAAATATATCTAATACCTATTGAAGGAGACAAAAATATTTGGTAATTAAGCACAAAAAATGATTTGAAAGGTGTTCATACACCACAAATCCCCTAAGCGACTATGACGGTTTTACCTTTTGATTTGAATTGAGGTTGATCCAAGGACTTCTTATGCTTTAAAAAGATCTAATACCTATTCAAGGACTCAAAAAATATTTGGTAATTATTCCAAACAAAATGATTTGAAAGGTGTTCATTCACCACAAATCGCCTAAGAGACTATGACGGTTTTGCCCTTTGATTTGAATTGAGTTTGATCCTAGGGCTTCATATGATTTAAATATATCTAACACCTATTCAAGGACTCAAAAATATTTGGTTATTATTCACAACCAATATAATTTGAAAGGTGTTCATACACCACAAATCGCCTAAGAGACAATAACGGTTTTACCCTTTGATTTGAAATAAGTTTGATTCAAATGCTTCATATGATTAAAATATATCTAATACCCATTCAAGGAGTTAAAAATATTTTGGTAATTAAGCTCAAACAATGATTTGAAAGGTGTTCATAAACCACACAACCCCTACGAGACTATGACGGTTTTACCTTTTGATTTGAATTGTGTTTGATCGAAGGAATTCAAATGCTTTGAATAGATCTAATACCTATTCAAGGACTCAAAAAGATTTGAAAGATGTTCATTCACCACAAATCATCTAAGAGACTATGACGGTTTTACCATTAGTTTTGAATTGAGTTTGAACCAAGGGCTTCATATGCTTTAAATAGATCTAGTACCTATTCAAGGACTCAAAAATATTTGGTAATTATTCACAACAAAATGATTTGAAAGGTGTTCCTACACCACAAATCGCTTAAGAGACTATGACGGTTTTACCCTTTGATTTAAATGGAGTTTGATCCAAGGTCTTCATACGCTTTAAAAATATCTAACAGCTCTTCACGGACTCAAAAATATTTGGTTATTATTCACAACCAAAATAATTTGAAAGGTGTTCATACACCACAAATCGCCTAAGAGACTATGACAGTTTTACCCTTTGATTTGAAATAAGTTTGATCAAAATGCTTCATATGCTTTAAATAGATCTAGTACCTATTCAAGGACTCAAAAAAAGTTGGTAATTATTCACAACCAAATGATTTGAAAGGTGTTCATACACCACAAATCGCCTAAGAGACTATGACGGTTTTACCCATTGATTTAAATGGAGTTTGATCCAAGGGCTTCATACGCTTTAAAAATATCTAACACCTATCCAAGGACTCAAAAATATTTGGTAATTATTCACAACAAAATGATTTGAAAGGTGTTCATACACCACAAATCGCCTAAGAGACTATGATAGTTTTACCCTTTGATTTAAATTGAATTTTATCCAAGGGCTTCATATGCTTTAAATATATCTAATACCTATTCAAGGAGTCATAAATATTTTTCAAATATTCACAACAAAATAATTTGAAATGTGTTCATACACCACAAATCGACTAAGAGACTATGAGAGTTTTACCATTTAATTTGAATTGAGTTTGATCCAAGGGCTTCATATGCTTTAAATATATCTAATACCTATTCAAGGATTCATAAATATTTTTCAAATATTCACAACAAAATAATTTGAAATGTGTTCATACAACACAAATTGCCTAAGAGACTATGACAGTTTTACCCTTTACTTTGAATTGAGTTTGATCCAAGGGCTTCATATGCTTTAAACATATCTAATACCTATTCAAGGACTCAAAAATATTTGGTAATTATTCACAACAAAATAATATGAAAGGTGTTCCGACACCACAACTCCCCTTAGAGACTATAACGGTTTTACCCTTTGATTTAACTGAAGTTTGATCCAAGGGCTTCATACGCTTTAAATATATCTAACACCTATTCAAGGACTAAAAATTATTTGGTTATTATTCACAACCAAAATAATTTGAAAGGCGTTCATCCACCACAAATCGCCTAAGAGACTATGATGGTTTTACCCTTTGATTTGAAATAAGTTTAATCCAAGGGTTTCATATGATTAAAATATACCTAATATAAATTCAAGGAGTGAAAAGTATTTGGTAATCAAGCACCAAAAATGATTTGAAAGGTGTTCATACACCAAAAATTACCTAAGAGACTATGACGCTTTTACCATTTGAGTTGAATTGAGTTAGATCCAAGGGCTTCATATGATTTAAATATATCTAATATCTATTCAAGGACTCAATTTTTTTTGGTAATTATTTAATACAAAATGATTTGAAAGGTTTTCATACACCACAAATCGCCTAAGAGACTATGACGGTTTTACCCTTTGATATGAAATAAGTTTGATCCGAGGGTTCATATGATTGAAATATATCTAATACCTATTCAAGGAGTCAAAAGTATTTGGTAATTAACCAAAAAAATTGATTTGAAAGGTGTTCATACACCACAAATCCCTAAAGAGACTATGACGGTTTTACCCTTTGATTTCAATTGAGTTTGATCTAAGGGCTTCATATTCTTCAAATAGACTTAATACCTATTCAAGGAATCAAATGTATTTGGTAATTATTCACAACAAAATGATTTGAAATGTGTTCATCCACCACAAATCGCCTAAGAGACTATGACGGTTTTACCCTTGATTTAAATGGAGTTTGATCCAAGGGCTTCATACGCTTTAAAAATATCTAACAACTATTCACGGACTCAAAAATATTTGGTTATTATTCAAAACAAAATAATTTGAAAGGTGTTCATAAACCAAAAATTGCCTAAGAGACTATGACGGTTTTACCCTTTGATATGAAATAAGTTTAATCCAAGGGCTTCATATGATTGAAATATACCTAATATCAATTCAAGGAGTGAAAAGTATTTGGAAATTAAGCACCAAAAATGATTTGAAAGATGTTCATCCACCAAAAATCGCCTGAGAGACTGTGACGGTTTTACCCTTTGATTTGATTTGATTTAGATCCAAGGGCTTCATGTGATATAAATATCTAATATCTATTGAAGGAGACAAAAATATTTGGTAATTAAGCACAAAAAATGATTTGAAAGGTGTTCATACATCACAAATCCCCTAAGAGACTATGATGGTTTTACCTTTTGATTTGAATTGAGGTTGATCCAAGGACTTCATATGCTTTAAAAAGATCTAATACCTATTCAAGGACTCAAAAAATATTTGGTAATTATTCCCAACAAAATGATTTGAAAGGTGTTCATTCACCACAAATCGCCTAAGAGACTATGACGGTTTTGCCCTATGATTTGAATTGAGTTTGATCCTAGGGCTTCATATGATTTAAATATATCCAACACCTATTCAAGGACTCAAAAATATTTGGTTATTATTCACAACCAAAATAATTTGAAAGGTGTTCATACACCACAAATCGCCTAAGAGACTATGACGGTTTTACCCTTTGATTTGAAATAAGTTTGATTCAAATGCTTCATATGATTAAAATATATCTAATACGCATTCAAGGAGTTAAAAATATTTTGGTAATTAAGCACAAACAATGATTTGAAAGGTGTTTATAAACCACACAACCCCTACGAGACTATGACGGTTTTACCCTGTGATTTGAATTGAGTTTGATCGAAGGACTTCATATGCTTTAAATAGATCTAATACCTATTCAAGGACTCAAAAAGATTTGAAAGATGTTCATTCACCACAAATCGTCTAAGAGACTATGACGGTTTTACCATTTGTTTTGAATTGAGTTTGAACCAAGGGCTTCCTATGCTTTAAATAGATCTAGTACCTATTGAAGGACTCAAAAATATTTGGTAATTATTCACAGCAAAATGATTTGAAAGGTGTTCATACACCACAAATCGCCTAAGAGACTATGACCGTTTTACCCTTTGATTTGAAATAAGTTTGATCCAAATGCTTCATATGCTTTAATTAGATCTAGTACCTATACAAGGACTCAAAAAAAATTGGTAATTATTCACAACCAAATGATTTGAAAGGTGTTCATACACCACAAATCGCCTAAGAGACTATGACGGTTTTACCCTTTGATTTAAATGGAGTTTGATCCAAGGGCTTCATACGCTTTAAAAATATCTAACACCTATACAAGGACTCAAAAATATTTGGTAATTATTCACAATAAAATTATTTGAAAGGTGTTCATACACCACAAATCGCCTAAGAGACTATGACGGTTTTACCCTTTGATTTAAATTGAGTTTTATCCAAGGGCTTCATATGCTTTAAATACATCTAATTCCTATTCAAGGAGTCATAAATATTTTTCAAATATTCACAACAAAATAATTTGAAATGTGTTCATACACCACAAATCGCCTAAGAGACTATGACAGTTTTACCCTTTAATTTGAATTGAGTTTGATCCAAGGGCTTCATATGATTTAAATATATCTAATACCTATTCAAGGACTAAAAAATATTTGGTAATTATTCACAACAAAATAATATGAAAGGTGTTCAGAAACCACAACTCTCCTTAGAGACTATGACGGTTTTAACCTTTGATTTAAATGGGGTTTGATCCAAGGGCTTCATACGCTTTAAATATATCTAACACCTATTCAAGGACTCAAAAATATTTGGTTATTATTCACAACCAAAATAATTTGAAAGGTGTTCATACACCACAAATCGCCTAAGTGACTATGACGGTTTTACCCTTTGATTTGAAATAAGTTTGATTCAAATGCTTCATATGATTAAAATATATCTAATAACCATCCAAGGAGTTAAAAATATTTTGGTAATTAAGCACAAACAATGATTTGAAAGGTGTTTATAAACCACACAACCCCTACGAGACTATGACGGTTTTACCCTGTGATTTGAATTGAGTTTGATCGAAGGACTTCATATGCTTTAAATAGATCTAATACCTATTCAAGGACTCAAAAAGATTTAAAAGATGTTCATTCACCACAAATCGTCTAAGGGACTATGACGGTTTTACCATTTGTTTTGAATTGAGTTTGAACCAAGGGCTTCCTATGCTTTAAATAGATCTAGTACCTATTGAAGGACTCAAAAATATTTGGTAATTATTCACAACAAAATGATTTGAAAGGTGTTCATACACCACAAATCGCCTAAGAGACTATGACGGTTTTACCCTTTAATTTGAATTGAATTTAATCCAAGGGCTTCATATGCTTTAAATATATCTAATACCTATTCAAGGAGTCATAAATATTTTTCAAATATTCACAACAAAATAATTTGAAATGTGTTCATACACCACAAATCGCCTAAGAGACTATGACAGTTTTACCCTTTAATTTGAATTGAGTTTGATCCAAGGGCTTCATATGATTTAAACATATCTAATACCTATTAAAGGACTAAAAAATATTTGGTAATTATTCACAACAAAATAATATGAAAGGTGTTCAGAAACCACAACTCTCCTTAGAGACTATGACGGTTTTACCCTTTGATTTAAATGGAGTTTGATCCAAGGGCTTCATACGCTTTAAAAATATCTAACACCTATACAAGGACTCAAAAATATTTGGTAATTATTCACAATAAAATTATTTGAAAGGTGTTCATACACCACAAATCGCCTAAGAGACTATGACGGTTTTACCCTTTGATTTAAATTGAGTTTTATCCAAGGGCTTCATATGCTTTAAATACATATAATTCCTATTCAAGGAGTCATAAATATTTTTCAAATATTCACAACAAAATAATTTGAAATGTGTTCATACACCACAAATCGCCTAAGAGACTATGACAGTTTTACCCTTTAATTTGAATTGAGTTTAATCCAAGGGCTTCATATGCTTTAAATATATCTAATACCTATTCAAGGAGTCATAAATATTTTTCAAATATTCACAACAAAATAATTTGAAATGTGTTCATACACCACAAATCGCCTAAGAGACTATGACAGTTTTACCCTTTAATTTGAATTGAGTTTGATCCATGGGCTTCATATGATTTAAATATATCTAATACCTATTCAAGGACTAAAAAATATTTGGTAATTATTCACAACAAAATAATATGAAAGGTGTTCAGAAACCACAACTCTCCTTAGAGACTATGACGGTTTTACCCTTTGATTTAAATGGAGTTTGATCCAAGGGCTTCATACGCTTTAAATATATCTAACACCTATTCAAGGACACAAAATTATTTGGTTATTATTCACAACCAAAATAATTTGAAAGGCGTTCATCCACCACAAATCGCCTAAGAGACTATGACGGTTTTACCCTTTGATTTGAAATGAGTTTAATCCAAGGGCTTCATATGATTATAATAAACCTAATACAAATTCAAGGAGTGAAAAGTATTTGGTAATGAAGCACCAAAAATTATTTGAAAGGTGTTCATACACCAAAAATTACCTAAGAGACTATGACGCTTTTACCATTTGATTTGAATTGAGTTAGATCCAAGGGCTTCATATGATTTAAATATATTTAATATCTATTCAAGGACTCAATTTTTTTTGTAATTATTCAATACAAAATGATTTGAAAGGTTTTCATCCACCACAAATCGCCTAAGAGACTATGACGGTTTACCCTTTGATATGAAATAAGTTTGATCCGAGGGTTCATATGATTGAAATATATCTAATACCTATTCAAGGAGTCAAAAGAATTTGGTAATTAACCACAAAAATTGATTTAAAAGGTGTTCATACACCACAAATCCCCTAAGAGACTATGACAGTTTTACCCTTTGATTTGAATTGAGTTTGATCTAAGGGCTTCATATTCTTCAAATAGACTTAATACCTATTCAAGGACTCAAAAATATTTGGTAATTATTCACAACAAAATGATTTGAAATGTGTTCATCCACCACAAATCGCCCAAGAGACTATGACGGTTTTACCTTTTCATTTTAATTGAGTTTGATCCAAGGGCTTCATATGCTTTTAATATATCTAATACCTATTCAAGGTGTCATAAATATTTTGTAAATATTCACAACAAAATAATTTGAAAGGTGTTCAAAAACCACAAATCGCCTAAGAGACTATGACGTTTTACCCTTTGATATGAAATAAGTTTCATCCAAGGGCCTCATATGATTGAAATATACCTAATACCAATTCAAGGAGTGAAAAGTATTAGGAAATTAAGCACCAAAAATGATTTGAAAGATGTTCATACACCAAAAATCGTCTGAGAGACTGTGACGGTTTTACCCTTTGATTTGAATTGATTTGTATCCAAGGGCTTCATGTGATATAAATATATCTAATATCTATTCAAGGACTCAATTTTTTTTGGTAATTATTCAATACAAAATAATTTAAAAGGTTTTCATACACCACAAATCGCCGAAGAGACTATGATGGTTTTACCCATTGATATGAAATAAGTTTGATCAAAGGGTTTCATATGATTGAAATATATCTAATACCTATTGAAGGAGAGAAAAATATTTGGTAATTAAGCACAAAAAATGATTTCAAAGGTGTTCATACATCACAAATCCCCTAAGAGACTATGATGGTTTTACCTTTTGATTTGAATTGAGGTTGATCCAAGGACTTCATATGCTTTAAAAAGATCTAATACCTATTCAAGGACTCAAAAATTATTTGGTAATTATTCCCAACAAAATGATTTGAAAGGTGTTCATTCACCACAAATCGCCTACGAGACTAAGACGGTTTTGCCCTATGATTTGAATTGTGTTTGATCCTAGGGCTTCATATGATTTAAATATATCTAACACCTATTCAAGGACTCAAAAATATTTGGTTATTATTCACAACCAAAATAATTTGAAAGGTGTTCATACACCACAAATTGCCTAAGAGACTATGACGGTTTTACCCTTTGATTTGAAATAAGTTTGATTCAAATGCTTCATATGATTAAAATATATCTAATACCCATTCAAGGAGTTACAAATATTTTGGTAATTAAGCATAAACAATGATTTGAAAGGTGTTTATAAACCACACAACCCCTACGAGACTATGACGGTTTTACCCTGTGATTTGAATTGAGTTTGATCGAAGGACTTCATATGCTTTAAATAGATCTAATACCTATTCAAGGACTCAAAAAGATTTTAAAGATGTTCATTCACTACAAATCGTCTAAGAGACTATGACGGTTTTACCATTTGTTTTGAATTGAGTTTGAACCAAGGGCTTCCTATGCTTTAAATAGATCTAGTACGTATTGAAGGACTCAAAAATATTTGGTAATTATTCACAACAAAATGATTTGAAAGGTGTTCATAAACCACAGATCGCCTAAGAGACTATGACCGTTTTACCCTTTGATTTAAATGGAGTTTGATCCAAGGGCTTCATACGCTCTACAAATATCTAACAGCTATTCACGGACTCAAAAATATTTGGTTATTATTCACAATAAAATTATTTGAAAGGTGTTCATACACCACAAATCGCCTAAGAGACTATGACAGTTTTACCCTTTGATTTAAATTGAGTTTTATCCAAGGGCTTCATATGCTTTAAATATATCTAATTCCTATTCAAGGAGTCATTAATATTTTTCAAATATTCACAACAAAATAATTTGAAATGTGTTCATACACCACAAATCGCCTAAGAGACTATGACGATTTTACCCTTTAATTTGAATTGAGTTTAATCCAAGGGCTTCATATGCTTTAAATATATCTAATACCTATTCAAGGAGTCATAAATATTTTTCAAATATTCACAACAAAATAATTTGAAATGTGTTCATACACCACAAATCGCCTAAGAGACTATGACAGTTTTACCCTTTAATTTGAATTGAGTTTGATCCAAGGGCTTTATATGATTTAAACATATCTAATACCTATTCAAGGACTAAAAAATATTTGGTAATTATTCACAACAAAATAATATGAAAGGTGTTCAGAAACCACAACTCTCCTTAGAGACTATGACGGTTTTACCCTTTGATTTAAATGGAGTTCGATCCAAGGGCTTCATACGCTTTAAATATATCTAAAACCTATTCAAGGACTCAAAATTATTTGGTTATTATTCACAACCAAAATAATTTGAAAGGCGTTCATCCACCACAAATCGCCTAAGAGACTATGACGGTTTTACCCTTTGATTTGAAATAAGTTTAATCCATGGGCTTCATATGATTATAATATACCTAATACAAATTCAAGGAGTGAAAAGTATTTGGTAATGAAGCACCAAAAATGATTTGAAAGGTGTTCATACACCAAAAATTACCTAAGAGACTATGACGCTTTTACCATTTGATTTGAATTGAGTTAGATCCAAGGGCTTCATATGATTTAAATATATTTAATATCTATTCAAGGACTCAATTTTTTTTTGTAATTATTCAATACAAAATGATTTGAAAGGTTTTCATACACCACAAATCGCCTAAGAGACTATGACGGTTTTACCCTTTGATATGAAATAAGTTTGATCCGAGGGTTCATATGATCGAAATATATCTAATACCTATTCAAGGAGTCAAAAGTATTTGGTAATTAACCCCAAAAATTGATTTGAAAGGTGTTCATACACCACAAATCCCCTAAGAGACTATGACAGTTTTACCCTTTGATTTGAATTGAGTATTATCTAAGGGCTTAATATTCTTCAAATAGACTTAATACCTATTCAAGGACTCAAAAATATTTGGTAATTATTCCCAACAAAATGATTTGAAATGTGTTCATCCACCACAAATCGCCCAAGAGACTATGACGGTTTTACCTTTTCATTTTAATTGAGTTTGATCAGAGGGCTTCATATGCTTTTAATATATCTAATACCTATTCAAGGTGTCATAAATATTTTGTAAATATTCACAACAAAATAATTTGAAAGGTGTTCAAAAACCACAAATCGCCTAAGAGACTATGACGTTTTACCCTTTGATATGAAATAAGTTTAATCCAAGGGCCTCATATGATTGAAATATACCTAATACCAATTCAAGGAGTGAAAAGTATTTGGAAATTAAGCACCAAAAATGATTTGAAAGATGTTCATACACCAAAAATCGCCTGAGAGACTGTGACGGTTTTACCCTTTAATTTGAATTGATTTGTATCCAAGGGCTTCATGTGATATAAATATATCTAATATCTATTCAAGGACTCAATTTTTTTTGGTAATTATTCAATACAAAATAATTTAAAAGGTTTTCATACACCACAAATCGCCGAAGAGACTATGATGGTTTACCCATTTATATGAAATAAGTTTGATCAAAGGGTTTCATATGATTGAAATATATCTAATACCTATTGAAGGAGACAAAAATATTTGGTAATTAAGCACAAAAATTGATTTCAAAGGTGTTCATACATCACAAATCCCCTAAGAGACTATGATGGTTTTACCTTTTGATTTGAATTGAGGTTGATCCAAGGACTTCATATGCTTTAAAAATATCTAATACCTATTCAAGGACTCAAAAATTATTTGGTAATTATTCCCAACAAAATGATTTGAAAGGTGTTCATTCACCACAAATCGCCTAAGAGACTAAGACGGTTTTGCCCTATGATTTGAATTGTGTTTGATTCTAGGGCTTCATATGATTTAAATATATCTAACACCTGTTCAAGGACTCAAAAATATTTGGTTATTATTCACAACCAAAATAATTTGAATGGTGTTCATACACCACAAATCGCCTAAGAGACTATGACGGTTTTACCCTTTTATTTGAAATAAGTTTGATTCAAATGCTTCATATGATTAAAATATATCTAATACCCATTCAAGGAGTTACAAATATTTTGGTAATTAAGCATAAACAATGATTTGAAAGGTGTTTATAAACCACACAACCCCTACGAGACTATGACGGTTTTACCCTGTGATTTGAATTGAGTTTGATCGAAGGATTTCATATGCTTTAAATAGATCTAATACCTATTCATGGACTCAAAAAGATTTGAAAGATGTTCATTCACCACAAATCGTCTAAGAGACTATGACGGTTTTACCATTTGTTTTGAATTGAGTTTGAACCAAGGGCTTCCTATGCTTTAAATAGATCTAGTACGTAATGAAGGACTCAATAATATTTGGTAATTATTCACAACAAAATGATTTAAAAGGTGTTCATACACCACAGATCGCCTAAGAGACTATGACCGTTTTACCCTTTGATTTAAATGGAGTTTGATCCAAGGCTTCATACGCTTTAAAAATATCTAACAGCTATTCACGGACTCAAAAATATTTGGTTATTATTCACAATAAAATTATTTGAAAGGTGTTCAGAAACCACAACTCTCCTTAGAGACTATGACGGTTTTACCTTTTCATTTTAATTGAGTTTGATCCAAGGGCTTCATATGCTTTTAATATATCTAATACCTATTCAAGGTGTCATAAATATTTTGTAAATATTCACAACAAAATAATTTGAAAGGTGTTCAAAAACCACAAATCGCCTAAGAGACTATGACGTTTTACCCTTTGATATGAAATAAGTTTAATCCAAGGGCCTCATATGATTGAAATATACCTAATACCAATTCAAGGAGTGAAAAGTATTTGGAAATTAAGCACCAAAAATGATTTGAAAGATGTTCATACACCAAAAATCGCCTGAGAGACTGTGACGGTTTTACCCTTTAATTTGAATTGATTTGTATCCAAGGGCTTCATGTGATATAAATATATCTAATATCTATTCAAGGACTCAATTTTTTTTGGTAATTATTCAATACAAAATAATTTAAAAGGTTTTCATACACCACAAATCGCCGAAGAGACTATGATGGTTTACCCATTTATATGAAATAAGTTTGATCAAAGGGTTTCATATGATTGAAATATATCTAATACCTATTGAAGGAGACAAAAATATTTGGTAATTAAGCACAAAAATTGATTTCAAAGGTGTTCATACATCACAAATCCCCTAAGAGACTATGATGGTTTTACCTTTTGATTTGAATTGAGGTTGATCCAAGGACTTCATATGCTTTAAAAATATCTAATACCTATTCAAGGACTCAAAAATTATTTGGTAATTATACCCAACAAAATGATTTGAAAGGTGTTCATTCACCACAAATCGCCTAAGAGACTAAGACGGTTTTGCCCTATGATTTGAATTGTGTTTGATTCTAGGGCTTCATATGATTTAAATATATCTAACACCTGTTCAAGGACTCAAAAATATTTGGTTATTATTCACAACCAAAATAATTTGAATGGTGTTCATACACCACAAATCGCCTAAGAGACTATGACGGTTTTACCCTTTTATTTGAAATAAGTTTGATTCAAATGCTTCATATGATTAAAATATATCTAATACCCATTCAAGGAGTTACAAATATTTTGGTAATTAAGCATAAACAATGATTTGAAAGGTGTTTATAAACCACACAACCCCTACGAGACTATGACGGTTTTACCCTGTGATTTGAATTGAGTTTGATCGAAGGATTTCATATGCTTTAAATAGATCTAATACCTATTCATGGACTCAAAAAGAATTGAAAGATGTTCATTCACCACAAATCGTCTAAGAGACTATGACGGTTTTACCATTTGTTTTGAATTGAGTTTGAACCAAGGGCTTCCTATGCTTTAAATAGATCTAGTACGTAATGAAGGACTCAATAATATTTGGTAATTATTCACAACAAAATGATTTAAAAGGTGTTCGTACACCACAGATCGCCTAAGAGACTATGACCGTTTTACCCTTTGATTTAAATGGAGTTTGATCCAAGGCTTCATACGCTTTAAAAATATCTAACAGCTATTCACGGACTCAAAAATATTTGGTTATTATTCACAATAAAATTATTTGAAAGGTGTTCAGAAACCACAACTCTCCTTAGAGACTATGACGGTTTTACCTTTTCATTTTAATTGAGTTTGATCCAAGGGCTTCATATGCTTTTAATATATCTAATACCTATTCAAGGTGTCATAAATATTTTGTAAATATTCACAACAAAATAATTTGAAAGGTGTTCATAAACCACAAATCGCCTAAGAGACTATGACGTTTTACCCTTTGATATGAAATAAGTTTAATCCAAGGGCTTCATATGATTGAAATATACCTAATACCAATTCAAGGAGTGAAAGGTATTTGGAAATTATGCACCAAAACGGATTTGAAAGATGTTCATACACCAAAAATCGCCTGAGAGACTGTGACGGTTTTACCCTTTGATTTGAATTGATTTAGATCCAAGGGCTTCATGTGATATAAATATATCTAATATCTATTCAAGGAATCAATTTTTTTTGGTAATTATTCAATACAAAATAATTTAAAAGGTTTTCATACACCACAAATCGCCGAAGAGACTATGATGGTTTTACCCATTGATATGAAATAAGTTTGATCAAAGGGTTTCATATGATTGAAATATATCTAATACCTATTGAAGGAGTCAAAAATATTTTGGTAATTAAGCACAAACAATGATTTGAAAGGTGTTTATAAACCACACAACCCCTACGAGACTATGACGGTTTTACCCTGTGATTTGAATTGAGTTTGATCGAAGGACTTCATATGCTTTAAATAGATCTAATACCTATTCAAGGACTCAAAAAGATTTGAAAGATGTTCATTCACCACAAATCGTCTAAAAGACTATGACGGTTTTACCATTTGTTTTGAATTGAGTTTGAACCAAGGGCTTCCTATGCTTTAAATAGATCTAGTACCTATTGAAGGACTCAAAAATATTTGGTAATTATTCACAACAAAATGATTTGAAAGGTGTTCATACACCACACATCGCCTAAGAGACTATGACCGTTTTACCCTTTGATTTAAATGGAGTTTGATCCAATGGCTTCATACGCTTTAAAAATATCTAACAGCTATTCACGGACTCAAAAATATTTTGTTATTATTCACAATAAAATTATTTGAAAGGTGTTCATACACCACAAATCGCCTAAGAGACTATGACGGTTTTACCCTTTGATTTAAATTGAGTTTTATCCAAGGGCTTCATATGCTTTAAATATATCTAATTCCTATTCAAGGAGTCATAAATATTTTTCAAATATACACAACAAAATAATTTGAAATGTGTTCATACACCACAAATTTGCCTAAGAGACTATGACAGTTTTACCCTTTAATTTGAATTGAGTTTAATCCAAGGGCTTCATATGCTTTAAATATATCTAATACCTATTCAAGGAGTCATAAATATTTTTCAAATATTCACAACAAAATAATTTGAAATGTGTTCATACACAACAAATCGCCTAAGAGACTATGACAGTTTTACCCTTTAATTTGAATTGAGTTTGATCCAAGGGCTTCATGTGATTTAAACATATCTAATACCTATTCAAGGACTAATAAATATTTGGTAATTATTCACAACAAAATAATATGAAAGGTGTTCAGAAACCACAACTCTCCTTAGAGACTATGACGGTTTTACCCTTTGATTTAAATGGAGTTTGATCCAAGGGCTTCATACGCTTTAAATATATCTAAAACCTATTCAAGGACTCAAAATTATTTGGTTATTATTCACAACCAAAATAATTTGAAAGGCGTTCATCCACCACAAATCGCCTAAGAGACTATGACGGTTTTACCCTTTGATTTGAAATAAGTTTAATCCAAGGGCTTCATATGATTATAATATACCTAATACAAATTCAAGGAGTGAAAAGTATTTGGTAATGAAGCACCAAAAATGATTTGAAAGGTGTTCATACACCAAAAATTACCTAAGAGACTATGACGCTTTTACCATTTGATTTGAACTGAGTTAGATCCAAGGGCTTCATATGATTTAAATATATTTAATATCTATTCAAGGACTCAATTTTTTTTGTATTATTCAATACAAAATGATTTGAAAGGTTTTCTTACACTACAAATCGCCTAAGAGACTATGACAGTTTGACCCTTTGATATGAAATAAGTTTGATCCGAGGGTTCATATCATTAAAATATATCTAATACCTATTCAAGGAATCAAAAGTATTTGGTAATTAACCACAAAATTTGATTTGAAAGGTGTTCATACACCACAAATCCCCTAAGAGACTATGACAGTTTTACCCTTTGATTTCAATTGAGTTTGATCTAAGGGCTTCATATTCTTCAAATAGACTTAATACCTATTCAAGGACTCAAAAATATTTGGTAATTATTCACAACAAAATGATTTGAAATGTGTTCATCCACCACAAATCGCCCAAGAGACTATGACGGTTTTACCTTTTCATTTTAATTGAGTTTGATCCAAGGGCTTCATATGCTTTTAATATATCTAATACCTATTCAAGGTGTCATAAATATTTTGTAAATATTCACAACAAAATAATTTGAAAGGTGTTCATAAACCACAAATCGCCTAAGAGACTATGACGTTTTACCCTTTGATATGAAATAAGTTTAATCCAAGGGCTTCATATGATTGAAATATACCTAATACCAATTCAAGGAGTGAAAGGTATTTGGAAATTAAGCACCAAAACTGATTTGAAAGATGTTCATACACCAAAAATCGCCTGAGAGACTGTGACGGTTTTACCCTTTGATTTGAATTGATTTAGATCCAAGGGCTTCATGTGATATAAATATATCTAATATCTATTCAAGGAATCAATTTTTTTTGGCAATTATTCAATACAAAATAATTTAAAAGGTTTTCATACACCACAAATCGCCGAAGAGACTATGATGGTTTTACCCATTGATATGAAATAAGTTTGATCCAAGGGTTTCATATGATTGAAATATATCTAATACTTATTGAAGGATTCAAAAATATTTTGTAATTAAGCACAAAAAATGATTTGAAAGGTGTTCATACATCACAAATCCCCTAAGAGACTATGATGGTTTTACCTTTTGATTTGAATTGAGGTTGATCCAAGGACTTCATATGCTTTAAAAATATCTAATACCTATTCAAGGAATCATAAAATATTTGATAATTATTCCAAACAAAATAATTTGAAAGGTGTTCATACACCACAAATCGCCTAAGAGACTATGACGGTTTTACCCTTTGATTTGAAATAAGTTTGATTCAAATGCATCATATGATTAAAATATATCTAATACCCATTCAAGGAGTTAAAAATATTTTGGTAATTAAGCACAAACAATGATTTGAAAGGTGTTTATAAACCACACAACCCGTACGAGACTATGACGGTTTTACCCTTTGATTTGAATTAAGTTTGATCAACGGCTTAATACGCTTTAAATAGATCTAGTACCTATTCAAGGACAAATAAATATTGGGTAATTTTTCACAACAAAATGATTTGAAATGTGTTCATATACCACAAATCGCCTAAGAGACTATGACGGTTTTACCCTTTGATTTAAATGGAGTTTGATCCTAGGTCTTCATACGCTTAAAAAATATCTAACTGCTATTCACGGACTCAAAAATATTTGGTTATTATTCAGTACCAAAATAATTTGAAAGGTGTTCATACACCACAAATCGTGTAAGAGACTATGACGGTTTTACCCTTTGATTTGAAATAAGTTTGATCCAAATGCTTCATATCTTTAATTAGATCTAGTACCTATTCGGGGACTCAAAAATATTTGGTAATTATTCACAACAAATGATTTGAAAGGTGTTCATACACCACAAATCGCCTAAGAGACTATGACGGTTTTACCCTTTAATTTAAATTGAGTTTTATCCAAGGGCTTCATATGCTTTAAATATATCTAATACCTATTCAAGGAGTGATAAATATTTTGTAAATATTCACAACAAAATAATTTGAAAGGTGTTCATACACCACAAATCGCCTAAGAGACTATGACGGTTTTACCCTTTAATTTGAATTGAGTTTGATCCAAGGGCTTCATATGCTTTAAACATATCTAATACCTATTCAAGGACTCAAAAATATTTGGTAATTATTCACAACAAAGTAATATGAAAGGTGTTCAGACACCACAACCCACCTTAGAGACTATGACGGTTTTACCTTTTGATTTAAATGTATTTTGATCAAAGGGCTTCATACGCTTTAAATATATCTAATACCTATTCAAGGACTCAAAAATATTTGGTTATTATTCACAACCAAAATAATTTTAAAGGCGTTCATACACCACAAATCGCCTAAGTGACTATGACGGTTTTACCCTTTGATTTGAAATAAGTTTAATCCAAGGGCTTCAAATGATTAAAATATACCTAATACAAATTCAAGGAGTAAAAAGTATTTGGTAATTAAGCACAAAAAATGATTTGAAAGGTGTTCATACACCATAAATCCCCTAAGAGACTATGACGACTTTACCCTTTGATTTGAATTGAGTTTGATAAAAGGGCTTCATATTCTTTAAATAGACTTAATACCTGTTCAAGGACTCAAAAATATTTGGTAATTATTCACAACAAAATGATTTGAAATGTGTTCATACACCACAAATCGCCCAAAAGTCTATGCCGGTTTGACCCTTTCATTTAAATTGGGTTTGATCCAAGGGCTTCATATGCTTTTAATATATCTAATACCGATTCAAGGTGTCATAAATATTTTGTAAATATTCACAACAAAATAATTTAAAGGTGTTCATACACCACAAATCCCCTAAGAGACTATGACGGTTTTACCCTTTGATTTGAAATAAGTTTAATTCAAGGGCTTCATATGATTGAAATATACCTAATACCAATTCAAGGAGTGAAAAGTATTTGGAAATTAAGCACCAAAACTAATTTGAAAGATGTTCATACACCAAAAATCGCCTTAGAGACTGTGACGGTTTTACCCTTTGATTTGAATTAATTTAGATCCAAGGGCTTCATGTGATTTAAATATATCTAATATCTATTAAAGGACTCAATTTTTTTTAGTAATTATTCAATACAAAATGATTTGAAAGGTTTTCATACACCATAAATCGCCGAAGAGACTATGACGGTTTTACCCTTTGATATGTAATAAGTTTGATCCAAGGGTTTCATATGATTGAAATATATCTAATACCTATTGAGGGAGTAAAAAATATTTGGTAATTAAGCACAAAAAATGATTTGAAAGGTGTTCATACACCACAAATCCCCTAAGAGACTATGACGGGTTTACCTTTTGATTTTAATTGAGGTTGATCCAAGGACTTCATATCATTTAAAAAGATCTAATACCTATTCAAGGACTCAAAAAATATTTGGTAATTATTCCAAACAAAATGATTTGAAAGGTGTTAATTCACCACAAATCGCCTAAGAGACTATGACGGTTTTGCCCTTTGATTTGAAATGAGTTTGATCCTAGGGCTTCATATGATTTAAATATATCTAACACCTATTCAAGGACTCAAAAATATTTGGTTATTATTCACAACCAAAATAATTTGAAAGGTGTTCATACACCACAAATCGCCTAAGAGACTATAACGGTTTTACCCTTTGATTTGAAATAAGGTTGATTCAAATGCTTCATATGATTAAAATATATCTAATACCCATTCAAGGAGTTAAAAAGATTTGAAGATGTTCCTTCACCACAAATCGTCTAAGAGACTATGACGGTTTTACCATTTGTTTTGAATTGAGTTTGAACCAAGGGCTTCATATGCTTTAAATAGATCTAGTACCTATTCAAGGACTCAAAAATATTTGGTAATTATTCACAACAAAATGATTTGAAAGATGTTCATGCACCACAAATCGCTTAAGATACTATGACGGTTTTACCCATTGATTTAAATGGAGTTTGATCCAAGGGCTTCATACGCTTTAAAAATATCTAACAGCTATTCACGGACTCAAAAATATTTCGTTATTATTCACAACCAAAATAATTTGAAAGGTGTTCATACACCACAAATCGCCTAAGAGACTATGACAGTTTTACCCTTTGATTTAAATGGAGTTTGATCTAAGGGCTTCATACGCCTTAAAAATATCTAACACCTATTCAAGAACTCAAAAATATTTGGTAATTATTCACAACAAAATGATTTGAAAGGTGTTCATACACCACAAATCGCCTAAGAGACTATGACGGTTTTACCTTTTGATTTAAATTGAGTTTTATCCAAGGGCTTCATATGCTTTAAATATATCTAATACCTATTCAAGGACTCAAAAATATTTGGTACTTATTCACAACAAAATAATAGGAAATGTGTTCAGACACCACAACCCGCCTTAGAGACTATCACGGTTTTACCCGTTGATTTAAATGGAGTTTGATCCAAGGGCTTCATACTCTTTAAATATATCTAACACCTATTCAAGGACTCAAAAACATTTGGTTATTATTCACAACCAAAATAATTTGAAAGGTGTTCATACACCACAAATCGCTTAAGAGACTATGACGGTTTTACCCTTTGATTTGAAATATGTTTGGTCCAAATGCTTAATATGATTAAAATATATCTAATACCCATTCAAGGAGTTAAAAATATATTGGTAATTAAGCACAAAAAATGATTTGAAAGTAGTTTATAAACCACACAACCCTTACGAGACTATGACGGTTTTACCCTTTGATTTGAATTGAGTTTGATCGAAGGACTTCATATGCTTTAAATAGATCTAATACCTATTGAAGGACTCAAAAAGATTTGAAAGATGTTCATTCACCACAAATCGTCTAAGAGACTAGGACGGTTTTACCATTTGTTTTGAATTGAGTTTGAACCAAGGGCTTCATATGCTTTAAATAGATCTATTACCTATTCAAGGACTCAAAAATATTTGATAATTATTTACAACAAAATGATTTGAAAGGTGTTCATACACCACAAATCGCCTAAGAGACTATGACGATTTTATCCTTTGATTTAAATGGAGTTTGATCCAAGGGCTTCATACGCTTTAAAAATATCTAACACCTATTCACGGACTCAAAAATATTTGGTTATTATTCACAACCAAAATAATTTGAAAGGTGTTCATACACCACAAATAGCCTAAGAGACTATGACGGTTTTACCCTTTGATTTGAAATAAGTTTGATCCAAATGCTTCATATGCATTAAATAGATCTATTACCTATTCAAGGACTCAAAAAAAAAATGGTAATTATTCACAACAAAATGATTTGAAAGGTGTTCATACACCACAAATCGCCTAAGAGACTATGACGGTTTTACCCTTTGATTTAAATGGAGTTTGATTCAAGGGCTTCATACGCTTTAAAAATATCTAACACCTATTCAAGGACTCAAAAATGTTTGGTAATTATTCATAATAAAATGATTTGAAAGGTGTTCATACACCACAAATTGCCTAAGAGACTATGACGGTTTTACCCTTTGATTTAAATTGAGTTTTATCCAAGGGCTTCATATTCTTTAAATATATCTAATACCTATTCAAGGAGTCATAAATATTTTGTAAATATTCATAACAAAATAATTTGAAAGGTGTTCATACACCATAAATCGCCTAAGAGACTATGACGGTTTTACCCTTTAATTTGAATTGAGTTTGATCCAAGGGCTTCATATGCTTTAAACATATCTAATACCTATTCAAGGATTCAAAAATATTTTGTAATTATTCACAACAAAATAATATGAAGGGTGTTCAGACACCACAACCCGCCTTAGAGACTATGACGGTTTTACCCTTTGATTTAAATGGAGTTTGATCAAAGGGCTTCATATGCTTTAAATATATCTAACACCTATTCAAGGACTCAAAAAAATTTGGTTATTATTAACAACCAAAATAATTTGAAAGGTGTTCATACACCACAAATCGCCTAAGAGACTATGACGGTTTTACCCTTTGATTTAAATGGAGTTTGATCCAAGGGCTTCATACGCTTTAAAAATATCTAACACCTATTCACGGACTCAAAAATGTTTGGTAATTTTTCAAAACAAAATGATTTGAAAGGTGTTCATACACCACAAATTACCTAAGAGACTATGACGGTTTTACCCTTTGATTTAAATTGAGTTTTATACAAGGGCTTCATATGCTTTAAATATATCTAATACCTATTCAAGGAGTCATAAATATTTTTAAAATATTCACAACAAAATAATTTGAAAGGTGTTCATACACCACAAATCGCCTAAGAGACTATGACGGTTTTACCCTTTAATTTGAATTGAGTTTGATCCAAGGGCTTCATATGCTTTAAACATATCTAATACCTATTCAAGGACTCAAAAATACTTGGTAATTATTCACAACAAAATAATATGAACGGTGTTCAGACACCACAACCCGCCTTAGAGACTATGACGGTTTTACCCTTTGATTTAAATGGAGTTTTATCCAAGGGCTTCATACGCTTTAAATATATCAAACACCTATTCTAGGACTTAAAAATATATGGTTATTATTCACAACCAAAATAATTTGAAAGGCGTTCATACACCACAAAACGCCTAAGAGACTATGACGGTTTTACCCTTTGATTTAAAATAAGTTTAATCCAAGGGCTTCATATGATTAAAATATACCTAATACAAATTCAAGGAGTGAAAAGTATTTGGTAATTAAGAACCAAAAATGATTTGAAAGGTGTTCATACACCAAAAATTACCTAAGAGGCTATGAGGCTTTTACCCTTTGATTTGAATTGAGTTAGATCCAAGGGCTTCATATGATTTAAATATATCTAATATCTATTCAAGGACTCAATTTTTTTGGTAATTATTCAATACAAAATGATCGTAGGGTTCATATGATTGAAATATATCTAATACCTATTCAAGGAGTCAAAAGTATTTGGTAATTAACCACAAAGAATGATTTGAAAGGTGTTCATACACCACAAATCCCCTAAGAGACTATGACGGTTTTACCCTTTGATTTGAATTGAGTTTGATCTAAGGACTTCATATTCTTTTAATATACTTAATACCTATTCAAGGACTCAAAAATATTTGGTAATTATTCACAACAAAATGATTTGAAATGTGTTCATACACCACAAATCGCCCAAGAGACTATGACGGTTTTACCCTTTCATTTAGATTGATTTTGAACCAAGGGATTCATATGCTTTTAATAAATCTAATACCTATTCAAGCTATCATAAATATTTTGTAAATATTCACAACAAAATAATTTGAAAGGTGTTCATATACCACAAATCGCCTAAGAGACTATGACGGTTTTACCCTTTGATTTGAAATAAGTTTAATCCAAGGGTTTCATATGATATAAATATACCTAATACCAATTCAAGGAGTGAAAAGTATTTGGAAATTAAGCACCAAAAATGATTTGAAAGATTTTCATACACCAAAAATTGCCTAAGAGACTGTGACTGTTTTACCCTTTGATTTGAATTGATTTAGATCCAAGGGCTTCATTTGATTTAAATATATCTAATATGTATTCAAGGACTCAATTTTTTTTTGGTAATTATTCAATACAAAATGATTTGAAAGGTTTTCATACACCACAAATCGCCGAAGAGACTATGACGGTTTTACCCTTTGATATGAAATAACTTTGAACCAAGGGTTTCATATGATTGAAATATATCTAATACCTATTGAAGGAGTCAAAAATATTTTGTTTTTAAGCACAAAAAATGATTTGAAAGGTGTTCATACAACACAAATCCTTTAAGAGACTATGACGGTTTTACCTTTTGATTTGAATTGAGGTTGATCCAAGGACTTCATATGCTTTAAAAAGATCTAATACCTATTCAAGGACTCAAAAAATATTTGGTAATTATTTCCAACAAAATGATTTGAACTCACCACAAATCGCCTAAGAGACTATGACGGTTTTACCATTTGTTTTGAATTGAGTTCGAACCAAGGGCTTAATATGTTTAAATAGATCTAGTACCTATTCAAGTTCTCAAAAATATTTGGTAATTATTCACAACAAAATGATTTGAAAGGTTTTCATACACCTCAAATCGCCTAAGAGACTATGACGGTTTTACCCTTTGATTTAAATGGAGTTTGATCCAAGGGCTTCTTATGCTTTAAATATATCTAATAACTATTCAAGGTGTCATAAATAATTTGTATATATTCACAACAAAATAATTTGAAAGGTGTTCATACACCCTAAATCGCCTAAGAGACTATGACGGTTTTACCCTTTGATTTGAAATAAGTTTAATCCAAGGGCTTCATATGATTGAAATATACCTAATACAAATTCGAGGAGTGAAAAGTATTTGGTAATTAAGCACCAAAAATGATTTGAAAGGTGTTCATACACCAAAAATTACCTAAGAGACTATGACGCTTTTACCCTTTGATTTGAATAGGGTTAGATCCAAGGGCTTCATATGATTTAAATATATGTAATATTTATTCAAGGACTCAAATTATTTTGTTATTCAATACAAAATGATTTGAAAGGTTTTCATACACCATAAATCGCCTAAGAGACTATCATGGTTTTACCCTTTGATATGAAATAAGTTTGATCCAAGGGTTCATATGATTGAAATATATCAAATACCTATTCAAGGAGTAAAAAGTATTTGTTAATTAACCACAAAAAATGATTTGAAAGGTGTTCATACACCACAAATCCCCTAAGAGACTATGACGGTTTTACCCTTTGATTTGAATTGAGTTTGATCTAAGGGCTCCATATTATTTAAATAGACTTAAAACCTATTCAAGGACTCAAAACTATTTGGTAATTATTCAAAACAAAATTATTTGAAAGGTGTTCATACACCACAAATAGCCTAAGAGACTATGACGGTTTTACCCTTTGATTTAAATTGAGTTTGATCCAAGGGCTTCATATGCTTTAAATATATCTAATACCTATTCAAGATGTCATAAATATTTTGTAAATATTCACAAGAAAATAATTTGAAAGGTTTTCATACACCACAAATCGCCTAAGAGACCACGACGGTTTTACCCTTTGATTTGAAATAAGTTTAATCCAAGGGTTTCATATGATTGAAATATACCTAATACCAATTCAAGGAGTGAAAAGTATTTGAAAATTAAGAACCAAAAATGATTTGAAAGATGTTCATACACCAAAAATCGCCTAGGAGATTGTGACTATTTTACCCTTTGATTTGAATTGATTTAGATCCAAGGGCATCATTTGATTTAAATATATCTAATATGTATTCAAGGACTCAAATTTTTTTTGGTAATTATCCAATACAAAATGATTTGAAAGGTTTTCATACACCACAAATCGCCGAAGAGACTATGACGGTTTTACCCTTTGATTTGAATTGAGCTTGATCCAAGGACTTCATATGCTTTAAAAAGATCTAATTACCTATTCAAGGACTCAAAAAATATTTGGTAATTATTCCCACCAAAATGATTTGAAAGGTGTTCATTCATCACAAATCGCCTAAGAGACTATGACGGTTTTGCCCTTTGATTTGAATTGAGTTTGGTCCTAGGGCTTCATATGATTTAAATATATCTAACGCCTATTCAAGGACTCAAAATATTTGGTTATTATTCACAACCAAAATAATTTGAAAGGTGTTCATACACCACAAATCGCCTAAGAGACTATGACGGTTTTACCCTTTGATTTGAAATAAGTTTGATTCAAATGCTTAATATGATTAAAATAAATCTAATACCCATTCAAGGAGTTAGAAATATTTTGGTAATTAAGCACAAACAATGATTTGAAAGGTGTTTATAAACCACACAACCCCTACGAGACTATGACGGTTTTACCCTTTGATTTGAATTGAGTTTGATCGAACGACTTTATATGCCTTAAATAGATCTAATACCTATTCAAGGACTCAAAAAGATTTGAAAGATGTTCATTCACCACAAATCGTCTAAGAGACCATGACGGTTTTACCATTTGTTTTGAATTGAGTTTGAACCAAGGGCTTCATATGCTTTAAATAGATCTAGTACCTATTCAAGGACAAAAAAAATATTTGGTAATTATTCACAACAAAATGATTTGAAAGGTGTTCATATACCACAAATCGTCTAAGAGACTGTGACGGTATTACCCTTTGATTTGAAATAAGTTTGATCCAAATGCTTCATATGCTTTAAATAGATCTAGTACCTATTCAAGGACTTAAAAATATTTGGTAATTATTCACAACCAAAATAATTTGAAAGGTGTTCATACACCACAAATCGCCTAAGAGACTATGACGGTTTTACCCTTTGATTTGAAATAAGTTTGATCCAAATGCTTCATATGCTTTAAATAGATCTGGTACCTATTCAAGGACTCAAAAATATTTGGTAATTATTCATAACAAAATGATTTGAAAGGTGTTCATACACCACAAATCGCCTAAGAGACTAAGACGGTTTTACCCTTTGATTTAAATGGAGTTTGATCCAAGGGCTTCATATGCTTTAAAAATACCTAACACCAATTCAAGGACTCAAAAATATTTGGTAATTAGTCACAACAAAATGATTTGAAAGGTGTTCATTCATCACAAATCGCCTAAGAGACTATGACGGTTTTACCCTTTGATTTAAATTGAGTTTGATCCAAGGGCTTCGTATGCTTTAAATAGATCTATTACCTATTCAAGGACTCAAAAATATTTGGTAATTATTCACAACAAAATGATTTGAAAGGTGTTCATACACCACAAATCGCCTAAGAGACTAGGACGGTTTTACCCTTTGATTTAAATTGAGTTTTATCCAAGGGCTTCATATGCTTTCAATATATCTAATACCTATTCAAGGAGTCATAAATATTTTGTAAATATTCACAACAAAATAATTTGAAAGGTGTTCATACACCACAAATTGCCTAAGAGACTATGACGCTTTTACCCTTTGATATGAATTGAGTTAGATCCAAGGGTTTCATATGATTTAAATATATCTAATATCTATTCAAGGAATTAATTTTTTTTGGTAATTATTCAATACAAAATGATTTGAATGGTTTTCATACACCACAAATCGCCTAAGAGACTATGACGGTTTTACCCTTTGATATGAAATAAGTTTGATCCATGGGTTTCATATGATTGAAATATATCTAATACATATTGAAGGAGTCAAAAATATTTGGTAATTACGAACAAAAAATGATTTGAAAGATGTTCATACACCACAAATCCCCTAAGAGACTATGATGGTTTTACCCTTTGATTTGAATTGAGTTTGATCCAAGGGCTTCATATGCTTTAAATATATCTAACACCTATTCAAGGAATGAAAAATATTTGGTAATTATTCACAACAAAATGATTTGAAAGGTGTTCATACACCACAAATCGCCTAAGAGACTATGACGGTTTTACCCTTTGATTTAAATTGAGTTTGATCCAAGGGCTTCATATCCTTTAAATATATCTAATACCTATTTAAGGAGTCATAAATATTTTGTAAATATTCACAACAAAATAATTTTAAAGGTGGTCATACACCACAAATCGCCTAAGAGACTATGACTGTTTTACCCATTGATTTGAATTGAGTTAGATCCAAGGGCTTCATATGATTTAAATATATCTAATATCTATTCAAGGACTCTAATTTTTTTGGTAATTATTCAATACAAAATGATTTCAAAGGTTTTCATACACCACAAATCACCTAAGAGACTATGACGGTTTTACCCTTTAATATGAAATAAGTTTGATTGACACGGTCGTTGCACGTGCCAAATATAAACCTAACTTAGCCTAGTTTAGGGAAAGAAAGGGTCGATTCCACGAGGAAGCAAAGATTAGCAAGGTTTGGAAGTAATTAAGCGAGCTAAGCCTATTTTTGGTGATTTTTGAGATTAATTGATCAACTAAGAAAACAAGAACTAATTAGCTAACAATTAAACTAAATGATTTGGGTTTAACAATAGTAAAAAGACACTAGGGATAGGGGAATCACTAGTTAACCAATTGCTAACCTATTCGTCAAGCCAAGGGGATTCATTAGGATCAACTAAGGGACTAAGGTCACTCATATGTTTTCTAATTACTCTCTCGAGCTAATTAGGAGGACTTAATCAACCAATTTTACCTATTTTCATGGTAAAATCAATCGATCAAGTATTTCCACAACTCATAACGATTCGATTAAGGTCCTAGGAAGCCTAACACCTATTCTCATGGTGAAGTCAACCTATTGACTAACCTAAGGTCCATCAAAAGCTTCATCTCTCAATCCTTCACTTTTTATCCCCTAATCTAATTCAATTGATGATCAAGCAATTAAACAAGCAATTAAATAGGTTAGTCAACCCAATTTCTCCTAAATCTAACCCCCTAGCTTGACTTTTGAGGTCAACTCATGATCAACCTAGTTAATCCCATTCCCCTAGCTAAGAAATTACTCTAAAGCCATTAAAGAAACAAAATAATAAGCTTGAGGTATCAAATGAAGATCAACAATGGCGGAAAACATTATAAATGAGCTAAACATCAACTAACCAACACTAATCAAAGGCTAAAATAAGATAAGCAAGTAATAAGGCAAAATAAAGCAAAGAGATAGAAGAAATACTCTAAATAGATGAACATCAAATGAAAAACTCCATGGAAATACCTTCAAAAAGCTTCAAATTGATTCCAAGATCTACTTTATCTCTCTAAAAACTACTTCTCTCTCTAAAGTTATCTCTCTAATTAAGCTAATAATGATTCAGCAATTAAATGGATATCTTAAGATTATTACAAAATTAGATTTATACCCCGTAGAAATAAGGGCAAAATCGTAAAACAAGAAATAAAACTACGGAGCCTGGGCAATGGAGCGCCTGCTCTTCACAACATGGAGCGCCCGCTCCCTCATCGCTCCTGGGTCGCTCCAAGTTCCTGATCCTATGTCTTCATTTCTCGACCCATGGAGCGCCCGCTCCCTGTCCGTAGGAGCGCCTGCTCCCTTGTTATAAGCCTCTTTTTTGCTTGATAACCTTCAAAACACTCAAGGCAAATATTAGATGGGGAGAGGGGTATGCATATGCATATGCAACAACCTATATACATCCTAACTATATGCAAATGAGCTAAACTAGATATTAAACACGAGATAATAAGAAATGAGGAAAATGGGAAGGAAAAGGAAATTAAATGACCTAAAATGTATCTATATGCCCTAAAACTACATGCAAATAAGTGAACCTAAAGTCCACTTATCAAATTCCCCCAAGCTTGCCAATTGCTTGTCCTCAAGCAATTAACAATCTCAAGGAAATCTATGCAATAAAAACTAAGAAAGGCATCACGAAATAAAGGTCCTTGTCCTAATAGAGGTGTCAAGGCAATGGGAGAACTCGACCAACTTTCAAAGATCATAGCCGTCTTTCCTTATCCACAAGTTAGGGGTCAAAGGAGTGGTCTAAGCTAGTGCGCAAAGAAAATGATCGTCCTAGAGGTCCCTCAACTATCACACAAGCCCTCATTGATCCTAAGTGAAACCTTTCCCTACAAAATGGAAAAACTCTCTCAACCTAGTACCAATCATGCCCCACAAGCTCACAAGATCCCCCAAGCTAGCATATTTATTCGCTAGTTAACTTCAATTTTTTGAATTCAAGGGCCCTAGACTACCTCCTCACGCGGTCTACCTCTCACTCGATAGTCATGTTTCTGAGGCACGGTACCGAGCACTCGGTATGAGACGCGATAAGAGGGTAAGGTAGCTCATACCTAAGGCATTGGAGCATCTCTAGGGGCCAAAGCATGAATTTTTATAACTATAGGTTACTAGCCTTCTGGGCTCTTATGCACCACTTATTCGATCCAATAGGCCGAAAATGGCTCTTTTTCTCTTCATTTTTTTCATTTTTATGTGTTTTTGTTTTGTTTTATTTTCTCTCTTTTTTTAAAGACTACTAGACTTACACTTCATTGGGCTAGAAGGGTTCCCAAGGTCATTCAAGGGCTTATCCAAGGTCAAGGGAGAGAGTAAAGGCTTTTTATAGGGAAATAGAGACACTAATTCACGCTAAAGGCGAGTCTCGGACAATCGAGGGGTCTATTCGTACCAAGACCTAGGCATCCAAGCTTAAAGCACCCCTAATACTCCTAACGAGCACATAAGACACTCAAGCTAATTCACCCCTACTCGAAAGTCAAGTTCCCAACCTCTAACCTCTAAAGTTGAAACATAGAGTCATTCCTTAATTAGGTGATGCAAAAATCTTGTTGAAGTTTTTGAAATTTTTTTAAAAAAAAAAGCTTACATGCAAACTACCAAAGACAAGTCCTATATGCAATTCATAAGCTACATGCAAAACTAACATGATATGCAACTATACTACATGCAAGTCTAAGACCTAAAGGAGAAAAGAAGAAAATAAAAAGAAAAGCAAAGCAAAAAGATATATACAAGGATACAAAAAGGAGAAAGTCATATACAAGTAAAAATAGTCAACCATGGTTCTTTTCATTTAAATCCTCAAGGCAATGATCAATAAAGCACACTCTCCTATCATGCCCCGTAAACCCGACCTACCAACGCGTCCTCTCTAACACGCGTACCCCAAAAGACACCCCAAACCCTCAAAATGAGCCACAACCCGCTAGCATAATCAAATAAAAACACCCCCCAAATAATCAAGGCACCGTCCTCGGTGTAATCATGCAAAACAAGTAAAGGGGAGCGGGGCAAGAGGATCTAGTCCTCGTCCATGCGAGATGTACCTTCTCCCGAAGGGGGAGGTGGTGGCATGTCGCCCGAAGGGGGAGGGCCATGAGGCTCCCAACCGCCCGTGTACCCCGACGGCCAAGCGCCGTAGGGGTGGGGATAGGCGGGATCACCCATGGGGTTAGAACCCCCGGGTGCCCGCCAATCATAGGGTGGGTCGCGGTGGGGCCAATAGGGGTACGTGGGTTGGCGTTCATTGCATCCCGGTACCGGCCCATGTTGAGGAGGCCAATTTGGAAAGTTAACATAGGGGTCAACGTTTCCACTCTCCACGTGGTGATGATATATTGCATTAGTTTGTATCATTATACCACTCGAGTCCTCTCTCATGCTTTGGATCGTATTCATCATACGATCTTGGTTGAGAGCAAGACTGTAGTAGGCCCCCTCATAGTCAAAGGAGCAGGACGACACTGAGGCATGTCGGCCGGAACTCGGCTCCTCGCGATGGAGAGGAGGAGCTAAGTTGCCGCGTGCGGCCTAGGATTCCGCGATGGGGGGCTCATAAGGGATGAGAAAAATCTCGGCATCCTCCCCGTCGCGGTCAAATGTGGTCACCTCCGGGTTTGGAAGGTAACAATGATGACGACCCCTTACCTTCCAAACGAACCGCGCGGGATCAGGGGTAAAATCAATCCACCCGGCGGCTCTAATATAGTTCAAATCGAGGTAGGGGTTATCATCAATTGGAGTCAACAAATTAAGTTGCTCCCCAAACCCTAGAGCGGAAGCAATGATAGTAATCATCCCCCCACAATGAATATCAGATTTAAATAGTTCTCCACGGCGTATAGCAATACACCTTTGGAGAAATAGAAATCCGATATTCAACTTACCTCCTATTTCCCTTGGGTGATGGGAGGCAATGTAGAGCGCACTCACCTCCTCCGAGGCTACCTTACTTGGTTCTTTTTTTTGAAAATATGGCGGTAACCAAGAGGCGGTGAATGTAGCGAAGGATGGGGGAATGCATATGAGAGGAATATCCCGTTTTGGGATCAAAGGGGGCGTATCCGGCAACATCATGCCAAAACGCGTCCCTTTGATAGTAGACGGGGTATTGCCAAGTCTCGGGATTTCGGATGGCATTAGAGGAATCACATTGGAAGATCTCATTGAGCCTCCACAAAGTGATACATTGGGGTTGATTGAACAATTGGAAGGAGATTTCATACTCCCCCTCTTGTCCATCAACCTCATTTCTCTCGAGAGAGGCTAAGAATTCCAATGTGAGCCGCTCATATGTCAAAGGGCTAAAGGTGTAAAAGAGTTCTAAGCCTAAAACAAATAAACAACGCCTTACATCTAGCACTATCCCGAGACTATCTAGAGTTTCACCATGGAAGAATTTAGAAGCCTTAATCTTCTGGTGCTTAAGTTCGTCATACCGACGTTTATGGTCGGGGTTAACAAACTTAAGGGCCAGAAGAGTGCCCTTTTGGTTCTTTTGGGAGGAAGAACCTTGGTCTTTTTTACTTTTTTTTCGTGAACGAAACATACTTGGAGTTTCAAGAGAATAACTCAACCAAGATGATTATAAGAAATTTAAAAGACCACGGTCTCAACCCAACAACTAATCACGGAAATAAGAGCACCAACCAAGGCAAAAATTCAAAGCAAAAATGAAGGAAAACAAAAAGAAATAATGAAAAGAAGCTAGAAAAATTAAAAATAAAAGAAACTAGGTAAAATTGGGCTAAAAGGAGTAAGTAACTAGAAAGAAAAAATGAAAGAAATCACATAAAAAATCAATTAAAAATCAAAATCTATCCAAATCTAGCAGCTAAGTCCACAAACAACACCACAATCATTATATTATCAATTTTCTAGTACAAATCTAGAAGAAAAATAAAAGTTAGGGTTAGGTTTTACCTCCCTCTTTAAGAGGGGTGAAGAAATTCCACAATTGAGAACAATTTAGGTGCCTTCAAGCTTCAACCGTGTTCCTTAACCTTTTTCTTCAAGAGATCTCCCCCAAACTTCAACTTTGAAGTGATGATGAATTTTTTATTTTGGGGATTTTGACGAAAATGGGTTCTTTGTGTAGAGGATGAGAAAAGATGAAGGTTTTGTGAAGGAAGGAAGTGAAAATGTTGAGAAATGAAGGAGATATGGAGGTTTCAAGTTAGAGGTTTAATGGAGGTTAGAGAGAGAAAGGGGGTTTGAAAGAGTTAAATGAGTGAATTAGAGTGAAAGGATGAGGTGAGGATAGTGGAGTGTGGGACGGTTTTGGGGGGGGGATGAGAGCACGTGAAAAATAAAAAAAAAGTACAAAGGGGAGCGAGCTGCAGCTGGAGCGCCCGCTCCAGTCAAATAGGAGTGGGTCGCTCTTCACACGCTCCACCCCCGATCCAAGTGTGATTTTGCACGCATGGAGCGCCCACTCCCTATTACAAGGAGCGCCCCCTTTGGCCTTGTCTTGGGCTCGCTCCTACTCCAATCTTCTATACTTAGCAAATTTTTTGGTGTTTTTCACTCTTCCTCTAATTTCACTCATATAAAACCTCTTATTCACTCTTTTTTTTTTTCCTTTTTTTTTTATTTTTCTCATATCTTTTTTTTTTCTTTCATTTTTTTTTCTTTTTTCGTTCTTTTTCTCAATATTTTTTTTACACTTTCTTTTTCTAAAAGCTAAGAATCCGGGTTGCCTCCCGTAAGCGATTCTTTAAAGTCATTAGCTTGACCTCCCTACGATGAAAATCCTCATAGGGGAAGGGGGTAGTCATCCAAAGCAATGTGACAATTGTGCTCAATTTGGGTTCCATCGTGGTATACCTTGAGTCTTTGCCCATTTACTTTGAACGTCCCTTTTTTCTCGCTCCACACTTCCACCGCTCCGTGCGGGAACACTGTTTTTACTTCAAACGGCCCACTCTACCTAGACTTAAGTTTCCCCGGAAAGAGTCTTAGCCTAGATTTGAAAAGAAGGACCTTGTCTCCTACCTTGAACTCTCTCTTCATTATCCTTCGATCATGCCATGCCTTAGTTCTCTCCTTGTAAATCCTAGCATTTTCATAGGCATCCCGCCTAAGCTCTTCGAGCTCATGTACATCTAAAAGTCTTCGTTCCCCGGATGACTTCAGATCAAAATTCAAAAGCTTGATGGCCCAATATGCTTTGTGCTCTAACTCAACCGGTAAGTGGCATGATTTGCCATACACAAGCTTGTAAGGGGTCGTGCCAATTGGTGTCTTAAAAGCTGTCCTATAAGCCCATAAATCATCATCGAGCTTTAATGACCAATCTTTGCGAGATCGGTTCACGGTTTTCTCCAAGTTGAGCTTCACTTCCCTATTTGACACTTCCGTTTGGCCGCTACATTGTGGATGATAGGAGAGCCCCATTTTATGATGCACCCCATATTTGAAGAGGAGTGCTTGGAAACTCTTTTTGACGAAATGGGATCCCTTATCACTAATCACGGCTCTCGGGACCCCAAACCTCGGAAATATCACGGACTTGAAGAGCTTGGTAACTACCTTAGCATCATTTGTAGGAGAGGCGATTTCTTCCACCCATTTAGAGACATAGTCAACCGCCACTAAAATGTAGGAGTTACTAAACGAAGAAGGGAAGGGTCCCATGAAGTCTACCCCCCAAACATCGAAGACTTCCAATTCTAAAATGTTGGTGAGGGGTAATTCATGCCTCTTGGAGATGTTACCGACCCTTTGACACCTATCACAAGCTTTCACAAAACCCCACACGTCCTTGAACATAGAGGGACACCACAATCCACAAGATAAGATCTTGGCAACGGTCTTGTCGGCGCCCATATGTCCTCCAAAGGGGGATGAATGACATTTCTCAATCGCACTTGCCATCTCATCATCGGGAAGACATCTCTGATACAAACCATCCTCCCCCCGCTTGAACAAAAGTGGGTCCTCCCACGCATAAAACTTAGAATCATGGAGGAACCGCCTTCGTTGTTGATATGTAAACTCAAAAGGAATGATCCCACAAGCCAAGTAGTTCGCCATGTCGGCAAATCATGGGGTATCAAGGGCTTTGATGGAGTATAGGAGATCATCCTTTAAGCTATCATCAATGGGAATAGCATGAGAGGGGGAGTCTTCAACCAAAGGCAACCGGGAAAGGTGGTCGGCCACCAAGTTTTCCGTTCCCTTCTTGTCTCTAATCTCAATGTCAAATTCTTGAAGGAGAAAGATCCAACGAATCAACCGCGGCTTCGCATCTTTCTTGGACATGAGATACTTGATTGTTGAGTGATCTGTGTACACTACCACTTTGGAGCACACAAGATAAGGCTGGAACTTATCAAAGGCAAACACAACCGCCAACAACTCTTTCTCCGTTGTGGCGTAGTTCTTTTGAGACGAATCAAGTGTCTTGCTCGCATAGTGAACAACATGTAGCTTTCCCTCTTTTCTTTGCCCTAAAACGGCTCCCACTGCATAATCACTAGCATCACACATTAGTTCAAAAGGCAAGCTCCAATCCGGAGCTTGCACAATGGGGACGGACATAAGGGCATGCTTTCAAGTCTCAAAAGCATTCATGCAATCACTATAAAAAAAAATCATTATCTTTTTGCAAGAGGCTAGATAGCGGCCTAGCAATCTTAGAGAAGTCCTTTATGAACCGGCGATAGAAACCAGCATGTCCCAAAAAAGAATGCACTCCCTTCACCGTAGTAGGTGGGGGCAACTTCTCTATGACCTCAATCTTGGCCTTATCTACCTCAATTCCCTTTTGGGAAATCTTGTGTCCCAACACAATGCCATCCTCAACCATGAAATGATACTTCTCCCAATTAAGCACTAGATTCATCTTTTGACATCTTTGAAGCACATTTTTCAAGTTCTTGAGACAATCATCAAAAGATGAACCTACTACGGAGAAGTCATCCATGAATACCTCAATGGTATCTTCCAACATGTCCGAAAAGATGGCGGTCATAGTCCTTTGAAATGTAGAGGGCGCATTGCACAAACCAACTGGCATCCTTCGATAAGCAAATGTACCAAATGGACAAGTGAATGTAGTCCTTTCTTGGCCATAGGGGTGGATGGGAATTTGAAAGAACCCCGAATAACCATCAAGGAAACAAAAATGGGAATGTCCCGCCAATCTTTCCAACATTTGATTTATAAAGGGGATGGGAAAATGATCTTTCCAGGTGGCTATATTCAATCTCCGATAATCTATGCACATATGCCACCCGGTCACCGATCTAGTGGAGATTTGTGCTCCCTTTTCATTAATGATGACGGTCATGCCTCCCTTTTTAGGGACCACTTGGACGGGACTAACCCACCAACTATCGGAGATAGGGTAGATTATCCCCGCCTCAAGGAGTTTCAAGACCTCCTTTTTAACCACTTCTTTCATATTGGGATTCAACCTCCTTTGAGGCTCAATAGAAGAAGCATGATCGTCATCAAGATAAATTCTATGCATGCATAGGGTAGGACTTAGCTCTTTGAGATCTTCAATGCTATACCCAATGGCACTTCTATGTTCCCAAAGGACGTCAAGAAGTTGAGTAAGTTCATTGCCTTCAAGTGTAGCATTGACTATCACCGGGTAAGTCTCACCCTCACCAAGAAAAGCATATTTTAAAGAAGGGGGAAGGGGTTTCAACTCTACCTTGGGAGGAGGCTTAGAACTTTCCTCCTTAGGTGAAGGCACCTCAAGAGCCTCAATATTCTCCTCCTTAGAACAATAAATAGGAGAGGCATCCATGGAAAGCTTGAAGTTTTTCCCTTCCTCATTATCTTCCAAATCTTCTCCCAAAAGTACATCTTCCAAGGGGTCTTCTGACCCCTTAAACTCTTCAAAGTCAAGACCTCTTCATCAAAACTATATATCCTCTTCACCTCTTCCATTATTGGAGACTTCATTGATTGATTGAAAGCAAATTCCATGCTCTCATCTCCTACCCTCAAAGTAAGCACATCTCGCTTCATATCAACAAGAACTCCGGCCGTTTTAAGGAAAGGCCTCCCAAGTATAAGAGGGACTTGAGAGTCTTCCTCCATCTCCATAACCACAAAGTCACAAGGGATGAAAACCCTTCCAACTTGGACCGGTACATCCTCCAACTCTCCAACCGTAACTTTCATCGATCTATCGGCGAGTTGAATGACCCTCCTAGTAGGCTTGAGTTCAAAATTAAGTTTCTTAGCGATGGACACGGGCATCAAACTCACACTTGCCCCCAAATCCGCCAAGGCCCTCTTAGGCTCCAAGTCCCCAATCTTCAAAGGAATAGAAAATGACCCCGGATCTTCAAGCTTCTTGGGTAGCTTGTTTTGAAGTACGGCACTAACCTCGGCGGTCAAAGAAATGGTGGCGCTTTCCTTGAGCTTGGTCTTGTTGGAGAGGAGCTCCTTAAGAAACTTAACATAAGTAGGCATTTGAGACATGGCTTGGAGAAAAGGGATGTGCACTTGAAGCCCTTTCATGACTTCTAAGAATTTCATGAATTTATCATTGAGTTGCTTCTTAGCTAGCCTTTGAGGAAACGGAACCGGAGGCACATAACCCTTGGGTGCCGCTTGACTAGCCTGTTTGCATTGCTCATGAACCTCTTTCTATTGGCTTGGTACAACATCACCTTCATCCTCCACAATTACCTCCTCAAGAAGCTTCTTAACCTCCCCTTCACTCCCCCTTTTCTCAACTTCCGGGCTTTCATTCACCTCACTAGGCATCTTAGGCCCCTCATAGTTTGCTCCGGATCTCAAAGTAATGGCCTTAGTATGCTCGTGAATCACGGGTTGGCTTGGGAATTGAGTAGAAGAAGAAGAAGATTTGCTTACTTGTTGGGAAATTTGGGCAAGTTGGGTCTCAATCATTTTGTTGTGAGCTTGCATTTGTTGTAAGGAAGAGTGAATATCCCTAAACTTTTTATCATTATCGGCATTGGTCTTGGTTTGTTGGGCTAGGAAAAGTTGAAGTGTAGACTCAAGTGATGAAGGCTTGGGTGAGTTAGGCTCAAAGGGTGGTCATTGTTGTGGTTGGTTGAAACCGGGTGGTCGAAAGTTGGAGGAGTAGTTGTTGTGATTTTGTGGTGGGGGATGTTTCCATGTTCCTTGAGAGGGGTTGTTCCACCTCCCTTGGTTGTTGAAGTTTGAAGGCCCCTCTTGTCTTGCACCAACCCATGCTACATGTTCCGTAGATCCTCCACAATAAGAGCTTGCATGACGGTGCCTCCACAAATTTCACAAGAGAAAGCTTGGGAAGGTGGTTGGCTTGGGGATGCCAAGTTCACCTTCTCAAGTTTCTTAGCTAGAGTGTCTAGCTTAGCATGGATATGATCCATGGCCTCCACATCATACTTCCCTTTACCACTAACCTTCTTGCTTGTAGACCTTGTGTTCCCCCAAGAGTAGTGCCTCACAACCTCTTCTATGGTGGGCTCAATATCTACAACCCGTAGCTTGGTGAGTTGACCCCCCGCTCCGGAATCAAGACTAGCTTTAGTCATAGGAAGCAACCCATCATAGAAACTTTGCATCAACATCCATTGACTATACCCATGGTGCGGACACGACCTTCAGAGGTCTTTGAACCTATCCCATGCCTCATTCAAACTTTCATCTTCATCTTGTATGAAATTAGAGATCTTCCTTCCAGCCTCGGAAGTCATCTCTTGGGAGTAGAACTCATCAACAAAAACCGCCGTTACTTGTGCCCAAGTAGTCAAGGAATCGGGAGGTAGAGATTGTAGACACTTCTTGGCTTTCCCCATGAGAGAGAAATGAAAAAGATTAAGCCTCACGAACTCTTGAGTAACATTATTTTGCTCGACCGTGGCACAAAGTTCAAGGAAGTTCGCCAAATGGTCAAGTGGACACTCATGAGCACATCCTCCATAAGGCTCTTGCTTGATCATTCTAATCAAGTATGGAGAGAACTCAAAGTTAGCGGTTGTTGTCGGCCTCCGAATCCCACTTTTGAGCTCAAATGCTTCGAAGTTACCATAGTCCCTCAAAGCTCTTGGAACGGGTGGATCCTCCGCCATAATACTAGAAGTTGAAGAACGAGATTGATCTTCCTCAAACACCTCCCCCGGTTTCTCCTCACTAGTAGATAGTATCCTTGGTTCCCTAAAAATCCTCCTCAATTCCCGTAAAGTGCCCTCAAGATTGTGGTCAATTGGAAGCAATGGATCTCCTCGTAACCTTCTTGACATGCAAATACAAAAGCTCAAAGGAGAGAATAGTAACACAAGGGCTTACCACTAAGTAGTAAGCAACCTATTGGTAACCAAAAGAAAACAAAAATTAGAAAAAGGGAGGAGGAATAAACTTGACTTAGACTCAAAAATCACAATTCAAAGCAATGTAATCCGTTGCTTCCCCGGCAACGGCGCCAAAATTTGACACGGTCGTTGCACGTGTCAAATATAGACCTAACTTAGCCTAGTTTAGGGCAAGAAAGGGTCGATTCCACGAGGAAGCAAAGATTAGCAAGGTTTCAAAGTAATTAAGCGAGCTAAGCCTTGGTGATTTTTGAGATTAATTGATCAACTAAGAAAACAAGAACTAATTAGCTAACAATTAAACTAAATGATTTGGGTTTAACAATAGTAAAAAGACACTAGGGATAGGGGAATCACTAGTTAACCAATTGCTAACCTATTCGTCAAGCCAAGGGGATTCATTAGGATCAACTAAGCGACTAAGGTCACTCATATGTTTCCTAATTACTCTCTCGAGCTAATTAGGAGGACTTAATCAACCAATTTTACCTATTCTCATGGTAAAATCAATCTATCAAGTATTTCCACAACTTATAGCGATTCGATTAAGGTCCTAGGAAGCCTAACACCTATTCTCATGGTGAAGTCAACCTATTGACTAACCTAAGGTCCATCAAAAGCTTCATCTCTCAATCCTTCACTTTTGATCCCCTAATCTTATTTAATTGATGATCAAGCAATTAAACAAGCAATTAAATAGGTTAGTCAACCCAATTTCTCCTAAATCTAACCCCCTAGCTTGACTTTTGAGGTCAACTCATGATCAACCTAGTTCATCCCCTTCCCCTAGCTAAGAAATTACTCTAAAGCCATTAAAAAAGCAAAATAAAAAGCTTGAGGTATCAAATGAAGATGAACAATGGTGGAAAATATTATAAATGAGCTAAACATCAACTAACTAACACTAATCAAAGGCTAAAACAAGATAAGCAAGTAATAAGACAAAATAAAGCAAAGAGATAGAAGAAATACTCTAAATAGATGAACATCAAATGAAAAACTCCATGGAAATACCTTCAAAAAGCCTCAAATTGATTCCAAGATCTACTGTATCTCTCTAAAAACTACTTCTCTCTCTAAAGTTCTCTCTCTAATTAAGCTAATAATGATTCAGCAATTAAAAGTATGTCTTAAGATTATTACAAAATTAGATTTATACCCCGTAGAAATAAGGGCAAAATCGTAAAACACGAAATAAAACTATGGAGCCTGGGCAATGGAGCGCCTGCTCCTCACAACATGGAGCGCCCGCTTCATGCTTGGAGCGCCCGCTCCCTCATCGCTCCTGGGTCGCTCCAAGTTCCTGATCCTCTATCTTAATTTCTTGACCCATGGAGCGCCCGCTCCCTGTCCTTAGGAGCGCCCGCTCCCCTGTTATAAGCCTCTTTTTTGCTTGATAACCTTCAAAACACTTAAGGCACATATTAGATGGGGAGGGGGAGTATGCATATGCATATGCAACAACCAATATACATCCTAACTATATGCATATGAGCTAAACTAGATGTTAAACACGAGATAATAAGAAATGAGGAAAAAGGGAAGGAAAAGGAAATTAAATGACCAAAAATGCATCTAAATGCCATAAAACTACATGCAAATAAGTGAACCTAAAGTCCAGTTATCATTGTTCCATGCATTTCATATGATTTAAATATATCTAATAACTATTGAAGGAGTCAAAAATATTTGGTAATTAAGCAGAAAAAATGATTTGAAAGATGTTCATACACAACAAATCCCCTAAGAGACTATGACGGTTTTGCCCTTTGATTTGAATTGAGTTTGATCCAAGGGATTCATATGCTTTAAATATATCTATAACCTATTCAAGGACTCAAAAATATTTGGTTATTATTCACAACCAAAATAATTTGAAAAGTGTTTATACACCACAAATAGCCTCAGAGACTATGACGGTTTTACCCTTTGATTTGAAATAAGTTTAATCCAAATGATTCATATGATTAAAATATATCTAATACCCATTCAAGGAGTTAAAAATATTTGGTAATTAAGCACAAACAATGATTTGAAAGGTGTTTATACACCACAAATTGCCTACGAGACTATGACGGTTTTACCCTTTGATTTGACTTGAGTTGAATCGAAGGACTTCATATGCTTTAAATAGATCTAATACCTATTCAAGGACTAAAAAATATTTGGTAATTATTAAAAACAAAATGATTTGAAAGGTGTTCATTCACCACAAATCGTCTAAGAGACTATGACGATTTTACCCTTTGTTTTGAATTGAGTTTGATTCAAGGGCTTCATATGCTTTAAATAGATCTATTACCTATTCAAGGAATCAAAAATATTTGGTAATGCTTCACAACAAAACGATTTGAAAGGTGTTCATACACCATAAATCGCCTAAGAGACTATGACGGTTTTACCCTTTGATTTAAATTGAGTTTGATCCAAGGGCTTCATATGCTTTAACTGTATCTAATAGCTATTCGAGGAGTCATAAATATTTTGTAAATATTCACAACAAGATATTTTCAAAGGTGGTCATACACCACAAATCGCCTAAGAGACTATTACGGTTTTACCCTTTAATTTGAATTGAGTTTGATCCACGGGCTTCATATGCTTTAAACATATCTAATACCTATTCAAGGACTCAAAAATATTTGGTAATTATTCACAACAAAATAATATGAAGGTGTTCAGACACCACAAATCGCCTAAGAGACTATGACGGTTTTACCCTTTGATTTGAAATAAGTTTAATCCAAGGGCTTTATATGATTGAAATATACCTAATACCAATTCAAGGAGTGAAAAGTATTTGGGAATTAAGCACCAAAAATGATTTGAAAGGTGTTCATACACCAAAAATTGCCTAAGAGACTATGACACTTTTACCCATTGATTTGAATTGAGTTAGATCCAAGGGCTTCATATGATTTAAATATATCTAAAATCTATTGAAGGACTCTAATTTTTTTAGTAATTATTCAATACAAAATGATTTCAAACGTTTTCATACACCACAAATCGCCTAAGAGACTATGACGGTTTTACCCTTTGATATGAAATAAGTTTGATCCATGGGTTTCATATGATCGAAATATATCTAATACCTCATACACCACAAATCCCTTAGAGACTATGACAGTTTTACCCTTTGATTTGAATTGAGGTTGATCCAAGGACTTTATATGCTTTAAAAAGATATAATACCTATTCAAGGACTCATAAAATATTTGGTAATTATTTCCAACAAAATGATTTGAAAGGTGTTAATTCACCACAAATCGCCTAAGAGACTATGACGGTTTTTCCCTTTGATTTGAATTGAGTTTTATCCAAGGGCTTCATATGCTTTAAATATATAACACCTATTCAAGGCCTCAAAAATATTTGGTTATTATTCACAACCAAATTAATTTGAAAGGTGTTCATTGACAGATTTTAGTCGTGTCTCCTAATCAAAAATAAACCTACAGACCTCTAACTTGGTAGTCAGTGGAAGCAGGGTCGAATCCACAGGGAGACAGAGTTTCTAAATCAATAATCAACCAATTCAGCTACTCCAGATGAAATCAGGAAGGAATTAATTAGACTAAGGAATAGACTACGGAAGACTGAATAAATCGAGGATTAAACTATTGAATAAAAGTCTAGGGTATTAGGTCAGTCCACCATGCTTATACCAATCAAATAGGGTCAACTACTATTAAAACCTAAGTCAAGAGTCGGGGGATTAGAGCCTATGTTGAGCTATGGTTAAGACTCAACGCTCATAGTTCAACATACGCCGCATGTTCACTAACGTAATCAGAACTACTGATGTGTCCTAGGCCTCTAGTTGTAAGACGGATCTGTGCAAACAACTATTAACCACAAGCAATCAATGAAATTATACACTGACATTAATTACTCAATAAGAACAAACCACATCACAATCACCCTAATCACCACATCACGATCGGGTCTGGGCACATGTGTTCTCGCCCGATCTGATCGGGCATGCCTTGCCCGATCGGGTCCGCAACTTTCGTACCCGATCATAATATTTCGCCCGATCGGGCCATTTCTGCCCGATCAGTGCACGGAAACCTCATTTGACTCTTTGGCTCTCTAATCTTCACGTTTAGGGGTCTTGGGACCTCCTAAACTATCCATAAAGCTCGTGAGCCATCCTACGTGCCTCGTAACATCTCGTAAAGCCGTGGTTGCTTCCAAAAGGCTCGGGAATAAGGAGAAAACTCCGTAAAACCTGCAATTCAATATAAAACACGAAACCACAACTACATACGATAGTTAGCACAAAATAGCTCCCAAGAGCTCCAATGACGCACAAATTAGCTTGTAAATAAGGGAGAAAACTCTATATAAATACGTGATATCAAACTCCCCCAAGCTAAACCTTTGCTTGTCCTCAAGCAAACAGCACATGAACATGGAATAGATTACCTCACCCAAAAGATAAAAACAAATCAAAGCTCAAAATATTTTCAAGACTAAGAATCGTTCAAGCAGGCATAATTTTAGTTTGGCTCATCAAATCCATCCAACCACCAATCATTCAAGCAATTTATCAAACTCAAGCATCCACAAAGCATACAAGTCCTGAAAAGGCACTCACAAGGGTGTCACTCCTCTCAATTTTGTGGCAGGCAAAGAATGTGCCCGAACACTCACCAACCTGACCATAAGTACCCTTCCCACTCACACTCTCATGTGTTTAAGAAGGTTCAATGACGCTCATCCTAGTCAAGTCGACTCAATTAGCAGAAATACTCTTTAACTTTGACAAACTAACTCGAAATCAATCAAATGAACAATGCAGACATAAGCTCAAGAGGACTTTATAGGGTTGTAATGGGGCTTAGGCGAGAGGTAGGGGATACTTTTGGGTAATGTGGTGGAAAAACCAAGAAAGGGGGAGCATAAATCATTCAAACAAGGCCTAGGATGGCCTACACAACTCCCAACAATCACCATAAAACCATGTAAAGTAACCCAACTCTCATAAATCAATGAAAAGCTCATAACAAACCCAATTTTCTAGCAATGGAGCGAATATTCTTTTATGAACGTACGTGAATGAAAGAACTAGAATTCTTTTGAATTTTCATTTCATTTTTCTTTCATTTTTCTGAACTTCATTCACGCAACTCTAAACTTGCTTTTTCTTTTCTCTTTCTAACTCTCAAACCACAGCAAATACACTTTTAAGTTCCTCAAAAACCAAACTAAACCAACAAACCAATCTCAAACTCAACCCATACAAAAGCTCCCCCAAGCTAGGCTTGGAATAATATCAAGTGAAGGCTTTTGGCTCATAATAGGGGTTTAAGTAATATGAAACAAGTCATTAGGCTCAGCGAGGCTAAGGAGGATAAAAGTATATCAAAAACTCACTCTGAAGCTCAAGAATAAGACAAAAGAACGCCTCTATCACAGCACATGCTACAAGTCATCTAAAATCAGACAAGTACGAAGTCAAAGTCAAGATCAATCCACTAAAGAGGAACTAACACACAAGAATAGACTGGATAATAATATGAATCCAATAGGCTACAAAGAGGCCTCACAGTCTAACCAATTCAGGTATGCAGCACAAAGTGGTCTAATATAATCCAGAAATGCTCGAAATCATAGCAATCAAACATCAAATCATAGCCTCAAGATCACAAATGCCCAGCTATCCAGAAAACAAAGTCAAATCAATTTCAAATAGAGCACAACAAGGGGCACAGGGAGGCAACTAAACCAGTCATGGGAACCATATTTTTTTCATTTTTTCAGTATTTTCCGAAAGCAGTATAACTATTCTAGAAAGCAGTAAAAGAGATAGGGAATACAAACAGAACTCCTCCCCCAAGCTAAACTTGGCAGTGTCCTCAATGCCAAAAGGTGATAAGGACTATGCTAAGAGGAAAAACAATGTTAGTACCCTCACTCTCGCTCACAAAAGGAAGAAAAATAAAAAGAAAAGAAAAAGGAAAAGAAAAGAAAATACGAGTTGCCTCTCGCACAGCGCTGGTTTATAAAGGTCCTGCACGACCATAATCCTCCCTCTCTCAAATAGGAGGGGCTTGGCAATGAGTGCCACCCTCATCAAACATCTTTCTCCTCCAAATGTTCTTGACAATGCCTCCAGACGGTGAGGCAACCTTAGGTGGAATTGGAACCTTCTCCACCCCTACTTAATCTAAAACCTTATCCCTGCAAAAAGATTGTTCAAGCATAGGAGCCTTAACAGCATTGGTCAGTTTAAAAATCACTTTGTCATCACCAATACTAAGAGTTAAAGACCCAGACTTGACATCAATGACAGCACCAGCAGTACACAAAAACGGCCTACCCAAGATAATAGGAATCTGGGCATCCTCATCCATATCTAACACCACAAAATCAACAGGAATATAGAATTTCCCTACCCTAACAGGAACGTCCTCTAAAACACCTAGAGGGTATTTTATAGAACGATCCGCCATCTGTAAAGTGATTTGTGTGCATTTAAGGGCTCCCATGTTCAGTTTCTTATAAACAGACAATGGCATAACAAAAACAGAAGCACCTAAATCACACAAAGCCTTATCAATAAAAATAGGTCCAAGATGGCAGGGTATAGAAAAACTACCAGGATCTTTTAACTTTGGTGGGGTTTTATTTTGAATAAAAGCACTACACTCTTCAGTAAGAGCGACACGTTCTACCCCACCAAAGTCTCTTTTCTTAGTGATCATGTCTTTCAGAAATCTGGCATAAACAGGCACTTGGGTAATTAAATCTGTAAATGGAATCGTTACCTCAAGGTTCTTGACCATAGCCAAGAACTTACCAAATTATTGATCGACCTTAGATTGTTACATCCTGTGAGGAAAAGGTAGCCTTGGTGTAAAAGGCGTTTCAGAAACCTTCTCCTTTTTCTTTTCTGTCTGTTCAGCTTCTGCAGACAAATCGACTTCAGACGTCGAATTCTTTCTTTTTCCTTCCTCTACCACCCTCTTCTTCCCTGCAGTCGGGGTAACCTCATCAATGGGCACTGGAGGGGCATCATATACAATGCCACTACGAAGAGTGATGGCATTCACATGTTCTCTCTGAACTGGTTGCCCTGGCAATTGTCCCTGCTGCCTCTGTGCATTAGATTCTGCCAACTGAGCAACTTGAGCCTCGAGAAGTTGGATGTGCTTCTCTTGGGCCCTCCTTGCTTCCTCCTGGGCCCTCCGTGTTTCCTCATTTGCCTTTTGCATAGACAATATCAGTTTCATCAGTTCAGAATTGCTAGGCTCTTGTGGGTTGTGGTTTTGTGGGGGTGGGGTGTGGAAATTTTGTGGAGTTTGGAAGTTATTGGGATGATGGAAGTTTTGTGGTGGTGGTCTTTGGAAATGTTGTGGGGTTTGATGGTATGAGGGTTTAGGATAGTTTTGTGGAGGTGGAGGTGGAGGTTGATGGTTTTGTGGGTTTTGGTAGTTATGTGAAGGGGGGAAGGTTTGTGGTCTTTGTTGGAAAGCATTGGCCTGCTCCATCTGAAATTGACTGAACTGACAGTCATGCCCAAAGTGACCCTGAACACCACATACCTCGCAGTAAGATGAGGTAATGGGTGCTACTGTAGACATAGCATTGATACTCATGGGTGGGGGTGTCGGACTAGAAGACTTCATTAGCTGCTGAGTTAGTTGCGCCATCTGAGATGTAAGCAATGAAATAGCGTCAACTTCAAGTACCTTCTTAGTCAAACTCCTAGATGATGAATGGTCATTGGCTGCAAGATTTGATATGAATTCATAACCCTCATCAACTTCCTTGTCTAAAAACACTCCTCCTGCAAACGAATCAACAATACACTTCCTCTGAGGCTGCAGACCATTGTAGAATGTCTGCGTCAAGAACCATTTGTCCATATTATGGTGTGGACACTCTCTCTGTAAATCTCTAAACCTAGCCCACGCTTCCCTTAATGTTTCATCAGGCTCTTGGAAAAACATGGCTAGTTTATTTCTGATTTCTGCTGTTTTAGTAGGTGGGTAATACTCTCTCAGAAATGCAGCAGAAATCTCACTCCACTCGGTTTCTTTCACATCGTTCAACCATTTTTGGGCTCTATCTCTCAGTGAAAACTCGAACTACATGACTTTGAGTTGATCTGGAGTGACGCCGGCATGTTTAACGGTTCGACAAAGTTGTTGAAACCGTTGCAGATGATTTGCCGGATCTTCAGTAGGATGCCCACCAAACTGATTTTGCTGGACCATGCTGATGAGTCCAGGCTTGATTTCGAAATTTGCTGCGGCAATGGTGGGCATAGTGGGTCCAGTGGAGAGACCATCCGGGTTGGGCACCCCATATGACTTCAGTGATTTTGACATAACTGAATTCAAGGTGTCTGTTCCAGAGGTGTTCAGCTGAACAGACTGCTTTTCTTTCTGCTTTATCTTTCGGATCCGCCTGATTGTCCTAGTAAGATCGGGGTCCGCTGGAATTGGGGAACCGTTTCTTTGGGACCTGGGCATACAAAAGAAACAAAAAGCAGCAGTAAAACGTACCTCGATTGAAACAATGAAGTTCCAATGAGGTACAGAGAAGTAGACCAAATAATTTAATAAAAACTTAGAGAACTAGCCGTCTCCCCGGCAACGGCGCCAAAATTTGACAGCAAGCTCGCCTCCTCCGCAGCGTCCCAATAAGACCTAGCAGCACTAGACCCGATGGGATCGGGTGGTAGGTGCCCGATCGGGTCTGGGCACATGTGTTCTCGCCCGATCTGATCGGGCATGCCTTGCCCGATCGGGTCCGCAACTTTCGTACCCGATCATAATATTTCGCCCGATCGGGCCATTTCTGCCCGATCAGTGCACGGAAACCTCATTTGACTCTTTGGCTCTCTAATCTTCACGTTTAGGGGTCTTGGGACCTCCTAAACTATCCATAAAGCTCGTGAGCCATCCTACGTGCCTCGTAACATCTCGTAAAGCCGTGGTTGCTTCCAAAAGGCTCGGGAATAAGGAGAAAACTCCGTAAAACCTGCAATTCAATATAAAACACGAAACCACAACTACATACGATAGTTAGCACAAAATAGCTCCCAAGAGCTCCAATGACGCACAAATTAGCTTGTAAATAAGGGAGAAAACTCTATATAAATACGTGATATCATTCATACACCACAAATGGCCTAAGAGACTATGACGGTTTACCTTTTGATTTGAAATAAGTTTGATCCAAATGCTTCATATGATTAAAATATATCTAATTCCCATTCAAGGAGTTAAAAATATTTTGGTAATAAAGCAAAAACAATGATTTGAAAGGTGTTCATACACCACAAATCGCCTAAGAAACTATGACGATTTTACCCTTTGATTTAAATTGAGTTTGATCCAAGGGCTTCATATGCTTTAAATATATCTAATACCTATTCAAGGAGTCATAAATATTTTGTAAAAATTCACTACAAAATAATTTGAAAGGCGATACACCACAAATCGCCTAAGAGACTATGACGGTTTTACCCTTTGATTTGAAATAAGTTTAATCCAAGGAATCCATTTGATTGAAATATGCCTAATACCAATTCAAGGAGTGAAAATTATTTGGTAATTAAGCACCAAAAATGATTTGAAAGGTGTTCATACACCAAAAATCGCCTAATAGACTATGACGGTTTTACCCTTTGATTTGAATTGAGTAAGATCCAAGGGCTTCATATAATTTAAATATATCTAATATCTATTCAAGGGATCAATTTTTTTTGGTTATTATTCAATACAAAATGTTTTGAAAGGTTTCATACACCGTAAATCGCATAAGAGACTATGACGGTTTCACCCTTTGAGATGAAATAAGTTTGATCCAAGGGTGTCATATGATTGAAATATATCTAATACCTATTCAAGGAGTCAAAAGTATTTGGTAATTATTCACAACAAAATAATATAAAAGGTGTTTATACACCACAAATCCCCTAAAAGACTATGACGGTTTTACCTTTTGATTTGAATTGAGGTTGATCTAAGGACTGCATATGCTTTAAAAAGATCTAATACCTATTCAAGGACTCAAAAATATTTTGTAATTATTCACAGCAAAATGATTTGAAAGGTGTTCATACACCACAAATCGCCTAAGAGACTATGACGGTTTTACACTTTGATTTAAAAGGAGTTTGAAGCAAGGGCTTCATATGCTTTAAATATATCTAACACCTATTCAAGGACTCAAAAATATTTGGTTATTATTCACAACCAAAATAATTTGAAAGGTGTTCATACACCACAAATCGCCTCAAAGACTATAACAGTTTTACCCTTTGATTTGAAATAAGTTTGATCCTAATGGTTCATATGATTAAAATATATCTAATACCCATTCAAGGAGTTAAATATATTTTCGTAATTAAGCACAAACAATTATTTGAAAGGTGTTTATACACCACAAATCCCCTACTAGACTATGACGGTTTTACCCTTTTATTTGAATTGAGTGGAATCGAAGGACTTCATATGCTTTAAATAAATCTAATACCTATTCAAGGACTCAAAAATATTTGGTAATTATTCACAACAAAATGATTTGAAAGGTGTTCATTCACCACAAATCGTCTAAGAGACTATGACGGTTTTACCCTTTGTTTTGAATTGAGTTTGTTCAAAGGGCTTCATATGCTTTAAATAGATCTATTACCTATTCAAGGACTCAAAAACATTTGGTAATTATTCACAACAAAATGATTTGAAAGGTGTTCATACACCACAAATCGCCTAAGAGACTATGACGGTTTTACCCTTTGATTTAAGTTGAGTTTTATCCAAGGGCTTCATATGCTTTAAATATATCTAATAACTATTCAAGGAGTCATAAATATTTTTTAAATATTCACAACAAAATAATTTAAAAGGTGTTCATACACCACAAATCGCCTGAGAGACTATGACGGTTTTACCCTTTGATTTAAATTGAGTTTTATCCAAGGGCTTCATATGCTTTAAATATATCTAATACCTATTCAAGGAGTCATAAATATATTGTAAATATTCACAACAAAATAATATGAAAGGTGTTCAGACACCAAAACTCGCTTAAGAGACTATGACGGTTTTACCTTTTGATTTGAAATAAGCTTAATCCAAGGGCTTCATATGATTGAAAAATACCTAATACCAATTCAAGAAGTGAAAAGCATTTGGTAATTAAGCATCAAAATGATTGGAAAATTTGTCTAGAATAAGTTAACCTTTGCGTTGACCGCTTTATACAAGTCAACCTGAAGATATTCCATTAACAAGTAAACCTTGTATCGATTTTTGCTTTTAACAAGTCAAAACCGGCTATCACCCTTTATTAACCTGTTCAACGGGTTTAACTGACATGTGTCCATATTTTATTGAACTTTTTGAAATTTTAAATTTATATTTCAAAAAGACAAATTAAAAAACAAAACAAAACAAACCCCCATACCCCCTACCCGCACCCCCACCCCCAAAATCAGACCACCTCCTATTGGCAGCAAAACCACCATGTCTCTCTGTTCACCCTCAAATCCCCTTTTAACATCAACTATCGGCAGCCGATGCCATCTCCTCTTCCAAAGTCAACCTTATGATTTATCTTCATTGATCACACTGTCTACACTATGCCTACCCTGTAAAAGTGAAAAGCCTCAGCCAATCACCTCTCATCTCCTAGGCTTCCCAAATAGTTATTCAAAATCTGTTTTCTCAACAATTCCAAATCCTCTTCACTCCATTCCCTCACCTCAGTGACATTAACATTTCTCACAAACCCTTTATCAATTTCCTTCTTTTAGCCTCCCAAAACCCTCCAAATTCCAGAATTTTCATTGTTCTTTACAAAATCAGAAGACCCATTAGCGCTAACCCCATCCAAATCAAATCTTTTCCTTCTATTTCGCTTAATGGACACTTTTTTCTTGGTTTCATCCACATCAATTGCTTATATTTGAGGGGGGAAATAAATGATTCATACTTGACCAACTCGAATTTCGCCACCAGTGAAAGAGAGGGGAGTGAAAGAACCAAGGAGGAGGAGAGAGAGAGAGAACCAGAGGGGAAAGAGATTTGAGGAACTGTGATTGGAAGAAACAGAAAGACAAGAAAAGGATAGAGAAGGAGAGTGAGATGATGATCAAAGGCTTGTTTTCTGGAAAATTTTGTGGTGTATCAATGGCTGCCAAAGAAGATAATGGTGCCGGGGCCTGAGTAAAAATAGGGAGAGAAAAGTGAAATTTAAAAATATTAATAAAATAATCAATAGCTTTAAACCAATTAAAATGAGACACATGGACAACTGACCTAGGCTAACAAGTTAATATCAGGTAACCTGCAAAAAAACTTATTAAAAGCAAAAGTCGACACAAGGTTTACTTGTTAATGGAATAAATTAAGGTAGACTTGTTAAAAGCGGTCAACGCAAAGGATGACTTATTCCTAACAAATTTTCCAAAATGATTTGAAAGGTGTTCATACACCAAAAATTACCTAAGAGACTATGACGCTTTTACCCTTTGATTTGAATTGAGTTAGATCCAAGGGCTTCATATGATTTAAATATATCTAATATGTATTCAAGGACACAATTTTTTTTGGTAATTATTCAATACAAAATGATTTGAAAGGTTTTCATACACCACAAATCGCCTAAGAGACTATGACGGTTTTACCCTTTGATATGAAATAAGTTTGATCCATGGGTTTCATATGAATGAAATATATCTAATACCTATTGAAGGAGTCAACAATATTTGGTAATTAAGCACAAAAAATAATTTGAAAGGTGTTCATACACCACAAATCCCCTAAGAGACTATGACGGTTTTATCCTTTGATTTGAATTGAGGTTGATCCAAGGACTTCATATGCTTTAAAACGATCTAATACCTATTCAACGACTCCAAAAATATTAGGTAATTATTCCCAACAAAATGATTTGAAAGGTGTTCATTCACCACAAATCGCCTAAGCGACTATGACGGTTTTGTCCTTTGATTTGAATTGAGTTTGATCCAAGGGGTTCATCTGCTTTAAATATATATAACACCTATTCAAGGACTCAAAAATATTTTGTAATTATTCACAACAAAATGATTTGAAAAATGTTCATTCACCATAAATCGTCTAACAAACTACGACGGTTTTACCCTTAGATTTGAATTGAGTTTGATCCAAGGGCTTCATACGCTTTAAATAGATCTAGTACCTATTCAAGGACAAAAAATATTTGGTAATTATTCACAACAAAATGATTTGAAAGGTATTCATACACCACAAATCGCCTGAGAGACTATGACGGTTTTACCCTTTGATTTAAATTGAGTTTGATCCAAGGGCTTCATATGCTTTAAATATATCTATTACCTATTCAAGGAGTTATAAATATTTTGTAAATATTCACAACAAAATAATTTGAAAGGTGTTCATACACCACAAATCGCCTAAGAGACTATGACAGTTTTACCCTTTGATTTGAAAGAAGTTTAATCCAAGGGCTTCATATAATTGAAATATACCTAATACCAATTCAAGGAGTGAAAAGTATTTGGTAATTAAGCACCAAAATAGATTTGAAAGTTTTTCACACAAAAAAATCGCCGAATAGACTATGACGGTTTTACCCTTTGATTTGAATTGAGTAAGATCCAAGGGCGCCATATCATTTATATATATCTAATATCTATTCAAGGACTCAATTTTTTTTGTTAATTATTTAATACAAAATGATTTGAAAGGTTTTCATACACCATAAATCGCCTAAGAGACTATGACGGTTTTACCCTTTGATATGAAATAACTTTGATCCAATGGTTTCATATGATTGAAATATATATAATACCTATTCAAGGAGTCAAAAGTATCTAGTAATTTTTCACAACAAAATAATATGAAAGGTGTTCATACACCAAAAATCGCCTACGAGACTATAACGGTTTTACCCTTTCATTTGAATTGAGTTAGATCCAAGGGCTTCATATGACTGAAGTATATCTAATACCTATTGAAGGAGTCAAAAATATTTAGTAATTAAGCAAAAAAAGCTGATTTGAAAGGTGTTCATATACCACAAATCGCCTAAGAGACTATGACGGTTTTACCCTTTGATTTAAAAGGAGTTTGATCCAAGGGCTTCATATGCTTTAAATATATCTAACACCTATTCAAGGACTCAAAAATATTTGGTTATTATTCACAACCAAAATAATTTAAAATGTCTTCATACACCACAAATCGCCTAAGAGACTATGACGGTTTTACCCTTTGATTTGAAATAAGTTTGATCTAAATTCTTCATATGATTAAAATATATCTAATACCCATTCAAGGACTTAAAAATATTTTTATAATTAAGCACAAACATTTATTTGAAAGGTGTTTATACACCACAAATCCCCTACGAGACTATGACGGTTTTACCCTTTGATTTGAATTGAGTTGAATCGAAGGACTTCATATGCTTTAAATAGATCTAATACCTATTCAAGGACTGAAAAATATTTGGTAATTATTCACAACAAAATGATTTGAAAGGTGTTCATTAACCACAAATCGTCTAAGAGATTATGACGGTTTTACCCTTTGTTTTGAATTGAGTTTGATCCAAGGGCGTCATACGCTTTAAATAGATCTAGTACCTATTCAAGGACAAAAAAAAATATTTGGTAATTATTCACAACAAAATGATTTGAAAGGTGTTCATAAACCACAAATCGCCTAAGAGACTATGACGGTTTTACCCTTTGATTTAAATTGAGTTTGATCCAAGGGCTTCATATGCTTTAAATATATCTATTACCTATTCAAGGAGTTATAAATATTTTGTAAATATTCACAACAAAATAATTTGAAAGGTGTTCATACACCACAAATCGCCTAAGAGACTATGACGGTTTTACCCTTTGATTGGAAAGAAGTTTAATCCAAGGGCTTCATATAATTGAAATATACGTAATACCAATTAAAGGAGTGAAAAGTATTTGGTAATTAAGCACCAAAACAGATTTGAAAGTTTTTCACACAAAACAATCGCCGAATAGACTATGACGGTTTTACCCTTTGATTTGAATTGAGTAAGATCCAAGGGCGCCATATCATTTATATATATCTAATATCTATTCAAGGACTCAATTTTTTTTGGTAATTATTTAATACAAAATGATTTGAAAGGTTTTCATACACCATAAATCTCCTAAGAGACTATGACGGTTTAACCCTTTGATATGAAATAAGTTTGATCCAATGGTTTCATATGATTGAAATATATATAATACCTATTCAAGGAGTCAAAAGTATCTGGTAATTATTCACAACAAAATAATATGAAAGGTGTTCATACACCACAAATCGCCTACGAGACTATGACGGTTTTACCCTTTCATTTGAATTGAGTTAGATCCAAGTGCTTCATATGACTGAAGTATATCTAATACCTATTGAAGGAGTCAAAAATATTTAGTAATTAAGCAAAAAAAGCTGATTTGAAAGGTGTTCATATACCACAAATCGCCTGAGAGACTATGACGGTTTTACCCTTTGATTTAAATTGGGTTTGATCCAAGGGCTTCATATGCTTTAAATATATCTAATACCTATTCAAGGAGTCATAAATATTTTGTAAATATTCACAACAAAATAATATGAAAGGTGTTCAGACACCAAAACTCGCCTAAGAGACTATGACGGTTTTACCCTTTGATTTGAAATAAGTTTAATCCAAGGGCTTCATATGATTGAAAAATACCTAATACCAATTCAAGGAGTGAAAAGCATTTGGTAATTAAGCATCAAAAATGATTGAAAAATTTGTCAAGAATAAGTTAACCTTTGCGTTGACCGCTTTATACAAGTAAACCTTAAGATATTCCATTAACAAGTAAACCTTGTATCGATTTTTGCTTTTAACAAGTCAAAACCGGCTATCACCCTTTATTAACCTGTTCAACGGGTTTAAGTGACATGTGTCCATATTTTATTGAACCTTTTGAAATTTTAAATTTATATTTCAAAAAGACAAATTAAAAAACAAAACAAAACAAACCCCCATACCCCCTACCCGCACCCGCACCCCCACCCCCAAAATCAGACCACCTCCTATTGGCAGCAAAACCACCATGTCTCTCTGTTCACCCTCAAATCCCCTTTGAACATCAACTATCGCAGCCGATGCCATCTCCTTTTCCAAAGTCAACCTTATGATTTATCTTCATTGATCACACTGTCTACACTATGCCTACCCTGTAAAAGTGAAAAGCCTCAGCCAATCACCTCTCATCTCCTAGGCTTCGCAATTGAGTTCTTCAAAATCTGTTTTCTCAACAATTCCAAATCCTCTTCACTCCATTCCCTCACCTCAGTGACATTAACATTTCTCACAAACCCTTTATCAATTTCCTTCTTTTAGCCTCCCAAAACCCTCCAAATTCCAGAATTTTCATTGTTCTTTACAAAATCAGAAGACCCATTAGCGCTAACCCCATCCAAATCAAATCTTTTCCTTCTATTTCGCTTAATGGACACTTTTTTCTTGGTTTCATCCACATCAATTGCTTATATTTGAGGGGGGAAATAAATGATTCATACTTGACCAACTCGAATTTCGCCACCAGTGAAAGAGAGGGGAGTGAAAGAACCAAGGAGGAGGAGAGAGAGAGAACCAGAGGGGAAAGAGATTTGAGGAACTGTGATTGGAAGAAACAGAAAGACAAGAAAAGGATAGAGAAGGAGAGTGAGATGATGATCAAAGGCTTGTTTTCTGGAAAATTTTGTGGTGTATCAATGGCTGCCAAAGAAGATAATGGTGCCGGGGCCTGAGTAAAAATAGGGAGAGAAAAGTGAAATTTAAAAATATTAATAAAATAATCAATAGCTTTAAACCAATTAAAATGAGACACATGGACAACTGACCTAGGCTAACAAGTTAATATCAGGTAACCTGCAAAAAAACTTATTAAAAGCAAAAGTCGACACAAGGTTTACTTGTTAATGGAATAAATTAAGGTAGACTTGTTAAAAGCGGTCAACGCAAAGGATGACTTATTCCTGACAAATTTTCCAAAATGATTTGAAAGGTGTTCATACACCAAAAATTACCTAAGAGACTATGACGCTTTTACCCTTTGATTTGAATTGAGTTAGATCCAAGGGCTTCATATGATTTAAATATATCTAATATGTATTCAAGGACACAATTTTTTTTGGTAATTATTCAATACAAAATGATTTGAAAGGTTTTCATACACCACAAAGCGCCTAAGAGACTATGACGGTTTTACCCTTTGATATGAAATAAGTTTGATCCATGGGTTTCATATGAATGAAATATATCTAATACCTATTGAAGGAGTCAACAATATTTGGTAATTAAGCACATAAAATAATTTGAAAGGTGTTCATACACCACAAATCCCCTAAGAGACTATGACGGTTTTATCCTTTGATTTGAATTGAGGTTGATCCAAGGACTTCATATGCTTTAAAACGATCTAATACCTATTCAACGACTCCAAAAATATTAGGTAATTATTCGCAACAAAATGATTTGAAAGGTGTTCATTCACCACAAATCGCCTAAGCGACTATGACGGTTTTTTCCTTTGATTTGAATTGAGTTTGATCCAAGGGGTTCATCTGCTTTAAATATATATAACACCTATTCAAGGACTCAAAAATATTTTGTAATTATTCACAACAAAATGATTTGAAAAATGTTCATTCACCATAAATCGTCTAACAAACTACGACGGTTTTACCCTTAGATTTGAATTGAGTTTGATCCAAGGGCTTCATACGCTTTAAATAGATCTAGTACCTATTCAAGGACAAAAAATATTTGGTAATTATTCACAACAAAATGATTTGAAAGGTATTCATACACCACAAATCGCCTGAGAGACTATGACGGTTTTACCCTTTGATTTAAATTGAGTTTGATCCAAGGGCTTCATATGCTTTAAATATATCTATTACCTATTCAAGGAGTTATAAATATTTTGTAAATATTCACAACAAAATAATTTGAAAGGTGTTCATACACCACAAATCGCCTAAGAGACTATGACAGTTTTACCCTTTGATTTGAAAGAAGTTTAATCCAAGGGCTTCATATAATTGAAATATACCTAATACCAATTCAAGGAGTGAAAAGTATTTGGTAATTAAGCACCAAAATAGATTTGAAAGTTTTTCACACAAAAAAATCGCCGAATAGACTATGACGGTTTTACCCTTTGATTTGAATTGAGTAAGATCCAAGGGCGCCATATCATTTATATATATCTAATATCTATTCAAGGACTCAATTTTTTTTGTTAATTATTTAATACAAAATGATTTGAAAGGTTTTCATACACCATAAATCGCCTAAGAGACTATGACGGTTTTACCCTTTGATATGAAATAACTTTGATCCAATGGTTTCATATGATTGAAATATATATAATACCTATTCAAGGAGTCAAAAGTATCTAGTAATTTTTCACAACAAAATAATATGAAAGGTGTTCATACACCAAAAATCGCCTACGAGACTATGACGGTTTTACCCTTTCATTTGAATTGAGTTAGATCCAAGGGCTTCATATGACTGAAGTATATCTAATACCTATTGAAGGAGTCAAAAATATTTAGTAACTAAGCAAAAAAAGCTGATTTGAAAGGTGTTCATATACCACAAATCGCCTAAGAGACTATGACGGTTTTACCCTTTGATTTAAAAGGAGTTTGATCCAAGGGCTTCATATGCTTTAAATATATCTAACACCTATTCAAGGACTCAAAAATATTTGGTTATTATTCACAACCAAAATAACTTAAAAGGTCTTCATACACCACAAATCGCCTAAGAGACTATGACGGTTTTACCCTTTGATTTGAAATAAGTTTGATCTAAATTCTTCATATGATTAAAATATATCTAATACCCATTCAAGGACTTAAAAATATTTTTATAATTAAGCACAAACATTTATTTGAAAGGTGTTTATACACCACAAATCCCCTACGAGACTATGACGGTTTTACCCTTTGATTTGAATTGAGTTGAATCGAAGGACTTCATATGCTTTAAATAGATCTAATACCTATTCAAGGACTGAAAAATATTTGGTAATTATTCACAACAAAATGATTTGAAAGGTGTTCATTAACCACAAATCGTCTAAGAGATTATGACGGTTTTACCCTTTGTTTTGAATTGAGTTTGATCCAAGGGCGTCATACGCTTTAAATAGATCTAGTACCTATTCAAGGACAAAAAAATATTTGGTAATTATTCACAACAAAATGATTTGAAAGGTGTTCATAAACCACAAATCGCCTAAGAGACTATGACGGTTTTACCCTTTGATTTAAATTGAGTTTGATCCAAGGGCTTCATATGCTTTAAATATATCTATTACCGATTCAAGGAGTTATAAATATTTTGTAAATATTCACAACAAAATAATTTGAAAGGTGTTCATACACCACAAATCGCCTAAGAGACTATGACGGTTTTACCCTTTGATTTGAAAGAAGTTTAATCCAAGGGCTTCATATAATTGAAATATACGTAATACCAATTAAAGGAGTGAAAAGTATTTGGTAATTAAGCACCAAAACAGATTTGAAAGTTTTTCACACAAAACAATCGCCGAATAGACTATGACGGTTTTACCCTTTGATTTGAATTGAGTAAGATCCAAGGGCGCCATATCATTTATATATATATAATATCTATTCAAGGACTCAATTTTTTTTGGTAATTATTTAATACAAAATGATTTGAAAGGTTTTCATACACCATAAATCGCCTAAGAGACTATGACGGTTTAACCGTTTGATATGAAATAAGTTTGATCCAATGGTTTCATATGATTGAAATATATATAATACCTATTCAAGGAGTCAAAAGTATCTGATAATTATTCACAACAAAATAATATGAAAGGTGTTCATACACCACAAATCGCCTACGAGACTATGACGGTTTTACCCTTTCATTTGAATTGAGTTAGATCCAAGTGCTTCATATGACTGAAGTATATCTAATACCTATTGAAGGAGTCAAAAATATTTAGTAATTAAGCAAAAAAAGCTGATTTGAAAGGTGTTCATACACCACAAATCGCCTAAGAGACTATGACGGTTTTACCCTTTGATTTAAAAGGCGTTTGATCCAAGGGCTTCATATGCTTTAAATATATCTAACACCTATTCAAGGACTCAAAAATATTTGGTTATTATTCACAACCAAAATAATTTAAAAGGTCTTCATACACCACAAATCGCCTAAGAGACTATGACGGTTTTACCCTTTGATTTGAAATAAGTTTGATCCAAATGCTTCATATGATTAAAATATATCTAATACCCATTCAAGGACTTAAAAATATTTTGATAATTAAGGATAAACATTTATTTGAAAGGTGTTTATACACCACAAATCCCCTACGAGACTATGACGGTTTTACCCTTTGATTTGAATTGAGTTGAATCGAAGGACTTCATATGCTTTAAATAGATCTAATACCTATTCAAGGACTGAAAAATATTTGGTAATTTTTCACAACAAAATGATTTGAAAGGTTTTCATTCACCACAAATCGTCTAAGAGACTATGACGGTTTTACCCTTTGGTTTGAATTGAGTTTGATCCAAGGGCTTCATACGCTTTAAATAGATCTAGTACCTATTCAAGGACAAAAAAATTATTTGGTAATTATTCACAACAAAATGATTTGAAAGGTGTTCATAAACCACAAATCGCCTAAGACACTATGACGGTTTTACCCTTTCATTTAAATAAAGTTTGATCCAAGGGCTTCATATGCTTTAAATATATCTTATACCTATTCAAAGAGTTATAAATATTATGTAAATATTCACAACAAAATAATTTGAATGGTGTTCATACACCACAAATCGCCTAAGAGACTATGACGGTTTTACCCTTTGATTTGAAAGAAGTTTAATCCAAGGGCTTCATATGATTGAAATATACCTAATACCAATTCAAGGAGTGAAAAGTATTTGGTAATTAAGCACCAAAATAGATTTGAAAGTTGTTCACACAAAAAAATCGCCAAATAGACTATGACGGTTTTACGCTTTGATCTGAATTGAGTAAGATCCAAGGGCGCCATATCATTTAAATATATCTAATATCTGTTCAAGGACTCAATTTTTGTTGGTAATTATTTAATTCAAAATGATTTGAAAGGTTTTCATACACCATAAATCGCCTAAGAGACTATGACGGTTTTACCCTTTGATATGAAATAAGTTTGAGCCAATGGTTTCATGAGATTGAAATATATCTAATACCTATTCAAGGAGTCAAAAGTATCTGGTAATTATTCACAACAAAATAATATGAAAGGTGTTCATACACCACAAATCCCATACGAGACTATGATGGTTTTACCCTTTGATTTGAATTGAGTTGAATCGATTGACTTCATATGCTTTAAATAGATCTAATACCTATTCAAGGACTGAAAAATATTTGGTAATTATTCACAACAAAATTATTTGAAAGGTGTTCATTCACCACAAATCGTCTAAGAGATTATGACTGTTTTACCCTTTGTTTTGAATTAAGTTTGATCCAAGGGCTTCATACGCTTTAAATAGATCTAGTACCTATTCAAGGACAAAAAAATATATTTGGTAATTATTCACAACAAAATGATATGAAAGGTGTTCATAAACCACAAATCGCCTAAGAGACTATGACGGTTTTACCCTTCGATTTAAATTGAGTTGGATCCAAGGGCTTCATATGCTTTAAATATATCTAATACCTATTCAAGGAGTTATAAATATTTTGTAAATATTTACAACAAAATAAATTGAAAGGTGTTCATACACCACAAATCGCTTAAGAGACTATGACGGTTTTACCCTTTGATTTGAAAGAAGTTTAATCCAAGGGCTTCATATAATTGAAATATACGTAATACCAATTAAAGGAGTGAAAAGTATTTGGTAATTAAGCACCAAAACAGATTTGAAAGTTTTTCACACAAAACAATCGCCGAATAGACTATGACGGTTTTACCCTTTGATTTGAATTGAGTAAGATCCAAGGGCGCCATATCATTTATATATATCTAATATCTATTCAAGGACTCAATTTTTTTTGGTAATTATTTAATACAAAATGATTTGAAAGGTTTTCATACACCATAAATCGCCTAAGAGACTATGACGGTCTAACCCTTTGATATGAAATAAGTTTGATCCAATGGTTTCATATGATTGAAATATATATAATACCTATTCAAGGAGTCAAAAGTATCTGGTAATTATTCACAACAAAATAATATGAAAGGTGTTCATACACCACAAATCGCCTATGAGACTATGACGGTTTTACCCTTTCATTTGAATTGAGTTAGATCCAAGTGCTTCATATGACTGAAGTATATCTAATACCTATTGAAGGAGTCAAAAATATTTAGTAATTAAGCAAAAAAAGCTGAATTTAAAGGTGTTCATACACCACAAATCGCCTAAGAGACTATGACGGTTTTACCCTTTGATTTAAAAGGAGTTTGATCCAAGGGCTTCATGTGCTTTAAATATATCTAACACCTATTCAAGGACTCAAAAATATATGGTAATTATTCACAGCAAAATGATTTGAAAGGTGTTCATACACCACAAATCGCCTAAGAGACTACGACGGTTTTACCCTTTGATTTAAGAGGAGTTTGATCCAAGGGCTTCATATGCTTTAAATATATCTAACACCTATTCAAGGACTCAAAAATATTTGGTTATTATTCACAACCAAAATAATTTAAAAGGTGTTCATACACCACAAATCGCCTAAGAGACTATGACGGTTTTACCCTTTGATTTGAAATAAGTTTGATCCAAATGCTTCATATGATTTAAATATATCTAACACCCATTCGAGGACTTAAAAATAGTTTGATAAATAAGCACAAACAATTATTTGAAAGGTGTTTATACACCACAAATACCCTACGAGACTATGACGGTTTTACCATTTGATTTGAATTGAGTTGAATCGAAGGACTTCATATGCTTTAAATAGATCTAATACCTATTCAAGGACTGAAAAATATTTGGTAATTATTCACAACAAAATGATTTGAAAGGTATTCATTCACCACAAATCGTCTAATAGACTATGACGGTTTTACCCTTTGTTTTGAATTGAGTTTGATCCAAGGGCTTCATACGCTTTAAATAGATCTAGTACCTATTCAAGGACAAAGAAAAATATTTGGTAATTATTCACAACAAAATGATTTGAAAGGTGTTCATAAACCAAAAATCGCCTAAGAGACTATGACGGTTTTACCCTTTGATTTAAAAGGAGTTTGATCCAAGGGCTTCATATGCTTTAAATATATCTAACACCTATTTAAGGACTCAAAAATATTTGGTTATTATTCACTACCAAAATAATTTAAAAGGTCTTCATACACCACAAATCGCCTAAGAGACTATGACGGTTTTACCCTTCGATTTGAAATAAGTTTGATCTAAATTCTTCATATGATTAAAATATATCTAATACCCATTCAAGGACTTAAAAATATTTTTATAATTAAGCACAAACATTTATTTCAAAGGTGTTTATACACCACAAATCCCCTACGAGACTATGACGGTTTTACCCTTTGATTTGAATTGAGTTGAATCGAAGGACTTCATATGCTTTAAATAGATCTAATACCTATTCAAGGACTGAAAAATATTTGGTAATTATTCACAACAAAATGATTTGAAAGGTGTTCATAAACCACAAATCGCCTAAGAGACTATGACGGTTTTACCCTTTGATTTAAATTGAGTTTGATCCAAGGGCTTCATATGCTTTAAATATATCAATTACCTATTCAAGGAGTTATAAATATTTTGTAAATATTCACAACAAAATAATTTGATAGGTGTTCATACACCACAAATCGCCTAAGAGACTATGACGGTTTTACCCTTTGATTTGAAAGAAGTTTAATCCAAGGGCTTCATATAATTGAAATATACGTAATACCAATTAAAGGAGTGAAAAGTATTTGGTAATTAAGCACCAAAACAGATTTGAAAGTTTTTCACACAAAACAATCGCCGAATAGACTATGACGGTTTTACCCTTTGATTTGAATTGAGTAAGATCCAAGGGCGCCATATCATTTATATATATCTAATATCTATTCAAGGACTCAATTTTTTTTGGTAATTATTTAATACAAAATGATTTGAAAGGTTTTCATACACCATAAATCGCCTAAGAGACTATGACGGTCTAACCCTTTGATATGAAATAAGTTTGATCCAATGGTTTCATATGATTGAAATATATATAATACCTATTCAAGGAGTCAAAAGTATCTGGTAATTATTCACAACAAAATAATATGAAAGGTGTTCATACACCACAAATCGCCTACGAGACTATGACGGTTTTACCCTTTCATTTGAATTGAGTTAGATCCAAGTGCTTCATATGACTGAAGTATATCTAATACCTATTGAAGGAGTCAAAAATATTTAGTAATTAAGCAAAAAAAGCTGATTTGAAAGGTGTTCATATACCACAAATCGCCTGAGAGACTATGACGGTTTTACCCTTTGATTTAAATTGGGTTTGATCCAAGGGCTTCATATGCTTTAAATATATCTAATACCTATTCAAGGACTCAAAAATATTTGGTTATTATTCACAACCAAAATAATTTAAAAGGTGTTCATACACTACAAATCGCCTAAGAGACTATGACGGTTTTACCCTTTGATTTGAAATAAGTTTGATCCAAATGCTTCATATGATTAAAATATATCTAATACCCATTCAAGGACTTAAAAATATTTTGATAATTAAGCATAAACATTTATTTGAAAGGTGTTTATACACCACAAATCCCCTACGAGACTATGACGGTTTTACCCTTTGATTTGAATTGAGTTGAATCGAAGGACTTCATATGCTTTAAATAGATCTAATACCTATTCAAGGACTGAAAAATATTTGGTAATTTTTCACAACAAAATGATTTGAAAGGTTTTCATTCACCACAAATCGTCTAAGAGATTATGACTGTTTTACCCTTTGTTTTGAATTAAGTTTGATCCAAGGGCTTCATACGCTTTAAATAGATCTAGTACCTATTCAAGGACAAAAAAAAATTTGGTAATTATTCACAACAAAATGATATGAAAGGTGTTCATAAACCACAAATCGCCTAAGAGACTATGACGGTTTTACCCTTTGATTTAAATTGAGTTTGATCCAAGGGCTTCATATGCTTTAAATATATCTAATACCTATTCAAGGAGTTATAAATATTTTGTAAATATTCACAACAAAATAAATTGAAAGGTGTTCATACACCACAAATCGCCTAAGAGACTATGACGGTTTTACCCTTTGATTTGAAAGAAGTTTAATCCAAGGGCTTCATATAATTGAAATATACCTAATACCAATTCAAGGAGTGAAAAGTATTTGGTAATTAAGCACGTAAATAGATTTGAAAGTTGTTCACACAAAAAAATCGCCGAATAGACTATGACGGTTTTACCCTTTGATTTGAATTGAGTAAGATCCAAGGGCGCCATATCATATATATATATATCTAATATCTATTCAAGGACTTAATTTTTTTTGGTAATTATTTAATACAAAATGATTTGAAAGGTTTTCATACACCATAAATCGCCTAAGAGACTATGACGGTTTTACCCTTTGATATGAAATAAGTTTGATCCAATGGTTTCATATGATTGAAATATATCTAATACCTATTCAAGGAGTCAAAACTATATGGTAAATATTCACAACAAAATAATATGAAAGGTGTTCATATACCACAAATCGCCTAAGAGACTATGACGATTTTACCCTTTGATTTGAATTGAGTTAGATCCGAGGACTTCATATGACTGAAATACATCTAATACCTATTGAAGGAGTCAAAAATATTTAGTAATTAAGCAAAAAAAGCTGATTTGAAAGGTGTTCATACACCACAAATCCCTTAAGAGACTATGACGGTTTTACCTTTTGATTTGAATTGAGGTTGATCCAAGGAGTTCATATGCTTTAAAAATATCTAATACCCATTCAAGGACTCAAAAATATATGGTAATTATTCACAGCAAAATGATTTGAAAGGTGTTCATACACCACAAATCGCCTAAGAGACTATGACGGTTTTACCCTTTGATTTAAGAGGAGTTTGATCCAAGGGCTTCATATGCTTTAAATATATCTAACACCTATTCAAGGACTCAAAAATATTTGGTTATTATTCACAACCAAAATAATTTAAAAGGTGTTCATACACCACAAATCGCCTAAGAGACTATGACGGTTTTACCCTTTGATTTGAATTGAGTTAGATCCAAGGGCTTCATATGACTGAAGTATATCTAATACCTATTGAAGGAGTCAAAAATATTTAGTAATTAAGAATAAAAAGCTGATTTGAAAGGTGTTCATACACCACAAATTGCCTAAGAGACTATGACGGTTTTACCCTTTGATTTAAAAGGAGTTTGATCCAAGGGCTTCATATGTTTTAAATATATCTAACACCTATTCAAGGACTCAAAAATATTTGGTTATTATTCACAACCAAAATAATTTAAAAGGTATTCATACACCACAAATTGCCTAAGAGACTATGACTGTTTTACCCTTTGATTTGAAATAAGTTTGATCCAAATGCTTCATATGATTATAATATATCTAATACCCATTCAAGGACTTAAAAATATTTTGATAATTAAGCACAAACATTTATTTGAAAGGTGTTTATACACCACAAATCCCCTACGAGACTATGACGGTTTTACCCTTTGATTTGAATTGAGTTGAATCGAAGGACTTCATATGCTTTAAATAGATCTAATACCTATTAAAGGACTGAAAAATATTTGGTAATTATTCACAACAAAATGATTTGAAAGGTGTTCATTAACCACAAATCGTCTAATAGATTATGACGGTTTTACCCTTTGTTTTGAATTGAGTTTGATCCAAGGGCTTCATACGCTTTAAATAGATCTAGTACCTATTCAATGACAAAAAAAAATATTTGGTAATTATTCACAACAAAATGATTTGAAAGGTGTTCATAAACCACAAATCGCCAAAGACACTATGACGGTTTTACCCTTTGATTTAAATTGAGTTAGATCCAAGGGCTTCATATAATTTAAATATATCTGATACCTATTCAAGGAGTCAGAAATATTTTGTAAATATTCACATCAAAATAATTTAAAAGGTGTTCATACACTACAAATCGCCTAAGAGACTATGACGGTTTTACCCTTTGATTTAATTTGAGTTTTATCCAAGGGCTTAATATGCTTTAAATATATCTAATACCTATTCAAGGAGTGAAAAGTATTTGGTAATTAAGCACCAAAATAGATTTGAAAGTTGTTCACAATAAAAAATCGCCGAATAGACTATGACGGTTTTACCCTTTGATCTGAATTGAGTAAGATCCAAGGGCGCCATATCATTTAAATATATCTAATATCTATTCAAGGACTCAATTTTTTTTGGTAATTATTTAATTCAAAATGATTTGAAAAGTTTTCATACACGGTAAATCGCCTAAGAGACTATGACGGTTTTACCCTTTGATATGAAATAAGTTTGAGCCAATGGTTTCATATGGTTGAAATATATCTAATACCAATTCAAGGAGTCAAAAGTATCTGGTAATTATTCACAACAAAATAATATGAAAGGTGTTCATACAACACAAATCGCCTAATAGACTATGACGGTTTTACCCTTTGATTTGAATTGAGTTAGATCCAAGGGCTTAATATGACTGAAGTATATCTAATACCTATTGAAGGAGTCAAAAATATTTAGTAATTAAGCAAAAAAACCTGATTTGACAGGTATTCATACACCACTAATCCCTTAAGAGACTGTGACGGTTTACCTTTTGATTTGAATTGAGGTTGATCCAAGGACTTCATATGCTTTAAAAAGATCTAATACCTATTCAAGGACTCAAAAATATTTGGTAATTATACACGGCAAAATGATTTGAAAGGTGTTCATACACCACAAATCGCCTAAGAGACTATGACGGTTTTACCCTTTGATTTAAAAGGAGTTTGATCCAAGGGCTTCATATGCTTTAAATATATCTAACACCTATTCAAGGACTCAAAAATATTTGGTTATTATTCACAACCAAAATAATTTAAAAGGTGTTCATACACCACAAATCGCCTAAGAGAGACTATGACGGTTTTACCCTTTGATTTGAAATAAGTTTGATCCAAATGCTACAAATGATTAAAATATATCTAATACCCATTCAAGGACTTACAAATATTTTGATAATTAAGCACAAACATTTATTTGAAAGGTGTTTATAAACCACAAATCCCCTACGAGACTATGACGGTTTTACCCTTTGATTTGAATAGAGTTGAATCGAAGGACTTCATATGCTTTAAATAGATCTAATACATATTCAAGGACTCAAACATATTTGGTAATTATTCACAACAAAATGATTTGAAAGGTGTTCATTCACCACAAATCGCCTAAGAGACTATGACGGTTTTACCCTTTTATTTAAATTGAGTTTTATTTAAGGGCTTCATATGCTTTAAATATATCTAATACCTATTTAAGGAGTCATAAATATTTTGTAAATATTCACAACAAAATAATTTAAAAGGTGTTCATACACCACAAATCGCCTAAGAGACTATGACGGTTTTACCCTTTGATTTTAATTGAGTTTTATCCAAGGGCTTCATACGCTTTAAATATATCTAATACCTATTCAAGGAGTCATAAATATTTTGTATATATTCACAACAAAATGATATGAAAGGTGTTCAGACACCACAACTCGCCAAAGAGACTATGACGATTTTACACTTTGATTTAAAATAAGTTTAATCCAAGGGATTCATATGATTGAAATATACCTAATACCAATTCAAGGAGTGAAAAATATTTGATAATTAAGCACCAAAAATGATTTGAAAGGTGTTCATACACCAAAAATTGCCTAAGAGACTATTACGCTTTTACCCTTTGATTTGAGTTAGATCCAAGGGCTTAAGATGATTTAAATATATCTAATATCTATTCAAGGACTCAATTTTTTTTGGTAATTATTCAATACAAAATGATTTGAAAGGTTTTCATTCACCACAAATCGCCTAAGAGACTATGACGGTTTTACCCTTTGATATAAATAAGTTTGATCCATGGGTTTCATATGATTAAAATATATCTAATACCTATTGAAGGAGTCAACAATATTTGGTAATTATGCACAAAAAATGATTTGAAAGGTGTTAATACACCACAAATCCCCTAAGAGGCAAGGACGGTTTTACCCTTTGATTTGAATTGAGGTTGATCCAAGGACTTCATATACTTTAAAAAGATCTAATGCCTATTCAATGACTCAAAAAATATTTGGTAATTATTCCCAACAAAATGATTTGAAAGGTGTTCATTCACCACGAATCGCCTAGGAGACTATGACGGTTTTGTCCTTTGATTAGAATTGAGTTTGATCCAAGGGTTTTATATGCTTTAAATATATCTAACACATATTCAAGGACTCAAAAATATTTGGTAATTATTCACAACAAAGTGATTTGAAAGGTGTTCATGCACCACAGATCGCCTAAGAGAGACTATGACGGTTTTACGCTTTGATTTGAAATAAGTTTGATCCAAATGCTTCATATGATTAAAATATATCTAATACCCATTCAAGGACTTAAAAATATTTTGCTAATTAAGCACAAACATTTATTTGAAAGGTGTTTATACACCACAAATCCCCTACGAGACTATGACGGTTTTACCCTTTGATTTCAATAGAGTTGAATCGAAGGACTTCATATGCTTTAAATAGATCTAATACATATTCAAGGACTCAAACATATTTGGTAATTATTCACAAAAAAATGATTTGAAAGGTGATCATTCACCACAAAATCGTCTAAGAGACTATGACGGTTTTACCCTTTGTTTTGAATTGAGTTTGATCCAAGGGCTTCATATGCTTTAAATAGATCTATTACCTATTCAAGGACTCAAAAATATTTCGTAATTATTCACAACAAAATGATTTGAAAGGTGTTCATACACCACAAATCGCCTAAGAGACTAAGACGTATTACCCTTTGATTTAAATTGAGTTTTATCCAAGGGCTTCATATGCTTTAAATATATCTAACTAGATTTCTATGCACGCGATGCGTGCGACAATAATTTTTTTATAAAATTTCATAATCTATAGTAGATAATCTTATGGATAATCGCATCTTACCATAACTTTTCATGTTTTTATAAACTCCCATCTTAATGAGTTTTTTTTAAAATTCCACCTACCATTTACAATTCTATTAAAAACTCCCACCATTTGACGGTTTTTGTCAAATTTTATTAACAAAACTGTTAAGTGGATCCCACAGATACATTTTGTTAACAAAATGGAACTTGAAATAATTGCAATTCTTTTCAAATAGTTGTAATTCGGCAAATGTGTTGAGGATTTGCCCTTAAATTGATGAAATTGACTTCAATTTCAGCGTAAACTGATAATTAAATGCATTTTTGGGGCCTACTTCACGGTTTTGTTAACGGACTTTAACAAAAATCATTAGATGGTGGAGTTTCTAATAAAATTGGGACTGATAGGTGGAAATTTTAAAGAAAAATTCATTAAGGTGGGAGTTTCTAAAAACGTGAAAAATTTAGGTGGTTTTGAACAAAAAATCCTAATTTTATTTGCATATCATGTGTGTTTTCGCTACTGTAACATAATAAAATGTGAAGGTACACACCATATTTTGTTTTCAAGCTAAATTCATTTTGGCTCATTTTTCTTTGAAAACATCCCTTACTCCCCCCATCATAGTACCCGGTAAGGTATTTTTGCTCATTGTCCAAATAAGAAAAAATTCAAAAGTACTTGAAAATACTTTATCATATTTCTCACTCATGCTAAAATACCTTATCATGATCAATTTGATCAAATGTGCCTTCACTCATGAACAATCAATTACTCATGTATTTCGGAATAAAAAATTTCAAAAGTATATAAAAGTATAGCAAAGTGGGTGTCTATCTATAGATCTCAAGAAAATATAATCGTTGATGTTTTTTAAAATTGTTTTTACTTTGTAGGTTTTTAGATATTTTAGTCAGAAGTTTTGAACATCTTTGATTAAAAATCTAATGGCTAAATTTGGAAATAAAACTTAATTACTTAATAAACTTATTGATTTATTTTTAACTTTTTTTTCTTTTGGGTGTCAACCCCCACCTCTTCACTTAGATAATAGAGATACCTATTCAAGAAGTCATAAATATTTTGTAAATATTCACAACAAAATAATATGAAAGGTGTTCAGACAACACAACTCGCCTAAGAGACTATGACGATTTTACACTTTGATTTGAAATAAGTTTAATTCAAGGGCTTCATATGATTGAAATATACCTAATACCAATTCAAGGAGTGAAAAGTATTTGGTAATTAAGCACCAAAAATGATTTTCAAGGTGTTCATACACCAAAAATTGCCTAAGAGACTATGACGCTTTTACCCTTTGATTTGAGTTAGATCCAAGGGCTTCAGATGATTTAAATATAGCTAATATCTATTTAAGGACTCAAATTTTGTTGGTAATTTTTCAATACAAAATGATTTGAAAGGTTTTCATTCACCACAAATCGCCTAAGAGACTATGAAGGTTTTACCCTTTGATATGAAATAAGTTCGATCCATAGGTTTCATATGATTGAAATATATATAATACCTATTGAAGGAGTCAACAATATTTGGTAATTAAGCACAAAAAATGAATTGAAAGGTGTTCATACACCATAAATCCCCTAAGAGACTATGATGGTTTTACCCTTTGATTTGAATTGAGGTGGATCCAAGGACATCATATGACTGAAATATATCTAATACCTATTGAAGGAGTCAAAAATATTTGGTAATTAAGCACAAAAAGCTGATTTAAAAGGTGTTCATACACCACAAATCCCTTACGAGACTATGACGGTTTTACCTTTTGATTTGAATTGAGGTTGATCCAAGGACTTCATATGCTTTAAAAACATCTAATACCTATTCAAGGACTCAAAAATATTTGGTAATTATTCACAGCAAAATGATATGAAAGGTGTTCATACACCACATATCGCATAAGAGACTATGACGGTTTTACCATTTGATTTAAAAAGAAGTTTGATCCAAGGGCTTCATATGATTTAAATATATCTAACACCTATTCAAGGACTAAAAAATATTTGGTTATTATTCACAACCAAAATAATTTAAAAGGTCTTCATACACCACAAATCGCCTAAGAGACTATGACGGTTTTATCCTTTGATTTGAAATAAGTTTGATCCAAATGCTTCATATGATTAAAATATATCTAATACCCATTCAAGGAGTTAAAAAAATTATGATAATTAAGCACAAACAATAATTTGAAAGGTGTTTATACACCACAAATCCCCTACGAGACTATGACGATTTTACCCTTTGATTTGAATTGAGTTGAATTGAAGGACTTCATATGCTTTAAATAGATGTAATACCTGTTCAAGGACTCAAACATATTTGGTAATTATTCGCAACAAAATGATTTGAAAGGTGTTCATTCACCACAAATCGTCTAAGTCACCATGACGGTTTTACCCTTTGTTTTAAATTGAGTTTGATCCAAGGGCTTCGTATGCTTTAAATAGATCTATTACCTATTCAAGGACTCAAAAATATTTCGTAATTATTCACAACAAAATGATTTGAAAGGTGTTCATACACCACAAATCGCCTAAGTGACTATGACAGTTTTACCCTTTGATATGAAATAAGTTCGATCCATAGGTTTCATATGATTGAAATATATATAATACCTATTGAAGGAGTCAACAATATTTGGTAATTAAGCACAAAAAATGAATTGAAAGGTGTTCATACACCACAAATCCCCTAAGAGACTTTGATGGTTTTACCCTTTGATTTGAATTGAGGTGGATCCAAGGACATCATATGACTGAAATATATCTAATACCTATTGAAGGAGTCAAAAATATTTGGTAATTAAGCACAAAAAGCTGATTTGAAAGGTGTTCATACACCAGAAATCCCTTAAGAGACTATGACGGTTTTACCTTTTGATTTGAATTGAGGTTGATCCAAGGACTTCATATGCTTTAAAAAGATCTAATACCTATTCAAGGCCTCAAAAATATTTGGTAATTATTCACAGCAAAATGATTTGAAAGGTGTTCATACACCACATATCGCCTAAGAGACTATGACGGTTTTACCATTTGATTTAAAAAGAAGTTTGATCCAAGGGCTTCATATGATTTAAATATATCTAACACCTATTCAAGGACTAAAAAATATTTGGTTATTATTCACAACCAAAATAATTTAAAAGGTGTTCATACACCACAAATCGCCTAAGAGACTATGACGGTTTTATCCTTTGATTTGAAATAAGTTTGATCCAAATGCTTCATATGATTAAAATATATCTAATACCTATTCAAGGACTCAAAAATATTTTGTAATTATTCCCAACAAAATGATTTGAAAGTTGTTCATATACCAAAAATCGCCTAAGAGACTATGACGGTTTTATCCTTTGATTTAAAATAAGTTTGATCCAAATGCTTCATATGATTAAAATATATCTAACTCCTATTCAAGGACTCAAAATTATTTGGTCGTTATTGACAACGAAAATAATTTAAAAGGTGTTCATACACCACAAATCGCCTAAGAGACTATGACGGTTTTATCCTTTGATTTGAAATAAGTTTGATCCAAATGCTTCATATGATTAAAATATATCTAATACCCATTCAAGGAGTTAAAAATATTTTTATAATTAAGCACAAACAATTATTTGAAAGGTGTTCATACACCACAAATCCCCTACGAGACTAAGACGGTTTTACCCTTTGATTTGAATTGAGTTGAATCCAAGAATTCATATGCTTTAAATAGATCTAATACCTATTCAAGGACTCAAACATATTTGGTAATTATTCGCAACAAAATAATTTTAAAGGTGTTCATTCACCACAAATCGTCTAAGAGACTATGACGGTTTTACCGTTTGTTTTGAATTGAGTTTGATCCAAGGGCTTCGCATGCTTTAAATAGATCTATAACCTATTCAAGGACTCAAAAATATTTCGTAATTATTCACAACAAAATGATTTGAAAGGTGTTCATACACCACAAATCGCCTAAGAGACTATGACGGTTTTACCCTTTGATTTAAATTGAGTTTTATCCAAGGGCTTCATATGCTTTAAATATATCTAATACCTATTCAACGAGTCATAAATATTTTGTAAATATTCACAACAAAATAATTTAAAAGGTGTTCATACACTACAAATCGCTTAAGAGACTAAGACGTATTACCCTTTGATTTAAATTGAGTTTTATCCAAGGGCTTCATATGCTTTAAATATATCTAATACCTATTCAAGGAGTCATACATATTTTGTAAATATTCACAACAAAATAATATGAAAGGTGTTCAGACTCCACAACTCGCCTAAGAGACTATGACGATTTTACACTTTGATTTGAAATAAGTTTAATCCAAGGGCTTCATATGATTGAAATATACCTAATACCAATTCAAGGAATGAAAAGTATTTGGTAATTAAGCACCAAAAATGATTTGAAAGGTGTTCATACACCAAAAATTGCATAAAAGACTATGACGCTTTTACCCTTTGATTTGAGTTCGATCCAAGGGCTTCAGATGATTTAAGTATATCTAATATCTATTTAAGGACTCAAATTTTTTTGGAAAATTTTCAATACAAAATTATTTGAAAGGTTTTCATGCACCACAAATCGCCTAAGAGACTATGACGGTTTTACCCTTTGATATGAAATAAGTTTGATCCATAGGTTTCATATGATTGAAATATATCTAATACCTATTGAAGGAGTTAACAATATTTGGTAATTAAACACAAAAAATGATTTGAAAGGTGTTCATACACCACAAATCCCCTAAGAGACTATGATGGTTTTACCCTTTGATTTGAATTGAGGTGGATCCAAGGACGTCATATGACTGAAATATATCTAATGCCTATTGAAGGAGTCAAAAATATTTCGTAATTATGCACAAAAAGCTTATTTAAAAGGTGTTCATATACCACAAATCCCTTAAGAGACTATGACGGTTTTACCTTTTGATTTGAATTGAGGTTGATCCAAGGACTTCATATGCTTTAAAAAGATCTAATACCTATTCAAGGACTCAAAAATATTTGGTAATTATACACAGCAAAATGATTTGAAAGGTGTTCATACACCACAAATCGCCTAAGAGACTATGACGGTTTTACCATTTGATTTAAAAGGATTTTGATCCAAGGGCTTCATATGCTTTAAATATATCTAACTCCTATTCAAGGACTCAAATATATTTGGTTATTATTCACCACCAAAATAATTTAAAAGGTGTTCATACACCACAAATCGCCTAAGAGACTATGACGGTTTTATCCTTTGATTTGAAATAAGTTTGATCTAAATGCTTCATATGATTAAAATATATCTAATACCCATTCAAGGAGTTAAAAATATTTTGATAATTAAGCACAAACAATTATTTGAAAGGTGTTCATACACCACAAATCCCCTCCGAGACTATAACGGTTTTCCCTTTGATTTGAATTGAGGTTCATCCATGGACTTCGTATGCTTTAAATAGATCTATTACCTATTCAAGGACTCAAAGATATTTCGTAATTATTCACAACAAAATGATTTGAAAGGTGTTCATACACCACAAATCGCCTAAGAGACTATAACGGTTTTACCCTTTGATTTAAATTGAGTTTTATCCAAGGGCTTCATATGCTTTAAATATATCTAATACCTATTCAACGACTTATAAATATTTTGTAAATATTCACAACAAAATAATTTAAAAGGTGTTCATACACCACAAATCGCTTAAGAGACTAAGACGTATTACCCTTTGATTTAAATTGAGTTTTATCCAAGGGCTTCATATGCTTTAAATATATCTAATACCTATTCAAGGAGTCATACATATTTTGTAAATATTCACAACAAAATAATATGGAAGGTGTTTAGACACCACAAATCCCCTAAGAGACTATGATGGTTTTACCCTTTGATTTGAATTGAGGTGGATCCAAGGACGTCATGTGACTGAAATATATCTAATGCCTATTGAAGGAGTCAAAAATATTTCGTAATTATGCACAAAAAGCTTATTTAAAAGATGTTCATATACCACAAATCCCTTAAGAGACTATGACGGTTTTACCTTTTGATTTGAATTGAGGTTGATCCAAGGACTTCATATGCTTTAAAAAGATCTAATACCTATTCAAGGACTCAAAAATATTTGGTAATTATTCACAGCAAAATGATTTGAAAGGTGTTCATACACCACAAATCGCCTAAGAGACTATGACGGTTTTACCATTTGATTTAAAAGGAGTTTGATCCAAGGGCTTCATATGCTTTAAATATATCTAACGCCTATTCAAGGACTCAAAAATATTTGGTTATTATTCACCACCAAAATAATTTCAAAAGGTGTTCATACACCACAAATCGCCTAAGAGACTATGACGGTTTTATCCTTTGATTTGAAATAAGTTTGATCCAAATTCTTCATATGATTCAAATATATCTAATACCCATTCAAGGAGTTAAAAATATTTTGATAATTAAGCACAAACAATTATTTGAAAGGTGTTCATACACCACAAATCCCCTACGAGACTATGACGGTTTTCCCTTTGATTTGAATTGAGGTTCATCCATGGACTTCATATGCTTTAAAAAGATCTAATACCAATTCAAGGACTCAAAAATATTTTGTAATTATTCCCAACAAAATGATATGAAAGGTGTTCATATACCACAAATCGCCTAAGAGACAATGACGGTTTTATCCTTTGATTTAAAATAAGTTTGATCCAAATGCTTCATATGATTAAAATATATCTAACTCCTATTCAAGGACTCAAAAATATTTGGCTGTTATTGACAACCAAAATAATTTAAAAGGTGTTCATACACCACAAATCGCCTAAGAGACTATGACGGTTTTATCCTTTCATTTGAAATAAGTTTGATCCAAATGCTTCATATGATTAAAATATATCTAATACCCATTCAATGAGTTAAAAATATTTTTATAATTAAGCACAAACAATTATTTGAAAGGTGTTCATACACCACAAATCCCCTACGAGACTAAGACGGTTTTACCCTTTGATTTGAATTGAGTTGAATCGAAGGACTTCATATGCTTTAAATAGATCTAATAACTATTTAAGGACTCAAACATATTTGGTAATTATTCGCAACAAAATAATTTGAAAGGTGTTCATTCACCACAAATCGTCTAAGAGACTATGACAGTTTTACCCTTTGTTTTGAATTGAGTTTGATCCAAGGGCTTCGTATGCTTTAAATAGATCTAATACCTATTCAAGGACTCAAAAATATTTCGTAATCATTCACAACAAAATGATTTGAAAGGTGTTCATACACCACAAATCGCCTAAGAGACTATGACGGTTTTACCCTTTGATTTAAATTGAGTTTTATCCAAGGGCTTCATATGCTTTAAATATATCTAATACCTATTCAACGAGTCATAAATATTTTGTAAATATTCACAACAAAATAATTTAAAAGGTGTTCATACACCACAAATCGCTTAAGAGACTAAGACGTATTACCCTTTGATTTAAATTGAGTTTTATCCAAGGGCTTCATTTTCTTTAAATATATCTAATACCTATTCAAGGAGTCATACATATTTTGTAAATATTCACAACAAAATAATATGAAAGGTGTTCAGACACCACAACTCGCCTAAGAGACTATGACGATTTTACACTTTGATTTGAAATAAGTTTAATCCAAGGGCTTCATATGATTGAAATATACCTAATACCAATTCAAGGAATGAAAAGTATTTGGTAATTAAGCACCAAAATTGATTTGAAAGGTGTTCATACACCAAAAATTGCATAAAAGACTATGACGCTTTTAACCTTTGATTTGAGTTCGATCCAAGGGCTTCAGATGATTTAAGTATATCTAATATCTATTTAAGGACTCAAATTTTTTGGGTAATTTTTCAATACACAATGATTTGAAAGGTTTTCATGCTCCACAAATCGCCTAAGAGACTATGACGGTTTTACCCTTTGATATGAAATAAGTTTGATCCATAGGTTTCATATGATTGAAATATATCTAATACCTATTGAATGAGTCAACAATATTTGGTAATTAAACACAAAAAATGATTTGAAAGGTGTTCATACACCACAAATCCCCTAAGAGACTATGATGTTTTTACCCTTTGATTTGAATTGAGGTGGATCCAAGGACGTCATATGACTGAAATATATCTAATACCTATTGAAGGAGTCAAAAATATTTCGTAATTATGCACAAAAAGCTTATTTAAAAGGTGTTCATATACCACAAATCCCTTAAGAGACTATGACGGTTTTACCTTTTGATTTGAATTGAGGTTGATCCAAGGACTTCATATGCTTTAAAAAGATCTAATACCTATTCAAGGACTCAAAAATATTTGGTAATTATTCACAGCAAAATGATTTGAAAGGTGTTCATACACCACAAATCGCCTAAGAGACTATGACGGTTTTACCATTTGATTTAAAAGGAGTTTGATCCAAGGGATTCATATGCTTTAAATATATCTAACTCCTTTTCAAGGACTCAAAAATATTTGGTTATTATTCACCACCAAAATAATTTAAAAGGTGTTCATACACCACAAATCGCCTAAGAGACTATGACGGTTTTATCCTTTGATTTGAAATAAGTTTGATCCAAATGCTTCATATGATTAAAATATATCTATTACCCATTCAAGGAGTTAAAAATATTTTGATAATTAAGCATAAACAATTATTTGAAAGGTGTTCATACACCACAAATCCCCTACGAGACTATGACGGTTTTCCCTTTGATTTGAATTGAGGTTCAATCATGGACTTCATATGCTTTAAAAAGATCTAATACCAATTAAAGGACTCAAAAATATTTGGTAATTATACCCAACAAAATGATTTGAAAGGTGTTCATACACCACAAATCGCCTAAGAGACTATGACGGTTTTATCCTTTGATTTAAAATAAGTTTGATCCAAATGCTTCATATGATTAAAATATATCTAATACCCATTCAAGGAGTTAAAAATATTTTGATAATTAAGCACAAACAATTATTTGAAAGGTGTTCATACACCACAAATCCCCTACGAGACTAAGACGGTTTTACCCTTTGATTTGAATTGAGTTGAATCGAAGGACTTCATATGCTTTAAATAGATCTAATACCTATTCAAGGACTCAAACATATTTGGTAATTATTCGCAACAAAATAATTTGAAAGATGTTCATTCACCACAAATCGTCTAAGAGACTATGACGGTTTTACCCTTCGTTTTGAATTGAGTTTTATCCAAGGGCTTCGTATGCTTTAAATAGATCTATTACCTATTCAAGGACTCAAAAATATTTCGTAATTATTCACAACAAAATGATTTGAAAGGTGTTCATACACCACAAATCGCCTAAGAGACTATGACGGTTTTACCCTTTGATTTAAATTGAGTTTTATCCAAGGGCTTCATATGCTTTAAATATATCTAATACCTATTCAACGAGTCATAAATATTTTGTAAATATTCACAACAAAATAATTTAAAAGGTGTTCATACACCACAAATCGCTTACGAGACTAAGACGTATTACCCTTTGATTTAAATTGAGTTTTATCCAAGGGCTTCATATGCTTTAAATATATCAAATACCTATTCAAGGAGTCATACATATTTTGTAAATATTCACAACAAAATAATATGGAAGGTGTTCAGACACCACAACTCGCCTAAGAGACTATGACGATTTTACACTTTGATTTGAAATAAGTTTAATCCAAGGGCTTCATATGATTGAAATATACCTAATACCAATTCAAGGAGTGAAAAATATTTGGTAATTAAGCACCAAAAATGATTTGAAAGGTGTTCTTACACCAAAAATTGCATAAGAGACTATGACGCTTTTACCCTTTGATTTGAGTTCGATCCAAGGGCTTCAGATGATTTAAGTATATCTAATATCTATTTAAGGACTCAAATTTTTTTTGTAATTTTTCAATACAAAATGATTTGAAAGGTTTTCATGCACCATAAATCGCCTAAGAGACTATGACGGTTTTACCCTTTGATATGAAATAAGTTTGATCCATAGGTTTCATATGATTGAAATATATCTAATACCTATTGAAGGAGTCAACAATCTTTGGTAATTAAACACAAAAAATTATTTGAAAGGTGTTCATACACCACAAATCCCCTAAGAGACTATGATGGTTTTACCCTTTGATTTGAATTGAGGTGGATCCAAGGACATCATATGACTGAAATATATCTAATACCTATTGACGGAGTCAAAAATATTTAGTAATTATGCACAAAAAGCTTATTTGAAAGGTGTTCATATACCACAAATCCCTTGAGAGACTATGACGGTTTTACCTTTTGATTTGAATTGAGGTTGATCCAAGGACTTCATATGCTCTAAAAAGATCTAATACCTATTCAAGGACTCAAAAATATTTGGTAATTATTCACAGCATAATGATTTGAAAGGTGTTCATACACCACAAATCGCCTAAGAGACTATGACAGTTTTACCATTTGATTTAAAAGGAGTTTGATCCAAGGGCTTCATATGATTTAAATATATCTAACTCCTATTCAAGGACTCAAAAATATTTGGTTATTATTCACCACCAAAATAATTTAAAAGGGGTTCATACACCACAAATCCCCTAAGAGACTATGACGGTTTTATCCATTCATTTGAAATAAGTTTGATCCAAATGCTTCATATGATTAAAATATATCTAATACCCATTCAAGGAGTTAAAAATATTTTGATAATTAAGCACAAACAATTATTTGAAAGGTGTTCATACACCACAAATCCCCTACGAGACTATGACGGTTTTCCCTTTGATTTGAATTGAGGTTCATCCATGGACTTCATATCCTTTAAATATATCTAATACCAATTCAAGGACTCTAAAATATTTGGTAATTGTTCCCAAAAAAATTATTTGAAAGGTGTTCATACACCACAAATCGCCTAAGAGACTATGACGGTTTTATCCTTTGTTTTGAAATAAGTTTGATCCAAATGCTTCATATGATTAAAATATATCTAATACCAATTCAAGGAGTTAAAAATATTTTGATAATAAAGCACAAACAATTATTTGAAAGGTGTTCATTCACCACAAATCCCCTACGAGACTAAGACGGTTTTACCCTTTGATTTGAATTGAGTTGAATCGAAAGACATCATATGCTTTAAATAGATCTAATACCTATTCAAGGACTCAAACATATTTGGTAATTATTCGCAACAAAATAATTTGAAAGATGTTCATTCACCACAAATCGTCTAAGAGACTATGACGGTTTTACCCTTCGTTTTGAATTGAGTTTTATCCAAGGGCTTCGTATGCTTTAAATAGATCTATTACCTATTCAAGGACTCAAAAATATTTCGTAATTATTCACAACAAAATGATTTGAAAGGTGTTCATACACCACAAATCGCCTAAGAGACTATGACGGTTTTACCCTTTGATTTAAATTGAGTTTTATCCAAGGGCTTCATATGCTTTAAATATATCTAATACCTATTCAACGAGTCATAAATATTTTGTAAATATTCACAACAAAATAATTTAAAAGGTGTTCATACACCACAAATCGCTTACGAGACTAAGACGTATTACCCTTTGATTTAAATTGAGTTTTATCCAAGGGCTTCATATGCTTTAAATATATCAAATACCTATTCAAGGAGTCATACATATTTTGTAAATATTCACAACAAAATAATATGGAAGGTGTTCAGACACCACAACTCGCCTAAGAGACTATGACGATTTTACACTTTGATTTGAAATAAGTTTAATCCAAGGGCTTCATATGATTGAAATATACCTAATACCAATTCAAGGAGTGAAAAATATTTGGTAATTAAGCACCAAAAATGATTTGAAAGGTGTTCATACACCAAAAATTGCATAAGAGACTATGACGCTTTTACCCTTTGATTTGAGTTCGATCCAAGGGCTTCAGATGATTTAAGTATATCTAATATCTATTTAAGGACTCAAATTTTTTTTGTAATTTTTCAATACAAAATGATTTGAAAGGTTTTCATGCACCATAAATCGCCTAAGAGACTATGACGGTTTTACCCTTTGATATGAAATAAGTTTGATCCATAGGTTTCATATGATTGAAATATATCTAATACCTATTGAAGGAGTCAACAATCTTTGGTAATTAAACACAAAAAATTATTTGAAAGGTGTTCATACACCACAAATCCCCTAAGAGACTATGATGGTTTTACCCTTTGATTTGAATTGAGGTGGATCCAAGGACATCATATGACTGAAATATATCTAATACCTATTGACGGAGTCAAAAATATTTAGTAATTATGCACAAAAAGCTTATTTGAAAGGTGTTCATATACCACAAATCCCTTGAGAGACTATGACGGTTTTACCTTTTGATTTGAATTGAGGTTGATCCAAGGACTTCATATGCTCTAAAAAGATCTAATACCTATTCAAGGACTCAAAAATATTTGGTAATTATTCACAGCAAAATGATTTGAAAGGTGTTCATACACCACAAATCGCCTAAGAGACTATGACAGTTTTACCATTTGATTTAAAAGGAGTTTGATCCAAGGGCTTCATATGCTTTAAATATATCTAACTCCTATTCAAGGACTCAAAAATATTTGGTTATTATTCACCACCAAAATAATTTAAAAGGGGTTCATACACCACAAATCCCCTAAGAGACTATGACGGTTTTATCCTTTCATTTGAAATAAGTTTGATCCAAATGCTTCATATGATTAAAATATATCTAATACCCATTCAAGGAGTTAAAAAGATTTTGATAATTAAGCACAAACAATTATTTGAAAGGTGTTCATACACCACAAATCCCCTACGAGACTATGACGGTTTTCCCTTTGATTTGAATTGAGGTTCATCCATGGACTTCATATCCTTTAAATATATCTAATACCAATTCAAGGACTCTAAAATATTTGGTAATTATTCCCAAAAAAATTATTTGAAAGGTGTTCATACACCACAAATCGCCTAAGAGACTATGACGGTTTTATCCTTTGTTTTGAAATAAGTTTGTTCCAAATGCTTCATATGATTAAAATATATCTAATACCAATTCAAGGAGTTAAAAATATTTTGATAATAAAGCACAAACAATTATTTGAAAGGTGTTCATTCACCACAAATCCCCTACGAGACTAAGACGGTTTTACCCTTTGATTTGAATTGAGTTGAATCGAAAGACATCATATGCTTTAAATAGATCTAATACCTATTCAAGGACTCAAAAATATTTGGTAATTATTCGCAACAAAATAATTTGAAAGATGTTCATTCACCACAAATCGTCTAAGAGACTATGACGGTTTTACCCTTCGTTTTGAATTGAGTTTTATCCAAGGGCTTCGTATGCTTTAAATAGATCTATTACCTATTCAAGGACTCAAAAATATTTCGTAATTATTCACAACAAAATGATTTGAAAGGTGTTCATACACCACAAATCGCCTAAGAGACTATGACGGTTTTACCCTTTGATTTAAATTGAGTTTTATCCAAGGGCTTCATATGCTTTAAATATATCTAATACCTATTCAACGAGTCATAAATATTTTGTAAATATTCACAACAAAATAATTTAAAAGGTGTTCATACACCACAAATCGCTTACGAGACTAAGACGTATTACCCTTTGATTTAAATTGAGTTTTATCCAAGGGCTTCATATGCTTTAAATATATCAAATACCTATTCAAGGAGTCATACATATTTTGTAAATATTCACAACAAAATAATATGGAAGGTGTTCAGACACCACAACTCGCCTAAGAGACTATGACGATTTTACACTTTGATTTGAAATAAGTTTAATCCAAGGGCTTCATATGATTGAAATATACCTAATACCAATTCAAGGAGTGAAAAATATTTGGTAATTAAGCACCAAAAATTATTTGAAAGGTGTTCATACACCAAAAATTGCATAAGAGACTATGACGCTTTTACCCTTTGATTTGAGTTCGATCCAAGGGCTTCAGATGATTTAAGTATATCTAATATCTATTTAAGGACTCAAATTTTTTTTGTAATTTTTCAATACAAAATGATTTGAAAGGTTTTCATGCACCATAAATCGCCTAAGAGACTATGACGGTTTTACCCTTTGATATGAAATAAGTTTGATCCATAGGTTTCATATGATTGAAATATATCTAATACCTATTGAAGGAGTCAACAATCTTTGGTAATTAAACACAAAAAATTATTTGAAAGGTGTTCATACACCACAAATCCCCTAAGAGACTATGATGGTTTTACCCTTTGATTTGAATTGAGGTGGATCCAAGGACATCATATGACTGAAATATATCTAATACCTATTGACGGAGTCAAAAATATTTAGTAATTATGCACAAAAAGCTTATTTGAAAGGTGTTCATATACCACAAATCCCTTGAGAGACTATGACGGTTTTACCTTTTGATTTGAATTGAGGTTGATCCAAGGACTTCATATGCTCTAAAAAGATCTAATACCTATTCAAGGACTCAAAAATATTTGGTAATTATTCACAGCAAAATGATTTGAAAGGTGTTCATACACCACAAATCGCCTAAGAGACTATGACAGTTTTACCATTTGATTTAAAAGGAGTTTCATCCAAGGGCTTCATATGCTTTAAATATATCTAACTCCTATTCAAGGACTCAAAAATATTTGGTTATTATTCACCACCAAAATAATTTAAAAGGTGTTCATACACCACAAATCCCCTAAGAGACTATGACGGTTTTATCCTTTCATTTGAAATAATTTTGATCCAAATGCTTCATATGATTAAAATATATCTAATACCCTTTCAAGGAGTTAAAAATATTTTGATAATTAAGCACAAACAATTATTTGAAAGGTGTTCATACACCACAAATCCCCTACGAGACTATGACGGTTTTCCCTTTGATTTGAATTGAGGTTCATCCATGGACTTCATATCCTTTAAATATATCTAATACCAATTCAAGGACTCTAAAATATTTGGTAATTATTCCCAACAAAATTATTTGAAAGGTGTTCATACACCACAAATCGCCTAAGAGACTATGACGGTTTTATCCTTTGTTTTGAAATAAGTTTGATCCAAATGCTTCATATGATTAAAATATATCTAATACCAATTCAAGGAGTTAAAAATATTTTGATAATAAAGCACAAACAAGTATTTGAAAGGTGTTCATTCACCACAAATCCCCTACGAGACTAAGATGGTTTTACCCTTTGATTTGAATTGAGTTGAATCGAAAGACATCATATGCTTTAAATAGATCTAATACCTATTCAAGGACTCAAACATATTTGGTAATTATTCGCAACAAAATAATTTGAAAGATGTTCATTCACCACAAATCGTCTAAGAGACTATGACGGTTTTACCCTTCGTTTTGAATTGAGTTTTATCCAAGGGCTTCGTATGCTTTAAATAGATCTATTACCTATTCAAGGACTCAAAAATATTTCGTAATTATTCACAACAAAATGATTTGAAAGGTGTTCATACACCACAAATCGCCTAAGAGACTATGACGGTTTTACCCTTTGATTTAAATTGAGTTTTATCCAAGGGCTTCATATGCTTTAAATATATCTAATACCTATTCAACGAGTCATAAATATTTTGTAAATATTCACAACAAAATAATTTAAAAGGTGTTCATACACCACAAATCGCTTAAGAGACTAAGACGTATTACCCTTTGATTTAAATTGAGTTTTATCCAAGGGCTTCATATGCTTTAAATATATCTAATACCTATTCAAGGAGTCATACATATTTTGTAAATATTCACAACAAAATAATATGAAAGGTGTTCAGACACCACAACTCGCCTCAGAGACTATGACGATTTTACACTTTGATTTGAAATAAGTTTAATCCAAGGGCTTCATATGATTGAAATATACCTAATACCAATTCAAGGAATGAAAAATATTTGGTAATTAAGCACCAAAAATGATTTGAAAGGTGTTCATACACCAAAAATTGCATAAGAGACTATGACGCTTTTACCCTTTGATTTGAGTTCGATCCAAGGGCTTAAGATGATTTAAGTATATCTAATATCTATTTAAGGACTCAAATTTTTTTGGTAATTTTTCAATACAAAATGATTTGAAAGGTTTTCATGCACCATAAATCGCCTAAGCGACTATGACGGTTTTACCCTTTGATATGAAATAAGTTTGATCCATAGGTTTCATATGATTGAAATATATCTAATACCTATTGAAGGAGTTAACAATATTTGGTAATTAAACACAAAAAATGATTTGAAAGGTGTTCATACACCACAAATCCCCTAAGAGACTATGATGGTTTTACCCTTTGATTTGAATTGAGGTGGATCCAAGGACATCATATGACAGAAATATATCTAATACCTATTGAAGGAGTCGAAAATATTTCGTAATTATGCACAAAAAGCTTATTTGAAAGGTGTTCATATACCACAAATCCCTTAAGAGACTATGACGGTTTTACCTTTTGATTTGAATTGAGGTTGATCCAAGGACTTCATATGCTTTAAAAAGATCTAATACATATTCAAGGACTCAAAAATATTTGGTAATTATTCACAGCAAAATGATTTGAAAGGTGTTCATACACCACAAATCGCCTTAGAGACTATGACGGTTTTACCATTTGATTTAAAAGGAGTTTGATCCAAGGGCTTCATATGCTTTAAATATATCTAACTCCTATTCAAGGACTAAAAAATATTTGGTTATTATTCACCACCAAAATAATTTAAAAGGTGTTCATACACCACAAATCGCCTAAGAGATTATGACGGTTTTATCCTTTGATTTGAAATAAGTTTGATCCAAATGCTTCATATGATTAAAATATATCTAATACCCATTCAAGGAGTTAAAAATATTTTGATAATTAAGCACAAACAATTATTTGAAAGGTGTTCATACACCACAAATCCCCTACGAGACTATGACGGTTTTCCCTTTGATTTGAATTGAGGTTCATCCATGGACTTCATATCCTTTAAATATATCTAATACCAATTCAAGGACTCTAAAATATTTGGTAATTATTCCCAACAAAATGATTTGAAAGGTGTTCATACATCACAAATCGCCTAAGAGACTATAACGGTTTTATCCTTTGATTTAAAATAAGTTTGATCCAAATGCTTCGTATGATTAAAATATATCTAATACCCATTCAAGGAGTTAAAAATATTTTGATAATTAAGCACAAACAATTATTTGAAAGGTGTTCATACACCACAAATCCCCTACGAGACTATGACGGTTTTACCCTTTGATTTAAATTGAGTTTTATCCAAGGGCTTCATATGCTTTAAATATATCTAATACCTATTCAACGAGTCATAAATATTTTGTAAATATTCACAACAAAATAATTTAAAAGGTGTTCATACACCACAAATCGCTTAATAGACTAAGACGTATTACCCTTTGATTTAAATTGAGTTTTATCCAAGGGCTTCATACGCTTTAAATATATCTAATACCTATTCAAGGAGTCATACACATTTTGTAAATATTCACAACAAAATAATATGGAAGGTGTTCAGACACCACAACTCGCCTAAGAGACTATGACTATTTTACACTTTGATTTGAAATAAGTTTAATCCAAGGGCTTCATATGATTGAAATATACCTAATACCAATTCAAGGAGTGAAAAGTACTTGGTAATTAAGCACCAAAAATGATTTGAAAGGTGTTCATACACCAAAAATTGCATAAGAGACTATGACGCTTTTACCCTTTTATTTGAGTTCGATCCAAGGGCTTCAGATGATTTAAGTATATCTAATATCTATTTAAGGACTCAAATTTTTTTGGTAATTTTTCAATACAAAATGATTTGAAAGGTTTTCATGCACCACAAATCGCCTAAGAGACTATGACGGTTTTACCCTTTGATATGAAATAAGTTTGACCGATAGGTTTCATATGATTGAAATATATCTAATACATATTGAAGGAGTCAACAATATTTGGTAATTAAACACAAAAAATGATTTTAAAGGTGTTCATACACCACAAATCCCCTAAGAGACGATGATGGTTTTACCCTTTGATTTGAATTGAGGTGGATCCAAGGACTTTATATGCCTGAAATATATCTAATACCTATTGAAGGAGTCAAAAATATTTCGTAATTATGAACAAAAAGCTTATTTGAAAGGTGTTCATATACCACAAATCCCTAAAGAGACTATGACGGTTTTACCTTTTGATTTGAATTGAAGTTGATCCAAGGACTTCATATGCTTTAAAAAGATCTAATACCTATTCAAGGACTCAAAAATATTTGGTAATTATTCACAGCAAAATGATTTGAAAGGTGTTCATACACCACAAATCGCCTAAGAGATTATGACGGTTTTACCATTTGATTTAAAAGGAGTTTGATCCAAGGGCTTCATATGCTTTAAATATATCTAACTCCTGTTCAAGGACTCAAAAATATTTGGTTATTATTCACCACCAAAATAATTTAAAAGGTGTTCATACACCACAAATCGCCTAAGAGACTACGACGGTTTTATCCTTTGATTTAAAATAAGTTTGATCCAAATGCTTCATATGATTAAAATATATCTAATACCCATTCAAGGAGTTAAAAATATTTTGATAATTAAGCACAAACAATTATTTGAAAGGTGTTCCTACACCACAAATCCCCTATGAGACTAAGACGGTTTTACCCTTTGATTTGAATTGAGTTGAATCGAAGGACTTCATATGCTTTAAATAGATCTAATACCTATTCAAGGACTCAAACATATTTGGTAATTATTCGCAACAAAATAATTTGAAAGATGTTCATTCACCACAAATCGTCTAAGAGACTATGACGGTTTTACCCTTTGTTTTGAATTGAGTTTTATCCAAGGGCTTCGTATGCTTTAAATAGATCTATTACCTATTCAAGGACTCAAAAATATTTCGTAATTATTCACAACAAAATGATTTAAAAGGTGTTCATACACCTCAAATCGCCTAAGAGACTATGACGGTTTTACCCTTTAATTTAAATTGCGTTTTATCCAAGGGCTTCATATGCTTTAAATATATCTAATACCTATTCAACGAGTCATAAATATTTTGTAAATATTCACAACAAAATAATTTAAAAGGTGTTGATAAACCACAAATCGCTTAAGAGACTAAGACGTATTACCCTTTGATTTAAATTGAGTTTTATCCAAGGGCTTCATATGCTTTAAATATATCTAATACCTATTCAAGGAGTCATACATATTTTGTAAATATTCACAACAAAATAATATGGAAGGTGTTCAGACACCACAACTCGCCTAAGAGACTATGACGATTTTAAACTTTGATTTGAAATAAGTTTAATCCAAGGGCTTCATATGATTGAAATATACCTAATACCAATTCAAGGAGTGAAAAATATTTGGTAATTAAGCACCAAAAATGATTTTAAAGGTGTTCATACACCAAAAATTGTCTAAGAGACTATAACGCTTTTACCCTTTGATTTGAGTTAGATCCAAGGGCTTCAGATGATTTAAATATATCTAATATCTATTTAAGGACTCAAATTTTTTTGGTAATTTTTCAATACAAAATGATTTGAAAGGTTTTCATGCACCACAAATCGCCTAAGAGACTATGACGGTTTTACCCTTTGATATGAAATAAGTTCGATCCATAGGTTTCATATGATTGAAATATATCTAATACCTATTGAAAGAGTAAACAATATTTGGTAATTAAGCACAAAAAATGATTTGAAAGGTGTTCATACACCACAAATCCCTTAAGAGACTATGACGGTTTTACCTTTTGATTTGAATTGAGGTTGATCCAAGGACTTCATATGCTTTAAAAAGATCTAATACCTATTCAAGGACTCAAAAATATTTGGTAATTATTCACAGCAAAATGATTTGAAAGGTGTTCATACACCACAAATCGCCTAAGAGACTATGACGGTTTTACCAGTTGATTTAAAAGGAGTTTGATCCAAGGGCTTCATATGATTTAAATATATCGAACACCTATTCAAGGACTCAAAAATATTTGGTTATTATTCACAACCAAAATAATTTAAAAGGTGTTCATACACCACAAATCGCCTAAGAGATTATGACGGTTTTATCCTTTGATTTAAAATAAGTTTGATCCAAATGCTTCATATGATTAAAATATATCTAATACCCATTCAAGGAGTTAAAAATATTTTGATAATTAAGCACAAACAATAATTTGAAAGGTGTTTATACACCACAAATCCCCTACGAGACTATGACGGTTTTACCCTTTGATTTGAATTGAGTTGAATTGAAGGAATTCATATGCTTTAAATAAATCTAATACCTATTCAAGGACTCAAACATATTTGGTAATTATTCGCAACAAAAATGATTTGAAAGGTGTTCATTCACCACAAATCGTCGAAGTGACCATGACGATTTTACCCTTTGTTTTAAATTGAGTTTGATCCAAGGGCTTCGTATGCTTTAAAAAGATCTATTACCTATTCAAGGACTCAAAAATATTTCGTAATTATTCACAACAAAATGATTTGAAAGGTGTTCATACACCACAAATCGCCTAAGAGACTATGACGGTTTTACCCTTTGATTTAAATTGAGTTTTATCCAAGGGCTTCATATGCTTTATATATATCTAATACCTATTCAAGGAGTCATAAATATATAGTAAATATTCACAACAAAATAATATGAAAGGTGTTCAGACACCACAACTCGCCTAAGAGACTATGACGATTTTAAACTTTGATTTGAAATAAGTTTAATCCAAGGGCTTCATATGATTGAAATATACCTAATACCAATTCAAGGAGTGAAAAGTATTTGCTAATTAAGCACCAAAAATGATTTCAAAAGGTGTTCATACACAAAAAATTGCCTAAGAGACTATGACGCTTTTACCCTTTGATTTGAGTTAGATCCAAGGGCTTTAGATGACTTAAATATAACTAATATCTATTCAAGGACTTAAATTTTTTTGGTAATTATTCAATACAAAATGATTTGAAAGGTTTTCATACACCACAAATCGCCTAAGAGACTATGACGGTTTTACCCTTTGATATGAAATAGGTTTGATCCATAGGTTTCATATGATTGAAATATATCTAATACCTATTGAAGGAAACACCAATATTTGGTAATTAAACACAAAAAATAATTTGAAAGGTGTTCATACACCACAAATCCCCTACGAGACTATGACGGTTTTACCCTTTGATTTGAATTGAGTTGAATCAAAGGACTTCATATGCTTTAAATAGATCTAATACCTATTCAAGGACTCAAACATGTTTGGTAATTATTCGCAACAAAATAATTTGAAAGGTGTTCATTCACCACAAATCGTCTAAGAGACTATGACGGTTTTACCCTTTGTGTTGAATTGAGTTTGATCCAAGGGCTTCGTATGCTTTAAATAGATCTATTACCTATTCAAGGACTCAAAAATATTTCGTAATTATTCATAACAAAATGATTTGAAAGGTGTTCATACACCACAAATCGCCTAAGATACTATGACGGTTTTACCATTTGATTTAAAAGGAGTTTGATCCAAGGGCTTCATATGCTTTATATATATCTAACTCCTATTCAAGGACTCAAAAATATTTGGTTATTATTCACCACCAAAATAATTTAAAAGGTGTTCATACACCACAAATCGCCTAAGAGACTATGACGGTTTTATCCTTTGATTTGAAATAAGTTTGATCCAAATTCTTCATATGATTAAAATATATCTAATACCCATTCAAGGAGTTAAAAATATTTTGATAATTAAGCACAAAAAATTATTTGAAAGGTGTTCATACACCACAAATCCCCTACGAGACTATGACAGTTTTCCCTTTGATTTGAATTGAGGTTCATCCATGGACTTCATATCCTTTAAATATATCTAATACCAATTCAAGGACTCAAAAATATTTGGTAATTATTCCCAACAAAATGATTTGAAAGGTGTTCATACACCACAAATCGCCTAACAGACTATGATGGTTTTATCCTTTGATTTAAAATAAGTTTGATCCAAATGCTTCATATGATTAAAATATATCTAATACCCATTCAAGGAGTTAAAAATATTTTGATAATTAAGCACAAACAATTATTTGAAAGGTGTTCATACACCACAAATCCCCTATGAGACTAAGACGGTTTTACCCTTTGATTTGAATTAAGTTGAATCGAAGGACTTCATATGCTTTAAATAGATCTAATACCTATTCAAGGACTCAAACATATTTGGTAATTATTCGCAACAAAATAATTTGAAAGATGTTCATTCACCACAAATCGTCTAAGAGACTATGACGGTTTTACCCTTCGTTTTGAATTGAGTTTTATCCAAGGGCTTCGTATGCTTTAAATAGATCTATTACCTATTCAAGGACTCAAAAATATTTCGTAATTATTCACAACAAAATGATTTGAAAGGTGTTCATACACCACAAATCGCCTAAGAGACTATGACGGTTTTACCCTTTGATTTAAATTGAGTTTTATCCAAGGGCTTCATATGCTTTAAATATATCTAATACCTATTCAACGAGTCATAAATATTTTGTAAATATTCACAACAAAATAATTTAAAAGGTGTTCATACACCACAAATCGCTTAAGAGACTAAGACGTATTACCCTTTGATTTAAATTGAGTTTTATCCAAGGGCTTCATATGCTTTAAATATATCTAATACCTATTCAAGGAGTCATACATATTTTGTAAATATTCACAACAAAATAATATGGAAGGTGTTCAGACACCACAACTCGCCTAAGAGACTATGACGATTTTACACTTTGATTTGAAATAAGTTTAATCCAAGGGCTTCATATGATTGAAATATACCTAATACCAATTCAAGGAGTGAAAAATATTTGGTAATTAAGCACCAAAAATGATTTGAAAGGTGTTCATACACCAAAAATTGCATAAGAGACTATGACGCTTTTACCCTTTGATTTGAGTTCGATCCAAGGGCTTCAGATGATTTAAGTATATCTAATATCTATTTAAGGACTCAAAGTTTTTTGGTAATTTTTCAATACAAAATGATTTGAAAGGTTTTCATGCACCATAAATCGCCTAAGAGACTATGACGGTTTTACCCTTTGATATGAAATAAGTTTGATCCATAGGTTTCATATGATTGAAATATATCTAATACCTATTGAAGGAGTCAACAATATTTGGTAATTAAACACAAAAAATGATTTGAAAGGTATTCATACACCACAAATCCCCTAAGAAACCATGATGGTTTTACCCTTTGATTTGAATTGAGGTGGATCCAAGGACATCATATGACTGAAATATATCTAATACCTATTGAAGGAGTCAAAAATATTTCATAATTATGCACAAAAAGCTTATTTGAAAGGTGTTCATATACCTCAAATCCCTTAAGAGACTATGACGGTTTTACCTTTTGATTTGAATTGAGGTTGATCCAAGGACTTCATATGCTTTAAAAAGATCTAATACCTATTCAAGGACTCAAAAATATTTGGTAATTATTCACAGCAAAATGATTTGAAAGGTGTTCATACACCACAAATCGCCTAAGAGACTATGACGGTTTTACCATTTGATTTAAAAGGAATTTGGTCCAAGGGCTTCATATGCTTTAAATATATCTAACTCCTATTCAAGGACTAAAAAATATTTGGTTATTATTCACCACCAAAATAATTTAAAAGGTGTTCATACACCACAAATAGCCTAAGAGACTATGACGGTTTTATCCTTTGATTTGAAATAAGTTTGATCCAAATGCTTCATATGATTAAAATATATCTAATACCCATTCAAGGAGTTAAAAATATTTTGATAATTAAGCACAAACAATTATTTGAAAGGTGTTCATACACCATAAATCCCCTACGAGACTATGACGGTTTTCCCTTTGATTTGAATTGAGGTTCATCCATGGACTTCATATCCTTTAAATATATCTAATACTAATTCAAGGACTCAAAAATATTTGGTAATTATTCCCAACAAAATGATTTGAAAGGTGTTCATACACCACAAATCGCCTAAGAGCCTATGACGGTTTTATCCTCTGATTTAAAATAAGTTTGATCCAAATGCTTCATATGATTAAAATATATCTAATACCCATTCAAGGAGTATTAAATATTTTGATAATTAAGCACAAACAATTATTTGAAAGGTGTTCATACACCACAAATTCCCTACGAGACTAAGACGGTTTTATCCTTTGATTTGAATTGAGTTGAATCGAAGGACTTCATATGCTTTAAATAGATCTAATACCTATTCAAGGACTCAAACATATTTGGTAATTATTCGCAACAAAATAATTTAAAAGATGTTCATTCACCACAAATCGTCTAAGAGACTATGACGGTTTTACCCTTTGTTTTGAATTGAGTTTTATCCAAGGGCTTCGTATGCTTTAAATAGATCTATTACCTATTCAAGGACTCAAAAATATTTCATAATTATTCACAACAAAATGATTTGAAAGGTGTTCATACACCACAAATCGCCTAAGAGACTATGACGGTTTTACCCTTTGATTTAAATTGAGTTTTATCCAAGGGCTTCATATGCTTTAAATATATCTAATACCTATTCAACGAGTCATAAATATTTTGTAAATATTCACAACAAAATAATTTAAAAGGTGTTTATACACCACAAATCGCTTAATAGACTAAGACATATTACCCTTTGATTTAAATTGAGTTTTATCCAAGGGCTTCATATGCTTTAAATATAACTAATACCTATTCAAGGAGTCATACACATTTTGTAAATATTCACAACAAAATAATATGAAAGGTGTTCAGACACCACAACTCGCCTAAGAGACTATGACTATTTTACACTTTGATTTGAAATAAGTTTAATCCAAGGGCTTCATATGATTGAAATATACCTAATAGCAATTCAAGGAGTGAAAAGTACTTGGTAATTAAGCACCAAAAATGATTTGAAAGGTGTTCATACACCAAAAATTGCATAAGAGACTATGACGCTTTTACCCTTGATTTGAGTTCGATCCAAGGGCTTCAGATGATTTAAGTATATCTAATATCTATTTAAGGACTCAAAATTTTTTGGTAATTTTTCAATACAAAATGATTTGAAAGGTTTTCATGCACCACAAATCGCCTAAGAGACTATGATGGTTTTACCCTTTGATATGAAATAAGTTTGATCGATAGGTTTCATATGATTGAAATATATCTAATACATATTGAAGGAGTCAACAATATTTGGTAATTAAACACAAAAAATGATTTGAAAGGTGTTCATACACCACAAATCCCCTAAGAGACGATGATGGTTTTACCCTTTGATTTGAATTGAGGTGGATCCAAGGATTTCATATGACTGAAATATATCTAATACCTATTGAAGGAGTCAAAAATATTTCGTAATTATGCGCAAAAAGCTTATTTGAAAGGTGTTCATATACCACAAATCCCTAAAGAGACTATGACGGTTTTACCTTTTGATTTGAATTGAAGTTGATCCAAGGACTTCATATGCTTTAAAAAGATCTAATACCTATTCAAGGACTCAAAAATATTTGGTAATTATTTACAGCAAAATGATTTGAAAGGTGTTCATACACCACAAATCGCCTAAGAGATTATGACGGTTTTACCATTTGATTTAAAAGGAGTTTGATCCAAGGGCTTCATATGCTTTAAATATATCTAACTCCTATTCAAGGACTCAAAAATATTTGGTTATTATTCACCACCAAAATAATTTAAAAGGTGTTCATACACCACAAATCGCCTAAGAGACTATGACGGTTTTATCCTTTGATTTAAAATAAGTTTGATCCAAAGGCTTCATATGATTAAAATATATCTAATACCCATTCAAGGAGTTAAAAATATTTTGATAATTAAGCACAAACAATTATTTGAAAGGTGTTCATACACCACAAATCCCCTATGAGACTAAGACGTTTTTACCCATTGATTTGAATTGAGTTGAATCGAAGGACTTCATATGCTTTAAATAGATCTAATACTGATAGGGTTTTAGTCGTGTCACCTAATCAAAAATAAACCTACGGACCTCTAACTAGGTAGTCAGTGGAAGCAGGGTCGAATCCACAGGGAGACAGAGTTTCTAAATCAATATTCAACCAATTCAGCTACTCCAGATGAAATCAGAAAGGAATTAATTAAACTAAGGAATAGACTACGGAAGACTGAATAAATCGAGGATTAAACAATGGAATAAAAGTCTAGGGTATTAGGTCGGTCCACCATGCTTATACCAATCAAATAGGGTCAACTACTATCAAAACCTAAGTCAAGAGTCGGGGGATTAGAGCCTATGTTGAGCTATGGTTAAGACTCAACGCTCATAGTTCAACATACGTCGCATGTTCACTAACGTAATCAGAACTACTGACGTGTCCTAGGCCTCTAGTCGTAAGACGGATCTGTGCAAACAACTATTAACCACAAGCAATCAATGAATTGTACACTGACATTAATTACTCAATAAGAACAAACCACATCACAATCACCCTGGTCAAGCCCTAGAAATTGAAAGAAAGCTAAATCACAATCATGGTATAAACATGGCTTTCCTATCTAACACCCTAGAAAGAGAACTACTCACTCATAATTGAATTGACAACAACAAAACTAATATGAAACCCTAAGAATTGCATCATGAACAATTAAATAATTAAAATAAGCAATCAAAGTAATTAAAGAGATAAAGAGTAGAGAAGAGTACCAATTGACGGAAAGCAGGAACTTTTATTGAAATCGAAATAGGTTTGATCACCTCTAAATTAATCTAAAGTGTATGAATTAAACTAAAAGCAATGAAGAATAAAACTAGTCTAAAACCTAATGAAAGATGAATAAAAGATGATCTAAAAAATGAGGAAAATATGTATTTATAATACCCCTCAAGTTCACCAAAAACGGAAACAAAAAGTGAAAAAGCGCGATTAAAGCACCAGACCCGATCGGGCCCGAGCACAGTACCCGATCGGGTTCACATACAAATTCTCCCAACTTCACTTCTGGGCTCTGGCAGCAGCAGTGCAGCAATAAGGCGAGAAAACGGCCCACCCTATCGGGTCGGGCGGTAGTCACCCGATCGGGTCTGGCGACAACTTGGGCCAGCGTGTTCCCCTCGCCTGTAGCACCGCAACGAGACCAAGCAGCACTCCACCCGATCAGGTCGGGCGGTAGCCACCCGATCGGGTCTGGGGACATGCTTCCTCGCCCGATTCGATCGGGCAAACATCGCCCGATCGGGTCCGCAACTTTTATACCCGATCATAAATACTTCGCCCGATCGGGCTATTTCTGCCCGATCAGTGCACGGAAAACTCCTTTTGACTCCTTTGCTCTCTAATCTTCACGTTTAGGGGTCTTGGGACCTCCTAAACTATCCATAAAGCTCGTGAGCCAACCTACGTGCCTCATAACATCTCGTAAAGCCGTGGTTGCTTCCAAATGGCTCGGGAATAAGGAGAAAACTCCATAAAACCTGCAATTCAATACTAAAACACGAAACCACAACTGCATACGAAAGTTAGCACAAAATAGCTCCCAAGAGCTCCAATGACGCACAAATTAGCTTGTAAATAAGGGAGAAAACTCTATATAAATACGTGATATCAAACTCCCCCAAGCTAAACCTTTGCTTGTCCTCAAGCAAACAGCACATGAACATGGAATAGATTACCTCACCCCAAAGATAGAAACAAATCAAAGCTCAAAACATTTTCAAGACTAAGAATCGTTCAAGCAGGCATAATTCAAGTTTGGCTAATCAAATCCATCCAACCACCAATCATTCAAGCAATTTATCAAATTCAAGCATCCACAAAGCATACAAGTCCTGAAAAGGCACTCACAAGGGTGTCACTCCTCTCAATTTTGTGGCAGGCAAAGAATGTGCCCGAACACTCACCAACCCGACCATAAGTATCCTTCCCACTCACACTCTCATGTGTTTAAGAAGGTTCAATGACGCTCATCCTAGTCAAGTCGACTCAATTAGCAGAAATACTCTTTAACTTTGACAAACTGACTCGAAATCAATCAAATGAACAATGCAGACATAAGCTTAAGAGGACTTTATAGGGTTTTAATGGGGCTTAGGCGAGAGGTAGGGGATACTTTTGGGTAATGTGGTGGAATTGCCAAGAAAGGGGGAGCATAAATCATTCAAACAGGGCCTAAGATGGCCTACACAACTCCCAACAATCACCATAAAACCATGTAAAGTAACCCAACTCTCATAAATCAATGAAAAGCTCATAACAAGGCCAATTTTCTGGCAATGGAGCGAATATTCTTTTATGAACGTACGTGAATGAAAGAACTAGAATTCTTTTGAATTTTCATTTCATTTTTCTTTCATTTTTCTGAACTTCATTCACGCAACTCTAAACTTGCTTTCTTTCTTTTCTCTTTCTCACTCTCAAACCACAGCAAATACACTTTATAAATTCCTCAAAAACCAAACTAAACCAACAAACCAATCTCAAACTCAACCCATACAAAAGCTCCCCCAAGCTAGGCTTGGAATAATATCAAGTGAAGGCTTTTGGCTCATAATAGGGGTTTAAGTAACACGAAACAAGTCATTAGGCTCAGCGGGGCTAAGGAGGATAAAAGTATATCAAAAACTCACTCTGAAGCTCAAGAATAAGACAAAAGAACGCCTCTATCACAGCACATGCTACAAGTCATCTAAAATCAGACAAGTACGAAGTCAAAGTCAAGATCAATCCACTAAAGAGGAACTAACACACAAGAATAGACTGGATAATAATATGAATCCAATAGGCTACAAAGAGGCCTCACAGTCTAACCAATTCAGGTATGCAGCACACAGTGGTCTAATATAATCCAGAAATGCTCGAAATCATAGCAATCAAACATCAAATCATAGCCTCAAGATCACAAATGCCCAGCTATCCAGAAAACAAAGTCAAATCAATTTCAAATAGAGCACAACAAGGGGCACAGGGAGGCAACTAAACCAGTCATGGGAACCATATTTTTTTCATTTTTTCAGTATTTTCCGAAAGCAGTAAAACTATTCTAGAAAGCAGTAAAAGAGATAGGGAATACAAATAGAACTCCTCCCCCAAGCTGAACTTGGCAGTGTCCTCAATGCCAAAAGGTGATAAGGACTATGCTAAGAGGAAAAACAATGTTAGTACCCTCACTCTCGCTCACAAAAGGAAGAAAAATAATAAGAAAAGAAAAAGGGAAAGAAAAGAAATACGAGTTGCCTCTCGCACAGCGCTGGTTTATAAAGGTCCCGCACGACCATAATCCGCCCTCTCTCAAATAGGAGGGGCTTGGCAATGAGTGCCACCCTCATCAAACATCTTTCTCCTCCAAATGTTCTTGACAATGCCTCCGGACGGTGAGGCAACCTTAGGTGGAATTGGAACCTTCTCCACCCCTACTTCATCTAAAACCTTATCCCTGCAAAAAGATTGTTCAAGCATAGGAGCCTTAACAGCATTGGTCAGTTTAAAAATCACTTTGTCATCACCAACACTAAGAGTTAAAGACCCACAATTGACATCAATGACAGCACCAGCAGTACACAAAAACGGCCTACCCAAGATAATAGGAATCTAGGCATCCTCATCCATATCTAACACCACAAAATCAACAGGAATATAGAATTTCCCTACCCTAACAGGAACGTCTTCTAAAACACCTAGAGGGTATTTTATAGAACGATCCGCCATCTGTAAAGTGATTTGTGTGCATTTAAGGGCTCCCATGTTCAGTTTCTTATAAACAGACAATGGCATAACAGAAACAGAAGCACCTAAATCACACAAAGCCTTATCAATAAAAATAGGTCCAAGATGGCAGGGTATAGAAAAACTACCAGGATCTTTTAACTTTGGTGGGGTTTTATTTTGAATAAAAGCACTACACTCTTCAGTAAGAGCGACACGTTCTACCCCACCAAAGTCTCTTTTCTTAGTAATCATGTCTTTCAGAAATTTGGCATAAACAGGCACTTGGGTAATTAAGTCTGTGAATGGAATCGTTACCTCAAGGTTCTTGACCATAGACAAGAACTTACCAAACTGCTGATCGACCTTGGACTGTTGCATCCTGTGAGGAAAAGGTAGCCTTGGTGTAAAAGGCGTTTCAGAAACCTTCTCCTTTTTCTTCCCTGTCTGTTCAGCTTCTGCAGACAAATCGACTTCAGACGTCGAATTCTTTCTTTTTCCTTCCTCTACCACCCTCTTCTTCCCTGCAGTCGGGGTAACCTTATCAATGGGCACTGGAGGGGCATCATATGCAATGCCACTACGAAGAGTGATGGCATTCACATGTTCTCTCTGAACTGGTTGCCCTGGCAATTGTCCCTGCTGCCTCTGTGCATTAGATTCTGCCAACTGAGCAACTTGAGCCTCGAGAAGTTGGATGTGCTTCTCTTGAGCCCTCCTTGTTTCCTCATTTGCCTTTTGCATAGACAATATCAGTTTCATCAGTTCAGAATTGCTAGGCTCTTGTGGGTTGTTTTGTGGAGGTGGGGTGTGGAAATTTTGTGGAGTTTGGAAGTTATTGGGATGATGGAAGTTTTGTGGTGGTGGTCTTTGGGAATTTTGTGGGGTTTGATGGTATGAAGGTTTAGGGTAGTTTTGTGGAGGTGGAGGTTGATGGTTTTGTGGGTTTTGGTAGTTATGTGAAGGGGGGAGGGTTTGTGGTCTTTGTTGGAAGGCATTGGCCTGCTCCATCTGAAATTGACTGAACTGACAGTCATGCCCAAAGTGACCCTGAACACCACATACCTCGCAGTAAGATGAGGTAACGGGTGCTACTGCAGACATAGCATTGATGCTCATGGGTGGAGGTGTCGGACTAGAAGACTTCATTAGCTGCTGAGTTAGTTGCGCCATCTGAGATGTAAGCAATGAAATAGCGTCAACTTCAAGTACCTTCTTAGTCAAACTCCTAGATGATGTATGGTCATTGGCTGCAAGATTTGATATGAATTCATAACCCTCATCAACTGCCTTGTCTAAAAACACTCCTCCTGCAGACGAATCAACAATACACTTCGTCTGAGGCTGCAGACCATTGTAGAATGTCTGCGTCAAGAACCATTTGTCCATATTATGGTGTGGACACTCTCTCTGTATATCTCTAAACCTAGCCCACGCTTCCCTTAATGTTTCATCAGGCTCTTGGGAAAACGTGGCTAGTTTATTTCTGATTTCTGCTGTTTTAGTGGGTGGGTAATACTCTCTCAGAAATGCAGCAGAAATCTCACTCCACTCAGTTTCTTTCACATCGTTCAACCATTTTTGGGCTCTATCTCTTAGTGAAAACTCGAACAACATGACTTTGAGTTGATCTGGAGTGACGCCGGCATGTTTAACGGTTCGACAAAGTTGTTGAAACCGTTGCAGATGATTTGCCAGATCTTCAGTAGGATGCCCACCAAACTGATTTTGCTGGACCATGCTGATGAGTCCAGGCTTGATTTCGAAATTTGCTGCGGCAATGGTGGGCATAGTAGGTCCAGTGGAGAGACCATCCGGGTTGGGCACCCCATATGACTTCAGTGATTTTGACATAACTGAATTTAAGGTGTCTGTTCCAGGGGTGTTCAGCTGAACAGACTGCTTTTCTTTCTGCTTTATCTTTCGGATCCGCCTGATTGTCCTAGTAAGATCGGGGTCCGCTGGAATTGGGGAACCGTTTCTTTGGGACCTGGGCATACAAAAGAAACAAAAAGCAGCAGTAAAACGTACCTCGATTGAAGCAATGAAGTTCCAATGAGGTACAGAGAAGTAGACCAAATAATTAAATAAAAACTTAGAGAACTAGCCGTCTCCCCGGCAACGGCGCCAAAATTTGATAGGTTTTAGTCGTGTCACCTAATCAAAAATAAACCTACAGACCTCTAACTAGGTAGTCAGTGGAAGCAGGGTCGAATCCACAGGGAGACAGAGTTTCTAAATCAATATTCAACCAATTCAGTTACTCCAGATGAAATCAGGAAGGAATTAATTAAACTAAAGAATAGACTACGGAAGACTGAATAAATCGAGGATTAAACTATGGAATAAAAGTCTAGGGTATTAGGTCGGTCCACCATGCTTATACCAATCAAATAGGGTCAACTACTATTAAAACCTAAGTCAAGAGTCGGGGGATTAGAGCCCATGTTGAGCTATGGTTAAGACTCAACGCTCATAGTTCAACATACGCCGCATGTTCACTAACGTAATCAGAACTACTGATGTGTCCTAGGCCTCTAGTCGTAAGACGGATCTGTGCAAACAACTATTAACCACAAGCAATCAATGAAATTGTACACTGACATTAATTACTCAACAAGAACAAACCACATCACAATCACCCTAATCAAGCCCTAGAAATTGATAGAAATCTAAATCACAATCATGGTATAAACATGGCTTTCCTATCTAACACCCTAGAAAGAGAACTACTCACTCATAATTGAATTGACAACAATAAGACTAATATGAAACCCTAACAATTGCATCATGAATAATTGAATAAATAAACTAAGCAATCAAAGTAATTAAAGAGATAAAGAGTAGAGTAGAGTACCAATTGACGGAAAGCAGGAACTTTTATTGAAATCGAATTAGGTTTGATCACCTCTAAATTAATCTAAAGTGTTTGAATTAAACTAATGACAATCAAGAATAAAACTAGTCTAAAACCTAATGAAAGATGAATAATAGATGAATGAAAGATAATGAGGAAAAGGTATTTATAATACCCCTCAAGTTCACTAAAAATGGGAACAAAAAAAGTGAAAAAGCGCGATAAAGAGCGCCAGACCCGATCGGGCCCGAGCACAGTACCCGATCGGGTCCACATACAAATTCCCCCAACTTCACTTCTGGGCTCTGGCAGCAGCAGTGCAGCAATAAGGCGAGAAAAGCGGCCCACCCGATCGGGTCGGGCGGTAGTCACCCGATCGGGTCTGGCGACAAAAAGTGCCAGCAAGCTCGCCTCCTCCGCAGCGTCCCAATAAGACCTAGCAGCACTAGACCCGATGGGATCGGGCGTTAGGTGCCCGATCGGGTCTGGGCATATGTGTTCTCGCCCGATATGATCGGGCAAGCCTTGCCCGATCGAGTCCGCAACTTTCGTACCCGATCATAATATTTCGCCCGATCGGGCCATTTCTGCCCGATCAGTGCACGGAAACCTTATTTGACTCTTTGGCTCTCTAATCTTCACGTTTAGGGGTCTTGGGACCTCCTAAACTATCCATAAAGCTCGTGAGCCATCCTACGTGCCTCGTAACATCTCGTAAAGCCGTGGTTGCTTCCAAAAGGCTCGGGAATATGGAGAAAACTCCATAAAACCTGCAATTCAATACTAAAACACGAAACCACGACTACATACGATAGTTAGCACAAAATAGCTCCCAAGAGCTCCAATGACGCACAAATTAGCTTGTAAATAAGGGAGAAAACTCTATATAAATACGTGATATCAGGGCTTCATATGGTTTAAATATATCTAATACATATTCAAGGAGTCATAAATATTTTGTAAATATTCACAACAAAATAATATGAAAGGTGTTCAGAAACCACAACTCGCCTAAGAGACTATGATGATTTTACCCTTTGATTTGAAAGAAGTTTAATCCAAGGGCTTCATATGATTGAAATATACCTAATACCAATTCAAGGAGTGAAAAGTATTTGGTAATTAAGCACCAAAAATGATTTGAAAGGTGTTCATACACCACAAATTGCCTAAGAGACTATGACGATTTTACCCTTTGATTTAAATTGAGTTTTATCCAAGGGCTTCATATGCTTTAAATATATCTAATACATATTCCAGGAGTCATAAATATTTTGTAAATATTCACACAAAATAATCTGAAAGGTGTTCAGAAACCACAACTCGCCTAAGAGACTATGACAATTTTACCCTTTGATTTGAAATAAGTTTAATCCAAGGGCTTCATATTATTGAAATATACCTAATACCAATTCAAGGAGTGAAAAGTATTTGGTAATTAAGCACCAAAAATGATTTGAAAGGTGTTCATACACCAAAAATTGCCTAAGAGACTATGACGCTTTTACCCTTTGATTTGAGTTAGATCAAAGGGCTTTAGATGACTTAAATATATCTAATATCTATTCAAGGACTCAAATTTTTTTGGTAATTATTCAACACAAAATGATTTGAATGGTTTTCATACACCACAACTCGCCTAAGAGACTATAACGGTTTTACCCTTTGATATGAAATAAGTTTGATCCATAGGTTTCATAAGATTGAAATATATCTAATACCTATTGAAGGAGTCAACAATATTTGGTAATTAAACACAAAAAATGATTTGAAAGGTATTCATACACCACAAATCCCCTAAGAGACTATGATGGTTTTACCCTTTGATTTGAAATGAGGTGGATCCAAGGACTTCATATGACTGAAATATATCTAATACCTATTGAAGGAGTCAAAATATTTCGTAATTAAGCACAAAAAGCTGATTTGAAAGGTGTTCATACACCACAAATCCCTTAAGAGACTATGACGGTTTTATCCTTTGATTTGATTAAAATATATCTAATACCCATTCAAGGAGTTAAAAATAATTTGATAATTAAGCACAAACAATTATTTGAAAGGTGTTTGTACACCACAAATCGCCTACGAGACTATGACGGTTTGACCCTTTGATTTGAATTGAGTTGAATCGAAGGACTTCATATGCTTTAAATAGATCTAATACCTATTGAAGGACTCAAACATATTTGGTAATTATTCGCAACAAAATGATTTGAAAGGTGTTCATTCACCACAAATCGCCTAGGAGACTATGACGGTTTTACCCTTTGTTTTGAATTGAGTTTGATCCAAGGGCTTCGTATGCTTTAAATAGATTTATTACCTATTCAAGGACTCAAAAATATTTCGGAATTATTAACAACAAAATGATTTGAAAGGTGTTCATACACCACAAATCGCCTAAGAGACTATGACGGTTTTACCCTTTGATTTAAATTGAGTTTGATCCAAGGACTTCATATGCTTTAAATATATCTAATACCTATTCAAGGACTCATAAATATTTTGTAAATATTCACAACAAAATAATTTGAAAGGTGTTTATACACCACAAATCGCCTAAGAGACTATGACGGTTTTACCCTTTGATTTAAATTGAGATTTATCCAAGGGCTTCATATGCTTTAAACATATCTAATACCTATTCAAGGAGTCATAAATATTTTGTAAATATTCACAACAAAATAATATGAAAGGTGTTCAGACACCAAAACTCGCCTCAAAGACTATGACGATTTTACACTTTGATTTGAAATAAGTTTAATCCAAGGGTTTCATATGATTGAAATATAACTAATACCAATTCAAGGAGTGAAAAGTATTTGGTAATTAATCACCAAAAATGATTTGAAAGGTGTTCATACACCAAAAATCGCCTAAAAGACTATGACGCTTTTACCCTTTGATATGAAATAAGTTGATCCAAGGGTTTCCTATAATTTAAATATATATAATACCTATTGAAGGAGTCAAAAATATTTGGTAATTCAGCACAAAAAATGATTTGAAAGGTGTTCATACTACACAAATCCCCTAAGAGACTAAGACGGTTTTACCCCTTGATTTGAATTGAGGTTGATCCAAGGACTTCATATGCTTTAAAAATATCTAATACCTATTCAATGACTCAAAACATATTTGGTAATTATTCCCAACAAAATGATTTGAAAGGTGTTCATTCACCACAAATCGCCTAAGAGACTATGACGATTTTGTCCTTTGATTTGAATTGAATTTGATCCAAGGGCTTCATATGCTTTTAATATATCTAACACCTAGTCAAGGACTCAAAAATATTTGGTAATTATTCACAACAAAATGATTTGAAAGGTGTTCATTCACCACAAATCGCCTAAGAGACTATGACGGTTTTACCCTTTGTTTTGAATTGAGTTTTATCCAAGGGCTTCGTATGCTTTAAATAGATCTATTACCTATTCAAGGACTCAAAAATATTTCGTAATTATTCATAACAAAATGATTTGAAAGGTGTTCATACACCACAAATCGCCTAAGAGACTACGATTGTTTTACCCGTTGATTTAAATTGAGTTTTATCCAAGGGCTTCATATGCTTTAAATATATCTAATACCTATTAAAGGAGTCATAAATATTTTGTAAATATTCACAACAAAATAATTTAAAAGGTGTTCATACACCACCAATCGCCTAATAGACTAAGACGTATTACCCTTTGATTTAAATTGAGTTTTATCCAAGGGCTTCATATGATTGAAATATACCTAATACAAATTCAAGGAGTGAAAAGTATTTGGTAATTAAGCACCAAAAATGAATTGAAAGGTGTTCATACACCAAAAATTGCCTAAGAGACTATGACGCTTTTACCCTTTGATTTGAGTTAGATCCAAGGGCTTCAGATGATTTAACTATATCTAATATCTATTCAAGGACTCAAATTTTTTTGGTAATTATTCAATACAAAATGATTTGAAAGGTTTTCATACACCACAAATCGCCTAAGAGACTATGACGGTTTTACCCTTGGATATGAAATAAGTTTGATCCATAGGTTTCATATGATTGAAATATATCTAATACCTATTGAGGGAGTCAACAATATTTGGTAATTAAGCACAAAAAATGATTTGAAAGGTGTTCATACACCACAAATCCCCTAAGAGACAATGATGGTTTTACCCTTTGATTTGAATTGAGGTTGATCCAAGGACTTCATATGCTTTAAAAAGATCTAATACCTATTATATGACTCAAAAAATATTTGGTAATTATTCCCAACAAAATGATTTGAAAGGTGTTGATTCACCACAAATCGCCTAAGAGACTATGACGGTTTTGTCCTTTGATTTGAATTGAGTTTGATCCAAGGGCTTCATATGCTTTAAATATATCTAACACCTATTCAAGGACTCAAAAATATTTGGTAATTATTCACCACAAAATTATTTGAAAGGTGTTCATTCACCCCAAATCGTCTAAGAGACTATGACGGTTTTACCCTTTGTTTTGAATTGAGTTTGATCCAAGGGCTTCATACGCTTTAAATATTTGGTAATTATTCAAAACAAAATGATTTGAAAGGTGTTCATACACCACAAATCGCCTAAGAGACTATGACGGTATTACCCTTAGATTTGAAATAAGTTTAATCCAAGGGCATCATATGATTGAAATATACCTAATACCAATTCAAGGAGTGAAAAGTATTTGATAATTAAGCACCAAAAATGATTTGAAAGGTGTTCATACACCAAAAAACGCCTAATAAACTACGATGGTTTTACCCTTTGATTTGAATTGAGTAAGATCCAAGGGCTTCATTTGATTTAAATATATCTATTATCTATGGAAGGACTCATTTTTTTTGGTAATTATTCAATACAAAATGATTTGAAAGGTTTTCATACACCATAAATCGCCTAAGAGACTATGACGGTTTTACCCTTTGATATGAAATGAGTTTGATCCAAGGGTTTCATATGATTGAAATCTATCTAATACCTATTCAAGGAGTCAAAAGTATCTGGTAATTATTCACAACAAAATAATATGAAAGGTGTTCATACACCACAAATCGCCAAAGAGACTATGACGGTTTTACCTTTTGATTTGAATTGAGTTAGATCCAAGGGCTTTATATGACTGAAATATATCTAATACCTATTGAAGGAGTCAAAAATATTTGGTAATTAAGCACAAAAAGCTGATTTGAAAGGTGTTCATACACCAAAAATTCCTTAGGAGACTATGACGGTTTTACCTTTTGATTTGAATTGAGGTTGATCCCTGGACTTCATATGCTTTAAAAAGATCTAATACCTATTCAAGGACTCAAAAATATTTAGTAATTATTCACAGCAAAATGATTTGAAAGGTGTTCATACACCACAAATCGCCTAAGAGACTATGACGGTTTTATCCTTTGATTTGAAATAAGTTTGATCCAAATGCTTCATATGATTAAAATATATCTAATACCCATTCAAGGAGTTAAAAATATTTTGTTAAAATTCACAACCAAAATAATTTAAAAGGTGTTCATACACCACAAATCGCCTAAGAGACTATGACGGTTTTATCCTTTGATTTGAAATAAGTTTGATCCAAATGCTTCATATGATTAAAATATATCTAATACCCATTCAAGGAGTTAAAAATATTTTTATAATTAAGCACTAACAATTATTTGAAAGGTGTTCATACACCACAAATCCCCTACGAGACTATGACGGTTTTACCCTTTGATTTGAATTGAGTTAAATCGAAGGACTTCATATGCTTTAAATAGATCTAATACCTATTCAAGGACTCAAACATGTTTGGTAATTATTCGCAACAAAATAATTTGAAAGGTGTTCATTCACCACAAATCGTCTAAGAGACTATGACGGTTTTACTCTTTGTTTGTAATTGAGTTTGATCCAAGGGCTTCGTATGCTTTAAATAGATCTATTACCTATTCAAGGACTCAAAAATATTTCGTAATTATTCACAACAAAATGATTTGAAAGGTGTTCATACACCACAAATCGCCTAAGAGACTATGATGGTTTTACCCTTTGATTTAAATTGAGTTTTATCCAAGGGCTTCTTATGCTTTAAATATATCTAATACCTATTCAAGGAGTCATAAATCCATAATATTCACAACAAAATAATTTAAAAGGTGTTCATACACCACAAATCGCCTAAGAGACTATGACGTATTACCCTTTGATTTAAATTGAGTTTTATCCAAGGGCTTCATATGCTTTAAATATATCTAATACCTATTCAAGGAGTAATACATATTTTGTAAATATTCACAACAAAATAATATGAAAGGTGTTCGACACCACAACTCGCCTAAGAGACTATGACGATTTTACACTTTGATTTGAAATAAGTTTAATCCAAGGGCTTCATATGATTGAAATATACCTAATACCAATTCAAGGAGTGAAAAGTATTTGGTAATTAAGAACCAAAAATGATTTGAAAGGTGTTCATACACCAAAAATCGACTAAGAGACTATGACGCTTTTACCCTTTGATTTGAGTTAGATCCAAGGGCTTCAGATGATTTCAATATATCTAATATCTATTCAAGGACTCAAATTTTTTTTGGTAATTATTCAATACAAAATGATTTGAAAGGTTTTCATACACCACAAATGGCCTTAAAGACTATGACGGTTTTACCCTTGGATATGAAATAAGTTTGATCCATAGGTTTCATATGATTGAAATATATCTAATACCTATTGAGGCAGTCAACAATATTTGGTAATTAAGCACAAAAAATGATTTATAAGGTGTTCATACACCACAAATCCCCTAAGAGACTATGATGGTTTTACCCTTTGATTTGAATTGAGTTTGATCCAAGGACTTCATATACTTTAAAAAGATCTAATACCTATTCAATGACTCAAAAAATATTTGGTAATTATTCCCAACAAAAAGATTTGAAAGGTGTTCATTCACCACAAATCGCCTAAGAGACTATGACGGTTTTGTCCTTTGATTTGAATTGAGTTTGATCCAAGGGCTTCATATGTTTTAAATATATCTAACACCTATTCAAAGACTCAATAATATTTGGTAATTATTCACCACAAAATGATTTGAAAGGTGTTCATTCACCCCAAATCGTCTAAGAGACTATGACGGTTTTACCCTTTGTTTTGAATTGAGTTTGATCCAATGGCTTCATACGCTTTAAATATTTGGTAATTATTCGAAACAAAATGATTTGAAAGGTGTTCATACACCACAAATCGCCTAAGAGACTATGACGGTATTACCCTTTGATTTGAAATATGTTTAATCCAAGGGCTTCATATGATTGAAATATACCTAATACCAATTAAAGGAGTGAAAAATATTTGATAGTTAAGCACCAAAAATGATTTGAAAGGTGTTCATACACCAAAAAACGCCTAATAGACTACGACAGTTTTACCCTTTGATTTGAATTGAGTAAGATCCAAGGGCTTCATTTGATTTAAATATATCTATTATCTATTGAAGGACTCATTATTTTTGGTAATTATTCAATACAAAATGATTTGAAAGGTTTTCATACACCATAAATCACCTAAGAGACTATGACGATTTTACCCTTTGATATGAAATGAGTTTGATCCAAGGGTTTCATATGATTGAAATATATCTAATACCTATTCAAGGAGTTAAAAGTATCTGGTAATTATTCACAACAAAATAATATGAAAGGTGTTCATACACCACAAATCGCCTAAGAGACTATGACGGTTTTACCCTTTGATTTGAATTGAGTTATATCCAAGGGCTTTATATGACTGAAATATTTCTAATACCTATTGAAGGAGTCAAAAATATTTGGTAATTAAGCACAAAAAGCAGATTTGAAAGGTGTTCATACACCAAAAATCCCTTAGGAGACTATTACGGTTTTACCTTTTGATTTGAATTGACGTTGATCCAAGGACTTCATATGCTTTGAAAGATCTAATACCTATTCAAGGACTCAATATTATTTGGTAATTATTCACAGCAAAATGATTTGAAAGGTGTTCATACACCACAAATCGCCTAAGAGACTATGACGGTTTTACCATTTGATTTAAAAGGAGTTTGATCCAAAGGCTTCATATGCTTTAAATATAACTAACTCCTATTCAAGGACTCAAAAATATTTGGTTATTATTCACAACCAAAATAATTTAAAAGGTGTTCATACACCACAAATCGCCTAAGACACTATGACTGTTTTATCCTTTGATTTGAAATAAGTTTGATCCAAATGCTTCATATGATTAAAATATATCTAATACCCATTCAAGGAGTTCAAAATATTTTGGTAATTAAGCACAAACAATTTTTTGAAAGGTGTTCATACACCACAAATCCCCAACGAGACTATGACGGTTTTACCCTTTGATTTGAATTGAGTTGAATCGAAGGACTTCATATGCTTTAACTAGATCTAATACCTATTCAAGGACTCAAACATATTTGGTAATTATTCGCAACAAAATGATTTGAAAGGCGTTCATTCACCACAAATCGTCTATGAGACTATGACAGTTTTACCCTTTGTTTTGAATTGAGTTTGATCCAAGGGCTTCGTATGCTTTAAATAGATCTATTACCTATTCAAGGACTCAAAAATATTTCTTAATTATTCACAACAAAATGATTTGAAAGGTGTTCATACACCACAAATCGCCTAAGATACTATGACGGTTTTACCCTTTGATTTAAATTGAGCATTACCCAAGGGATTCATATGCTTTAAATATATCTAATACCTATTCAACGAGTCATAAATATTTTGTAAATATTCACAACAAAATAATTTAAAAGGTGTTCATACACCACAAATCGCCTAAGAGACTAAGACGTATTACCCTTTGATTTAAATTGAGTTTTATCCAAGGGCTTCATATGCTTTAAATATATCTAATACCTATTCAAGGAGTCATAAATATTTTGTAAATATTCACAACAAAATAATATGAAAGGTGTTCAGACACCACAACTCGCCTAAGAGACTATGGTGATTTTACACTTTGATTTGAAATAAGTTTAATTCAAGGGCTTCATATGATTGAAATATACCTAATACCAATTCAAGGAGTGAAAAGTATTTGGTAATTAAGCACCAAAAATGATTTTAAAGGTGTTCATACACCAAAAATTGCCTAAGAGACTACGACGCTTTTACCCTTTGATTTGAGTTAGATCCAAGGGGTTCAGATGATATAAATATATCTAATATCTATTTAAGGACTGAAATTTTTTTGGAAATTTTTCAATACAAAATGATTTGAAAGGTATTCATGCACCACAAATCGCCTAAGTGTCTATGACGGTTTTACCCTTTGATATGAAATAAGTTCGATCCATAGGTTTCATATGATTGAAATATATCTAATACCTATTGAAGGAGTCAACAATATTTGGTAATTAAGCACAAAAAATGATTTGAAAGGTGTTCATACACCACAAATCCCCTAAGAGACTATGATGGTTTTACCCTTTGATTTGAATTGAGGTGGATCCAAGGACTTCATATGACTGAAATATATCTAATGCCTATTGAAGGAGTCAAAAATATTTGGTAATTAAGCACAAAAAGCTGATTTGAAAGGTGTTCATACACCAGAAATCCCTTAAGAGACTATGACGATTTTACCTTTTGATTTGAATTGAGGTTGATCCAAGGAATTCATATGCTTTAAAAAGATCTAATACCTATTCAAGGACTCAAAAATATTTGGAAATTATTCACAGCAAAATGATTTGAAAGGTGTTCATACACCACAAATCGCCTAAGAGACTATGACGGTTTTACCATTTGATTTAAAAGGAGTTTGATCCAAGGGATTTATATGCTTTAAATATATCTAACACCTATTCAAGGACTCAAAAATATTTGGTTATTATTCACAACCAAAATAATTTAGAAGGTGTTCATACACCACAAATCGCCTAAGAGACTATGACGGTTTTATCCTTTGATTTGAAATAAGTTTGATCCAAATGCTTCATATGATTAAAATATATCTAATACCCATTCAAGGAGTTAAAAATATTTTGATAATTAAGCACAAACAATAATTTGAAAGGTCTTTATACACCACAAATCCCCTACGAGACTATGACGGTTTTACCCTTTGATTTGAATTAAGTTGAATTGAAGGCCTTCATATGCTTTAAATAGATCTAATACCTATTCAAGGACTCAAACATATTTGGTAATTATACGCAACAAAATGATTTGAAAGGTGTTCATTCACCACAAATTGTCTAAGAGACCATGACGGTTTTACCCTTTGTTTTAAATTGAGTTTGATCCAAGGGCTTCGTATGCTTTAAATAGATCTATTACCTATTCAAGGACTCAAAAATATTTCGTAATTATTCACAACAAAATAATTTGAAAGGTGTTCATACACCACAAATCGCCTAAGAGACTATGACGGTTTTACCCTTTGTTTTAAATTGAGTTTGATCCAAGGGCTTCGTATGCTTTAAATAGATCTATTACCTATTCAAGGACTCAAAAATATTTCGTAATTATTCACAACAAAATAATTTGAAAGGTGTTCATACACCACAAATCGCCTAAGAGATTATGACGGTTTTACCCTTTGATTTAAATTGAGTTTTATCAAAGGGCTTCATATGCTTTAAATATATCTAATACCTATTCAAGGAGTCATAAATATTTTGTAAATATTCACAACAAAATAATATGAAAGGTGTTCAGACACCACAACTCGCCTAAGAGACTATGACGATTTTAAACTTTGATTTGAAATAAGTTTAATCCAAGGGCTTCATATGATTGAAATATACCTAATACCAATTCAAGGAGTGAAAAGTATTTGGTAATTAAGCACCAAAAATGATTTGAAAGGTGTTCATACACCACAAATTGCCTAAGAGACTATGACGGTTTTATCCTTTGTTTTGAATTGAGTTTGATCCAAGGGCTTGATATGCTTTAAATAGATCAATAACCTATTCCAGGACTAAAAAATATTTGGTAATTATTTACAACAAAATGATTTGAAAGGTGTTCATACACCACAAATTGCCTAAGAGACTATGACGGTTTTACCCTTTGATTTGAATTAAGTTGAATTGAAGGCCTTCATATGCTTTAAATATATCTAATACCTATTCAAGGATTCATAAATATTTTGTAAATATTCACAACAAAATAATTTAAAAGGTGTTCATACACCACAAATCGCCTAAGAGACTATGACGATTTTACCCTTTGATTTAAATTGAGTTTTATCCAAGGGCTTGATAGGTTTTAATCGTGTCACCTAATCAAAAATAAACCTACAGACCTCTAACTAGGTAGTCAGTGCAAGCAGGGTCGAATCCACAGGGAGACAGAGTTTCTAAATCAATATTCAACCAATTCAGCTACTCCAGATGAAATCAGGAAGGAATTAATTAAACTAAAGAATAGACTACGGAAGACTGAATAAATCGAGGATTAAACTATGGAATAAAAGTCTAGGGTATTAGGTCGGTCCACCGTGCTTATACCAATCAAATAGGGTCAACTACTATTAAAACCTAAGTCAAGAGTCGGGGGATTAGAGCCCATGTTGAGCTATGGTTAAGACTCAACGCTCATAGTTCAACATACGCCGCATGTTCACTAACGTAATCAGAACTACTGATGTGTCCTAGGCCTCTAGTCGTAAGACGGATCTGTGTAAACAACTATTAACCACAAGCAATCAATGAAATTGTACACTGACATTAATTACTCAACAAGAACAAACCACATCACAATCACCCTAATCAAGCCCTAGAAATTGATAGAAATCTAAATCACAATCATGGTATAAACGTGGCTTTCCTATCTAACACCCTAGAAAGAGAACTACTCACTCATAATTGAATTGACAACAATAAGACTAATATGAAACCCTAACAATTGCATCATGAATAATTGAATAAATAAACTAAGCAATCAAAGTAATTAAAGAGATAAAGAGTAGAGTAGAGTCCAATTGACGGAAAGCAGGAGCTTTTATTGAAATCGAATTAGGTTTGATCACCTCTAAATTAATCTAAAGTGTTTGAATTAAACTAATGACAATCAAGAATAAAACTAGTCTAAAACCTAATGAAAGATGAATAATAGCTGAATGAAAGATAATGAGGAAAAGGTATTTATAATACCCCTCAAGTTCACTAAAAATGGGAACAAAAAAAGTGAAAAAGCGCGATAAAGAGCGCCAGACCCGATCGGGCCCGAGCACAGTACCCGATCGGGTCCACATACAAATTCCCCCAACTTCACTTCTGGCCTCTGGCAGCAGCAGTGCAGCAATAACTCGAGAAAAGCGGCCCACCCGATCGGGTCAGGCGGTAGTCACCCGATCGGGTCTGGCGACAAAAAGTGCCAGCAAGCTCGCCTCCTCCGCAGCGTCCCAATAAGACCTAGCAGCACTAGACCCGATGGGATCGGGCGTTAGGTGCCCGATCGGGTCTGGGCATATGTGTTCTCGCCCGATATGATCGGGCACGCCTTGCCCGATCGGGTCCGCAACTTTCGTACCCGATCATAATATTTCGCCCGATCGGGCCATTTCTGCCCGATCAGTGCACGGAAACCTCATTTGACTCTTTGGCTCTCTAATCTTCACGTTTAGGGGTCTTGGGACCTCCGAAACTATCCATAAAGCTCGTGAGCCATCCTACGTGCCTCGTAACATCTCGTAAAGCCGTGGTTGCTTCCAAAAGGCTCGGGAATAAGGAGAAAACTTCATAAAACCTGCAATTCAATACTAAAACACGAAACCACAAATACATACGATAGTTAGCACAAAATAGCTCCCAAGAGCTCCAATGACGCACAAATTAGCTTGTAAATAAGGGAGAAAACTCTATATAAATACGTGATATCAAACTCCCCCAAGCTAAACCTTTGCTTGTCCTCAAGCAAACAGAACACGAACATGGAATAGATTGCCTCACCCCATAGATAAAAAGCAATTCAGAGCTCAAAACATTTTCAAGACTAAGAATCGTTCAAGCAGGCATAATTCAAGTTTGGCTAATCAAATCCATCCAACCACCAATCATTCAAGAAATTTATCAAATTCAAGCATCCACAAAGCATACAAGTCCTGAAAAGGCACTCACAAGGGTGTCACTCCTCTCAATTTTGTGGCAGGCAAAGAATGTGCCCGAACACTCACCAACCCGACCATAAGTACCCTTCCCACTCACACTCTCATGTGTTTAAGAAGGTTCAATGACGCTCATCCTAGTCAAGTCGACTCAATTGGCAGAAATACTCTTTAACTTTGACAAACTGACTCGAAATCAATCAAATGAACAATGCAGACATAAGCTCAAGAGGACTTTATAGGGTTTTAATGGGGCTTAGGCGAGAGGTAGGGGATACTTTTGGGTAATGTGGTGGAAAAACCAAGAAAGGGGGAGCATAAATCATTCAAACAAGGCCTAGGATGGCCTACACAACTCCCAACAATCACCATAAAACCATGTAAAGTAACTCAACCCTCATAAATCAATGAAAAGCTCATAACAAACCCAATTTTCTAGCAATGGAGCGAATATTCTTTTATGAACGTACGTGAATGAAAGAACTAGAATTCTTTTGAATTTTCATTTCATTTTTCTTTCATTTTTCTGAACTTCATTCACGCAACTCTAAACTTGCTTTTTCTTTTCTCTTTCTCACTCTCAAACCACAGCAAATACACTTTTAAGTTCCTCAAAAACCAAACTAAACCAACAAACCAATCTCCAACTCAACCCATACAAAAGCTCCCCTAAGCTAGGCTTGGAATAATATCAAGTGAAGGTTTTTGGCTCATAATAGGGGTTTAAGTAACACGAAACAAGTCATTAGGCTCAGCGGGGCTAAGGAGGATAAAAGTATATCAATAACTCACTCTGAAGCTCAAGAATAAGACAAAAGAACGCCTCTATCACAGCACATGCTACAAGTCATCTAAAATCAGACGAGTACGAAGTCAAAGTCAAGATCAATCCACTAAAGAGGAACTAACACACAAGAATAGACTGGATAATAATATGAATCCAATAGGCTACAAAGAGGCCTCACAGTCTAACCAATTCAGGTATGCAGCACAAAGTGGTCTAATATAATCCAGAAATGCTCGAAATCATAACAATCAAACATCAAATCATAGCCTCAAGATCACAAATGCCCAGCTATCCAGAAAACAAAGTCAAATCAATTTCAAATAGAGCACAACAAAGGGGCACAGGGAGGCAACTAAACCAGTCATGGGAACCATATTTTTTCATTTTTTCAGTATTTTCCGAAAGCAGTAAAATTATTCTAGAAAGCAGTAAAAGAGATAGGGAATACAAATAGAACTCCTCCCCCAAGCTGAACTTGGCAGTGTCCTCAATGCCAAAAGGTGATAAGGACTATGCTAAGAGGAAAAACAATGTTAGTACCCTCACTCTCGCTCACAAAAAGAAGAAAAATAAAAAGAAAAGGAAAAGGGAAAGAAAAGAAATATGAGTTGCCTCTCGCACAGCGCTGGTTTATAAAGGTCCCGCACGACCATGATTCGCCCTCTCTCAAATAGGAGGGGCGTGGCAGTGAGTGCCACCCTCATCAAAAATCTTTCTTCTCCAAATGTTCTTGACTAAGCCTCCAGACGGTGAGGCAACCCTAGGTGGAATTAGAGCCTTCTCCACCCCTACTTCATCTAAAACCTTATCCCTGCAAAAAGATTGTTCAAGCATAGGTGCCTTAACAGCATTGGTCAGTTTAAAAATCACTTTGTCATCACCAACACTAAGAGTTAAAGACCCACACTTGACATCAATGACAGCACCAGCAGTACACAAAAACGGCCTACCCAAGATAATAGGAATCTGGGCATCCTCATCCATATCTAACACCACAAAATCAACAGGAATATAGAATTTCCCTACCCTAACAGGAACTTCCTCTAAAACACCTAGAGGGTATTTTATAGAACGATCCGCCATCTGTAAAGTGATTTGTGTGCATTTAAGGGCTCCCATGTTCAGTTTCTTATAAACAGACAATGGCATAACAGAAACAGAAGCACCTAAATCACACAAAGCCTTATCAATAAAAATAGGTCCAAGATGGCAGGGTATAGAAAAACTACCAGGATCTTTTAACTTTGGTGGGGTTTTATTTTGAATAAAAGCACTACACTCTTCAGTAAGAGCGACACGTTCTACCCCACCAAAGTCTCTTTTCTTAGTAATCATGTCTTTCAGAAATTTGGCATAAACAGGCACTTGGGTAATTAAGTCTGTGAATGGAATCGTTACCTCAAGGTTCTTGACCATAGACAAGAACTTACCAAACTGCTGATCGACCTTGGACTGTTGCATCCTGTGAGGAAAAGGTAGCCTTGGTGTAAAAGGCGTTTCAGAAACCTTCTCCTTTTTCTTCCCTGTCTGTTCAGCTTCTGCAGACAAATCGACTTCAGACGTCGAATTCTTTCGTTTTCCTTCCTCTACCACCCTCTTCTTCCCTGCAGTCGGGGTAACCTCATCAATGGCACTGGAGGGGCATCATATGCAATGCCACTACGAAGAGTGATGGAATTCACATGTTCTCTCTGAACTGGTTGCCCTGGCAATTGTCCCTGCTGCCTCTGTGCATTAGATTCTGCCAACTGAGCAACTTAAGCCTCGAGAAGTTGGATGTGCTTCTCTTGAGCCCTCCTTGTTTCCTCATTTGCCTTTTGCATAGACAATATCAGTTTCATCAGTTCAGAATTGCTAGGCTCTTGTGGGTTGTTTTGTGGAGGTGGGGTGTGGAAATTTTGTGGAGTTTGGAAGTTATTGGGATGATGGAAGTTTTGTGGTGGTGGTCTTTGGGAATTTTGTGGGGTTTGATGGTATGAAGGTTTAGGGTAGTTTTGTGGAGGTGGAGGTTGATGGTTTTGTGGGTTTTGGTAGTTATGTGAAGGGGGGAGGGTTTGTGGTCTTTGTTGGAAGGCATTGGCCTGCTCCATCTGAAATTGACTGAACTGACAGTCATGCCCAAAGTGACCCTGAACACCACATACCTCGCAGTAAGATGAGGTAATGGGTGCTACTGCAGACATAGCATTGATGCTCATGGGTGGAGGTGTCGGACTAGAAGACTTCATTAGCTGCTGAGTTAGTTGCGCCATCTGAGATGTAAGCAATGAAATAGCGTCAACTTCAAGTACCTTCTTAGTCAAACTCCTAGATGATGTATGGTCATTGGCTGCAAGATTTGATATGAATTCATAACCCTCATCAACTGCCTTGTCTAAAAACACTCCTCCTGCAGACGAATCAACAATACACTTCGTCTGAGGCTGCAGACCATTGTAGAATGTCTGCGTCAAGAACCATTTGTCCATATTATGGTGTGGACACTCTCTCTATAAATCTCTAAACCTAGCCCACGCTTCCCTTAATGTTTCATCAGGCTCTTGGGAAAACGTGGCTAGTTTATTTCTGATTTCTGCTGTTTTAGTGGGTGGGTAATACTCTGTCAGAAATGCAGTAGAAATCTCACTCCACTCAGTTTCTTTCACATCGTTCAACCATTTTTGGGCTCTATCTCTCAGTGAAAACTCGAACAACATGACTTTGAGTTGATCTGGAGTGACGCCGGCATGTTTAACGGTTCGACAAAGTTGTTGAAACCGTTGCAGATGATTTGCCGGATCTTCAGTAGGATGCCCACCAAACTGATTTTGCTGGACCATGCTGATGAGTCCAGGCTTGATTTCGAAATTTGCTGCGGCAATGGTGGGCATAGTAGGTCCAGTGGAGAGACCATCCGGGTTGGGCACCCCATATGACTTCAGTGATTTTGACATAACTGAATTTAAGGTGTCTGTTCCAGGGGTGTTCAGCTGAACAGACTGCTTTTCTTTCTGCTTTATCTTTCGGATCCGCCTGATTGTCCTAGTAAGATCGGGGTCCGCTGGAATTGGGGAACCGTTTCTTTGGGACCTGGGCATACAAAAGAAACAAAAAGCAGCAGTAAAACGTACCTCGATTGAAGCAATGAAGTTCCAATGAGGTACAGAGAAGTAGACCAAATAATTAAATAAAAACTTAGAGAACTAGCCGTCTCCCCGGCAACGGCGCCAAAATTTGATAGGTTTTAGTCGTGTCACCTAATCAAAAATAAACCTACAGACCTCTAACTAGGTAGTCAGTGGAAGCAGGGTCGAATCCACAGGGAGACAGAGTTTCTAAATCAATATTCAACTAATTCAGTTACTCCAGATGAAATCAGGAAGGAATTAATTAAACTAAAGAATAGACTACGGAAGACTGAATAAATCGAGGATTAAACTATTGAATAAAAGTCTAGGGTATTAGGTCGGTCCACCATGCTTATACCGATCAAATAGGGTCAACTACTATTAAAACCTAAGTCAAGAGTCGGGGGATTAGAGCCCATGTTGAGCTATGGTTAAGACTCAACGCTCATAGTTCAACATACGCCGCATGTTCACTAACGTAATCAGAACTACTGATGTGTCCTAGGCCTCTAGTCGTAAGACGGATCTGTGCAAACAACTATTAACCACAAGCAATCAATGAAATTGTACACTGACATTAATTACTCAACAAGAACAAACCACATCACAATCACCCTAATCAAGCCCTAGAAATTGATAGAAATCTAAATCACAATCATGGTATAAACATGGCTTTCCTATCTAACACCCTAGAAAGAGAACTACTCACTCATAATTGAATTGACAACAATAAGACTAATATGAAACCCTAACAATTGCATCATGAATAATTGAATAAATAAACTAAGCAATCAAAGTAATTAAAGAGATAAAGAGTAGAGTAGAGTACCAATTGACGGAAAGCAGGAACTTTTATTGAAATCGAATTAGGTTTGATCACCTCTAAATTAATCTAAAGTGTTTGAATTAAACTAATGACAATCAAGAATAAAACTAGTCTAAAACCTAATGAAAGATGAATAATAGATGAATGAAAGATAATGAGGAAAAGGTATTTATAATACCCCTCAAGTTCACTAAAAATGGGAACAAAAAAGTGAAAAAGCGCGATAAAGAGCGCCAGACCCGATCGGGCCCGAGCACAGTACCCGATCGGGTCCACATACAAATTCCCCCAACTTCACTTCTGGGCTCTGGCAGCAGCAGTGCAGCAATAAGGCGAGAAAAGCGGCCCACCCGATCGGGTCTGGCGACAAAAAGTGCCAGCAAGCTCGCCTCCTCCGCAGCGTCCCAATAAGACCTAGCAGCACTAGACCCGATGGGATCGGGCGTTAGGTGCCCGATCGGGTCTGGGCATATGTGTTCTCGCCCGATATGATCGGGCACGCCTTGCCCGATCGGGTCCACAACTTTCGTACCCGATCATAATATTTCGCCCGATCGGGCCATTTCTGCCCGATCAGTGCACGGAAACCTTATTTGACTCTTTGGCTCTCTAATCTTCACGTTTAGGGGTCTTGGGACCTCCTAAACTATCCATAAAGCTCGTGAGCCATCCTACGTGCCTCGTAACATCTCGTAAAGCCGTGGTTGCTTCCAAAAGGCTCGGGAATAAGGAGAAAACTCCATAAAACCTGCAATTCAATACTAAAACACGAAACCACAACTACATACGATAGTTAGCACAAAATAGCTCCCAAGAGCTCCAATGACGCACAAATTAGCTTGTAAATAAGGGAGAAAACTCTATATAAATACGTGATATCAGGGCTTCATATGGTTTAAATATATCTAATACATATTCAAGGAGTCATAAATATTTTGTAAATATTCACAACAAAATAATATGAAAGGTGTTCAGAAACCACAACTCGCCTAAGAGACTATGATGATTTTACCCTTTGATTTGAAAGAAGTTTAATCCAAGGGCTTCATATGATTGAAATATACCTAATACCAATTCAAGGAGTGAAAAGTATTTGGTAATTAAGCACCAAAAATGATTTGAAAGGTGTTCATACACCACAAATTGCCTAAGAGACTATGACGATTTTACCCTTTGATTTAAATTGAGTTTTATCCAAGGGCTTCATATGCTTTAAATATATCTAATACATATTCCAGGAGTCATAAATATTTTGTAAATATTCACACAAAATAATATGAAAGGTGTTCAGAAACCACAACTCGCCTAAGAGACTATGACAATTTTACCCTTTGATTTGAAATAAGTTTAATCCAAGGGCTTCATATTATTGAAATATACCTAATACCAATTCAAGGAGTGAAAAGTATTTGGTAATTAAGCACCAAAAATGATTTGAAAGGTGTTCATACACCAAAAATTGCCTAAGAGACTATGACGCTTTTACCCTTTGATTTGAGTTAGATCCAAGGGCTTTAGATGACTTAATTATATCTAATATCTATTCAAGGACTCAAATTTTTTTGGTAATTATTCAACACAAAATGATTTGAATGGTTTTCATACACCACAACTCGCCTAAGAGACTATAACGGTTTTACCCTTTGATTTGAAATAAGTTTAATCCAAGGGCTTCATATGATTGAAATATACCTAATACCAATTCAAGGAGTGAAAAGTATTTGGTAATTAAGCACCAAAAATGATTTGAAAGGTGTTCATACACCAAAAATTGCCTAAGAGACTATAACGCTTTTACCCTTTGATTTGAATTGAGTTAGATCCAAGGGCTTCATATGATTTAAATATATCTAATATCTAATCAAGGACTCAAAATTTTTTGGTCATTATTCAATACAAAATGATTTGAAAGGTTTTCATACACCACATATCGTCTAAGAGACTATAACGCTTTTACCCTTTGATATGAAATAAGTTTGATCCATGGGTTTCATATGATTGAAATATATCTAATACATATTGAAGGAGTCATACACCACAAATCCCCTAAGAGACTATAACGGTTTTACCCTTTGATTTGAAATAACTTTGATCCAAATGCTTCATATGATTAAAATATATCTAATACTCATTCAAGGAGTTAAAAATATTTTCGTAATTAAGCACAAACAATTATTTGAAGGGTGTTTATACACTACAAATCCCCTACGAGACTATGACGGTTTTACCCTTTGATTTGAATTGAGTTGAATCGAAGGACCTCTTATGCTTTGAATAGATCTAATACCTATTCAAGGACTCAACCAAATTTGGTAATTATTCACAACAAAATGATTTGAAATGTGTTCATTCACCACAAATCGTCTAAGAGACTATGACGGTTTTACCGTTTGTTTTGAATTGAGTTTGATCCAAGGGCTTCATATGCTTTAAATATATCTAATATCTATTCAAGGATTCATAAATATTTTGTAAATATTCACAACAAAATAATTTAAAAGGTGTTCATACACCACAAATCGCCTAAGAGACTATGACGATTTTACCCTTTGATTTAAATTGAGTTTTATCCAAGGGCTTCATATGCTTTAAATATATCTAATACATATTCAAGGAGTCATAAATATTTTGTAAATATTCACAACAAAATAATATGAAAGGTGTTCAGAAACCACAACTCGCCTAAGAGACTATGATGATTTTACCCTTTGATTTGAAAGAAGTTTAATCCAAGGGCTTCATATGATATAAATATACCTAGTACCAATTCAAGGAGTGAAAAGTATTTGGTAATTAAGCACTAAAAATGATTTGAAAGGTGTTCATACACCACAAATTGCCTAAGAGACTATGACGATTTTACCCTTCGATTTAAATTGAGTTTTATCCAAGGGCTTCATATGCTTTAAATATATCTAATACATATTCCAGGAGTCATAAATATTTTGTAACTATTCACACAAAATAATATGAAAGGTGTTCGGAAACCACAACTCGCCAAAGAGACTATGACAATTTTACCCTTTGATTTGAAATAAGTTTAATCCAAGGGCTTCATATGATTGAAATATACCTAATACCAATTCAAGAAGTGAAAATTATTTGGTAATTAAGAACCAAAAATAATTTGAAAGGTGTTCATACACCAAAATTTGCCTAAGAGACTATGATGCTTTTACCCTTTGATTTGAATTGAGGTTGATCCAAGTACTTCATATGCTTTAAAAAGATCTAATACCTATTCAATGACTCAAAAAAAATTTGGTAATTATTCCCAACAAAATGATTTGAAAGGTGTTCATTCACCACAAATCGCCTACGAGACTATGACGGTTTTGTCCTTTGATTTGAATTGAGTTTGATCCAAGGGCTTCATATGCTTTAAATATTTCTAACACCTATTAAAGGACTCAAAAATATTTGGTTAGTATTCACAACAAAAATAATTTGAAAGGTGTTCATACACCACAAATTGCGTAAGAGACTATAACGGTTTTACCCTTTGATTTGAAATAACTTTGATCCAAATGATTCATATGATTAAAATATATCTAATACTCATTCAAGGAGTTAAAAATATTTTCGTAATTAAGCACAAACAATTATTTGAAGGGTGTTTATACACTACAAATCCCCTACGAGACTATGACGGTTTTACCCTTCGATTTGAATTGAGTTGAATCGAAGGATCACTTATGCTTTGAATAGATCTAATACCTATTCAAGGACTCAACCATATTTGGTAATTATTCACAACAAAATGATTTGAAAGGTGTTCATTCACCACAAATCGTCTAAGAGACTATGACGGTTTTACCGTTAGTTTTGAATTGAGTTTGATCCAAGGGCTTCATATGATTTTAATAGATCTAGTACATATTCAAGGACTCAAAAATTTTCGGTAATTATTCACAACAAAATGATTTGAAAGGTGTTTATACACCGTAAATCGCCTAAGATACTGTGACTGTTTTACCCTTTAATTCAAAAGGAGTTTGATCCAAGGGCTTCATATGCTTTAAATATATCTAACCCCTATTTAAGGACTCAAAAATATTTGGTTATTATTCACAACCAAAATAATTTGAAAGGTGTTCATACACCATAAATCGACTAAAAGACTATGACGGTTTATCCTTTGATTTGAAATAAGTTTGAACCAAATGATTCATATGATTAAAATATATCTAATACCCATTCAAGGAGTTAAAAATTTTATGGTAATTAAGCACAAACAATTATTTGAAAGGTCTTTATACACCACAAATCCCCTACGAGACTATGACGGTTTTACCCTTTGATTTGAATTGAGTTGAATCGAAGGACTTCATATACTTTAAATAGATATAATACCTATTCAAGGACTGAAAAATATTTGGTAATTATTCACAACAAAATGATTTTAAAGGTGTTCATTCACTGCAAATCGTCTAAGAGACTATGAAGGTTTTACCATTTGTTTTGAATTGAGTTTGATCTAAGGGCATCATATGCTTTAAATAGATCTAATACCTATTCAAGGACTGAAAAATATTTGGTAATTATTCACAACAAAATGATTTGAAAGTTGTTCATTCAGCAGAATTCGTCTAAGAGACCATGACGGTTTTACCCATTGTTTTGAATTGAGTTTGATACAAGGGCTTCATATGCTTTAAATAGATATATTACCCATTCAAGGACTCAAAAATATTTGGTAATTTTTCACAACAAAATGATTTGAAAGGTGTTCATATACCACAAATCGCCTAAGAGACTATGACGGTTTTACCCTTTGATTTGAATTGAGTTAGATCCAAGGGCTTCATATGATTTTAATATATCTAATATCTATTCAAGGAGTTCTAAATATTTTTTAAATATTCACAACAAAATAATTTCAACAGGTGTTCATACACCACAAATCGTCTAAGAGACTATGACGGTTTTACCATTTGATTTGAATTGAGTTAGATCCAAGGGCTTCATATGATTTAAATATATCTAATATCTATTCAAGGACTCATTTTTTTGGTAATTATTCAATTCAAAATGATTTGAAAGGTTTTCATACTCCACAAATCGCCTAAGAGATTATGACGGTTTTACCCTTATGATATGAAATAAGTTTGATCCAAGGGTTTCATATAATAGAAATATATCTAATACCTATTGAAGGAGTCAAAAATATTTGGTAATTCAGCACGAAAAATGATTTGAAAGGTGTTCATACACCACAAATCACCTAAGAGACTATGACGATTTTACCTTTTGATTTGAATTGAGGTTGATCCAAGGACTGCATATGCTTTAAAAAGATCTAATACCTATTCAAGGACTAAAAAAATATTTAGGAATTATTCCCAACAAAATGATTTGAAAGGTGTTCATTCACCACAAATCGCCTCAGAGACTATGACGGTTTTGCCCTTTGATTTGAATTGAGTTTGATCCTAGGGCTTCATATGCTTTAAATATATCTAACACCTATTCAAGGACTCAAAAATATTTGGTTATTATTCAGAACCAAAATAATTTTAAAGGTGTTCATACACCACAAATCGCCCAAGAGACTATGACGGTTTTACCCTTTGATTTGACATAAGTTTTATCCAAATGCTTCATATGATTGAAATATATCTAATACCCATTCAAGGAGTTACAATTATTTTGGTAATTAATCACAAACAATAATTTGAAAGTTGTTTATACACCACAAATCCCCTATAAGACTATGACGGTTTTACCATTTGTTTTGAATTGAGATTGATCCAAGGGCTTCATATGATTTTAATAGATCTAGTACCTATTCAAGGACACAAAAAATTTCAGTAATTATTCACAACAAAGTGATTTGAAAGGCGTTTATACACCATAAATCGTCTAAGATACGGTGACTGTTTTACCCTTTAATTTAAATGGAGTTTGATCAAAGGGCTTCATATGCTTTAAATATATCTAACACCTATTTAAGGACTAAAAAATATTTGGTTATTATTCACAACTAAAATAATTTGAAAGGTGTTCATACACCATAAATCGACTAAAAGACTAGGACGGTTTTACCCTTTGATTTGAAATAAGTTTGAACCAAATGATTCATATGATTAAAATATATCTAATACCCATTCAAGGAGTTAAAAATTTTATGGTAATTAAGCACAAACAATTATTTGAAAGGTCTTTATACACCACAAATCCCCTACGAGACTATGACGGTTTTACCCTTTGATTTGAATTGAGTTGAATCGAAGGACTTCATATACTTTAAATAGATCTAATACCTATTCAAGGACTGAAAAATATTTGGTAATTATTCACAACAAAATGATTTGAATGGTGTTCATTCACCGCCAATCGTCTAAGAGACTATGAAGGTTTTACCATTTGTTTTGAATTGAGTTTGATCTAAGGGCTTCATATGCTTTAAATATATCTAACACCTATTTAAGGACTGAATTTTTTTTGGTAATTATTCACAACAAAATGATTTGAAAGGTGTTCATTCACCAGAAATCATCTAAGAGACCATGACGGTTTTACCCATTATTTTGAATTGATTTTGATCCAAGTTTTTCATATGCTTTAAATAGATCTATTACCCATTCAAGGACTCAAAAATATTTGATAATTTTTCACAACAAAATGATTTGAAAGGTGTTCATACACCACAAATCGCCTAAGAGACTATGACGGTTTTACCCTTTGATTTAAATTGAGTTAGATCCAAGGGCATCATATGATTTTAATATATCTAATATCTATTCAAGGAGTCCTAAATATTTTGTAAATATTCACAACAAAATAATTTCAAAGGGTGTTCATACACCACAAATCGCATAAGAGACTATTACGGTTATACCCTTTGATTTAAATTGAGTTTGATCCAAGGGCTTCATATGCTTTAAATATATCTAATACCTATTCAAGGATTAATAAATATTTTGTAAATATTCACAACAAAATAATTTGAAAGGTGTTCATACACCACTAATTGCCTAAGAGACTATGACTGTTTTACCCTTTGATTTGAAAGAAGTTTAATCCAAGGGCTTCATATGATTGAAATATACCTAATACCAATTCAAGGAGTGAAAAGTATATGGTAATTATTCACAACAAAAAAATATGAAAGGTGTTCATACACCACAAATCGCCTAAGAGACTATGACGGTTTTACCCTTTGATTTTAAATTGAGTTTGATCCAAGGGTTTCAAATAATTGAAATATATCTAATACCTATTCAAGGATTCAAAATTATTTGGTAATTATTCACAACAAAATAATATGAAAGGTGTTCATACACCACAAATTGCCTAAGAGACTATGACGGTTTTACCATTTGATTTGAATCGAGTTACATCCAACGGCTTCATATGATTTCAATATATCTAATATCTATTCAAGTACACATTTTTTTTGGTAATTATTCAATACAAAATGATTTGAAAGGTTTTCATACACCACAAATCGCCTAAGAGACTATGACGGTTTTACCCTTTTGATATGAAATAAGTTTGATCCAAGGGTTTCATATAATTGAAATATATCTAATACCTGTTAAAGGATTCTAAAATTTTTGGTAATTCAACACAAAAAATGATTTGAAAGGTGTTCATACACCACAAATCCCCAAAAAGACTATGACGGTTTTACCTTTTGATTTGAATTGAGGTTGATCAAAGGACTGCATATGCTTTAAAAAGATCTAATACCTATTCAAGGACTCAAAATATATTTGGTAATTATTCCCAACAAAATGATTTGAAAGGTGTTCATTCACCACAAATTGCCTCAGAGACTATGACGGTTTTGCCCTTTGATTTGAATTGAGTTTAATCCTATGGCTTCATATGCTTTAAATATATCGAAAACCTATTCAAGGACTCAAAAATATTTGGTTATTATTCACAACCAAATAATTTGAAAGGTGTTCATACACCACAAATCGCCTAAGAGACTATGACGGTTTTACCCTTTGATTTGACATAAGTTTGATCCAAATGCTTCATATGATTAACATATCTCTAATACCCATTCAAGGAGTTAAAATTATTTTGGTAATTAATCACAAATAATAATTTGAAAGGTGTTTATGCACCACAAATCCCCTATGAGACAATGACGGTTTTACCCTTTGATTTGAATTAAGTTTGATCGAAGGACTTCATATTCTTAAAATAGATCGAATACCTATTCAAGCGTTCAAAAATATTTGGTAATTTTTCACAACAAGATGATTTGAAAGATGTTCATTCACCACAAATCGTCTAAGAGACCATGACGGTTTTACCATTTCTTTTGAATTGATTTTGATCCAAAGGCTTCATATGCTTTGAATAAATCTAGTACCTATTCTAGGACTCAAAAATATTTGGTGATATTCACAAGAAAATGATTTGAAAGGTGTTCATACACCACAAATCGCCTAAGATACTATGACAGTTTTACCTTTGATTTAAATGGTGTTTGATCCAAGGGCTTCATATGCTTTAAATATATCTAACACCTATTTAAGGACTCAAAAATATTTGGTTATTATTCACAACCAAAATAATTTGAAAGGTGTTCATACACCATAAATCGACGAAAAGACAATGACGGTTTTACCCTTTGATTTGAAATTAGTTTGAACCAAATGATTCATATGATTAAATTATATCTAATACCCATTCAAGGAGTTAAAAATTTTATGGTAATTAAGCACAAACAATTATTTGAAAGGTCTTTATACACCACAAATCCCCTACGAGACTATGACGGTTTTACCCTTTGATTTGAATTGAGTTCAATCGAAGGACTTCATATACTTTAAATAGATCTAATACATATTCAAGGACTGAAAAATATTTGGTAATTATTCCCAACAAAAAGATTTGAAAGGTGTTCATTAACCACAAATCGTCTAAGAGACTATGAAGGTTTTACCATTTGTTTTGAATTGAGTTTGATCTAAAGGCTTCATATGCTTTAAATAGATCTAGTACCTATTCAAGGACTGAAAAATATTTGGTAATTATTCACAACAAAATGATTTGAAAGGTGTTCATTCACCAGAAATCGTCTAAGAGACCATGACGGTTTTACCCATTGTTTTGAATTGAGTTTGATCCAAGGGCTTCATATGCTTTAAATAGATCTATTACCCATTCAAGGACTCCAAAATATTTGGTAATTTTTCACAACAAAATGATTTGAAAGGTGTTCATACACCACAAATCGCCTAAGAGACTACGACGGTTTTACCCTTTGATTAGAATTGAGTTAGATCCAAGTGCTTCATATGATTTTAATATATCTAATATCTATTCAAGGAGTCCTAAATATTTTGTAAATATTCACAACAAAATAATTTCAAAAGGCGTTCATACACCACAAATCGCCTAAGAGACTACGACGGTTTTACCCTTTGATTTAAATTGAGTTTGATCCAAGGGCTTCATATGCTTTAAATATATCTGATACCTATTCAAGGAGTCGTAAATATTTTGTAAATATTCACAACAAAATAATTTGAAAGGTGTTTATACACCACAAATCGACTAAGAGACTATGACGGTTTTACCCTTTGATTTGAAAGAAGTTTAATCCAAGGGCTTCATATGATTGAAATATACCTAATACCAATTCAAGGAGTTAAAAGTATTTCGTAATTATTCACAACAAAATAATAGGAAAGGTGTTCATACACCACAAATCGCCCAAGAGACTATGACGATTTTACCCTTTGATTTGAATTGAGTTTGATCCAAGGGTTTCAAATAATTGAAATATATCTAATACCTATTCAAGGAGTCAAAAGTATTTGGTAATTATTCACAACAAAATAATATGAAAGGTGTTCATACACCACAAATCGCCTAAGAGGCTATGACGGTTTTACCATTTGATTTGAATTGAGTTAGATCCAAGGGCTTCATATGATTTCTATATATCTAATATCTATTCAAGGACTCATTTTTTTGGTAATTATTCAATACAAAATGATTTGAAAGGTTTTCATACACCACAAATCGCCTAAGAGACTATGACGGTTTTACCCTTTTGATATGAAATAAGTTTGATCCAAGGGTTTCATATAATTGAAATATATCTAATACCTCTTGAAGGAGTCAAAAATATTTTGTAATTCAGCACAAAAAAATGATTTGAATGGTGTTCATACACCAAAAATCCCCTAAAAGACTATGACGGTTTTACCTTTTGATTTGAATTGTGGTTGATTCAAGGACTGCATATGCTTTAAAAAGATCTAATACCTATTCAAGGACTAAAAAAATATTTGGCAATTATTCCCAACAAAATGATTTGAAAGGTGTTCATTCACCACAAATCGCCTCATAGACTATGACGGGTTTGCGCTTTGATTTGAATTTAGTTTGATCCTAGGGCTTCATATGCTTTAAATATATCTAACACCTATTCAAGGACTCAAAAATATTTGGTTATTATTCACAAGCAAAATAATTTTAAAGGTGTTCATACACCACAAATCGCCTAAGAGACTATGACGATTTTACCCTTTGATTTGACATAAGTTTGATCCAAATGCTTTATATGATTAAAATATATCTAATACCCATTCAAGGAGTTAAAATTATTTTGGTAATTAATCACAAACAATAATTTGAAAGGTGTTTATACTCCACAAATCCCCTATGAGACAATGACGGTTTTACCCTTTGATTTGAATTGAGTTTGATCGAAGGACTTCATATGCTTTAGATAGATCGAATACCTATTCAAGGGTTAAAAATATTTGGTAATTTTTCACAACAAGATGATTTGAAAGATGTTCATTCACCACAAATCGTCTTAGAGACCATGACGGTTTTACCATTTGTTTTGAATTGAGTTTGATCCAAAGGCTTCATATGCTTTGAATAGATCTAGTACCTATTCTAGGACTCAAAAATATTTGGTAAATATTCACAACAAAATTATTTGAAAGGTGTTCATACACCACAAATTGCCTAAGATACGATGACTGTTTTAGCCTTTGATTTAAATGGAGTTTGATCCAAGGGATTCATATGCTTTAAATATACCTAACACCTATTTAAGGACTCAAAAATATTTGGTTATTATTCACAACCAAAATAATTTGAAAGGTGTTCATACATCATAAATCGCCTAAGAGACTATGACAGTTTTACCCTTTGATTTGAAATAAGTTTGATCCAAATACTTCATATGATTAAAATATATCTAATACCCATTCAAGGAATTAAAAATATTTTGGTAATTAAGCACAAACAATTATTTTAAAGGTGTTTATACACCACAAATCCCCTACGAGACTATGACGGTTTAACCCTTTGATTTGAATTGAGTTAAATCGAAGGACTTCATATGCTTTAAATAGATCTAATACCAATTCAAGGACTAAATTTTTTTTGGTAATTATTCAGGAAATAATGATTGGAAAGGTGTTCATTCACCACAAATCGTCTAAGATTCTATGAAGGTTTTACCATTTGTTTTTAATTGAGTTTGATCCAAGGGCTTCATATGCTTTAAATAGATCTAGTACCTATTCAAGGACTGCAAAATATTTGGTATTTATTCACAACAAAATGATTTGAAAGGTGTTCATTCACCAGAAATTGTATAAGAGACCATGACGGTTTTACCCTTTGTTTTGAATTGAGTTTGATCCAAGGGCTTCATATGCTTTAAATAGATCTATTACCATTCACGGACTAAAAAATTTTGTAATTATTCACAAAAAAATGATTTGAAAGGTGTTCATACACCACAAATCACCCTAGAGATTATGACGCTTTTACCCTTTGATTTAAATTGAGTTTTATCCAAGGGCTTCATATTCTTTAAATATATCTAATACCTATTCAAGGAGTCATAAATATTTTTTAAACATTCACAACAAAATATTATCAAAGGTGTTCAGACACCACAACTCGCCTAAGAGACTATGACGGTTTTACCCTTTGATTTGAAATAAGTTTAATCCAAGGGCTTCATATGATTGAAATGTACCTAATACCAATTCAAGGACTGAAAAGTATTTGGTAATTAAGCACCAAAAATGATTTGAAAGGTGTTCATACACCAAAAATCGCCTAATAGACTATGACGGTTTTACCCTTTGATTTGAATTGAGTAAGATCCAAGGGCTTCATATGATTTAAATATATCTAATATCTATTAAAGGACTCAATTTTTTTGGTAATTATTCAATACAAAATGATTTGAAAGGTTTTCATACACCATAAATCGCCTAAGAGGCTATGACGGTTTTATCTTTTGATATGAAATAAGTTTGATCCAAGGGTTTTATATGATTGAAATATATCTAATACCTATTTAAGGAGTCAAAAGTATTTGGTAATTATTCACATAAAAATAATATGAAAGGTGTTCATTCACCACAAATCGCCTAGGAGACTATGACGGTTTTACCCTTTGAATTGAATCGAGTTAGATCCAAGGGTTTCATATGATTGAAATATATCTAATACCTATTGAAGGATTCAAAAATATTTGGTAATTGACCACAAAAAACTGATTTGAAAGGTGTTCATACACCACAAATCCCCTAAGAGACTATGACGGTTTTACCATTTGATTTGAATTGAGGTTGATCCAAGGACTACATATGCTTTAAAAATATCTATTTCCTATTCAAGGACTCAAATTTTTTTGGTAATTATTCACAGCAAAATTATTTGAAAGGTGTTCATACACCACAAATCGCCTAAGAGACTAGGACGGTTTTACCCTTTGATTTAAAAGGAGTTTAATCCATGGGCTTCATATGCTTTAAATATATCTAACACGTATTCAAGGACTCAAAAATATTTGGTTATTATTCACAACCAAAATAATTTGAAAGGTGTTCATACACCACAAATCGCCTAAGAGACTATAACGGTTTTACCCTTTGATTTGAAATAACTTTGATCCAAATGCTTCATCTGATTAAAATATATCTAATACCCATTCAAGGAGTTAATAATATTTTGTTAATTAAGCACAAACAATTATTTGATTGGTGTTTATACACCACAAATCCCCTACGAGACTATGACGGTTTTACATTTTGATTTGAATTGAGTTGAATCGAAGGACTTCATATTCTTTAAATAGATCTAATACCTATTCAAGGAATCAAAAATATTTGGTAGTTTGATATCACATATTTATATAGAGTTTTCTCCTCTATTTACGAGCTAAATTGTGCGTCATTTGAGCTCTTCGGAGCTATTTTGTGCTAACTATCGTATATAGTTGTGGTTTTGTGTGTTAGTGTTAAATTGCAGGTTTTAGGGAGTTTTCTCCTTATTTGCGAGCTATTTGGAAGCAACCACGACTTTACGAGATGTTACAAGGCACGTAGGATGGTTCACGAGCTTTATGGGTAGTTTAGGAGGTCCAAGACCTCTAAACGTGAAGAATTGAGATCCAAAGAGTCAAAAGGAGTTTTCTGTACTCTGATCGGGCAAGAAATGGCCCGATCGGGCGAAGATATTATGATCGGGTGGAAAAGTCGCGGACCCGATCGGGCAAGCCTTGCCCGACCCGATCGTTCGAGCTCCATTTTTGTTGCTGTGTTGCGTACACCAAGAAGGCTGAGCTGGTCCATAATGCACGCCACCCGATCAGGCAAGGCCCACCCCATCGGGTAGACATACCGCGTGCGTTCTGTTGTTGCTGTGCGGATTAATGAGGAAGGCTGGCATTTTATTTACCAGACCCAATCAACGTATAAAAGGTGGACAAGGGATCAATTTAGTAGGCTATCTTTTTCTTAATTTTGAATTCTTTTAACTTCTTTTGCTTGGAGTATAAATAGGAAGCTTTTTGTATTTTTTAGGGGATTTTTGATTTGGACTAAAATATATTCCCATCCAATTAGTATTAACATTGTTAATTTGCTTTCTTAGTTAAACACTATAGATTAGTTCCAAAGGTGATTGAACCTTGGATTATTTTCAATAAAAGTTACTGCTTTCCGTCAATTGGTATTCTTCTCTACTCTAATCTCTTTTACTATTCCTAATTGCTTAGCTTAATTATTAATTCTTTCATGATGCATCTGTTAGGGTTTCCAATTAGTTTTGTTGTTATTAATTCAATTATGAGTGAGTAGTTCTCTTTCTAGGGTGTTAGATAGGGAAGCCATGTTTATACCATGATTGTTATTTAGATTTCTATCAATTTCTATGGTTTGATTAGGGTGATTGTGATGTGGTTTGTTCTTAATTAGTGATTAATGTCAGTGTACAATTTCATTAATTGCTTGTCGTTAATAGTTGTTTGCACAGATCCGTCTTACGACTAGAGGCCTAGGACACATCAGTAGGTCTGATTACGTTAGTGAACATGCGGCGTATGTTGAACTATGAGCGTTGAGTCTTAACCATAGCTCAACACATGTGACTTAGGTTTTGATAGTAGTTGACCTTGTTTGATTGGTATAAGCATGGTGGACCAACTTAATACCCTAGGTTTTTAGTCCATAGTTAATTTCTCGATTGAATTTGTCTTCCTTAGTTTAATCTTTAGTTCAGTTAATTCTTCCCTGATTTCATCTGAAGTAGCTAATTGATTGAATATTAACTTAGAAACTCTGTCTCCCTGTGCATTCGACCCTGCTTCCATTGACTACCTTAGTTAGAGGACTGTAGGTTTATCTTTGATTAGGTGATACGACTAAGTCCTATCAAATTTTGGCGCCGTTGCCGGGGAGACGGCTAGTTTTCTAAGATTTTATTTGATTATTTGGTCTACTTCTCTATGCCTCATTGGAACTTCATTGTTCCAATTGAGGTAAGTTTTACTGCTTCTTTTGTTTCTTTTGTATGCCCAGGTTTCAAAGAAACGGTTCCCCCATCCCAGCGGATCCCGATCTTACTAGGACAATCAGGCGGATTCGAAAGAAAATTCAGAGAGAAAAGCAGTCTATTCAGCTGAACACCTCTGGTTCAGACACCTCAAATTCATTTATGTCTAAATCACTGATATCGTATAGGGTGCCCAACCCAGATGGTGTTTCTACTGGACCACCAATGCCCACCATCACCGCTAACAATTTTGAGATTAAGCCTGGACTCATCAGCATGGTTCAGCAAAATCAGTTTGGTGGGCATCCTACTGAAGATCCGGCCAATCATTTGCAAAGATTTCAACAACTCTGCCGAACTATAAAGCATCAAGGGGTCACACCTGAGTAATTGAGGGTCATGCTATTCGAGTTTTCACTCTGAGACAGAGCTCAAAAGTGGTTCAATGACATCAAGTGTCTGAATGGTCGGAGATTTCTGTTGCATTCCTGAGAGAGTATTATCCACCTACAAAGACAGCAGAAATCAGAAATAAAATAGCCACGTTTTCCCAAGAGCATGATGAAACACTTCGGGAAGCGTAGGCTAGGTTTAAAGATTTACAAAGAGTGTCCACACCACAATATGGACAAATGGTTCTTGACGCAGACATTCTACAATGGTTTGCAGCCTCAGACGAAGAGTACTGTTGATTCGTCTACATGAGGAGTTTTTCTGGATAAGGAAGTTGATGTAGGCTATAAGTTTCTATTAAACCTCGCAGCCAATGATCATTCCACTTCCCAAAGCCTCACGAGGAAGGTACTGGAGGTAGATGCAATTGCATTATTGACTTCGCAGATAGCGAAGCTGAGTCAGCAGATTAACACCTTCAGTTCCTCTTCCTCAGCACCACCTCCTTTGAGGATCAATGCTATGTCTGCCGTAGCACCCATTACCTCATCTTATTTCGAGGTATGTGTGTTCAGGGTCACTTTGGGCATGACTGTCAGTTCAGTCAACTTCAGATGGAGCAGGCAAACGCCTTCTAACAGAGACAACCAAATTTCCCCCCTCCACACAATTACCAAAAACCACAAAACCATCGACCTCCACCTCCACAAAACCATCCTAAACCCCCATACCATCAAACTGCACATAATTTCCACACCCCACCTCCACAAAACAATAACCCACAAGAGCCTAGCAATTCTGAACTGATGAAACTAATATTGTCTATGCAAAAAACAAATGAGGAAGCACAAAGGGCCCAAGAGAAGCACATAAACTTCTCGAGACTCAGATTGCTCAATTGGCAGAAACTAATACATAGAGGCAGTAGGGAAAATTGTCAGGGCAACCCATTTAGAGAGAACATGTGAATGCCATCACTCTTCGTAGTGGCATTGCATATGATGCCCCTCCGTTGCCTGTTGATGAGGTTACCCCAACTTGGGGAAAGAAAAGGGTGGTAGAGGAAGGAAAAAGGAAGAATTCGACGTTTGAAGTCGATTTGTCTGCAGAAGCTGAACAAACAGGGAAGAAAAAGGAGAAGGTTTCTGAAACGCCTTTTACACCAAGGCTACCTTTTCCTCACAGGATGCAACAATCAAAGGTCGATCAGCAGTTTGTTAAGTTCTTGGCTATGGTCAAGAACCTTGAGGTAACGATTCCATTCACAGATTTAATTACCCAAGTGCCTGTTTATGCCAAATTTCTGAAAGACATGATAACAAAGAAAAGAGACTTTTGGTGGGGTAGAACGTGTCGCTCTTACTGAAGAGTGTAGTGCTTTTATTCAAAATAAAACCCCACCAAAGTTAAAAGATCCTGCTAGTTTTTCTATACCCTGCCATCTTGGACCCATTTTTATTGATAAGGCTTTGTGTGATTTATGTGATTCTGTTTCTGTTATGCCATTATTTGTTTATAAGAAACTGAATATGGGAGCACTTAAATTCACACAAATCACTTTACAGATGGCTGATCGTTCTATAAAATACCCTCTAGGTGTTTTAGAGGACGTTATTGTGAGGGTTGGGAAATTCTATATTCCTGTTGATTTTGTGGTGTTAGATATGGATGAGGATGCTAAGAATCCTATTATTCTGGGTAGGCCGTTTTTGTGTACTGCTGGTGCTGTCATTGATGTCAAGTCTGGGTCTTTAACTCTGAGTGTTGGTTATGATAAAGTGATTTTTAAACTAACCAATGCTGTTAAGGCACCTATGCTTGAACAATCTTGTTACAGGGATGAGGTTTTGGATGAAGTAGGTGTGGAGAAGGTTCCAACTACACCTAAGGTTGCCTCGCTGTCTGGAGGCATTATCAAGAACATTTGGAGGCGAAAGATGTTTGATGAGGGTGGCACTCATTGCCAAGCCCCTCCTATTTGAGAGATGGAGGATTATGGTCGTGCGGGACCTTTATAAACTAGCGCTGTGCGAGAGGCAACTCGTATTTTTCTCATTTCCTTTTTTTGTTTTTTTTTTGTGAGCTAGAGTGAGGGTACTAACATTATTTTCCTCTTAGCGTTGTCCTTTGTTACCTTTTGGCATTGAGGACACTGCCAAGTTCATCTTGGGGGAGGAGTTCTGTTTGTATTCTCTATCTCTTTTACTACTTTCTAGGATAGATTTACTGCTTTCGAAAAATTCGGAAAAAATCATAAAAATATGGTTCCATGAGTGGTTTAGTTGCCTCCCTGTGCCCCTTGTTGTGCTCTATTTGAAAATGATTTGACTTTGTTTCCTGGATAGCTGGGCATTTGTGATCTTGAGGCTATGATTTCATGTTTGATTGCTATGATTTCGAGCATTTTTGGATTATATTAAACCACTTTGTGCTGCATACCTGAGTTGGTTAGACTGTGAGGCCTCTTTGTAGCCTATTGGATTCATAATATTATCCAGTCTATTTTTGTGTGTTAGTTCTTCTTTAGTGGATTGATCTTGACTTTGACTTCGTACTCATCTGATTTTCGATGACTTGTAGCATTTGCTCTGATAGAGGCGTTCTTTTGTCTTATTCTTAAGCCTCAGAGTGAATTCTTTATATACTTTTATCCGCCTTAGCCCCGCTGAGCCTAATGACTTGTTTCGTGATACTTAAACCCCTATTATGAGCCCAAGGCCTTCACTTGATTTTATTCCAAGCCTAGCTTGGGGGAGCTTTTGTATGCGTTGAGTTTGAGATTGGTTTCTTGGTTCAGTCTGGTTGTTGAGGAATTTAAAGTGTATTTGTTGCGGTTTGAGAGTGAGAAAAAGAAAAGAAAAAGAAATTTTAGAGTTGCGTGAATGAAGTTCAGAAAAATGAAAAAAAAATGAAATAAAAGTTCAAAAGAATTCAAAGTTCTTTCATTCACGTACGTTCTTAAAGAAATAGTCGCTTCACTGCTTATAATTGGGTATGTTATGAGTTTGTCATTAATTTATGAGAGTTGGGTCACTTTATGTGGTTTTATGGTGTTGTTGGGAGTTGTGTAGGCCATCCTAGGCCTTGGTTGAATGATTCATGCTCCCCCTTTCTTGGTTTTTTCACCACATTACCCAAAAGTATTCCTTACCTCTTACCTAAGCCCCATTACAACCCTCTAAAGTCCTCTTGAGCTCGTGTCTGTAGTGTTCATTTGATTGATTTCGAGTTAGTTTGTCAAAGTTAAAGAGTAATTCTGCTAATTGAGTCGACTTGACTAGGATGAGCGTCATTTAACCTTCTTAAACACATGAGAGTGTGAGTGGGAAATGTATTTTTGGTCGGGTTGGTGAGTGTTCGGGCATATTCTTTGTCTGCCACAAAATAGAGAGGAGTGACACCCTTGTGAGAGCCTTTTCAGGACTTGTATGCCTTGTGGATGCTTGAATTTGATAAATTGCTTGGATGATTGGTGGTTGCATGGATTTGATTAGCCAAACTTGAATTATGCCTGCTTGAACGATTCTTAGTCTTGAAAATGTTTTGAGCTTTGATTGATTTTTATCTTTGGGGTGAGGCAATCTATTCCATGTTCATGTTCTGTTTGCTTGAGGACAAGAAAAGGTTTAGCTTGGGGGAGTTTCATATCACATATTTATATAGAGTTTTCTCCCTTATTTACGAGCTAAATTGTGCGTCATTTGAGCTCTTCGGAGATATTTTGTGCTAACTATCGTATATAGTTGTGGTTTTGTGTTTTAGTGTTGAATTGCAGGTTTTAGGGAGTTTTCTCCTTATTTGCGAGCTATTTGGAAGCAACCACGGCTTTACGAGATGTTACGAGGCACGTAGGATGGTTCACGAGCTTTAATGGTAGTTTAGGAGGTCCCAAGACCTCTAAACGTGAAGAATTGAGATCCAAAGAGTCAAAAAGGAGTTTTCCGTACTCTGATCGGGCAAGAAATGGCCCGATCGGGCGAAGATATTATGATCGGGTGGAAAAGTCGCGGACCCGATCGGGCAAGCCTTGCCCGACCCGAACGGGCGAGCTCCATTTTTGCTGCTGTGCTGCGTACACCAAGAAGGCTGAGCTGGTCCATAATGCACGCCACCCGATCGGACCAGGCCCACCCGATCGGGCAGACATACCGCGTACGTTCTGTTGTTGTTGTGCGGATTAATGAGGAAGGCTGGCATTTTATTTACCAGGCCCAATCAGCGGGTAAAAGGTGGACAAGGGATCAATTTAGTGGGCTATCTTTTTCTTAATTTTGAATTCTTTTAACTTCTTTTGCTTGGAGTATAAATAGGAAGCTTTTAGTATTTTTTAGGGGATTTTTGATTTGGACTAAAATATATTCCCATCCAATTAGTATTAACATTGTTAATTTGCTTTCTTAGTTAAACACTATAGATTAGTTCCAAAGGTGATTGAACCTTGGATTATTTTCAATAAAAGTTACTGCTTTCCGTCAATTGGTATTCTTCTCTACTCTAATCTCTTTTATTATTCCTAATTGCTTAGCTTAATTATTTATTCATTCATGATGCAATTATTAGGGTTTCCAATTATTTTTGTTGTTATTAATTCAATTATGAGTGATTAGTTCTCTTTCTAGGGTATTAGATAGGGAAGCCATGTTTATACCATGATTGTTATTTACATTTCTATCAATTTCTATGGTTTGATTAGGGTGATTGTGTTGTGGTTTGTTCTTAATTAGTGATTAATGTCAGTGTACAATTTCATTGATTGCTTGTGGTTAATAGTTGTTTGCACAGATCCGTCTTACGACTAGACGTCTAGGACACATCAATAGTTCTGATTACGTTAGTGAACATGCGGCGTATGTTGAACTATGAGCGTTGAGTCTTAACCATAGCTCAACACATGCTCTACTCCCTCGACTCTTGACTTACGTTTTGATAGTAGTTGACCTTGTTTGATTGGTATAAGCATGGTGGACCAACTTAATACCCTAGGTTTTTAGTCCATAGTAAATTTCTCGATTTAATTTGTCTTCCTTAGTTTAATCTTTAGTTCAGTTAATTCTTCCCTAATTTCATCTGAAGTAGCTAATTGATTGAATATTAACTTCGAAACTCTGTCTCCCTGTGCATTCGACCCTGCTTCCATTGACTACCTTAGTTAGAGGACTGTAGGTTTATCTTTGATTAGGTGATACGACTAAATCCTATCAATTATTCACAACAAAATGATTTGAAAGGTGTTCATTCATCACAAATCGTCTAAGAGACTATGACGGTTTTACCCTTTGTTTGGAATTGAGTTTGATCCAAGGGCTTCATATGATTTAAATAGATCTATTACCTATTCAAGGAGTCATAAATATTTTGTAAATATTCACAACAAAATAATATGAAAGGTGTTCAGACACCACAACTCACCTAAGAGACTATGACGGTTTTACCCTTTGATTTGAAATAAGTTTAATCCAAGGGCTTCATATGATTGAAATATACCTAATAACCTAATAACAATTCAAGGAGTGAAAAGTATTTGGTAATTAAGAAACAAAAATGATTTGAAAGGTGTTCATACACCAAAAATTGCCTAAGAGACTATGACGCTGTTACCCTTTGATTTGAATTGAGTTAGATCCAAGGGCCTTATATGATTTAAATATATCTAATATCTATTCAAGGACTCAAATTTTCTTGGTAATTATTCAATACAAAATGATTTGAAAGGTTTTCATACACCACTAATCGCCTAAGAGACTATTACGGTTTTACCCTTTGATATGAAATACGTTTGATCCATGGGTTTCATATGATTGAAATATATCTAATACCTATTGAAGGAGGCAACAATATTTGGTAATTAAGCACAAAAAATGATTTGAAAGGTGTTCATACACCAAAAATCCCCTAAGAGACTATGACGGTTTTACCCTTTGTTTAAATTGAGTTTCATCCAAGGGATTCATATGCTTTAAATATATCTAATACCTATTCAAGGAGTCATAAATATTTTGTAAATATTCACAACAAAATAATTTGAAAGGTGTTCATACACCACAAATCGCCTAAGAGACTATGACGGTTTTACACATTTATTTATATTGAGTTTTATCCAAGGGCTTCATATGCTTTAAATATATCTAATACCAATTCAAGGAGTCATAAATATTTTGTAAATATTCACAATAAAATAATATGAAAGGTGTTCAGACACCACAACTCACCTAAGAGACTATGACGGTTTTACCCTTTGATTTGAAATAAGTTTAATCCAAGGGCTTTATATGATTGAAATATACCTAATACCAATTCAAGGAGGGAAAAGTATTTGGTAATTAAGCAACAAAAATGTTTGAAAGGTGTTCATACACCAATAATTGCCTAAGAGACTATGACGCTGTTACCCTTTGATTTGAATGGAGTTAGATCCAAGGGCCTTATATGATTTAAATATATTTAATATCTATTCAAGGACTCAAATTTTTTTGGTAATTATTCAATACAAAATAATTTGAAAGTTTTTCATACACCACTAATCGCCTAAGAGACTATGACGGTTTTACCCTTTGATATGAAATACGTTTGATCCATGGGTTTCATATTATTGAAACATATCTAATACCTATTGAAGGAGTCAACAATATTTGGTAATTAAGCACAAAAAATGATTTGAAAGGTGTTCATACACCACAAATCCCATAAGAGACTATGACAGTTTTACCCTTTGATTTGAATAGAGGTTGATCCAAGGACTTCATATGCTTTAAAAAGATCTAATACCTATTCAATGACTCAAAAAATATTTGGTAATTATTCCCAACAAAATTATTTGAAAGGTGTTCATTCACCACAAATCGCCTAAGAGACTATGACTGTTTTGTCCTTTGATTTGAAATGAGTTTGATCCAAGGGCTTCATATGCTTTAAATATATCTAACACCTATTCAAGGACTCAAAAATATTTGGTAATTATTCACAACAAAATGATTTAAAAGGTGTTCATACACCACAAATCGCCTAAGTGACTATGACGGTTTTACCCTTTGATTAAATTGAGTTTGATCCAAGGGCTTCATACGCTTTAAATAGATCTAGTACCTATTCAAGGACAAAAAAAATATTTGGTAATTATTGACAACAAAATGATTTGAAAGGTGTTCAAACACCACAAATCGCCTAAGAGACTATGACAGTTTTACCCTTTGATTTAATTTCAGTTTGATCCAAGGGCTTCATATGCTTTAAATATATCTAATACCTATTCAAGGAGTCATAAATATTTTGCAAATATTCACAAGAAAATAATTTGAAAGGTGTTCATACACCACAAATTGCCTAAGAGACTATGACGGTTTTACCTTTTGATTTGAAAGATGTTTAATCCAAGGGCTTCATATGATTAAAATATACCTAATAACAATTCAACGAGTGAAAAGTATTTGGTAATTAAGCACCAAAAATGATTTGATAGTTGTTCATACACCAAAAATCGCATAACAGACTATGATGGTTTTACCCTTTAATATGAATTGAGTAAGATCCAAGGGCTTCATTTCATTTAAATATATCTAATATCTATTCAAGGACTTAATTTTTTTTGGCAATTATTCAATATAAAATGATTTGAAAGGTTTTCATACACCATAAATGGCCTAAGAGACTATGACGGTTTTACCCTTTGATATGAAATAAGTTTTATCCAAGGGTTTTATATGATTGAAATATATCTAATACCTATTCAAGGAGTCAAAAGTATTTGGTAATTGTTCACAACAAAATTATATGAAAGGTGTTCATACACCACAAATCGCCTAAGAGACTATGACGGTTTTACCCTTTGATTTAAATTCAGTTAGATCCAAGGGCTTCATATGATTTTAATATATCTATTATTTATTTGAGGACTCATTTTTTTTTGGTAATTAGTCAATAAAAAATGATTTGAAAGGTTTTCATACACCACAAATCGCCTAAGAGACTATGACGGTTTTACCCTTTGATATGAAACAAGTTTGATCCAAGGGTTTCATATTATGGAAATATATTTAATACCTATTGAAGTAGTCAAAAATTTTTGTAATTCAGCACAAAAAATGATTTGAAAGGTGTTCATACACCACAAATCCCCTAAGAGACTATGACGGTTTTAGCTTTTGATTTGAATTTAGGTTGACCCAAGGACTGCATATGCTTTAAAAAGATCGAATTCCTATTCAAGGACTCAAAAAATATTTGGTAATTATTCCCAAAAAAATGATTTGAAAGGAGTTCATTCACTACAAAACGCCAAAGAGACTATGACGGTTTTCCCCTTTGATTTGAATTGAGTTTGATCCAAATGCTTCATATGATTAAAATATATCTAATACCCATTTAAGGAGTTAAAAATATTTTGGTATTTAATCACAAACAATGATTTGAAAGGTGTTTATACACCACAAATCCCCTATGAGATTATGACGGTTTTCCCTTTGATTTAAATTGAATTTGATAGAAGGACTTCATATGCTTTAAATAGATCGAATACCTATTCAAGGACTCAAACTATTTGGTAATTATTCACAACAAAATGATTTGAAAGGTGTTCATTCACCACAAATCGTCTAAGAGACTATGACGGTTTTACCCTTTGTTTTAAATAGAGTTTGATCCAAGGGCTTCATACGCTTTAAATAGATCTAGTACCTATTCAAGGACAAAAAATATTTGGTAATTATTCACAACAAAATGATTTGAAAGGTGTTCATACACAACAAATCGCCTAAGAGACTATGACGGTTTTACCCTTTGATTTAAATAAAGTTTGATCCAAGAGCTTCATATGCTTTAAATATATCTAACACCTTTTCAAGGACTCAAAAACATTTGGTTATTATTCACAACCAAAATAATTTGAAAGGTGTTGATACACCATAAATCGCCTAAGAGACTATGATGGTTTTACCCTTTGATTTGAAATAAGTTTGATCCAAATGCTTCATATGATTAAAATATATCTAGTACCCATTCAAGAAGTTAAAAATATTTTTGTGATTAAGAACAAACAATTATTTGAAAGGTGTTTATACACGACAAATCCCCTCCGAGACTATGACGGTTTTACCCTTTGATTTGAATTGAGTTGAATTGAAGGACTTCATATGCTTTAAATAGATCTAATACCTATTCAAGGATTGAAAAATATTTGGTAATTATTCACAATAAAATGATTTGAAAGGTGTTCATTCACCACAAATCGTCTAAGAGACTATGACGGTTTTACCATTTGTTTTGAATTGAGTTTGATCCAAGGGCTTCATATGCTTTAAATAGATCTAGTACCTATTCATGGACTGAAAAATATTTGGTAATTATTCACAACAAAATGATTTGAAAGGTGTTCATACACCACAAATCGCCTAAGAGACTGACGGTTTTACCCTTTGATTTAAATAGAGTTTGATCTAAGGGCTTCATATGCTTTAAATATATCTAACACCTTTTCAAGGACTCACAAATATTTGGATATTATTCACAACCAAAATAATTTGAAAGGTGTTCATACACCATAAATCGCCTAAGAGACTATGACGGTTTTACCCTTTGATTTGAAGTAAGTTTGATCCAAATGCTTCATATGATTAAAATATATCTAATACCCATTCAAGGAGTTAAAAATATTTTGGTAATTAAGCACAAACAATTATTTGAAAAGTGTTTTTACACCACAAATCCCGACGAGACTATGACGGTTTTACCCTTTGATTTAAATTTAGTTGAATCGAAGGACTTCATATGCTTTAAATAGATCTAATACCTATTCAATGACTCAAAAATATTTGGTAATTATTCACAACAAAATGACTTGAAAGGTGTTCATACACCACAAACAGCCTAAGAGTCTATGACGGTTTTAGCCTTTGATTTAAATTGAGTTTCATCCAAGGGCTTCATATGCTTTAAATATATCTAATACCTATACAAGGAGTCATAAATATTTTTTAAATATTCACAATAAAATAATATGAAAGGTGTTCAGACACCACAGCTCGCCTAAGAGACTATGACGGTTTTAGCCTTTGATTTGAAATAAGTTTAACCCAAGGGCTTCATATGATTGAAATATACCTAATACCAATTCAAGGAGTGAAAAGTCTTTTGTAATTAAGCACCAAAAATGATTTAAAAGGTGTTCATACACAAAAAATTTCCTAAGAGACTATGACGCTTGTAACATTTGATTTGAATTGAGTTAGATCCAAGCGCTTCATATGATTTAAATATATCTAATACCTAAGAGACTATGACGGTTTTACCCTTTGACATGAAATAAGTTTTATCCATGGGTTTCATATGATTGAAATATATCTAATACCTATTGAAGGAATCAACAATATGTGGTAATTAAGCACAAAAAATGATTTGAAAGGTGTTAATACACCACAAATCCCCTAAGAGACTATGACGGTTGTACCCTTTGATTTGAATTGAGATTGATCCAAGGACTTCATATGCTTTAGAAAGATCTAATACCTATTCAAGGACTCAAAAAATATTTGGTAATTATTCCTAACAAAATGATTTGAAAGGGTTTCATTCACCACAAATCACCTAAGAGACTATGACGGTTTTGTCCTTTGATTTGAATTGAGTTTGATCCAAGGGCTTTATATTCTTTAAATATATATAACACTTCTTCAAGGACTCAATAATATTTGGTAATTATTCACAACAAAATGATTTGAAAGATGTTCATTCACCACAAATCGTCTTAGAGACCATGACGGTTTTACCATTTGTTTTGAATTAAGTTTGATCCAAGGGCTTCATATGCTTTAAATAGATCTAGTACCTATTCAAGGACTCAAAAATATTTGGTAATTATACACAACAAAATGATTTGAAAGGTGTTCATACACCACAAATCGCTTAAGAGACTATGACGGTTTTACCCTTTGATTTAAATGGAGTTTGATCCAAGGGCTTCATATTATTTAATTATATCTAACACCAATTCAACGACACAAAAATATTAGGTTATTATTCACAAACAAAATAATTTGAAAGGTGTTCATACACAAAAAATCGCCTAAGAGACTATGACGGTTTTACCCTTTGATTTGAAATAAGTTTGATCCAAATGCTTCATATGATTAAAATATATCTAATACCCATTCAAGGAGTTAAAAATATTTTGGTAATTAATCACAAACAATGATTTGAAAGGTGTTTATACTCCACAAATCCACTAAGAGACTATGACGGTTTTACCCTTTGATTTGAATTCAGGTTGATCCAAGAACTTCATATGCTTTAGAAAGATCTAATACCTATTCAAGGACTCAAAAAATATTTGGTAATTATTCCCAACAAAATGATTTGAAAGGTGTTCATTCACCACAAATCGCCTAAGAGACTGTAACGGTTTTGTCCTTTGATTTGAATTGAGTTTGATCCATGGGCTTCATATGCTTTAAATATATCTAACACCTATTCAAGGACTCAAAAATATTTGGTAATTATTCACAACGAAATGATTTGAAAGGTGTTCATTCACCACAAATCGCCTAAGTGACTATTACGGTTTTACCCTTTGATTTAAATGGAGTTTGATCCAAGGGCTTCATATGCTTTAAATATATCTAACACCTATTGATGGACTCAAAAATATTTGGTTATTATTCACAACGAAAATAATTTGAAAGGTGTTCATACACCACAAATCGCCTAATAGACTATGACGGTTTTACCCTTTGATTTGAAATAAGTTTGATCCAAATGCTTCATATGATTAAAATATATCTTATACCCATTCAAGGAGTTAAAAATATTTTGGTAATTAATCACAAACAATGATTTGAAAGGTGTTTATACTCCACAAATCCCCGACGAGACTATGACGGTTTTAACATTTGATTTGAATTGAGTTTGATCGAAGGACTTCATATGCTTTAAATAGATCAAAAACCTATTCAAGGTCTCAAAAATATTTGGTAATTTTTCACAACAAAATGATTTGAAAGATGTTCATTCACCACAAATCGTCTAAGAGACCATGTCGGTTTTACCATTTGTTTTGAATTGAGTTTGATCCAAGGGCTTCATATGCTTTAAATAGATCTAGTACCTATTCAAGGACTCAAAAATATTTGGTAATTGTACACAACAAAATGATTTAAAATGGTGTTCAAATACCACAAATCGCATAAGAGACTATGACGGTTTTATCGTTTGATTTAAATGGAGTTTGATCCAAGGGCTTCATATGCTTTAAATATATCTAACACCTATTGAAGGACTCAAATTTTTTTGTTATTATTCACAACCAAAATAATTTGAAAGGTGTTCATCCACCACAAATCGCCTAAGAGACTATGACGGTTTTACCCTTTGATTTGAAATAACTTTGATCCAAATGCTTCAAATGATTAAAATATATCTAAAACCCATTCAAGGAGTTAAAAATATTTTGATAATTAATCACAAACAATGATTTGAAAGGTGTTTGTACACCACAAATCCCCTACGAGACTATGAGGGTTTTACCCTTTGATTTGAATTGAGTTGAATCGAAGGACTTCCTATGCTTTAAATAGATCTAATACCTATTCAAGGACTCAAATTTTTTTGGTAATTATTCACAACAAAATGATTTGTAAGTTGTTCATTCACCACAAATCGTCTAAGAGACCATGACGGTTTTACCATTTGTTTTGAATTGAGTTTGATCCAAGGGCTTCATATTCTTTAAATAGATCTAGTACCTATTCAAGCACTCAAAAATATTTAGTAATTATTCACAACAAAATGATTTGAAGGTGATCATACACCACAAATCCCCTAAGATACTATGACTGTTTTACCCTTTGATTTAAATGGAGTTTGATCCAAGGGATTCATATGATTTAAATATATCTAACACCTATTGAAGGACTCAAAAATATATGGTTATTATTTACAACCAAAATAATTTCAAATGTGTTCATACACCATAAATCGCCTAAGAGACTATGACGATTTTACCCTTTGATTTGAAATAAGTTTGATCCAAATGCTTCATACGATTAAAATATATCTAATACTCATTCAAAGAGTTTAAAATATTTTGGTAATTAAGCACAAACAATTATTTGAAAGGTGTTTATACACCACAAATCCCCTACGAGACTATGAGGGTTTGACCCTTTGATTTGAATTGAGTTGAATCGAAGGACTTCCTATGCTTTAAATAGATCTAATACCTATTCAAGGACTCAAATTTTTTTGGTAATTATTCACAACAAAATTATTTGTAGGTTGTTCATTCACCACAAATCGTCTAAGAGACCATCACGGTTTTACCATTTGTTTTGAATTGAGTTTGATCCAAGGGCTTCATATGATTTAAATAGATCTAGTACCTATTAAAGCACTCAAAAATATTTAGTAATTATTCACAACAAAATTATTTGAAAGGTGATCATACACCACAAATCCCCTAAGATACTATGACTGTTTTACCCTTTGATTTAAATGGAGTTTGATCCAAGGGATTCATATGATTTGAATATATCTAACACCTAATGAAGGACTCAAAAATATATGGTTAATATTCACAACCAAAATAATTTCAAATGTGTTCATACACCACAAATCGCCTAAGAGACTATGACGGTTTTACCCTTTTGATTTGAAACAAGTTTGATCCAAATGCTTCATATGATTAAAATATATCTAATACCCATTCAAAGAGTTAAAAATATTTTGGTAATTAAGCACAAACAATTATTTGAAAGGTGTTTATACACCACAAATCCCCTACGAGACTATGACGGTTTTAACCTTTGATTTGAATTGAGTTTGATCGAAGGACTTCGTATGCTTTAAATAGATCTAAAACCTATTCAAGGTCTCAAAAATATTTGGTAATTTTTCACAAAAAAATGATTTCAAAGATGTTCATTCACCACAAATCGTCTAAGAGACCATGACGGTTTTACCATTTGTTTTGAATTGAGTTTGATCCAAGGGCTTCATATGCTTTAAATAGATCTAGTACCTATTCAAGGACTCAAAAATATTTGGTAATTGTACACAATAAAATGATTTAAAGAGGTGTTCAAATACCACAAATCGCATAAGAGACTATGACGGTTTTATCCTTTGATTTAAATGGAGTTTGATCCAAGGGCTTCATATGCTTTAAATATATCTAACACCTATTGAAGGACTCAAAATTTTTTGTTATTATTCACAACCAAAATAATTTGAAAGGTGTTCATCCACCACAAATCGCCTAAGAGACTATGACGGTTTTACCCTTTGATTTGAAATAAGTTTGATCCAAATGCTTCAAATGATTAAAATATATCTAAAACCCATTCAAGGAGTAAAAAATGATTTTGGTAATTAAGAATAAAAAATGATTTGAAAGGTGTTCATACACCACAAATCGCTTAAGAGACTATGACGGTTTTACGCTTTGATTTGAATTGAGGTTTATCCAAGGACATCATATGCTTTTAAAACATCTAATTCCCTTTCAAGGACTAAAAAAATATTTGGTAATTATTCTCAACAAAATGATTTGAAAGGTGTTCATTCACCACAAATCGCCTAAGAGACTATGACGGTTTTGTCCTTTCATTTGAATTGAGTTTGATCCAAGGGCTTCATATGGTTTAAATATATCTAACACCTATTCAAGGACTCAAAAATATTTGGTTATTATTCACAACCAAATGATTTGAAATGTGTTCATTCACCACAAATCGTCTAAGAGACCATGACGGTTCTACCATTTGTTTTGAATTGTGTTTGATCCAAGGGCTTCATATGCTATAAATAGATCTAGTACCTATTCAAGGACTCAAAAATATCTGGTTATTATTCACAACCAAAATAATTTGAAAGGTATTCATACAACATAAATCGCCTATAAGACTATGACGGTTTTACCCTTTGATTTGAAATAAGTTTGATCCAAATGCTTTATATGATTAAAATATATCTAATTCCCATTCAAGGAGTTAAAATATTTTGGTAATTAATCACAAACAATGATTTGATAGGTGTTTATACACCACAAATCCCCTACGAGACTATGAGGGTTTTACCCTTTGATTTGAATTGAGTTTTATCGAAGGACTTCATATGCTTTAAATAGATCTAATACCTATTCAAGGACTGAAAAATATTTGGTAATTATTAACAACAAAATGATTTGAAAGGTGTTCATACACCACAAATCGCCTAAGTGACTATGACGGTTTTCCCTTTGATTTAAATGGAGTTTGATCCAAGGGCTTCATATGATTTAAATATATCTAACACCTATTCAAGGACTCAAAAATATTTGGTTATTATTCACAACCAAAATAATTTGAAAGGTGTTCATGCACCACAAATCGCCTAAGAGACTATGACGGTTTTACCCTTTGATTTGAAATAAGTTTGATCCAAATGCTTCATATGATTAAAATATATCTAATACCCATTCAAGGAGTTAAAAATATTTTGGTAATTAAGCACAAACAATTATTTGAAAGGTGTTTGTACACCACAAATCCCCTACGAGACTATGACGGCTTTACCCTTTGATTTGAAATAAGTTTGATCCAAATGCTTCATATGATTAAAATATATCTAATACCCATTCAAGGACTTAAAATATTTTGGTAATTAATCACAAACAATGATTTCATAGGTGTTTATACACCACAAATCCCCTACGAGACTATGAGGGTTTTACCCTTTGATTTGAATTGAGTTTGATTGAAGGACTTCATATGCTTTAAATAGATCTAATACCTATTCAAGGACTCAAAAATATTTGGTAATTTTTCACAACAAAATGATTTGAAAGATGTTCATTCACCACAAATCGTCTAAGAGACCTTGACGGTTTTACCATTTGTTTTGAATTGAGTTTGATCCAAGGGCTTCATATGCTTTAAATAGATCAATTACCAATTCAAGGACTCAAAAATATTTGGTAATTATTCACAACAAAATGATTTTAAAGGTGTTCATATACCACAAATCGCCTAAGAGACTAAGACGGTTTTACCCTTTGATTTAAATAGAGTTTGATCCAAGGGCTTCATATGATTTAAATATATCTAACACCTAATCAAGGCCTCAAAAATATTTGGTTAATATTCACAACCAAAATAATTTGAAAGGTTTTCATAGACCACAAATCGCCTAAGAGACTATGACGGTTTTACCCTTTGATTTGAAATAAGTTGATCCAAATGCTTCATATGATTAAAATATATCTAATACCCATTCAAGGAGTTAAAAATATTTTGGTAATTAATCACAAATAATGATTTGAAAGGTGTTTATACACCAAAAATCCCCTACGAGACTATGAGGGTTTTACCCTTTGATTTGAATTGAGTTGAATCGAAGGACTTCCTATGCTTTAAATAGATCTAATACCTATTCAAGGACTCAAATTTTTTTGGTAATTATTCACAACAAAATGATTTGTAAGTTGTTCATTCACCACAAATCGTCTAAGAGACCATGACGGTTTTACCATTTGTTTTGAATTGAGTTTGATCCAAGGGCTTCATATGCTTTAAATAGATCTAGTACCTATTCAAGCACTCAAAAATATTTAGTAATTATTCACAACAAAATGATTTGAAAGGTGATCATACACCACAAATCCCCTAAGATACTATGAGTTTTATCCTTTGATTTAAATGGAGTTTGATCCAAGGGATTCATATGATTTAAATATATCTAACACCTAATGAAGGACTCCAAAATATATGGTTATTATTCACAACCAAAATAATTTCAAATGTGTTCATACACCACAAATCGCCTAAGAGACTATGACGGTTTTACCCTTTTGATTTGAAATAAGTTTGATCCAAATGCTTCATATGATTAAAATATATCTAATACCCATTCAAAGAGTTAAAAATATTTTGGTAATTAAGCACAAACAATAATTTGAAAGGTGTTTATACACCACAAATCCCCTACGAGACTATGACGGTTTTAACCTTTGATTTGAATTGAGTTGAATCGAAGGACTTCATATGCTTTAAATAGATCTTATACCTGCTCAAGGACTCAAATTTTTTTGGTAATTATTCACAACAAAATGACTTGAAAGGTGTTCATTCACCATAAATCGTCTAAGAGACTATGACGATTTTACCCTTTGTTTTGAATTGAGTTTGATCCAAGGGCTTCATATGCTTTAAAAAGATCTATTACCTATTCAAGGACTCAAAAATATTTCATGATTACTCACAACAATATGATTTGAAAGGTGTTCATACACCACAAATCGCCTAAGAGACTATGACGGTTTTACCGTTTCATTTAAATTGAGTTTTATCCAAGGGCTTCAAATGCTTTAAATATATCTAATACCTATTCAAGGAGTCATAAATATTTTGTAAATATTCACAACAAAATAATTTTAAAGGTGTTCATACACCACAAATCGCCTAAGAGACTATGACGGTTTTACCCTTTGATTTGAAATAAGTTTGATCTAAATGCTTCATATGATTAAAATTTATCTAATACCCATTCAAGGAGTTAAAAATATTTTGGTAATTAATCACAAACAATGATTTGAAAGGTGTTTATACACCACAAATCCCCTACGAGACTATGAGGGTTTTACCCTTTGATTTGAATTGAGTTGAATCGAAGGACTTCCTATGCTTTAAATAGATCTAATACCTATTCAAGGACTATAATTTTTTTGGTAATTATTCACAACAAAATGATTTGTAAATTGTTCATTCACCACAAATCGTCTAAGAGACCATGACGGTTTTACCATTTGTTTTGAATTGAGTTTGATCCAAGGGCTTCATATGCTTTAAATAGATCTAGTACCTATTCAAGCACTCAAAAATATTTAGTAATTATTCACAATAAAATGATTTGAAAGGTGATCATACACCACAAATCCCCTAAGATACTATGACTGTTTTACCCTTTGATTTAAATGGAGTTTGATCCAAGGGATTCATATGATTTAAATATATTTAACACCTATTGAAGGACTCAAAAATATATGGTTATTATTCACAACCAAAATAATTTCAAATGTGTTCATAGACCATAAATCGCCTAAGAGACTATGACGATTTTACCCTTTGTTTTGAAATAAGTTTGATCCAAACGCTTCATATGATTAAAATATATCTAATAATCATTCAAAGAGTTAAAAATATTTTGGTAATTAAGCACAAACAATTATTTGAAAGGTGTTTATACACCACAAATCCCCTACGAGACTATGAGGGTTTTACCCTTTGATTTGAATTGAGTTGAATCGAAGGACTTCCTATGCTTTAAATAGATCTAATACCTATTCAAGGACTCAATTTTTTTTGGTAATTATTCACAACAAAATGATTTGTAAGTTGTTCATTCACCACAAATCGTCTAAGAGACCATGACGGTTTTACCATTTGTTTTGAATTGAGTTTGATCCAAGGGCTTCATATGCTTTAAATAGATCTAGTACCTATTCAAGCAGTCAAAAATATTTAGTAATTATTCACAACAAAATGATTTGAAAGGTGATCATACACCACAAATCCCCTAAGATACTATGACTGTTTTACCCTTTGATTTAAATGGAGTTTGATCCAAGGGATTTATATGATTTAAATATATCTAACACCTATTGAAGAACTCAAAAATATATGGTTATTATTCACAACCAAAATAATTTCAAATGTGTTCATACACCACAAATCGCCTAAGAGACTATAACGGTTTTACCCTTTTGATTTAAAATAAGTTTGATCCAAATGCTTCATATGATTAAAATATATCTAATACCCATTCAAAGAGTTAAAAATATTTTGGTAATTAAGCACAAACAATTATTTGAAAGGTGTTTATACACCACAAATCCCCTACGAGATTATGACGGTTTTAACCTTTGATTTGAATTGAGTTGAATCGAACGACTTCATATGCTTTAAATAGATCTTATACCTATTCAAGGACTCAATTTTTTTCGGTAATTATTCACAACAAAATGACTTGAAAGGTGTTCATTCACCATAAATCGTCTAAGAGACTATGACGATTTTACCCTTTGTTTTGAATTGAGTTTGATCCAAGGGCTTCACATGCTTTAAAAAGATCTATTACCTATTCAAGGACTCAAAAATATTTCGTAATTACTCACAACAATATGATTTGAAAGGTGTTCATACACCACAAATCGCCTAAGAGACTATGACGGTTTTACCGTTTCATTTAAATTGAGTTTTATCCAAGGGCTTCAAATGCTTTAAATATATCTAATACCTATTCAAGGAGTCATAAATATTTTGTAAATATTCACAACAAAATAATTTTAAAGGTGTTCATACACCACAAATCGCCTAAGAGACTATGACGGTTTTACCCTTTGATTTGAAATAAGTTTGATCTAAATGCTTCATATGATTAAAATTTATCTAATACCCATTCAAGGAGTTAAAAATATTTTGGTAATTAAGCACAAACAATTATTTGAAAGGTGTTTATACACCATAAATCCCTTACGAGACTATGACGGTTTTACCCTTTGATTTGAATTGAGTTGAATCGAAGGACTTCATATGCTTTAAATAGATCTAATACCTATTCAAGGACTCAAATTTTTTTGGTAATTATTCACAACAACATGATTTGAAAGTTGTGCATTCACCACAAATCGTCTAAGAGACCTTGACAGTTTTACCATTTGTTTTGAATTGAGTTTGATCCAAGGGCGTCATATGCTTTAAATAGATCAATTACCGATTCAAGGACTAAAAAATATTTGGTAATTATTCACAACAAAATGATTTGAAAGGTGTTCATATACCACAAATCGCCTAAGAGACTAAGACGGTTTTACCCTTTGATTTAAATAGAGTTTGATCCAAGGTCTTCATATGATTTAAATATATCTAACACCTATTCAAGGACTCAAAAATATTTGGTTAATATTCACAACCAAAATAATTTGAAAGGTTTTCATACACCACAAATCGCCTAAGAGACTATGACGGTTTTACCCTTTGATTTGAAATAACTTTGATCCAAATGCTTCATATGATTAAAATATATCTAATACCCATTCAAGGAGTTAAAAATATTTTGGTAATTAATCACAAACAATGATTTGAAAGGTGTTTATACACCACAAATCCCCTACAAGACTATGAGGGTTTTACCCTTTGATTTGAATTGAGTTGAATCGAAGGACTTCCTATGATTTAAATAGATCTAATACCTATTCAAGGACTCAAATTTTTTTGGTAATTATTCACAACAAAATGATTTGTAAGTTGTTCATTCACCACAAATCGTCTAAGAGACCATGACGGTTTTACCATTTGTTTTGAATTGAGTTTGATCCAAGGGCTTCATATGCTTTAAATAGATCTAGTACCTATTCAAGCACTCAAAAATATTTAGTAATTATTCACAACAAAATGATTTGAAAGGTGATCATACACCACAAATCCCCTAAGATACTATGACTGTTTTACCCTTTGATTTAAATGGAGTTTGATCCAAGGGATTCATATGATTTAAATATATCTAACACCTATTGAAGGACTCAAAAATATATGGTTATTATTCACAACCAAAATAATTTCAAATGTGTTCATACACCACAAATCGCCTAAGAGACTATGACGATTTTACCCTTTGATTTGAAATAAGTTTGATCCAAATGCTTCATATGATTAAAATATATCTAATACCCATTCAAAGAGTTAAAAATATTTTGGTAATTAAGCACAAACAATTATTTGAAAGGTGTTTATACACCACAAATCCCCTACGAGACTATGAGGGTTTTACCCTTTGATTTGAATTGAGTTGAATCGAAGGACTTCCTATGCTTCAAATAGATCTAATACCTATTCAAGGACACAAATTTTTTTGGTAATTATTCACAACAAAATGATTTGTAAGTTGTTCATTCACCACAAATCGTCTAAGAGACCATGACGGTTTTACCATTTGTTTTGAATTGAGTTTGATCCAAGGGCTTCATATGCTTTAAATAGATCTAGTACCTATTCAAGCAGTCAAAAATATTTAGTAATTATTCACAACAAAATGATTTGAAAGGTGATCATACACCACAAATCCCCTAAGATACTATGACTGTTTTACCCTTTGATTTAAATGGAGTTTGATCCAAGGGATTCATAGGATTAAAATATATCTATCACCTATTGAAGGACTCAAAAATATATGGTTATTATTCACAACCAATATAATTTCAAATGTGTTCATACACCACAAATCGCCTAAGAGACTATGACGGTTTTACCCTTTTGATTTGAAATAAGTTTGATCCAAATGCTTCATATGATTAAAATATATCTAATACCCATTCAAAGAGTTAAAAATATTTTGGTAATTAAGCACAAACAATTATTTGAAAGGTGTTTATACATCACAAATCCCCTACGAGACAATGACGGTTTTACCCTTTGATTTGAATTGAGTTGAATCGAAGGACTTCCTATGCTTTAAATAGATCTAATACCTATTCAAGGACTCAAATTTTTTTGGTAATTATTCACAACAAAATGATTTGTAAGTTGTTCATTCACCACAAATCGTCTAAGAGACCATGACGGTTTTACCATTTGTTTTGAATTGAGTTTGATCCAAGGGCTTCATATGCTTTAAATAGATCTAGTACCTATTCAAGCACTCAAAAATATTTAGTAATTATTCACAACAAAATGATTTGAAAGGTGATCATACACCACAAATCCCCTAAGATACTATGACTGTTTTACCCTTTGATTTAAATGGAGTTTGATCCAAGGGATTCATATGATTTAAATATATCTAACACCTATTGAAGGACTCAAAAATATATGGTTATTATTCACAACCAAAATAATTTCAAATGTGTTCATACACTACAAATCGCCTAAGAGACTATGACGATTATACCCTTTGATTTGAAATAAGTTTGATCCAAATGCTTCATATGATTAAAATATATCTAATACCCATTCAAAGAGTTAAAAATATTTTGGTAATTAAGCACAAACAATTATTTAAAAGGTGTTTATACACCACAAATCCCCTACGAGACTATGAGGGTTTGACCCTTTGATTTGAATTGAGTTGAATCGACGGACTTCCTATGCTTCAAATAGATCTAATACCTATTCAAGGACTCAAATTTTTTTGGTAATTATTCACAACAAAATGATTTGTAAGTTGTTCATTCACCACAAATCGTCTAAGAGACCATGACGGTTTTACCATTTGTTTTGAATTGAGTTTGATCCAAGGGCTTCATATGCTTTAAATAGATCTAGTACCTATTCAAGCACTCAAAAATATTTAGTAATTATTCACAACAAAATGATTTGAAAGGTGATCATACACCACAAATCCCCTAAGATACTATGACTGTTTTACCCTTTGATTTAAATGGAGTTTGATCCAAGGGATTCATAGGATTAAAATATATCTAACACCTATTGAAGGACTCAAAAATATATGGTTATTATTCACAACCAAAATAATTTCAAATGTGTTCATACACCACAAATCGCCTAAGAGACTATGACGGTTTTACCCTTTTGATTTGAAATAAGTTTGATCCAAATGCTTCATATGATTAAAATATATCTAATACCCATTCAAAGAGTTAAAAATATTTTGGTATTTAAGCACAAACAATTATTTGAAAGGTGTTTATACACCAATAATCCCCTACGAGACTATGACGGTTTTAACCTTTGATTTGAATTGAGTTGAATCGAAGGACTTCATATGCTTTAAATAGATCTTATACCTATTCAAGGACTCAAATTTTTTTGGTAATTATTCACAACAAAATGACTTGAAAGGTGTTCATTCACCACAAATCGTCTAAGAGACCATGATGGTTTTACCATTTGTTTTGAATTGAGTTTGATCCAAGGGCTTCATATGCTTTAAATAGATCTAGTACCTATTCAAGCACTCAAAAATATTTAGTAATTATTCACAACAAAATGATTTGAAAGGTGATCATACACCACAAATCCCCTAAGATACTATGACTGTTTTACCCTTTGATTTAAATGGAGTTTGATCCAAGGGATTCATATGATTTAAATATATCTAACACCTATTGAAGGACTCAAAAATATATGGTTATTATTCACAACCAAAATAATTTCAAATGTGTTCATACACTGCAAATCGCCTAAGAGACTATGACGATTATACCCTTTGATTTGAAATAAGTTTGATCCAAATGCTTCATATGATTAAAATATATCTAATACCCATTCAAAGAGTTAAAAATATTTTGGTAATTAAGCACAAACAATTATTTAAAAGGTGTTTATACACCACAAATCCCCTACGAGACTATGAGGGTTTTACCCTTTGATTTGAATTGAGTTGAATCGACGGACTTCCTATGCTTCAAATAGATCTAATACCTATTCAAGGACTCAAGTTTTTTTGGTAATTATTCACAACAAAATGATTTGTAAGTTGTTCATTCACCACAAATCGTCTAAGAGACCATGACGGTTTTACCATTTGTTTTGAATTGAGTTTGATCCAAGGGCTTCATATGCTTCAAATAGATCTAGTACCTATTCAAGCACTCAAAAATATTTAGTAATTATTCACAACAAAATGATTTGAAAGGTGATCATACACCACAAATCCCCTAAGATACTATGACTGTTTTACCCTATGATTTAAATGGAGTTTGATCCAAGCGATTCATATGATTAAAATATATCTAACACCTATTGAAGGACTCAAAAATATATGGTTATTATTCACAACCAAAATAATTTCAAATGTGTTCATACACCACAAATCGCCTAAGAGACTATGACGGTTTTACCCTTTTGATTTGAAATAAGTTTGATCCAAATGCTTCATATGATTAAAATATATCTAATACCCATTCAAAGAGTTAAAAATATTTTGGTAATTAAGCACAAACAATTATTTGAAAGGTGTTTATACACCAATAATCCCCTACGAGACTATGACGGTTTTAAACTTTGATTTGAATTGAGTTGAATCGAAGGACTTCATATGCTTTAAATAGATCTTATACCTATTCAAGGACTCAAATTTTTTTGGTAATTATTCACAACAAAATGACTTCAAAGGTGTTCATTCACCATAAATCGTCTAAGAGACTATGACGATTTTACCCTTTGTTTTGAATTTAGTTTGATCCAAGGGCTTCATATGCTTTAAAAAGATCTATTACCTATTCAAGGACTCAAAAATATTTCGTAATTACTCACAACAATATGATTTGAAAGGTGTTCATACACCACATATCGCCTAAGAGACTATGACGGTTTTACCGTTTGATTTAAATTGAGTTTTATCCAAGGGCTTCAAATGCTTTAAATATATCTAATACCTATTCAGGGAGTCATAAATATTTTGTAAATATTCACAACAAAATAATTTTAAAGGTGTTCATACACCACAAATCGCCTAAGAGACTATGACGGTTTTACCCTTTGATTTGAAATAAGTTTGATCTAAATGCTTCATATGATTAAAATTTATCTAATACCCATTCAAGGAGTTAAAAATATTTTGGTAATTAAGCACAAACAATTATTTGAAAGGTGTTTATACACCATAAATCCCTTACGAGACTATGACGGTTTTACCCTTTGATTTGAATTGAGTTGAATCGAAGGACTTAATATGCTTTAAATAGATCTAATACCTATTCAAGGACTCAAATTTTTTTGGTAATTATTCACAACAAAATGATTTGTAAGTTGTTCATTCACCACAAATCGTCTAAGAGACCATGACGGTTTTACCATTTGTTTTGAATTGAGTTTGATCCAAGGGCTTCATATGCTTTAAATAGATCTAGTACCTATTCAAGCACTCAAAAATATTTAGTAATTATTCACAACAAAATGATTTGAAAGGTGATCATACACCACAAATCCCCTAAGATACTATGACTGTTTTACCCTTTGATTTAAATGGAGTTTGATCAAAGGGATTCATATGATTTAAATATATCTAACACCTATTGAAGGACTCAAAAATATATGGTTATTATTCACAACCAAAATAATTTCAAATGTGTTCATACACCACAAATCGCCTAAGAGACTATGACGATTTTACCCTTTGATTTGAAATAAGTTTGATCCAAATGCTTCATATGATTAAAATATATCTAATACCCATTCAAAGAGTTAACAATATTTTGGTAATTAAGCACAAACAATTATTTGAAAGGTGTTTATACACCACAAATCCCCTACGAGACTATGAGGGTTTTACCCTTTGATTTGAATTGAGTTGAATCGACGGACTTCCTATGCTTCAAATAGATCTAATACCTATTCAAGGACTCAAATTTTTTTGGTAATTATTCACAACAAAATGATTTGTAAGTTGTTCATTCACCACAAATCGTCTAAGAGACCATGACGGTTTTACCATTTGTTTTGAATTGAGTTTGATCCAAGGGCTTCATATGCTTTAAATAGATCTAGTACCTATTCAAGCACTCAAAAATATTTAGTAATTATTCACAACAAAATGATTTGAAAGGTGATCATACACCACAAATCCCCTAAGATACTATGACTGTTTTACCCTTTGATTTAAATGGAGTTTGATCCAAGGGATTCATATGATTTAAATATATCTAACACCTATTGAAGGACTCAAAAATATATGGTTATTATTCACAACCAAAATAATTTCAAATGTGTTCATACACCACAAATCGCCTAAGAGACTATGACGATTTTACCCTTTGATTTGAAATAAGTTTGATCCAAATGCTTCATATGATTAAAATATATCTAATACCCATTCAAAGAGTTAACAATATTTTGGTAATTAAGCACAAACAATTATTTGAAAGGTGTTTATACACCACAAATCCCCTACGTGACTATGAGGGTTTTACCCTTTGATTTGAATTGAGTTGAATCGACGGACTTCCTATGCTTCAAATAGATCTAATACCTATTCAAGGACTCAATTTTTTTTGGTAATTATTCACAACAAAATGATTTGTAAGTTGTTCATTCACCACAAATCGTCTAAGAGACCATGACGGTTTTACCATTTGTTTTGAATTGAGTTTGATCCAAGGGCTTCATATGCTTTAAATAGATCTAGTACCTATTCAAGCACTCAAAAATATTTAGTAATTATTCACAACAAAATGATTTGAAAGGTGATCATACACCACAAATCCCCTAAGATACTATGACTGTTTTACCCTTTGATTTAAATGGAGTTTGATCCAAGGGATTCATAGGATTAAAATATATCTAACACCTATTGAAGGACTCAAAAATATATGGTTATTATTCACAACCAAAATAATTTCAAATGTGTTCATACACCACAAATTGCCTAAGAGACTATGACGGTTTTACCCTTTTGATTTGAAATAAGTTTGATCCAAATGCTTCATATGATTAAAATATATCTAATACCCATTCAAAGAGTTAAAAATATTTTGGTAATTAAGCACAAACAATTATTTGAAAGGTGTTTATACACCAATAATCCCCTACGAGACTATGACGGTTTTAACCTTTGATTTGAATTGAGTTGAATCGAAGGACTTCATATGCTTTAAATAGATCTTATACCTATTCAAGGACTCAAATTTTTTTGGTAATTATTCACAACAAAATAACTTGAAAGGTGTTCATTCACCACAAATCGTCTAAGAGACCATGATGGTTTTACCATTTGTTTTGAATTGAGTTTGATCCAAGGGCTTCATATGCTTTAAATAGATCTAGTACGTATTCAAGCACTCAAAAATATTTAGTAATTATTCACAACAAAATGATTTGAAAGGTGATCATACACCACAAATCCCCTAAGATACTATGACTGTTTTACCCTTTGATTTAAATGGAGTTTGATCCAAGGGATTCATATGATTTAAATATATCTAACACCTATTGAAGGACTCCAAAATATATGGTTATTATTCACAACCAAAATAATTTCAAATGTGTTCATACACTACAAATCGCCTAAGAGACTATGACGATTATACCCTTTGATTTGAAATAAGTTTGATCCAAATGCTTCATATGATTAAAATATATCTAATACCCATTCAAAGAGTTAAAAATATTTTGGTAATTAAGCACAAACAATTATTTAAAAGGTGTTTATACACCACAAATCCCCTACGAGACTATGAGGGTTTTACCCTTTGATTTGAATTGAGTTGAATCGACGGACTTCCTATGCTTCAAATAGATCTAATACCTATTCAAGGACTCAAGTTTTTTTGGTAATTATTCACAACAAAATGATTTGTAAGTTGTTCATTCACCACAAATCGTCTAAGAGACCATGACGGTTTTACCATTTGTTTTGAATTGAGTTTGATCCAAGGGCTTCATATGCTTTAAATAGATCTAGTACCTATTCAAGCACTCAAAAATATTTAGTAATTATTCACAACAAAATGATTTGAACGGTGATCATACACCACAAATCCCCTAAGATACTATGACTGTTTTACCCTTTGATTTAAATGGAGTTTGATCCAAGGGATTCATATGATTAAAATATATCTAACACCTATTGAAGGACTCAAAAATATATGGTTATTATTCACAACCAAAATAATTTCAAATGTGTTCATACACCACAAATCGCCTAAGAGACTATGACGGTTTTACCCTTTTGATTTGAAATAAGTTTGATCCAAATGCTTCATATGATTAAAATATATCTAATACCCATTCAAAGAGTTAAAAATATTTTGGTAATTAAGCACAAACAATTATTTGAAAGGTGTTTATACACCAATAAACCCCTACGAGACTATGACGGTTTTAACCTTTGATTTGAATTGAGTTGAATCGAAGGACTTCATATGCTTTAAATAGATCTTATACCTATTCAAGGACTCAAATTTTTTTGGTAATTATTCACAACAAAATGACTTGAAAGGTGTTCATTCACCATAAATCGTCTAAGAGACTATGACTATTTTACCCTTTGTTTTGAATTTAGTTTGATCCAAGGGCTTCATATGCTTTAAAAAGATCTATTACCTATTCAAGGACTCAAAAATATTTCGTAATTACTCACAACAATATGATTTGAAAGGTGTTCATACACCACATATCGCCTATGAGACTATGACGGTTTTACCGTTTGATTTAAATTGAGTTTTATCCAAGGGCTTCAAATGATTTAAATATATCTAATACCTATTCAGGGAGTCATAAATATTTTGTAAATATTCACAACAAAATAATTTTAAAGGTGTTCATACACCACAAATCGCCTAAGAGACTATGACGGTTTTACCCTTTGATTTGAAATAAGTTTGATCTAAATGCTTCATATGATTAAAATTTATCTAATACCCATTCAAGGATTTAAAAATATTTTGGTAATTAAGCACAAACAATTATTTGAAAGGTGTTTATACACCATAAATCCCTTACGAGACTATGACGGTTTTACCCTTTGATTTGAATTGAGTTGAATCGAAGGACTTAATATGCTTTAAATAGATCCAATACCTATTCAAGGACTCAAATTTTTTTGGTAATTATTCACAACAAAATGATTTGTAAGTTGTTCATTCACCACAAATCGTCTAAGAGACCATGACGGTTTTACCATTTGTTTTGAATTGAGTTTGATCCAAGGGCTTCATATGCTTTAAATAGATCTAGTACCTATTCAAGCACTCAAAAATATTTAGTAATTATTCACAACAAAATGATTTGAAAGGTGATCATACACCACAAATCCCCTAAGATACTATGACTGTTTTACCCTTTGATTTAAATGGAGTTTGATCCAAGGGATTCATATGATTTAAATATATCTAACACCTATTGAAGGACTCAAAAATATATGGTTATTATTCACAACCAAAATAATTTCAAATGTGTTCATACACCACAAATCGCCTAAGAGACTATGACGGTTTTACCCTTTTGATTTGAAATAAGTTTGATCCAAATGCTTCATATGATTAAAATATATCTAATACCCATTCAAAGAGTTAAAAATATTTTGGTAATTAAGCACAAACAATTATTTGAAAGGTGTTTATACACCAATAATCCCCTACGAGACTATGACGGTTTTAACCTTTGATTTGAATTGAGTTGAATCGAAGGACTTCATATGCTTTAAATAGATCTTATACCTATTCAAGGACTCAAATTTTTTTGGTAATTATTCACAACAAAATGACTTGAAAGGTGTTCATTCACCATAAATCGTCTAAGAGACTATGACGATTTTACCCTTTGTTTTGAATTTAGTTTGATCCAAGGGCTTCATATGCTTTAAAAAGATCTATTACCTATTCAAGGACTCAAAAATATTTCGTAATTACTCACAACAATATGATTTGAAAGGTGTTCATACACCACATATCTCCTAAGAGACTATGACGGTTTTACCGTTTGATTTAAATTGAGTTTTATCCAAGGGCTTCAAATGCTTTAAATATATCTAATACCTATTCAGGGAGTCATAAATATTTTGTAAATATTCACAACAAAATAATTTTAAAGGTGTTCATACACCACAAATCGCGTAAGAGACTATGACGGTTTTACCCTTTGATTTGAAATAAGTTTGATCTAAATGCTTCATATGATTAAAATTTATCTAATACCCATTCAAGGATTTAAAAATATTTTGGTAATTAAGCACAAACAATTATTTGAAAGGTGTTTATACACCATAAATCCCTTACGAGACTATGACGGTTTTACCCTTTGATTTGAATTGAGTTGAATCGAAGGACTTAATATGCTTTAAATAGATCTAATACCTATTCAAGGACTCAAATTTTTTTGGTAATTATTCACAACAAAATGATTTGTAAGTTGTTCATTCACCACAAATCGTCTAAGAGACCATGACGGTTTTACCATTTGTTTTGAATTGAGTTTGATCCAAGGGCTTCATATGCTTTAAATAGATCTAGTACCTATTCAAGCACTCAAAAATATTTAGTAAGTATTCACAACAAAATGATTTGAAAGGTGATCATACACCACAAATCCCCTAAGATACTATGACTGTTTTACCCTTTGATTTAAATGGAGTTTGATCCAAGGGATTCATATGATTTAAATATATCTAACACCTATTGAAGGACTCAAAAATATATGGTTATTATTCACAACCAAAATAATTTCAAATGTGTTCATACACCACAAATCGCCTAAGAGACTATGACGATTTTACCCTTTGTTTTGAAATAAGTTTGATCCAAATGCTTCATATGATTAAAATATATCTAATACCCATTCAAAGAGTTAACAATATTTTGGTAATTAAGCACAAACAATTATTTGAAAGGTGTTTATACACCACAAATCCCCTACGAGACTATGAGGGTTTTACCCTTTGATTTGAATTGAGTTGAATCGACGGACTTCCTATGCTTCAAATAGATCTAATACCTATTCAAGGACTCAAATTTTTTTGGTAATTATTCACAACAAAATGATTTGTAAGTTGTTCATTCACCACAAATCGTCTAAGAGACCATGACGGTTTTACCATTTGTTTTGAATTGAGTTTGATCCAAGGGCTTCATATGCTTTAAATAGATCTAGTACCTATTCAAGCACTCAAAAATATTTAGTAATTATTCACAACAAAATGATTTGAAAGGTGATCATACACCACAAATCCCCTAAGATACTATGACTGTTTTACCCTTTGATTTAAATGGAGTTTGATCCAAGGGATTCATATGATTTAAATATATCTAACACCTATTGAAGGACTCAAAAATATATGGTTATTATTCACAACCAAAATAATTTCAAATGTGTTCATACACCACAAATCGCCTAAGAGACTATGACGATTTTGCCCTTTGATTTGAAATAAGTTTGATCCAAATGCTTCATATGATTAAAATATATCTAATACCCATTCAAAGAGTTAACAATATTTTGGTAATTAAGCACAAACAATTATTTGAAAGGTGTTTATACACCACAAATCCCCTACGAGACTATGAGGGTTTTACCCTTTGATTTGAATTGAGTTGAATCGACGGACTTCCTATGCTTCAAATAGATCTAATACCTATTCAAGGACTCAAATTTTTTTGGTAATTATTCACAACAAAATGATTTGTAAGTTGTTCATTCACCACAAATCGTCTAAGAGACCATGACGGTTTTACCATTTGTTTTGAATTGAGTTTGATCCAAGGGCTTCATATGCTTTAAATAGATCTAGTACCTATTCAAGCACTCAAAAATATTTAGTAATTATTCACAACAAAATGATTTGAAAGGTGATCATACACCACAAATCCCCTAAGATACTATGACTGTTTTACCCTTTGATTTAAATGGAGTTTGATCCAAGGGATTCATAGGATTAAAATATATCTAACACCTATTGAAGGACTCAAAAATATATGGTTATTATTCACAACCAAAATAATTTCAAATGTGTTCATACACCACAAATTGCCTAAGAGACTATGACGGTTTTACCCTTTTGATTTCAAATAAGTTTGATCCAAATGCTTCATATGATTAAAATATATCTAATACCCATTCAAAGAGTTAAAAATATTTTGGTAATTAAGCACAAACAATTATTTGAAAGGTGTTTATACACCAATAATCCCCTACGAGACTATGACGGTTTTAACCTTTGATTTGAATTGAGTTGAATCGAAGGACTTCATATGCTTTAAATAGATCTTATACCTATTCAAGGACTCAAATTTTTTTGGTAATTATTCACAACAAAATGACTTGAAAGGTGTTCATTCACCACAAATCGTCTAAGAGACCATGATGGTTTTACCATTTGTTTTGAATTGAGTTTGATCCAAGGGCTTCATATGCTTTAAATAGATCTAGTACCTATTCAAGCACTCAAAAATATTTAGTAATTATTCACAACAAAATGATTTGAAAGGTGATCATACACCACAAATCCCCTAAGATACTATGACTGTTTTACCCTTTGATTTAAATGGAGTTTGATCCAAGGGATTCATATGATTTAAATATATCTAACACCTATTGAAGGACTCCAAAATATATGGTTATTATTCACAACCAAAATAATTTCAAATGTGTTCATACACTACAAATCGCCTAAGAGACTATGACGATTATACCCTTTGATTTGAAATAAGTTTGATCCAAATGCTTCATATGATTAAAATATATCTAATACCCATTCAAAGAGTTAAAAATATTTTGGTAATTAAGCACAAACAATTATTTAAAAGGTGTTTATACACCACAAATCCCCTACGAGACTATGAGGGTTTTACCCTTTGATTTGAATTGAGTTGAATCGACGGACTTCCTATGCTTCAAATAGATCTAATACCTATTCAAGGACTCAAGTTTTTTTGGTAATTATTCACAACAAAATGATTTGTAAGTTGTTTATTCACCACAAATCGTCTAAGAGACCATGACGGTTTTACCATTTGTTTTGAATTGAGTTTGATCCAAGGGCTTCATATGCTTTAAATAGATCTAGTACCTATTCAAGCACTCAAAAATATTTAGTAATTATTCACAACAAAATGATTTGAAAGGTGATCATACACCACAAATCCCCTAAGATACTATGACTGTTTTACCCTTTGATTTAAATGGAGTTTGATCCAAGGGATTCATATGATTAAAATATATCTAACACCTATTGAAGGACTCAAAAATATATGGTTATTATTCACAACCAAAATAATTTCAAATGTGTTCATACACCACAAATCGCCTAAGAGACTATGACGGTTTTACCCTTTTGATTTGAAATAAGTTTGATCCAAATGCTTCATATGATTAAAATTTATCTAATACCCATTCAAAGAGTTAAAAATATTATGGTAATTAAGCACAAACAATTATTTGAAAGGTGTTTATACACCAATAAACCCCTACGAGACTATGACGGTTTTAACCTTTGATTTGAATTGAGTTGAATCGAAGGACTTCATATGCTTTAAATAGATCTTATACCTATTCAAGGACTCAATTTTTTTTGGTAATTATTCACAACAAAATGACTTGAAAGGTGTTCATTCACCATAAATCGTCTAAGAGACTATGACGATTTTACCCTTTGTTTTGAATTTAGTTTGATCCAAGGGCTTCATATGCTTTAAAAAGATCTATTACCTATTCAAGGACTCAAAAATATTTCGTAATTACTCACAACAATATGATTTGAAAGGTGTTCATACACCACATATCGCCTATGAGACTATGACGGTTTTACCGTTTGATTTAAATTGAGTTTTATCCAAGGGCTTCAAATGATTTAAATATATCTAATACCTATTCAGGGAGTCATAAATATTTTGTAAATATTCACAACAAAATAATTTTAAAGGTGTTCATACACCACAAATCGCCTAAGAGACTATGACGGTTTTACCCTTTGATTTGAAATAAGTTTGATCTAAATGCTTCATATGATTAAAATTTATCTAATACCCATTCAAGGATTTAAAAATATTTTGGTAATTAAGCACAAACAATTATTTGAAAGGTGTTTATACACCATAAATCCCTTACGAGACTATGACGGTTTTACCCTTTGATTTGAATTGAGTTGAATCGAAGGACTTAATATGCTTTAAAGAGATCCAATACCTATTCAAGGACTCAAATTTTTTTGGTAATTATTCACAACAAAATGATTTGTAAGTTGTTCATTCACCACAAATCGTCTAAGAGACCATGACGGTTTTACCATTTGTTTTGAATTGAGTTTGATCCAAGGGCTTCATATGCTTTAAATAGATCTAGTACCTATTCAAGCACTCAAAAATATTTAGTAATTATTCACAACAAAATGATTTGAAAGGTGATCATACACCACAAATCCCCTAAGATACTATGACTGTTTTACCCTTTGATTTAAATGGAGTTTGATCCAAGGGATTCATATGATTTAAATATATCTAACACCTATTGAAGGACTCAAAAATATATGGTTATTATTCACAACCAAAATAATTTCAAATGTGTTCATACACCACAAATCGCCTAAGAGACTATGACGATTTTACCCTTTGATTTGAAATAAGTTTGATCCAAATGCTTCATATGATTAAAATATATCTAATACCCATTCAAAGAGTTAACAATATTTTGGTAATTAAGCACAAACAATTATTTGAAAGGTGTTTATACACCACAAATCCCCTACGAGACTATGAGGGTTTTACCCTTTGATTTGAATTGAGTTGAATCGAAGGACTTCCTATGCTTTAAATAGATCTAATACCTATTCAAGGAATCAAATTTTTTTGGTAATTATTCACAAAAAAATGATTTGTAAGTTATTCATTCACTACAAATCGTCTAAGAGACCATGACGGTTTTACCATTTGTTTTGAATTGAGTTTGATCCAAGGGCTTCATATGCTTTAAATAGATCTAGTACCTATTCAAGCACTCAAAAATATTTAGTAATTATTCACAACAAAATGATTTGAAAGGTGTTCATACACCACAAATCGCCTAAGAGACTATGACGATTTTACCGTTTGATTTAAATTTAGTTTTATCCAAGGGCTTCATATGCTTTAAATATAGGAAAAAAAAATTTTAATAAGCCAACCTTTAGTCCATCTTCCAATATTAAGTTAACCTTTGGATAATCTAGAAATAAGTAAAGCTTGTATAGATATTCACTTTAAATGAGTTCATGTGACCGGAAACCTGAACAATAGGTAAAAAATTTTTTTACTTTTGCTTCCCCTTTTGACCACCACTATAAACCACCATCATCCTACCACTGCACCAAAACCACCCTGAACTTGATGAAACCACCCCTTCTTTACACCCACTCCTAGCCGCTAAACACAACCAAAACCACCACTTGCCCACCTTAAACCCCTCTAGCCCCGAAAACCACCTCTTCCCCACCCCTTCTCACCATCAGACTGTTTCCCACCGCCGACAATTCGTCCCACAACCGCACAACCCGTATAAAACTCATCAACCAGAATTCATTTCTTCCCCTCTCAAGTACCAGATACTTAGCTCAAAATCCAGAATTTTGCCCATCAACCATAACTAACATAGCATGAAACCAAACAGCAAACAACAAAAATTAAAGGTGAGTTAAAACTATTATCTAATAAATGTTTTGAAACATAAGAGATATATGACTTAGAGGGGGGAGGGAGAAATCCAAAACAACACTATTCACAACACAATAGCCTTCCAAGGTGAATTTAATGGTGATGAGGGGTGTCGTGCTTTTAAGAAAGGTGACTTTTCAGATTTTTTTGGTGTCTGATTTCGTTAGTGTGTGCAGATCCATGGCTGCGTGAGAAGAACAGAGGGTATGGCTGGGAGATGTAGGCTGTAATTGCGGTGGTTTTCAGATCCGTGAGATCCATGGTTGCGTGAGATGCAGGCTGGGAGATGCAGACTTACTGGGTGTTGCAATTGCGGTGGTTTGGTGGTTTGTGACTTAATCAGAAGAAGGAGGGAGATGCAGGCTAAGAGGAGAGGGAGTAAAGAGGAGAGAGATAAAGGAGCGAGGGAGAAATTTAAAAAATTGTTAAAGTTTAGACCAATTAAAAGAAGCCACGTAGACTCTTAACCTACAATAGCAAGTTGGTGACCTGTTGAACTCATTCAAAGTAGATACACATACAAGCTTCACTTATTCCTAGATTATCCAAAGATTAACTTAATATTAGAAGACGGATAAAAGGTTGACTTATTAAAAACAATTTTTCCTTAAATATATCTAATACCTATTCAAGGAGTCATAAATATTTTGTAAATATTCACAACAAAATAATATGAAAGGTGTTCAGACACCACAACTCGCCTAAGAGACTATGACAGTTTTACCCTTTGATTAGAAATAAGTTTAATCTAAGGGCTTCATATGATTGAAATATACCTAATACCAATTCAAGGAGTGAAAAGTATTTGGTAATTAAGCACCAAAAATGATTTGAAAGATGTTCATACACCAAAAATTGCCTAAGAGACTATGACGATTTTACCCTTTGATTTTAATTGAGTTAGATCCAAGGGCTTCATATGATTTAAATATATCCAATATCTATTCAAGGACTCAATTTTTTTTGGTAATTATACAATACAAAATAATGTGAAAGGTGTTCATTCACCACAAATCGTCTAAGAGACTATAACGGTTCTACCCTTTGTTTCGAATTGAGTTTGATCCAAGGGCTTCATATGCTTTAAAAAGATCTATTACCTATTCAAGGACTCAAAAATAATTTGTAATTACTCACAACAAAATGATTTGAAAGGTGTTCATACACCACAAATCCCTTAAGAGACTATGACGGTTTTCCCCTTTGATTTAAATGGAGTTTGATCCAAGGGCTTCATATGCTTTAAATAAATCTAACACCTATTCAAGGACTATAAAATATTTGGTTATTATTCACAACATAATATTTTTAAAGGTGTTCATACACCACAAATCGCCTAAGAGACTATGACGGTTTTACCCTTTGATTTAAATTGAGTTTTATCTAAGAGATTCATATGCTTTAAATATATCTAATACTTATTCAAGGAGTCATAAATATTTCGTTAATATTCACAACAAAATCATATGAAAGGTGTTCAGACACCACAACTCGCCTAAGAGACTATGACGGTTTTACCCTTTGATTTGAATTAAGTTTAATCCAAGGGCTTCATGTGATTGAAATATACCTAATATAAATTCAAGGAGTCAAAAATATTTGGTAATTAAGCACAAAAAATGATTTGAAAGATGTTCATACACCACAAATCCCCTAAGAGACTATTACGGTTTTACCTTTTGATTTGAATTGAGGTTGATCCAAGGACTGCATATGCTTTAAAAAGATATAATACCTATTCAAGGACTAAAAAAATATTTGGTAATTATTCCCAACAAAATGATTTGAAAGGTGTTCATTCACCACAAATCGCCTAAGAGACTATGACGGTTTTGTCCTTTGATTTGAATTGAGTTAGATCCTAGGGCATCATATTCTTAAAATATATCTAACCCCTATTCAAGGACTCAAAAATATTTGGCTATTATTAACAACCAAAATAATTTGAAAGGTGTTCATACACAACAAATCGCCTAAGAGACTATAACGATTTTACCCTTTGATTTGACATAAATTTGATCCAAATACTTCATATGATTAAAATATATCTAATACCCATTCAAGGAGTTAAAACTATTTTGGTAATTAATCACAAACAATAATTTGCAAGGTGTTTATGCACCACAAATCCCCTACGAGACTATGACGGTTTTACCCTTTAATTTGAATTGAGTTTGATCGAAGGACTTCATATTATTTAAGTAGATCTAATACCTATTCAAGGACTCAAAAATATTTGGTAATTTTTCACAAAAAAATGATTTGAAAGATGTTCATTCACCACAAATCGTCTAAGAGACTATTACGGTTTTACCTTTTGATTTGAATTGAGGTTGATCCAAGGACTGCATATGCTTTAAAAAGATTTAATACCTATTCAAGGACTCAAAAAATATTTGGTAATTATTCCCAACAAATTGATTTGAAAGGTGTTCATTCACCACAAATCGCCTAAGAGAGTATGACGGTTTTGCCCTTTGATTTGAATTGAGTTTGATCCTAGGGCATCATATTCTTCAAATATATCTAACACCTATTCAAGGACTCAAAAATATTTGGTTATTATTCACAACCAAAATAATTTGAAAGGTGTTCATACACCACAATTCCCCTAAGAGACTATGACGGTTTTACCCTTTAATTTGAAATAAGTTTAATCAAAGGGCTTCATATGATTTAAATATACCTAATACCAATTCAAGGAGTGAAAGTATTTGGTAATTAAGCACCAAAAATGATTTTAAACGTGTTCATACACCAAAAATCGCCTAAGAGACTATAACGGTTTTACCCTTTGATTTAAATTGTGTTAGATCCATGGGCTTCATATGATTTAAATTTTTCTAATATCTATTCAAGGACTCAAATTTTTTTGGTAATTATTCAATACAAAATGATCTGAAAGGTCTTCATACACCACAAATTGCCTAATAGACTATGACGGATTTTCCCTTTGATATGAAATTAGTTTGATTCATGGGTTTCATATGATTTAAATATATCTAATACCTATTGAATGAGTCAACAATATTTTGTAATTAAGCACAAAAAATGATTTGAAAGGTGTTCATACACCACAAATCCCCCAAGAGACTATGACGGTTTTACCCTTTGATTTGAATTGAGGTTGATCCAAGGACTTCATATGCTTTAAAAAGATCTAATACCTTTTCAAGGACTCAAAAAATATTTGGTAATTATTCCCAACAAAATGATTTGAAAGGTGTTCATTCAACACAAATCGCCTAAGAGACTATGACGGTTTTGTCCTTAGATTTGAATTGAGTTTGATCCAAGGGCTTCATATGCTTTAAATATATCTAAATCCTATTCAAGGACTCAAAAATATTTGGTTATTATTCACAACCATATGATTTGAAAGGTGTTCATTCACCACAAATCGTCTAAGAGACTAAGACGGTTTTACCCTTTGTTTTGAATTGAGTTTGATCCAAGGGCTTCATATTCTTTAAATAGATCTAATACCTATTCAAGTACTCAAAAATAATTGGTAATTATTCACAACCAAATGATTTGAAAGGTGTTCATTCACCACAAATCGTCTAAGAGACTATGACGGTTTTACCCTTTGTTTTGAACTGAGTTTGATCCAAGGGCTTCATATGCTATAAATAGATCTAGTACCTATTCAAGGACTCAAAAATATTTGATAATTATTCACAACAAAATAAGATGAAAGGTGTTTGATATCACGTATTTATATAGAGTTTTCTCCCTTATTTACAAGCTAATTTGTGCGTCATTGGAGCTATTTTGTGCTAACTATCATATATAGTTGTGGTTTTGTGTTTTAGTGTTGAATTGCAGGTTTTAGGGAGTTTTCTCCTTATTTTCGAGCTATATGGAAGCAACCACGGCTTTACGAGATGTTACGAGGCACGTAGGATGGCTCACGAGCTTTATGGGTAGTTTAGGAGGTCCCAAGACCTCTAAACGTGAAGAATTGAGAGTCAAAGAGTCAAAAAGGAGTTTTCCGTACTCTGATCGGGCAAAAATGGCCCGATCGGGCGAAGAATTAATGATCGGGTGTTAAAGTTGCGGACCCGATCGGGTGAAGACACCTAGGCTCAGCCCGATTGGGCAACCCCTGCCCGACCCGATCGGGTAGGCCCAGAATTTACAAGTTTGTTGCTGCCGCTATTCGCCAGGAAGAGGAAGAGAAATTGGGCTCTGGTTGCACGCGGCCCGATCGGGTGAAGGAGGCCCGAAGCCATCGGGCAGACTGAATTGTTGCCAGTTGAATCCGCGCCAAGGAAGAACTAGGAAAGATGGGCCATAATTAAAGGGGCCCAATTATTCACGCAACACGCAGCACGCAGCCTTGTTATAAATAGTTGGTTAGTGGGATTTTAGGGGCATTCATGAAATTAGTGTAGTTAATTAGTTGAGCTTTAGTGGAGAATATTAGTACTAGGCATCTCACGCCATTAGTTCCCATTAACTTAGTTTTAGGATTTTAATTTTACTTTTATATATAAACACTTTAGATTAGTTTAAAGGTGATTGAACCTATTCGATTTCAATAAAAGTTCCTGCTTTCTGTCAATTGGTATTCTTCTTTACTCTAATCTCTTTCATTATTCTTAAGTGTTTAGTTTATTTATTCAATTATTCCTGATGCAGTTGTTAGGGTTTGTATTAATTTTATTGTCGTTAATTCGATTATGAGTGAGTAGTTCTCTTTCTAGGGTGTTAGATAGGAAAGCCATGTTTATACCATGATTGTTATTTAGATTTCTATCAATTTCTAGGGTTTGATTAGGGTGATTGTGATGTGGTTTGTTCTTATTGAGTAATTAATGTTAGTGTATAATTTCATTGATTGCTTGTGGTTAATAGTTGTTTGCACAGATCCGTCTTATGACTAGAGGCCTAGGACACGTCAGTAGTTCTGATTACGTTAGTGAACATGCGGCGTATGTTGAACTATGAACGTTGAGGCTTAACCATAGCTCAACACATGCTCTAATCCCCCGACTCTTGACTTAGGTTTTGATAGTAGTTGACCCTATTTGATTGGTATAAGCATGGTGGACCGACCTAATACCCTAGGTTTTTAGTCCATAGTTAATTCCTCGATTTAATTTGTCTTCCCTAATTTCATCTGGAGTAGCTGATTGATTGAATATTAATTTAGAAACTCTGTCTCCTTGTGGATTTGACCCTGCTTCCATTGACTACCATAGTTAGAGGACTGTAGGTTTATCAATGATTAGGTGATACGACTAAATCCTATCAAATTTTGGCGCCGTTGCCGGGGATACAGCTAGTTTCTAAGTTTTTGTTTGGTTATTTGGTCTACTTCTTTGTGCCTCATTGGAACTTCATTGTTCTAATTGAGGTACTTTTTTTTTTTCTTTTTTTTTCTTTTTTTTTTTAAAATTCTTTCTTTCTTCCTCTCTTACTCATGAGTTTATATGGAGTGGCCGGCTTATAATTCGTATGGGGAAGGTTATCCTAATTATCAGGGGCAATATAATAACTATAATGGATATTCCAATTTTCAAGGGCAATATGACAATAATAATGGATATTCCAATTATCAGGGGCAAGACTATAATAATGGGTATTCTAATTTACAAGAGCAATATAATTTTGATAATGGGTATTACAATAGTTATGTGTCTGATGCATATTCCTATTGTCAATATCCAAATCATTTGTGCATGAATTCCCATGATATCAACCATTTCCCTAACGAGTCTTATGCAACTGATTATACTTATTATGACCCACATGGAGTCCATAATTATTCACAATCTGAATCTTCAGAGAGTCTAGATCTACTTAAGCAGATGATTGAGTCTTGTGGTGAACGAATTGAAAAATCTAATCAAGACTTGATGTGTTACCTCACACATGTCTCAAATTATGAAAAATCGCTTGCTATGCAACTTGATAGTCAACGGGCGATTTATGATGATAATGATTGTGATGATGATTGTGTCGAGAATGCCATATTAGAGGTGAATGATAATGATCTGACTCCTGATATTGAAAAGAATGATCAGACTGAGGGGAGTGTGGATGTAATGAGTGTTTTGATAGAGGAGGAACTCTCGGTTGAGAGCCCTTGTGTTGACGAGCCCATTATTGAGGATGGTGAAATTGTAAGTAAAACCGTCAAGGTTGAGCCTATTATTCCCTGTCCCAATATTCCATCTTCAGATAGACTTGACCTTGTCCTTTCTCTCCCTATTCGCTATGCCCATATTTTCTCTCAGTTGCGGTTGCTCCTATTATCTCCTTTAGGTCCTCACAGCCTCCGCCAGCAAAGGGAAGTTGTTCATTGTCCTTCTTTTATCCCTTTTATTTTGATTTTACTTATCTTCACAAATCATTTGTTTCTTCTGATATTATTTATGTGAAGATAGATGCGCTTGTCATCAAGCCATATCTAGTGCTCAATGACATGTTTGCAGGCGCATTTGATAAGTTACTCAAGGCATAGGACTCTTCTAATGATGATAGGATAAGATCGTGTATGGGCATATTGGGTGTAACAGAAACCGACCTTGCCCAGAACCCCTTTCCCTCCCCCTTGGGTACCGCCAGAACAGGCTATATAAACCTGTTCTGGGTTTTTGCCTCTTTTCTCTTCTTTCTTCCTCTTGGACGCCTACTTTTCTTTACATATAACACTTCTGGACATCCATACCAAGTATTTTCAAGCTTTGATTTCAATCATAAGACCTTAAAATCATATAGAAAACCTTGCTTAAAGATCATATAAGTTGCTGTAAGTTCAACAGATTACACCTCTTGTGTTTAAGCTTAGTTTTTCATATCTAAAAGCTTGTTTGGACTAATTCTTAGCATTATACTGATTCAGGGGAAGCTGTAGGAGTAGTGAAACAATTGGATTAAGAAGTTTCATTGAATAAAGCTTCTTGAGTGAAGGTACACACCTAGTTTGGTTTTAACCTAGAAAATTCTATACTTAAAGTTAGGTGATTGTTTCTTTCTAGTGTGAAGCATGTTTATGAAATGAATTTACTTATGATGTGTATCTTATTATGTGTATATTGAGTATATAACATGGACATAACATGTTAAGGTTCATTAGAGTTGTTCTAGGTGATCTAAACAACTCTTATTTACCAAGTTATCATGATTATGCATCTAATTGGGATATGTTGAGTACATGGACTTGTGTAGTGATCGATAATAGGTATACTTCTGATGGAATTATATGTTTAAGTGTTAACCAAGTCTCTAAGGCATAACTGGTTAAGTTCAATCAAAGTTACTACTTTAAAGACTAGTTTCAAGTATAAAAACTCTATGTTTCTTAACTACTATAGCGAGAGTAATTGAAGGGAGTTGATAAGGAATCTGTGAGTTAAGAATGAATTGATGAGGATTATGAGTATTAAGTATTAAAGTATATCATTAAATATCTTGAATTACAAATATGAAAGTAAGGCGTGAACATGCACCCGGGTTAGGGCGGGTAGTCCCTAGCTGTTACCCAATCAGGAGGGGCGAAATCCTGACGTTGAAGGACATGTCCAGGTTAAGTCTTGCAAGCAGAACATAAAAGGTGGGGTGACGACCCTCAAAAGTTTGGAGACAGCCGGTACGCAGTACCCCTCTCCATTCGCGTTCATGCCAAACGATTCGATTTTATGAAATTATAATAATTGAATTGAATGTGACTACTTGCTATTATAACTACGTGTTATTCGTTAGCTTTCAAAATACACCTAGACTTGTATTTTTCTATTATACAGTGTGTACTCAGCTTTGCTGATTTGTTTTGTCATTTCTGTGGCCTGTCACTTGGTGGGTGGCAGAGTCTAACCTTGATGCAGGATTATGTTAGAAGCCGGAATCGAGTTGAGAGCAAAGTTATGTTTCATATGAATATTATCGGTTAAAGTCCTGTGATTTAAGTTTGGATACGAGGAGTTTGTTACAATTAGTTATGTTCTAATTTAATTCCTTTATTTTGGGATTGAGACCCGAATGACTCTGTAATTGAAGTATTATATAAAGGAAATTGTTTTGTGGGCCCATAACCCACAGGTCCAGGATCGTGTTTTTAAGGTTGTTTCCGCTGCAAGTTCCATTTAAACTATTACTTATTATTATGGATTCCATGTTCATTGAAGTATGAGATTGCTAAGGGTGTTAAGCTAGCAACTCGGGAGGCCGGGCAAATATTATAATTAATAATATTGAGAAAAGGGGGTGTTTTGCTTATTAAGGTTAATTAAGGCCGGTTTTGCTTATTGACTCTATTCGACCACTTCACTTCATTTTTGATTTATTGTTTAGCTCCTCTACTTATACCTTACCCACTTTTCATTTCAGTTCATAAACTAGCCAGCCAAAACAAATATTATTGATAATCAACCAAAACACAGTCTCAATAACAACAACACATTCATATCTATGGCCATAGTACAAACTACTTCATCAAAATAGAAGTACAAAACACATGGACATGAAATAGAATTTGCTGAACATAAAAGTTACCTTAACCGCTTAATCCTTTCTTAGATCGATATATGATACTTCGAGAACTCCGTAGTTCTATTGGATCTCTTGAACTCCATAATCAAGGTCCCAAAACATTCACCTCATAACAGAAACAACAATAGATATCAATAACCATTGACTACTCTTCACTAGTTACATACCTCGGTAAAATCAAACTTAATATGATTCCTATTACCTCTGAGTAACGAAATAAACATGTCTCACCAATATAACCTTCCTACAGCTTCCCCTGAGTAAGTAAGGTGCTAAGGATTAGTTTAAACAAGCTTTAGAACATGAATAGGTAAGCTAAACACAAGAGGATGCAAAGCTGTACTTACAGCATCCTGTTTGATGTTTCTATGGAGTTTTCTATACCTTTCCAAGGCTTTAAGGCTTGAACAAAGGCTTGAACAACTAAATATGGATGTCTAGAAGAGATATATGTAAGAAAAAGTAGGTGTTTTTGAAGAAGAATTGGGTGAAAAGAACCGAAAACCCAAAACTGCTATTTATAGCAGGTAAATTGCGGTACCCTTAGCGCAGGGATACCTCTTCTGGTTAAGGTCGTTTTCTTGGATTTTCTGGGTGATTATTACTTGAGGTGTTAGCTTGATGTGTTGGCTTTCATGAATCCAAAGTTTTTTTGGAGATCGACACCCAAGTAGCTGCTAAGCAGATTTCTTTGAGCAAAGGTCTGAGCTGTACTTTCAGCTGGCCAGTTTTTACTTAAGGAGCAATTTACCTTAGTGAGCCACGTTATTCTTGGGAATAAATGACCATTTTGACCTTAAGACATCCCAAGCATGTCATATATCAAGTTTGGTTAGGTTCTAAGCTCAGATTCAACCCCGAAAGGCTCTTTAACTGGAAGTTCGTTGCTACCCGATAAAATGATCTCCATACGATTTTCACAATCTTAATGAATAAGGCTCTTAAGGACCTTCTAACTTATTTATTGGTTTCCAAAACCTTCCTAACCAATAAGAATGATAGATCTTACCCACTTTTGTCCTCATATGGTGTTGGAGAGTATTTTAATCTACTTTAAGCACTAAAACCAATTGGAACTTAACATAACTAACAATCCAAGTAACTCTCTTCACCTGAAATACTTTAGAATCCTATTTAAATAACTTAATATAATTACTTTAAACCCAAGCTGCTTAAAATTCCGGTTGTTACATTCTACCCCCCTTAAAATAAGTTTCGTCCTCGAAACTTCAAAACATAAATTTAAGATCAACCTCAATTCACAACACAACCTACTAATCTCATTCCCAAAGCTACAGATCACTAAACTCTTGTTCTTCACTTCTATTTCTCAGAACATTAACTCTACTTACCCAATTAACAGACAAACATTCCCAAAGATCTTTTACCCCCGCTATGTGGCTAACTCAGCACACGGTCGCAGGGTTGCTCGGATACCACTTGTAACAGCCCGGCCTCCCGAGCTGCTAGCTTAACACCCTTAGCAATCTCATACTTCAATGAACATGAAATCCATAATAATAAGTAATAGTTTAAATGGAACTTGCAGCGGAAACAACCTTAAAAACACGATCCTGGACCTGTGGGTTATGGGCCCACAAAACAATATCCTTTATATAATACTTTAATTACAGAGTCATTCGATCTCAATCCCAAAATAAAGGAATTAAATTAGAACATAACTCATTGTAACAGACTCCTCGTATCCAAACTTAAATCTCAGGACTTTAACCCATTATATACATCTGAATCATAACTTTAGTCTAGATTCGACTCCGAGCTTCCAACATTAACTCCTGCAAATAAGAAGGAATAGAAAACAAAGAAAACATCCAAAATGAGTGGAAAACTCGTAACTCTTACTTCAGCCCGTTAAAAACATTTTAATTTCAAATTGTTTTATCACTTTGAAAATGATAATCATTCTTGTAAATGTATACGACTGGCGTAGCTCAATCCCCTTACACAAATCGCTGGCAAGTATAGGCTTTGGACTCGATTCGACCACTTCACTTCATTTTTGATTTATTGTTTAGCTCCTCTACCTATACCTTACCCACTTTTCATTTCAGTTCATAAACTAGCCAGCCAAAACAAATATTATTGATAATCAACCAAAACACAGTCTCAATAACAACAACACATTCATATCTATGGCCATAGTACAAACTACTTCATCAAAATAGAAGTACAAAACACATGGGCATGAAATAGAATTTGCTGAATATAAAAGTTACCTTAACCGCTTAATCCTTTCTTAGATCGATATATGATACTTCGAGAACTCCGTAGTTCTATTGAATCTCTTGAACTCCATAATCAAGGTCCCAAAACATTCACCTCATAACAGAAACAACAATAGATATCAATAACCATTGACTACTCTTCACTAGTTACATACCTCGGTAAAATCAAACTTAATATGATTCCTATTACCTCTGAGTAACAAAATAAACATGTCTCACCAATATAACCTTCCTACAGCTTCCCCTGAGTAAGTAAGGTGCTAAGGATTAGTTTAAACAAGCTTTAGAACATGAATAGGTAAGCTAAACACAAGAGGATGCAAAGCTGTACTTACAGCATCCTGTTTGATGTTTCTATGGAGTTTTCTATACCTTTCCAAGGCTTTAAGGCTTGAACAAAGGCTTGAACAACTAAATATGGATGTCTAGAAGAGATATATGTAAGAAAAAGTAGGTGTTTTTGAAGAAGAATTGGGTGAAAAGAACCGAAAACCCAAAACTGCTATTTATAGCAGGTAAATTGCGGCACCCTTAGGGCAGGGAAACCTCTTCTGGGTAAGGTCGGTTTCTTGGATTTTCTGGGTGATTATTACTTAAGGTGTTAGCTTGATGTGTTGGCTTTCATGCATCCAAAGGGTTTTGGGAGATCGACACCCAAGTAGCTGCTAAGCAGATTTCTTTGAGCAAAGGTCTGAGCTGTACTTTCAGCTGGCCAGTTTTTACTTAAGGAGCAATTTACCTTAGTGAGCCACGTTATTCTTGGGAATAAATGACCATTTTGACCTTAAGACATCCCAAGCATGTCATATATCAAGTTTGGTTAGGTTCTAAGCTCGGATTCAACCCCGAAAGGCTCTTTAACTGGAAGTTCGTTGCTACCCGATAAAATGATCTCCATACGATTTTCACAATCTTAATGAATAAGGCTCTTAAGGACCTTCTAACTTATTTATTGGCTTCCAAAACCTTCCTAACCAATAAGAATGATAGATCTTACCCACTTTTGTCCTCATATGGTGTTGGAGAGTATTCTAATCTACTTTAAGCACTAAAACCAATTGGAACTTAACATAACTAACAATCCAAGTAACTCTCTTCACCTGAAATACTTTAGAATCCTATTTAAATAACTTAATATAATTACTTTAAACCCAAGCTGCTTAAAATTCCGGCTGTTACATTGGGGTACTATTCCTACAACCCTGTTCCTCTTCTGACTGATGGTTGAGGTAATATGGTCGTGCGGGACCTTTATAAACCAGCGCTGTGCGAGAGGCAACTCGTATTTTTCTTCCCCTTTTTCCTTTTCTTCTTATTTTCTTCTTTTCGGTGAGCGAGAGTGAGGACACTAACGTTGTTTCTCTTCTTAGCGTTGTCCTTTGTTACCTTTTGGCATTGAGGACACTGCCAAGTTCAGCTTAGGGGAGGAGTTCTGTTTGTATTCTCTATCTCTTTTACTGCTTTTGAAAAATTCTGAAAAAAAATAAAAAAAAATTATGGTTCCCATGACTGGTTTAGTTGCCTCCCTGTGCCCCTATTTTGCTCTTATTAAATATGATTTGACTCTATTTTCTGGATAGCTGGGCATTTGTGATCTTGAGGCTATGATTTGATATTTGATTGGTATGATTTCGAGCAAATATTGATTATATTACACCACTTTGTGCTGCATACCTGAATCGGTTAGACTATGAGGCCTCTTTGTAGCCTATTGGATTTTTATTATTATCCAGTTTGTTTTTGTGTGTTAGTTCCTCTTTAGTGGATTGATCTTGACTTTGACTTCGTACTTGTCTGATTTTCGATGACTTGTAACATTTACTGTAATAGAGGCGTTCTTTTGTCTTATTCTTGAGCCTCAGAGTGAATTTTTGATATACTTTTACCCTCCTTAGCCCCCCTGAGCCTAATGACTTGTTTCATGTTACTTAAACCCCTATTATGAGCCCATGGCCTTCATTTCATATTATTTCCAAGCCTAGCTTGGGGGAGCTTTTGTATGGGTTGAGTTTGAGATTGGTTTCTTGGTTTGGTTTGGTTGTTGGGGAATTTAAAAGTGTATTTGTTGCGGTTTGAGAGTGAGAAAAAGAAAACAAAAAGGAAATTTAGAGTTGCGTGAATGAAGTTCAGAAAAATGAAAGAAAAATAAAATAGAAGTTCAAAAGAATTCGAAGTTCTTTCATTCACGTACGTTCTTAAAGAAATATTCGCCTCATTGCTTGAAAATTGGGTTTGTTATGAGTTTGTCATTGATTTATGAGAGTTGAGTTACTTTACGTGGTTTTATGGTGTTGTTGGGAGTTGTGTAGGCCATCTTAGGCCTTGTTTGAATGATTCATGCTCCCCCTTTCTTGGTTTTTCCACCACATTACCCAAAAGTATTCCCTACCTCTCACCTAAGCCCCATTACAACCCTATTAAGTCCTCTTGAGCTCGTGTCTGCAGTGTTCATTTGATTGATTTTGAGTCAGTTTGTCAAAGTTAAAGAGTATTTATGCTAATTGAGTCGACTTGACTAGGATGAGCGTCATTTAACCTTCTTAAACACATGAGAGTGTGAGTGGGAAGGGTATTTATGGTCGGGTTGGCGAGTGTTCGGGCATATTCTTTGCCTGCCACAAAATAGAGAGGAGTGACACCCTTGTGAGAGCCTTTTTAGGACTTGTATGCCTTGTGGATGCTTGAATTTGATAAATTGCTTGGATGATTGATGGTTGGATGGATTTGATTAGCCAAACTTGAATTATGCCTGCTTGAACGATTCATAGTCTTGAAAATGTTTTGAGCTTTGATTGATTTTTATCTTTGGGGTGAGGCAATCTATTCCATGTTCATGTTCTGTTTGCTTGAGGACAAGCAAAGGTTTAGCTTGGGGGAGTTTGATATCACGTATTTATATAGAGTTTTCTCCCATATTTACAAGCTCATTTGTGCGTCATTGGAGCTCTTCGGAGCTATTTTGGGCTAACTATCGTATATAGTTGTGGTTTTCTGTTTTAGTGTTGAATTACAGGTTTTAGGGAGTTTTCTCCTTATTTTCGAGCTATATGGAAGCAACCACGGCTTTACGAGATGTTACGAGGCACGTAGGATGGCTCACGAGCTTTATGGGTAGTTTAGGAGGTCCCAAGACCTCTAAACGTGAAGAATTGAGAGTCAAAGAATTAACGATTTGAATTGAGTTTGATCCAAGGGCTTCATTTGCTTTAAATATATCTAACACCTATTCAAGGACTCAAAAATATTTGGTTATTATTCACAACCAAATGATTTGAAAGTTGTTCATTCACCACAAATCGTCTAAAAGACTATGAAGGTTTTACCCTTTGTTTTGAATTGCGTTTGATCCAAGGGTTTCATATGCTTTAAATAGATCTAATACCTATTCAAGGACTCAAAAATAATTGGTAATTATTCACAACCAAATGATTTGAAAGGTGTTCATTCACCACAAATCGTCTAAGAGACTATGACGGTTTTACCCTTTTTTTTGAACTGAGTTTGATCCAAGGGCTTCATATGATTAAAATATACCTAATACCAATTCAAGGAGTGAAAAGTATTTGGTAATTAAGCACCAAAAATAATTTTAAAGGTATTCATACACCAAAAATCGCCTAAGAGACTATAACAATTTTACCCTTTGATATTAATTGAGTTAGATCCAAGGGCTTCATATGATTTAAATATATCCAATATCTATTCAAGGACTCAAATTTTTTTGGTAATTATTGAATACAAAATGATTTAAAAGGTTTTCATACCCCACAAATCGCCTAAGAGACTATGACGGTTTTAACCCTTTGATATGAAATAAGTTTGATCCAAGGATTTCATATGATTGAAATATATCTAATACCTATTCAAGGAGTCAAAAGTATTTGGTAATTAACCACAAAAAATAATTTGAAAGGTGTTCATACACCACAAATCCCCTAAAAGACTATGACGGTTATCCCTTTGATTTGAATTGAGGTTGATCCAAGGACTTCATATGCTTTAAATAGACTTAATACCTATTCAAGGACTCAAAAAATAATTGGTAATTATTCCTAACAAAATGATTTGAAAGGTGTTCATTCACCACAAATCGCCTAAGAGACTATGACGGTTTTACCCTTTTATTTGAATTGAGTTAGATCCAGGGGCTTCATATGATTTAAATATATCTAATATCTATTTAAGGACTCAAATTTTTTTGGTAATTATTGAATACAAAATGATTTAAAAGGTTTTCATACCCCACAAATCGCCTAAGAGACTATGACGGTTTTAACCCTTTGATATGAAATAAGTTTGATCCAAGGGATTCATATGATTGAAATATATCTAAAACCTATTCAAGGATTCAAAAGTATTTGGTAATTAACCACAAAAAATGATTTGAAAGGTGTTCATACACCACAAATCCCCTAAAACACTATGACGATTTTACCCTTTGATTTGAATTGAGGTTGATCCAAGGACTTCATATGCTTTAAATAGACTTAATACCTATTCAAGGACTCAAAAAATAATTGGTAATTATTCCCAACAAAATGATTTGAAAGGTGTTCATTCACCACAAATCGCCTAAGAGACTATGACGGTTTTACCCTTTTATCTAAATCGAGTTTGAACCAAGGGCTTCATATGCTTTAAATATATATATTACCTATTCAAGGAGTCATAAATATTTGGTTATTATTCCCAACCAAAGTAATTTAAAAGATGTTCATACACCACAAATCACCCCAAGAGACTATGACGGTTTTACCCTGTGATTTGAAATAAGTTTGATCCAAGGGATTCATATGCTCTACACATAATACCTATTCAAGTACTCAAAAATATTTTGTAATTATTCACAACAAAATAATAAGAAAGGTGTTCATACACCACAAATCGCCTAAGAGACTATGACGGTTTTACCCTTTGATTTGAAATAACTTTAATCCAAGGGCTTCATATGATTTAAAATTTTTTTATACCAATTCAAGGACTGAAAAGTATTTGGTAATTAAGCACCAAAAATCATTTTAAACGTGTTCATACACTAAAAATCGCCTAAGCAACTATAACGGTTTTACCCTTTGATTTTAATTGTGTTAGATCCAAGGGCTTCATATGATTTCAATATATCTAATATCTATTCAAGGACAAATTTATTTGGTAATTATTCAATACAAAATGATTTGAAAGGTTTTCATACACCACAAATCGCCTAAGAGACTATGACGGTTTTACCCTTTGATATGAAATAAGTTTGATCCAAGGTGTTCATATGATTGAAATATATCTAATACCTATTGAAGGAGTCAAAAATATTTGGTAATTAAGCACAAAAAATGATTTGAAAGGTGTTCATACACCTCAAATCCCCTATGAGACTATGACGGTTTTACCCTTTGATTTGAATTGAGGTTGATCCAAGGACTTTATATTCTTTAAAATTATCTAATACCTATTCAAGGACACAAAAAAAATTTAGTAATTATTCCCAAGAAAATGATTGGAAAGATGTTCATTCACCACAAATCGCCTAAGAGACTATGACGGTTTTGCCCTTTGATTTGAAGTGAGTTTGATCCAAGGGCTTCATATGCTTTAAATATATCTAACACCTATTCAAGGACTCAAAAATATTTGGTTATTATTCACAACCAAAATAATTTGAAAGGTGTTCATACACAACAAATCGCCTAAGACACTATGACGGTTTTACTCTTTGATTTGAAATAAGTTTGATCCAAATGCTTTATATGATTAAAATATATCTAATACCAATTGAAGGAGTTAAAAATATTTTGGTAATTAAGCACAAACAATGATTTGAAAGGTGTTTATACATCACAGATCCCCTAGGTGACTATGACGTTTTGCCCTTTGATTTGAATTGAGTTTGATGGAAGGACTTCCCCTGCTTTAAATAGATCTAATACCTATTCAAGCACTCAAAAATATTTGGTAATTAGTCAAAAACCAAATGATTTGAAAGGTGTTCATTCACCACAAATCGTCTAAGAGACTATGACCGTTTTACCCTTTGTTTTGAATTGAGTTTGATCCAAGGGCTTCATATACTTTAAATAGAGCTAGTACCTATTTAAGGACTCAAAAATATTTGGTAATTATTCACAACAAAATGATTTCAAAGGTGTTTATACACCACAAATCGCCCAAGAGACTATGACGGTTTTACCCTTTGATTTTAATTGAGTTTGATCCAAGGGCTTCATATGCTTTAAATATATAGAATACCTATTCAAGGAGTCATAAATATTTTGTAAATATTCACAACAAAATAATTTGAAAGGTGTTCATACACCACAAATCGCCTAAGAGACTATTACGGTTTTACCCCTTAATTTGAATTGAGTTTGATCCAAGGGTTTCATATGATTTAAACATATCTAATACCTATTCAAGGACTGAAAAATATTTGGTAATTATTCAAAACAAAATGATTTGAAAGGTGAACATTCACCATAAATCGTCTAAGAGACTATGACGGTTTTACCCTTTAATTTGAATTGAGTTTGATCCAAGGGCATCATATGCTTTAAACATATCAAATACCTTATCAAGGACTCAAAAATATTTGGTAATTATTCGCAACAAAATAATATGAAAGGTGTTCAGACACCACAAATCGCCTAAGAGACTATGACGGTTTTTCCCTTTGATTTGAAATGAGTTTAATCCAAGGGCTTCATATGATTGAAATATACCTAATACCAATTCAAGGAGTGAAAAGTATTTGGTAATTAAGCATTAAAAATGATTGGAAATTTGTCCATACACCAAAAATCGCCTAAGAGACCATGACGGTTTTACCCTTTGATATGAAATAAGTTTGTTCCAAGGGTTTCATATGATTGAAATATATCTAATACCTATTGAAGGAGTCAAAAATATTTTGTTATTAAGCACAAAAAATGATTTGAAAGGTGTTAATACACCACAAATCCACTAAGAGACTATGACGGTTTTACCCTTTGATTTGAATTGAGTTTTATCGAAGGACTTCATATGCTTTAAATAGATCTAATACCTATTCAAGGACTTAAAAAATTTGGTAATTATTCAAAACAAAATGATTTGAAAGGTGTTCATTCACCACAAATCGTCAAAGAGACTATGATGGTTTTAACTTTTGTTTTGAATTGAATTTAATCTAAGGGCTTCATATGCTTTAAATAGATCTAGTACCTATTAAAGGACTCAAAAATATTTGGTTATTATTCAAAACAAAATGATTTGAAAGGTGTTCATACACCAGAAATCGCCTAAGAGACTCTGACGGTTTTACCCTTTCATTTAAATTGAGTTTGATCTAAGGGCTTCATATGTTTTAAATATATATAATACCTATTCATGGAGTCATAACATTTTTGTAAATATTCACAACAAAATAATTTGAAAGGCTTTGATACACCACAAATCGCCTAAGAGACTATGACGATTTTACCCTTTTATTTGAAATAAGTTTAATCCAAGGGCTTCATATGATTGAAATATACCTAATACCAATTCAAGGAGTGAAAAGTATTTGGTAATTAAGCATGAAAAATGATTTGAAATGTGTTCATACACCAAAAATCGCCTAAGAGACTATGACGGTTTTACCCTTTGATTTGAATTGAGTTAGATCCAAGGGCTTCATATGATTTAAATATATCTAATATCTATTCAAAGACTCAATTTTTTTTTGTAATTATTGAATACAAAAGGATTTCAAAGGTTTATTTCGTACACCACAAATCGCCTAAGAAACTATATTGGTTTTACCCTTTGATATGAAATAAGTTTGATCCAAGGGTTTCATATGATTGAAATATATCTAATACCTATTGAAGGAGTCAAAAATATTTGGTAATTAAGCACAAAAAAATGATTTGAAAGGTGTTCATACACCACAAATCCCCTAAGAGACTATGACAATTTTACCCTTTGATTTGAATTGAGGGTGATCCAAAGACTTCATATGCATTAAAAAGATCTATTACCTATTCAAGGACTCAAAAAATATTTGGTATTTATTCCCAACAAAATGATTTGAAAGGTGTTCATTCATCACAAATCGCTTAAGAGACTATGACGGTTTTACCCTTTGTTTTGAATTGAGTTTGATCCAAGGGCTTCATATGCTTTAAATATATCTAATACCTATTCAAAGAGTCAATAATATTTGGTAATCATTCACAACAAAATAATTTGAAAGGTGTTCATACGCCACAAATCGTAGAAGAGACTATCATGGTTTAACCCTTTGATTTGAATTGAGGTTGATCCAAGGACTTAATATGCTTTAAAAAGATCTAATACCTATTCAAGGACTCAAAAAAAAAAATTTTTAATTATTCCCAACAAAATCATTTGAAAGGTGTTCATTCACCACAAATCGCCTAAGAGATTGTGACGGTTTTGCCCTTTGATTTGAATTGAGTTTGATCCAAGGGCTTCATATGCTTTAAATATATCTAACACCAATTCAAGGACTTAAAAATATTTTGTTATTATTCACAACCAAAACAATTTGAAACGGGTTCATACACCACAAATCGCCTAAGACACTATGACGGTTTTACCCTTTGATTTGAAATAGTTTGATCCTAATGCTTTATATGATTAAAATATATCTAATACCCATTCAAGGAGTTAAAAATATTTTGGTAATTAAGCACAAACAATGATTTGAAAGGTGTTTATACACCACAAATCCCCTAGGAGACTATGACGTTTTGCCCTTTGATTTGAATTGAGTTTGATGGAAGGACTTCCCATGCTTTAAATAGATCTAATACCTATTCAAGCACTCAAAAATATTTGGTAATTATTCAAAACCAAATGATTTGAAAGGTGTTCATTCACCACAAATCGTCTAAGAGACTATGACCGTTTTACCCTTTGTTTTGAATTGAGTTTGATCAAGGGGCTTCATATACTTTAAATAGAGCTAGTACCTATTTAAGGACTCAAAAATATTTGGTAATTATTCACAACAAAATGATTCGAAAGGTGTTTATACACCACAAATCGCCAAATACACTATGAAGGTTTTACCCTTTGATTTGAAATAAGTTTGATCCAAATGCTTCATATGACTAAAATATATCTAATACCTATTCAAGGAGTTAAAAATAATTTGGTAATTAAGCACAAACAATGAGTTGAAAGGTGTTTATATACCACAAATCCCCTACGAGACTATGACGGTTTTTGATTTGAATTGAGTTTGATCGAAGGACTTCATATCCTTTAAATAATCTAATACCTATTCAAGGACTCAAAAATATTTGGTAATTATTCAAAACAAAATGATTTTAAAGGTGTTCATTCACCACAAATCGTCTAAGAGGCTATGACGGTTTTACCCTTTGTTTTGAATTGAGTTTGATCCAAGGGCTTCATATGCTTTAAATAGATCTAGTACCTATTCAAGGACTCAAAAATATTTGGTAATTATTCACAACAAAATGATTTGAAAGGTGTTCATACACCACAAATCGCCTAATAGACTGTGACGATTTTACCCTTTGATTTAAATTGAGTTTGATCCAAGGCTTCATATGATTTAAATGTATATAATACCTAATCAAGGAGTCATAAATATTTTGTAAATACTCACAACAAAATAATTTGAAAGGTGTTCATACACCACACATCGCCTAAGAGACTATGACGGTTTTACCCTTTAATTTGAATTGAGTTTGATCCAAGGGCTTCATATGCTTTAAACATATCTAATACCTATTGAAAGACTCAAAAATATTTGGTAATTATTCACAACAAAATAAAATTAAAGGTGTCCATACACCACAAGTCGCCTAAGACACTATGACGGTTTTACCCTTTGATTTGAAATAAGTTTGATCCAAATGCTTCATATGATTATAATATATCTAATACCCATTCAATGAATTAAAAATATTTTGGTAATTAAGCAAAACCAATGATTTGAAATGTGTTTATACACCAGAAATCCCCTACGAGACTATTACGATTTTTGATTTGAATTGAGTTTGATCGAAGGACTTCATATGCTTTAAATAGATCTAATACCTATTCAAGGACTCAAAAATATTTGGTAATTATTCAAAACAAAATGATTTTGAAGGTGTTCATTCACCACAAATCGTCTCAGAGACTTTGACGGTTTTACCCTTTGTTTTGAATTGAGTTTGATCCAAGGGCTTCATATGCTCTAAATAGATCGAGTACCTATTCAAGGAATCAAAAATATTTGGTAATTATTCAGAACAAATGATTTGAAAGGTGTTCATACACCACAAATCTCCTAAGAGACTATGACAGTTTTACCCTTTCATTTAAATTGAGTTTGATCCAAGGGATTCATATGCAATAATTATATATAATACCTATTCAAGGAGTCATAAATATTTTTTAAATATTCACAAAAAAATAATTTGAAAGGTGTTCATACACCACAAATCGCCTAAGAGACTAAGACAGTTTTACCCTTTAATTTGAATTGAGTTTGATCCAAGGGATTCATATGCTTTAAACATATCTAATACATATTCAAAGACTCAAAATATTTGGTAATCATTCACAACAAAATAAAATTAAAGGTGTCCATAAACCATAAATCGCCTAAGACACTATGACGGTTTTACCCTTTGATTTGAAATAATTTTGATCCAAATGCTTCATATGATTATAATATATCTAATACCCATTCAATGAGTTAAAACTATTTTGGTAATTAAGCGCAAACAATGATTTGAAAGGTGTTTATACACCAAAAATCCCCTACGAGACTATTACGATTTTTGATTTGAATTGAGTTTGATCCAAGGCTTCATATGCTTTAAAAATATCTAATACCTATTCAAGGAGTCATAAATATTTTGTAAATATTCACAACAAAATAATTTGAAAGGTGTTCATACACCACAAATCGCTTAAGAGACTATGACGGTTATACCCTTTATTTTGAATTGAGTTTGATCCAAGGGCTTCATATGCTTTAAACATATCTAATACCTATTCAAACACTCATAAATATTTGGCAATTATTCACAACAAAATAATAGTAAAGTTGTCCATACACCACAAATCGCCTAAGACACTATGACGGTTTTACCGTTTGATTTGAAATAAGTTTGATCCAAATGCTTCATATGATTATAATATATCTAATACCCATTGAATGAGTTACAAATATATTGGTAATTAAGAACAAACAATGATTTGAAAGGTTTTTATACACCAGAAATCCCCTACGAGACTATTACGATTTTTGATTTGAATTGAGTTTAATCGAAGGACTTCATATGCTTTAAATAGATCTAATACCTATTCAAGGACTCAAAAATATTTGGTAATTATTTAAAACAAAATGATTTTAAAGGTGTTCATTCACAACAAATCGTCTAAGAGACTATGACGGTTTTACCCTTTATTTTGAATTGAGTTTGATCCAAGGGCTTCATATGCTCTAAATAGATCTAGTACCTATTCAAGGAATCAAAAAAATTTGGTAATTATTCAGAAAAAATTATTTGAAAGGTGTTCATACACCACAAATCGCCTAAGAGACTATGACGGTTTTACCCTTTGATTTAAATTGAGTTTGATCCAAGGGCTTCATATGCTTTAAGTATATATAATACCTATTCAAGGATTCATAAATATTTTGTAAATATTCACAAAAAAATAATTTGAAAGGTGTTCATACACCACAAATCGCCTAAGAGACTATGACGGTTTTACCCTTTAATTTGAATTGAGTTTGATCCAAGGGATTCATATGCTTTAAACATATCTAATACCTATTCAAAGACTCAAAAATATTTGGTAATTATCCACAACAAAATAATATTAAAGGTGTCCATACACCACAAATCGCCTAAGACACTATGACGGTTTTACCCTTTGATTTGAAATAAGTTTGATCCAAATGCTTCATATGATTATAATATTTCTAATACCCATTCAATGAGTTAAAAATATTTTGGTAATTAAGCACAAACAATGATTTGAAAGGTGTTTATACACCAGAAATCCCCTACGAGACTATTACGATTTTTGATTTGAATTGAGTTTGATCCAAGGCTTCATATGCTTTAAATATATATAATACCTATTCAAGGCGTCATAAATATATTGTAAATTTTCACAACAAAATAATTTGAAAGGTGTTCATACACCACAAATCGCCAAAGAGACTATGACGGTTTTACCCTTTATTTTGAATTGAGTTTGATCCAAGGGCTTCATATTCTTTAAACATATCTAATACCTATTCAAGGACTCAGAAATATATTGTAATTATTCAGAACAAATGATTTAAATATATCTAATATCCATTCAATGAGTTACAAATATTTTGGTAATTAAGCTCAAACAATGATTTGAAAGGTGTTTATACCCCAGAAATCCCCTACGAGACTATTACGATTTTTTATTTGAATTGAGTTTGATCGAAGGACTTCATATGCTTTAAATAGATCTAATACCTATTCAAGGACTCAAAAATATTTGGTAATTATTCAAAACAAAATGATTTTATAGGGTTTCATTCACCACAAATCGTCTAAGAGACTATGACGGTTTTACCCTTTGTTTTTAATTGAGTTTGATCCAAGGGCTTCATATGCTCTAAATAGATCTAGTACCTATTCAAGGAATCAAAAATATTTGGTAATTATTCAGAACCAATGATTTGAAAGGTGTTCATACACCACAAATCGCGTAAGAGACTATGACGGTTTTACCCCTTGATTTAAATTGAGTTTGATCCAAGGGCTTCATATGCTTTAATTATATATAATACCTATTCAAGGAGTCATAAATATTTTCTAAATATTCACAACAAAATAATTTGAAAGGTGTTCATACACCACAAATCCCCTAAGAGACTATGACGGTTTTACCCTTTAATTTGAATTGAGTTTGATCCAAGGGATTCATATGCTTTAAACATATCTAATACCTATTCAAAGACTCAAAAATATTTGGTAATTATCCACAACAAAATAATATTAAAGGTGTCCATACACCACAAATCGCCTAAGACACTATGACGGTTTTACCCTTTGATTTGAAATAAGTTTGATCCAAATGCTTCATATGATTATAATATATCTAATACCCATTCAATGAGTTAAAAATATTTTGGTAATTAAGCACAAACAATGATTTGAAAGGTGTTTATACACCAGAAATCCCCTACGAGACTATTACGATTTTTGATTTGAATTGAGTTTGATCCAAGGCTTCATATGCTTTAAATATATATAATACCTATTCAAGGCGTCATAAATATATTGTAAATTTTCACAACAAAATAATTTGAAACGTGTTCATACACCACAAATCGCCAAAGAGACTATGACGGTTTTACCCTTTATTTTGAATTGAGTTTGATCCAAGGGCTTCATATGCTTTAAACATATCTAATACCTATTCAAGGACTCAGAAAATATTGTAATTATTCAGAACAAATGATTTGAAAGGTGTTCATACACCACAAATCGCCTAAGATACTATGACGGTTTTACCCTTTGATTTAAATTGAGTTTGATCCAAGGGCTTCATATGTTTTAATTATATATAATACCTATTCAAGGAGTCATAAATATTTTGTAAATATTCACAAAAAATAATTTGAAAGGTGTTCATACACCACAAATCGCCTATGAGACTATGACTGTTTTACCCTTTAATTTGAATTGAGTTTGATCCAAGGGATTCATATGCTTTAAACATATCTAATACCTATTCAAAGACTCAAAAATATTTGGTAATTATTCACAACAAAATAATATTAAAGGTGTCCATACACCACAAATCGCCTAAGACACTATGACGGTTTTACCCTTTGGTTTGAAATTAGTTTGATCCAAATGCTTCATATGATTATAATATATATAATATCCATTCAATGAGTTAAAAATATGTTGGTAATTAAGCTCAAACAATGATTTGAAAGGTGTTTATACCCCAGAAATCCCCTACGAGACTATTACGATTTTTGATTTGAATTGAGTTTGATCGAAGGACTTCATATGCTTTAAATAGATCTAATACCTATTCAAGGACTCAAAAATATTTGGTAATTATTCAAAACAAAATGATTTTAAAGGTGTTCATTCACCACAAATCGTCTAAGAGCCTATGACGGTTTTACCCTTTGTTTTTAATTGAGTTTGATCCAAGGGCTTCATATGCTCTAAATAGATCTAGTACCTATTCAAGGAATCAAAAATATTTGGTAATTTTTCAGAACAAATGATTTGAAAGGTGTTCATATACCACAAATCGCCTAAGAGACTATGACGGTTTTACCCTTTGATTTAAATTGATTTTGATCCAAGGGCTTCATATGTTTGAATTATATATAATACCTATTCAAGGAGTCATAAATATTCACAAAAAAATAATTTGAAAGGTGTTCATACACCACAAATCGCCTAAGAGACTATGACGATTTTACCCTTTAATTTGAATTGAGTTTGATCCAAGGGATTCATATGCTTTAAACATATCTAATACCTATTCAAAGACTCAAATATTTGGTAATTATTCACAACAAAATAATATTAAAGGTGTCCATACACCACAAATCGCCTAAGACACTATGACGGTTTTACCCTTTGATTTGAAATAAGTTTGATCCAAATGCTTCATATTATTATAATATATCTAATATCCATTCAATGAGTTAAAAATATTTTGGTAATAAAGCTCAAACAATGATTTGAAAGGTGTTTATACACCAGAAATCCCCTACGAGACTATTACGATTTTTGATTTGAATTGAGTTTGATCGAAGGACTTCATATGCTTTAAATAGATCTAATACCTATTCAAGGACTCAAAAATATTTGGTAATTATTCAAAAACAATATGATTTTAAAGGTGTTCATTCACCACAAATCGTCTAAGAGACTATGACGGTTTTACCCTTTGTTTTGAATTGAGTTTGATCAAAGGGCTTCATATGCTCTAAATAGATCTAGTGCCTATTCAAGGAATCAAAAATATTTGGTAATTATTCAGAACAAATGATTTGAAAGGTGTTCATACACCACAAATCGCCTAAGAGACTATGACGGTTTTACCCTTTAATTTGAATGGAGTTTGATCCAAGGGCTTCATATGCTTTAAACATATCTAATACCTATTCAAAGACTCAAAAATATTTGGTAATTATTCACAACAAAATAAAATTAAAGGTGTCCATACACAACATATCGCCTAAGACACTATAACGGTTTTACCCTTTGATTTGAAATAAGTTTGATCCAAATGCTTCATATGATTATATTATATATAATACCCATTCAATGAGTTTAAAGTATTTTGGTAATTAAGCACAAACAATGATTTGAAAGGTGTTTATACACCAGAAATCCCCTACGAGACTATTACGATTTTTGATTTGAATTGAGTTTGATCGAAGGACTTCATATGCTTTAAATAGATCTAATACCTATTCAAGGAATCAAAAATATTTGGTAATTATTCAAAACAAAATGATTTTAAAGGTGTTCATTCACCACAAATCGTCTTAGAGACTATGACGGTTTTACCCTTTGTTTTGAATTGAGTTTGATCCAAGGGCTTCATATGCTCTAAATAGATCTAGTACCTATTCAAGGAATCAAAAATATTTGGTAATTATTCAGAACAATTGATTTGAAAGGAGTTCATACACCACAAATCGCCTAAGTGACTCTGACGGTTTTACCCTTTGATTTAAATTGAGTTTGATCCAAGGGCTTCATATTCTTTAATTATATATAATACCTATTCAAAGAGTCTTAAATATTTTGTAAATATTCACAAAAAAATAATTTGGAAGGTGTTCATACACCACAAATCGCCATAGAGACTATGACGGTTTTAAACTTTAATTTGAATTGAGTTTGATCCAAGGGATTCATATGCTTTAAACATATATAATACCTATTCAAAGACTCAAAAATATTTGGTAATTATTCACAACAAAATAATATTAAAGGTGTCGATACACCACAAATCGCCTAAGACACTATGACGGTTTTACCCATTGATTTGAAATAAGTTTGATCCAAATGCTTCATATGATTATATTACATCTAATACCCATTCAATGAGTTTAAAGTATTTTGGTAATTAAGCACAAACAATGATTTGAAAGGTGTTTATACACCAGAAATCCCCTACGAGACTATTACGATTTTTTATTTGAATTGAGTTTTATCGAAGGACTTCATATGCTTTAAATAGATCTAATACCTATTCAAGGACTCAAAAATATTTGGTAATTATTCAAAACAAAATGATTTTAAAGGTGTTCATTCACCACAAATCGTCTAAGAGACTATGACGGTTTTACCCTTTGTTTTTAATTGAGTTTGATCCAAGGGCTTCATATGCTCTAAATAGATCTAGTACCTATTCAAGGAATCAAAAATATTTGGTAATTATTCAGAACCAATGATTTGAAAGGTGTTCCTACACCACAAATCGCCTAAGAGACTATGACGGTTTTACCCTTTGATTTAAATTGAGTTTGCTCCAAGGGCTTCATATGCTCTAAATAGATCTAGTACCTATTCAAGGAATCAAAAATATTTGGTAATTATTCAGAACCAATGATTTGAAAGGTGTTAATACACCACAAATCGCCTAAGAGACTATGACGGTTTTACCCTTTGATTTAAATTGAGTTTGATCCAAGGGCTTCATATGCTTCAATTATATATAATACCTATTCAAGGAGTCATAAATATTTTGTAAATATTCACAAAAAAATAATTTGAAAGGTGTTCATACACCACAAATCCCCTAAGAGACTATGACGGTTTTACCCTTTAATTTGAATTGAGTTTGATCCAAGGGATTCATATGCTTTAAACATATCTAATACCTATTCAAAGACTCAAAAATATTTGGTAATTATTCACAACAAAATAATATTAAAGGTGTCCATACACCACAAATCGCCTAAGACACTATGACAATTTTACCCTTTTATTTGAAATAAGTTTGATCCAAATGCTTCATATGATTATAATATATCTAAAACCCATTCAATGAGTTAAAAATATTTTGGTAATTAAGCACAAACAATGATTTGAAAGGTGTTTATACCCCAGAAATCCCCTACGAGACTATAACGATTTTTGATTTGAATTGAGTTTGATCGAAGGACTTCATATGCTTTAAATAGATCTAATACCTATTGAAGGACTCAAAAATATTTGGTAATTATTCAAAACAAAATGATTTTAAAGGTGTTCATTCACCACAAATCGTCTAAGAGACTATGACGGTTTTACCCTTTGTTTTTAATTGAGTTCGATCCAAGGGCTTCATATGCTCTAAATAGATCTAGTACCTATTCAAGGAATCAAAAATATTTGGTAATTATTCAGAACAAATGATTTGAAAGGTGTTCATACACCACAAATCGCCTAAGAGACTATGACGGTTTTACCCTTTGATTTAAATTGATTTTGATCCAAGGGCTTCATATGTTTTAATTATATATAATACCTATTCAAGGAGTCATAAATATTCACAAAAATATAATTTGAAAGGTGTTCATACACCACAAATCGCCTAAGAGACTATGACGATTTTACCCTTTAATTTGAATTGAGTTTGATCCAAGGGATTCATATGCTTTAAACATATCTAATACCTATTCAAAGACTCAAATATTTGGTAATTATTCACAACAAAATAATATTAAAGGTGTCCATACACCACAAATCGCCTAAGACACTATGACGGTTTTACCCTTTGATATGAAATAAGTTTGATCCAAATGCTTCATATGATTATAATACATCTAATATCCATTCAATGAGTTAAAAATATTTTGGTAATTAAGCTCAAACAATGATTTGAAAGGTGTTTATACACCAGAAATCCCCTACGAGACTATTACGATTTTTGATTTGAATTGAGTTTGATCGAAGGACTTCATATGCTTTAAATAGATCTAATACCTATTCAAGGACTCAAAAATATTTGGTAATTGTTCAAAAACAATATGATTTTAAAGGTGTTCATTCACCACAAATCGTCTAAGAGACTATGACGGTTTTACCCTTTGTTTTGAATTGAGTTTGATCAAAGGGCTTCATATGCTCTAAATAGATCTAGTGCCTATTCAAGGAATCAAAAATATTTGGTAATTATTCAGAACAAATGATTTGAAAGGTGTTCATACACCACAAATCGCCTAAGAGACTATGACGGTTTTACCCTTTAATTTGAATGGAGTTTGATCCAAGGGCTTCATATGCTTTAAACATATCTAATACCTATTCAAAGACTCAAAAATATTTGGTAATTATTCACAACAAAATAAAATTAAAGGTGTCCATACACAACATATCGCCTAAGACACTATGACGGTTTTACCCTTTGATTTGAAATAAGTTTGATCCAAATGCTTCATATGATTATATTATATATAATACCCATTCAATGAGTTTAAAGTATTTTGGTAATTAAGCACAAACAATGATTTGAAAGGTGTTTATACACCAGAAATCCCCTACGAGACTATTACGATTTTTGATTTGAATTGAGTTTGATCGAAGGACTTCATATGCTTTAAATAGATCTAATACCTATTCAAGGAATCAAAAATATTGGGTAATTATTCAAAACAAAATGATTTTAAAGGTGTTCATTCACCACAAATCGTCTTAGAGACTATGACGGTTTTACCCTTTGTTTTGAATTGAGTTTGATCCAAGGGCTTCATATGCTCTAAATAGATCTAGTACCTATTCAAGGAATCAAAAATATTTGGTAATTATTCAGAACAATTGATTTGAAAGGAGTTCATACACCACAAATCGCCTAAGTGACTCTGACGGTTTTACCCTGTGATTTAAATTGAGTTTGATCCAAGGGCTTCATATGCTTTAATTATATATAATACCTATTCAAGGAGTCTTAAATATTTTGTAAATATTCACAAAAAAATAATTTGAAAGGTGTTCATACACCACAAATCGCCATAGAGACAATGACGGTTTTAAACTTTAATTTGAATTGAGTTTGATCCAAGGGATTCATATGCTTTAAACATATATAATACCTATTCAAAGACTCAAAAATATTTGGTAATTATTCACAACAAAATAATATTAAAGGTGTCGATACACCATAAATCGCCTAAGACACTATGACGGTTTTACCCATTGATTTGAAATAAGTTTGATCCAAATGCTTCATATGATTATATTACATCTAATACCCATTCAATGAGTTTAAAGTATTTTGGTAATTAAGCACAAACAATGATTTGAAAGTTGTTTATACACCAGATATCCCCTACGAGACTATTACGATTTTTTATTTGAATTGAGTTTTATCGAAGGACTTCATATGCTTTAAATAGATCTAATACCTATTCAAGGACTCAAAAATATTTGGTAATTATTCAAAACAAAATGATTTTAAAGGTGTTCATTCACCACAAATCGTCAAAGAGACTATGACGGTTTTACCCTTTGTTTTTAATTGAGTTTGATCCAAGGGCTTCATATGCTCTAAATAGATCTAGTACCTATTCAAGGAATAAAAAATATTTGGTAATTATTCAGAACCAATGATTTGAAAGGTGTTCATACACCACAAATCGCCTAAGAGACTATGACGGTTTTACCCTTTGATTTAAATTGAGTTTGATCCAAGGGCTTCATATGCTTTAATTATATATAATACCTATTCAATAAGTCATAAATATTTTGTAAATATTCACAAAAAAATAATTTGAAAGGTATTCATACACCACAAATCCCCTAAGAGACTATGACGGTTTTACCCTTTAATTTGAATTGAGTTTGATCCAAGGGATTCATATGCTTTAAACATATCTAATACCTATTCAAAGACTCAAAAATATATGGTAATTATTCACAACAAAATAATATTAAAGGTGTCCATACACCACAAATCCCCTAAGACACTATGACAATTTTACCCTTTTATTTGAAATAAGTTTGATCCAAATGCTTCATATGATTATAATATATCTAAAACCCATTCAATGAGTTAAAAATATTTTGGTAATTAACCACAAACAATGATTTGAAAGGTGTTTATACCCCAGAAATCCCCTACGAGACTATTACGATTTTTGATTTGAATTGAGTTTGATCGAAGGACTTCATATGCTTTCAATAGATCTAATACCTATTCAAGGACTCAAAAATATTTGGTAATTATTCAAAACAAAATGATTTTAAAGGTGTTCATTCACCACAAATCGTCTAAGAGACTATGACGGTTTTACCCTTTGTTTTTAATTGAGTTTGATCCAAGGGCTTCATATGCTCTAAATAGATCTAGTACCTAATCAAGGAATCAAAAATATTTGGTAATTATTCATAACAAATGATTTGAAAGGTGTTCATACACCACAAATCGCCTAAGAGAATATGACGGTTTTACCCTTTGATTTAAATTGAGTTTGATCCAAGGGCTTCATATGTTTTAATTATATAAAATACCTATTCAAGGATTCATAAATATTCACAAAAAAATAATTTGAAAGGTGTTCATACACCACAAATCGCCTAAGAGACTATGACGATTTTACCCTTTAATTTGAATTGAGTTTGATCCAAGGGATTCATATGCTTTAAACATATCTAATACCTATTCAAAGACTCAAATATTTGGTAATTATTCACAACAAAATAATATTAAAGGTGTCCATACACCACAAATCGCCTAAGACACTATGACGGTTTTACCCTTTGATTTGAAATAAGTTTGATCCAAATGCTTCATATGATTATAATATATCTAATATCCATTCAATGAGTTAAAAATATTTTGGTAATTAAGCTCAAACAATGATTTGAAAGGTGTTTATACACCAGAAATCCCCTACGAGACTATTACGATTTTTGATTTGAATTGAGTTTGATCGAAGGACTTCATATGCTTTAAATAGATCTAATACCTATTCAAGGACTCAAAAATATTTGGTAATTATTCAAAAACAATATGATTTTAAAGGTGTTCATTCACCACAAATCGTCTAAGAGACTATGACGGTTTTACCCTTTGTTTTGAATTGAGTTTGATCAAAGGGCTTCATATGCTCTAAATAGATCTAGTGCCTATTCAAGGAATCAAAAATATTTGGTAATTATTCAGAACAAATGATTTGAAAGGTGTTCATACACCACAAATCGCCTAAGAGACTATGACGGTTTTACCCTTTAATTTGAATGGAGTTTGATCCAAGGGCTTCATATGCTTTAAACATATCTAATACCTATTCAAAGACTCAAAAATTTTTGGTAATTATTCACAACAAAATAAAATTAAAGGTGTCCATACACAACATATCGCCTAAGACACTATGACGGTTTTACCCTTTGATTTGAAATAAGTTTGATCCAAATGCTTCATATGATTATATTATATATAATACCCATTCAATGAGTTTAAAGTATTTTGGTAATTAAGCACAAACAATGATTTGAAAGGTGTTTATACACCAGAAATCCCCTAAGAGACTATTACGATTTTTGATTTGAATTGAGTTTGATCGAAGGACTTCATATGCTTTAAATAGATCTAATACCTATTCAAGGAATCAAAAATATTGGGTAATTATTCAAAACAAAATGATTTTAAAGGTGTTCATTCACCACAAATCGTCTTAGAGACTATGACGGTTTTACCCTTTGTTTTGAATTGAGTTTGATCCAAGGGCTTCATATGCTCTAAATAGATCTAGTACCTATTCAAGGAATCAAAAATATTTGGTAATTATTCAGAACAATTGATTTGAAAGGAGTTCATACACCACAAATCGCCTAAGTGACTCTGACGGTTTTACCCTGTGATTTAAATTGAGTTTGATCCAAGGGCTTCATATGCTTTAATTATATATAATACCTATTCAAGGAGTCTTAAATATTTTGTAAATATTCACAAAAAAATAATTTGAAAGGTGTTCATACACCACAAATCGCCATAGAGACAATGACGGTTTTAAACTTTAATTTGAATTGAGTTTGATCCAAGGGATTCATATGCTTTAAACATATATAATACCTATTCAAAGACTCAAAAATATTTGGTAATTATTCACAACAAAATAATATTAAAGGTGTCGATACACCATAAATCGCCTAAGACACTATGACGGTTTTACCCATTGATTTGAAATAAGTTTGATCCAAATGCTTCATATGATTATATTACATCTAATACCCATTCAATGAGTTTAAAGTATTTTGGTAATTAAGCACAAACAATGATTTGAAAGTTGTTTATACACCAGATATCCCCTACGAGACTATTACGATTTTTTATTTGAATTGAGTTTTATCGAAGGACTTCATATGCTTTAAATAGATCTAATACCTATTCAAGGACTCAAAAATATTTGGTAATTATTCAAAACAAAATGATTTTAAAGGTGTTCATTCACCACAAATCGTCAAAGAGACTATGACGGTTTTACCCTTTGTTTTTAATTGAGTTTGATCCAAGGGCTTCATATGCTCTAAATAGATCTAGTACCTATTCAAGGAATAAAAAATATTTGGTAATTATTCAGAACCAATGATTTGAAAGGTGTTCATACACCACAAATCGCCTAAGAGACTATGACGGTTTTACCCTTTGATTTAAATTGAGTTTGATCCAAGGGCTTCATATGCTTTAATTATATATAATACCTATTCAATAAGTCATAAATATTTTGTAAATATTCACAAAAAAATAATTTGAAAGGTATTCATACACCACAAATCCCCTAAGAGACTATGACGGTTTTACCCTTAATTTGAATTGAGTTTGATCCAAGGGATTCATATGCTTTAAACATATCTAATACCTATTCAAAGACTCAAAAATATATGGTAATTATTCACAACAAAATAATATTAAAGGTGTCCATACACCACAAATCCCCTAAGACACTATGACAATTTTACCCTTTTATTTGAAATAAGTTTGATCCAAATGCTTCATATGATTATAATATATCTAAAACCCATTCAATGAGTTAAAAATATTTTGGTAATTAACCACAAACAATGATTTGAAAGGTGTTTATACCCCAGAAATCCCCTACGAGACTATTACGATTTTTGATTTGAATTGAGTTTGATCGAAGGACTTCATATGCTTTCAATAGATCTAATACCTATTCAAGGACTCAAAAATATTTGGTAATTATTCAAAACAAAATGATTTTAAAGGTGTTCATTCACCACAAATCGTCTAAGAGACTATGACGGTTTTACCCTTTGTTTTTAATTGAGTTTGATCCAAGGGCTTCATATGCTCTAAATAGATCTAGTACCTAATCAAGGAATCAAAAATATTTGGTAATTATTCATAACAAATGATTTGAAAGGTGTTCATACACCACAAATCGCCTAAGAGAATATGACGGTTTTACCCTTTGATTTAAATTGAGTTTGATCCAAGGGCTTCATATGTTTTAATTATATATAATACCTATTCAAGGATTCATAAATATTCACAAAAAAATAATTTGAAAGGTGTTCATACACCACAAATCACCTAAGAGACTATGACGGTTTCACCCTTTAATTTGAATTGAGTTTGATCCAAGGGATTCATATGCTTTAAACATATCTAATACCTATTCAAAGACTCAAAAATATTTGGTAATTATTCACAACAAAATAATATTAAAGGTGTCCATACACCACAAATCGATTAAGACACTATGACGGTTTTACCCTTTGATTTGAAATAAGTTTGATCCAAATGCTTCATATGATTATAATATATCTAATATACATTCAATGAGTTAAAAATATTTTGGTAATTAAGCTCAAACAATGATTTGAAAGGTGTTTATACACCAGAAATCCCCTACGAGACTATTACGATTTTTGATTTGAATTGAGTTTGATCGAAGGACTTCATATGCTTTAAATAGATCTAATACCTATTCAAGGACTCAAAAATATTTGGTAATTATTCAAAACAAAATGATTTTAAAGGTGTTCATTCACCACAAATCGTCTAAGAGACTATGACGGTTTTACCCTTTGTTTTGAATTGAGTTTGATCAAAGGGCTTCATATGCTCTAAATAGATTTAGTGCCTATTCAAGGAATCAAAAATATTTGGTAATTATTCAGAACGAATGATTAGAAAGGTGTTCATACACCACAAATCGCCTAAGAGACTATGACGGTTTTACCCTTTAATTTGAATTGAGTTTGATCCAAGGGCTTCATATGCTTTAAACATATCTAATACCTATTCAAAGACTCAAAAATATTTGGTAATTATTCACAACAATATAATATTAAAGGTGTCCATACACCACAAATCGCCTAAGACACTATTCCGGTTTTACCCTTTGATTTGAAATAAGTTTGGTCCAAATGCTTCATATGATTATAATATATATAATATCCATTCAATGAGTTAAAAATATGTTGGTAATTAGGCTCAAACAATGATTTGAAAGGTGTTTATACCCCAGAAATCCCCTACGAGACTATTACGATTTTTGATTTGAATTGAGTTTGATCGAAGGACTTCATATGCTTTAAATAGATCTAATACCTATTCAAGGACTCAAAAATATTTGGTAATTATTCAAAACAAAATGATTTTAAAGGTGTTCATTCACCACAAATCGTCTAAGAGACTATGACGGTTTTACCCTTTGTTTTTAATTGAGTTTGATCCAAGGGCTTCATATGCTCTAAATAGATCTAGTACCTATTCAAGGAATCAAAAAAATTTGGTAATTATTCAGAACCAATGATTTGAAAGGTGTTCATACACCACAAATCGCCTAAGAGACTATGACGGTTTTACCCTTTGATTTAAATTGAGTTTGATCCAAGGGCTTCATATGCTCTAAATAGATCTAGTACCTATTCAAGGAATCAAAAATATTTGGTAATTATTCAGAACCAATGATTTGAAAGGTGTTCATACACCACAAATCGCCTAAGAGACTATGACGGTTTTACCCTTTGATTTAAATTGAGTTTGATCCAAGGGCTTCATATGCTTTAATTATATATAATACCTATTCAAGGAGTCATAAATATTTTGTAAATATTCACAAAAAAATAATTTGAAAGGTGTTCATACACCACAAATCCCCTAAGAGACTATGACGGTTTTAAGCTTTAATTTGAATTGAGTTTGATCCTAGGGATTCATATGCTTTAAACATATCTAATACCTATTCAAAGACTCAAAAATATTTGGTAATTATTCACAACAAAATAATATTAAAGGTGTCCATACACCACAAATCGCCTAAGACACTATGACAATTTTACCCTTTTATTTGAAATAAGTTTGATCCAAATGCTTCATATGATTATAATATATCTAAAACCCATTCAATGAGTTAAAAATATTTTGGTAATTAAGCACAAACAATTATTTGAAAGGTGTTTATACCCCAGAAATTCCCTACGAGACTATTACGATTTTTGATTTGAATTGAGTTTGATCGAAGGACTTCATATGCTTTAAATAGATCTAATACCTATTCAAGGACTCAAAAATATTTGGTAATTATTCAAAACAAAATGATTTTAAAGGTGTTCATTCACCACAAATCGTCTAAGAGACTATGACGGTTTTACCCTTTGTTTTGAATTGAGTTTGATCAAAGGGCTTCATATGCTCTAAATAGATTTAGTGCCTATTCAAGGAATCAAAAATATTTGGTAATTATTCAGAACGAATGATTTGAAAGGTGTTCATACACCACAAATCGCCTAAGAGACTATGACGGTTTTACCCTTTAATTTGAATTGAGTTTGATCCAAGGGCTTCATATGCTTTAAACATATCTAATACCTATTCAAAGACTCAAAAATATTTGGTAATTATTCACAACAATATAATATTAAAGGTGTCCATACACCACAAATCGCCTAAGACACTATGACGGTTTTACCCTTTGATTTGAAATAAGTTTGGTCCAAATGCTTCATATGATTATAATATATCTAATATCCATTCAATGAGTTAAAAATATGTTGGTAATTAAGCTCAAACAATGATTTGAAAGGTTTTTATACCCCAGAAATCCCATACGAGACTATTACGATTTTTGATTTGAATTGAGTTTGATCGAAGGACTTCATATGCTTTAAATAGATCTAATACCTATTCAAGGACTCAAAAATATTTGGTAATTATTCAAAACAAAATGATTTTAAAGGTGTTCATTCACCACAAATCGTCTAAGAGACTATGACGGTTTTACCCTTTGTTTTTAATTGAGTTTGATCCAAGGGCTTCATATGCTCTAAATAGATCTAGTACCTATTCAAGGAATCAAAAATATTTGGTAATTATTCAGAACCAATGATTTGAAAGGTGTTCATACACCACAAATCGCCTAAGAGACTATGACGGTTTTACCCTTTGATTTAAATTGAGTTTGATCCAAGGGCTTCATATTCTCTAAATAGATCTAGTACCTATTCAAGGAATCAAAAATATTTGGTAATTATTCAGAACCAATGATTTGAAAGGTGTTAATACACCACAAATCGCCTAAGAGACTATGACGGTTTTACCCTTTGATTTAAATTGAGTTTGATCCAAGGGCTTCATATGCTTTAATTATATATAATACCTATTCAAGGAGTCATAAATATTTTGTAAATATTCACAAAAAAATAATTTGAAAGGTGTTCATACACCACAAATCCCCTAAGAGACTATGAGGGTTTTACGCTTTAATTTGAATTGAGTTTGATCCAAGGGATTCATATGCTTTAAACATATCTAATACCTATTCAAAGACTCAAAAATATTTGGTAATTATTCACAACAAAATAATATTAAAGGTGTCCATACACCACAAATCGCCTAAGACACTATGACAATTTTACCCTTTTATTTGAAATAAGTTTGATCCAAATGCTTCATATGATTATAATATATCTAAAACCCATTCAATGAGTTAAAAATATTTTGGTAATTAAGCACAAACAATGATTTGAAAGGTGTTTATACCCCAGAAATTCCCTACGAGACTATTACGATTTTTGATTTGAATTGAGTTTGATAGAAGGACTTCATATGCTTTAAATAGTTCTAATACCTATTCAAGGACTCAAAAATATTTGGTAATTATTCAAAACAAAATGATTTTAAAGGTGTTCATTCACCACAAATCGTCTAAGAGACTATGACGGTTTTACCCTTTGTTTTTAATTGAGTTCCATCCAAGGGCTTCATATGCTCTAAATAGATCTAGTACCTATTCAAGGAATCAAAAATATTTGGTAATTATTCAGAACAAATGATTTGAAAGGTGTTCATACACCACAAATCGCCTAAGAGACTATGACGGTTTTACCCTTTGATTTAAATTGATTTTGATCCAAGGGCTTCATATGTTTTAATTATATATAATACCTATTCAAGGGGTCATAAATATTCACAAAAAAATAATTTGAAAGGTGTTCATACACCACAAATCGCCTAAGAGACTATGACGATTTTACCCTTTAATTTGAATTGAGTTTGATCCAAGGGATTCATATGCTTTAACCATATCTAATACCTATTCAAAGACTCAAATATTTGGCAATTATTCACAACAAAATAATATTAAAGGTGTCCATACACCACAAATCGCCTAAGACACTATGACGGTTTTACCCTTTGATTTGAAATAAGTTTGATCCAAATGCTTCATATGATTATAATATATCTAATATCCATTCAATGAGTTAAAAATATTTTGGTAATTAAGCTCAAACAATGATTTGAAAGGTGTTGATACACCAGAAATCCCCTACGAGACTATTACGATTTTTGATTTAAATTGAGTTTGATCGAAGGACTTCATATGCTTTAAATAGATCTAATACCTATTCAAGGACTCAAAAATATTTGGTAATTATTCAAAAACAAAATGATTTTAAAGGTGTTCATTCACCACAAATCGTCTAAGAGACTATGACGGTTTTACCCTTTTTTTTGAATTGAGTTTGATCAAAGGGCTTCATATGCTCTAAATAGATCTAGTGCGTATTCAAGGAATCAAAAATATTTGGTAATTATTCAGAACAAATGATTTGAAAGGTGTTCATACACCACAAATCGCCTAAGAGACGATGACGGTTTTACCCTTTAATTTGAATTGAGTTTGATCCAAGGGCTTCATATGCTTTAAACATATCTAATACCTATTCAAAGACTCAAAAATATTTGGTAATTATTCACAGCAAAATAAAATTAAAGGTGTCCATACACCACAAATCGCCTAAGACACTATGACCGTTTTACCCTTTGATTTGAAATAAGTTTGATCCAAATGCTTCATATGATTATATTATATCTAATACCAATTCAATGAGTTTAAAGTATTTTGGTAATTAAACACAAACAATGATTTGAAAGGTGTTTATACACCAGAAATCCCCTACGAGACTATTACGATTTTTGATTTGAATAGAGTTTGATCGAAGGACTTCATATGCTTTAAATAGATCTAATACCTATTCAAGGACTCAAAAATATTTGGTAATTATTCAAAAACAAAATGATTTTAAAGGTGTTCATTCACCACAAATCGTCTAAGAGACTATGACGGTTTTACCCTTTTTTTTGAATTGAGTTTGATCAAAGGGCTTCATATGCTCTAAATAGATCTAGTGCGTATTCAAGGAATCAAAAATATTTGGTAATTATTCAGAACAAATGATTTGAAAGGTGTTCATACACCACAAATCGCCTAAGAGACTATGACGGTTTTACCCTTTAATTTGAATTGAGTTTGATCCAAGGGCTTCATATGCTTTAAACATATCTAATACCTATTCAAAGACTCAAAAATATTTGGTAATTATTCACAGCAAAATAAAATTAAAGGTGTCCATACACCACAAATCGCCTAAGACACTATGACAATTTTACCCTTTTATTTGAAATAAGTTTGATCCAAATGCTTCATATGATTATAATATATCTAAAACCCATTCAATGAGTTAAAAATATTTTGGTAATTAAGCACAAACAATAATTTGAAAGGTGTTTATACCCCAGAAATTCCCTACGAGACTATTACGATTTTTGATTTGAATTGAGTTTGATCGAAGGACTTCATATGCTTTAAATAGATCTAATACCTATTCAAGGACTCAAAAATATTTGGTAATTATTCAAAACAAAATGATTTTAAAGGTGTTCATTCACCACAAATCGTCTAAGAGACTATGACGGTTTTACCCTTTGTTTTGAATTGAGTTTGATCAAAGGGCTTCATATGCTCTAAATAGATTTAGTGCCTATTCAAGGAATCAAAAATATTTGGTAATTATTCAGAACGAATGATTTGAAAGGTGTTCATACACCACAAATCGCCTAAGAGACTATGACGGTTTTACCCTTTAATTTGAATTGAGTTTGATCCAAGGGCTTCATATGCTTTAAACATATCTAATACCTATTCAAAGACTCAAAAATATTTGGTAATTACTCACAACAATATAATATTAAAGGTGTCCATACACCACAAATCGCCTAAGACACTATGACGGTTTTACCCTTTGATTTGAAATAAGTTTGGTCCAAATGCTTCATATGATTATAATATATATAATATCCATTCAATGAGTTAAAAATATGTTGGTAATTAAGCTCAAACAATGATTTGAAAGGTGTTTATACCCCAGAAATCCCATACGAGACTATTACGATTTTTGATTTGAATTGAGTTTGATCGAAGGACTTCATATGCTTTAAATAGATCTAATACCTATTCAAGGACTCAAAAATATTTGGTAATTATTCAAAACAAAATGATTTTAAAGGTGTTCATTCACCACAAATCGTCTAAGAGACTATGACGGTTTTACCCTTTGTTTTTAATTGAGTTTGATCCAAGGGCTTCATATGCTCTAAATAGATCTAGTACCTATTCAAGGAATCAAAAATATTTGGTAATTATTCAGAACCAATGATTTGAAAGGTGTTCATACACCACAAATCGCCTAAGAGACTATGACGGTTTTACCCTTTGATTTAAATTGAGTTTGATCCAAGGGCTTCATATTCTCTAAATAGATCTAGTACCTATTCAAGGAATCAAAAATATTTGGTAATTATTCAGAACCAATGATTTGAAAGGTGTTAATACACCACAAATCGCCTAAGAGACTATGACGGTTTTACCCTTTGATTTAAATTGAGTTTGATCCAAGGGCTTCATATGCTTTAATTATATATAATACCTATTCAAGGAGTCATAAATATTTTGTAAATATTCACAAAAAAATAATTTGAAAGGTGTTCATACACCACAAATCCCCTAAGAGACTATGACGGTTTTACGCTTTAATTTGAATTGAGTTTGATCCAAGGGATTCATATGCTTTAAACATATCTAATACCTATTCAAAGACTCAAAAATATTTGGTAATTATTCACAACAAAATAATATTAAAGGTGTCCATACACCACAAATCGCCTAAGACACTATGACAATTTTACCCTTTTATTTGAAATAAGTTTGATCCAAATGCTTCATATGATTATAATATATCTAAAACCCATTCAATGAGTTAAAAATATTTTGGTAATTAAGCACAAACAATTATTTGAAAGGTGTTTATACCCCAGAAATTCCCTACGAGACTATTACGATTTTTGATTTGAATTGAGTTTGATCGAAGGACTTCATATGCTTTAATTAGATCTAATACCTATTCAAGGACTCAAAAATATTTGGTAATTATTCAAAACAAAATGATTTTAAAGGTGTTCATTCACCACAAATCGTCTAAGAGACTATGACGGTTTTACCCTTTGTTTTGAATTGAGTTTGATCAAAGGGCTTCATATGCTCTAAATAGATTTAGTGCCTATTCAAGGAATCAAAAATATTTGGTAATTATTCAGAACGAATGATTTGAAAGGTGTTCATACACCACAAATCGCCTAAGAGACTATGACGGTTTTACCCTTTAATTTGAATTGAGTTTGATCCAAGGGCTTCATATGCTTTAAACATATCTAATATCTATTCAAAGACTCAAAAATATTTGGTAATTATTCACAACAATATAATATTAAAGGTGTCCATACACCACAAATCGCCTAAGACACTATGACGGTTTTACCCTTTGATTTGAAATAAGTTTGGTCCAAATGCTTCATATGATTATAATATATCTAATATCCATTCAATGAGTTAAAAATATGTTGGTAATTAAGCTCAAACAATGATTTGAAAGGTGTTTATACCCCAGAAATCCCATACGAGACTATTACGATTTTTGATTTGAATTGAGTTTGATCGAAGGACTTCATATGCTTTAAATAGATCTAATACCTATTCAAGGACTCAAAAATATTTGGTAATTATTCAAAACAAAATGATTTTAAAGGTGTTCATTCACCACAAATCGTCTAAGAGACTATGACGGTTTTACCCTTTGTTTTTAATTGAGTTTGATCCAAGGGCTTCATATGCTCTAAATAGATCTAGTACCTATTCAAGGAATCAAAAATATTTGGTAATTATTCAGAACCAATGATTTGAAAGGTGTTCATACACCACAAATCGCCTAAGAGACTATGACGGTTTTACCCTTTGATTTAAATTGAGTTTGATCCAAGGGCTTCATATTCTCTAAATAGATCTAGTACCTATTCAAGGAATCAAAAATATTTGGTAATTATTCAGAACCAATGATTTGAAAGGTGTTAATACACCACAAATCGCCTAAGAGACTATGACGGTTTTACCCTTTGATTTAAATTGAGTTTGATCCAAGGGCTTCATATGCTTTAATTATATATAATACCTATTCAAGGAGTCATAAATATTTTGTAAATATTCACAAAAAAATAATTTGAAAGGTGTTCATACACCACAAATCCCCTAAGAGACTATGAGGGTTTTACGCTTTAATTTGAATTGAGTTTGATCCAAGGGATTCATATGCTTTAAACATATCTAATACCTATTCAAAGACTCAAAAATATTTGGTAATTATTCACAACAAAATAATATTAAAGGTGTCCATACACCACAAATCGCCTAAGACACTATGACAATTTTACCCTTTTATTTGAAATAAGTTTGATCCAAATGCTTCATATGATTATAATATATCTAAAACCCATTCAATGAGTTAAAAATATTTTGGTAATTAAGCACAAACAATGATTTGAAAGGTGTTTATACCCCAGAAATTCCCTACGAGACTATTACGATTTTTGATTTGAATTGAGTTTGATAGAAGGACTTCATATGCTTTAAATAGTTCTAATACCTATTCAAGGACTCAAAAATATTTGGTAATTATTCAAAACAAAATGATTTTAAAGGTGTTCATTCACCACAAATCGTCTAAGAGACTATGACGGTTTTACCCTTTGTTTTTAATTGAGTTCCATCCAAGGGCTTCATATGCTCTAAATAGATCTAGTACCTATTCAAGGAATCAAAAATATTTGGTAATTATTCAGAACAAATGATTTGAAAGGTGTTCATACACCACAAATCGCCTAAGAGACTATGACGGTTTTACCCTTTGATTTAAATTGATTTTGATCCAAGGGCTTCATATGTTTTAATTATATATAATACCTATTCAAGGGGTCATAAATATTCACAAAAAAATAATTTGAAAGGTGTTCATACACCACAAATCGCCTAAGAGACTATGACGATTTTACCCTTTAATTTGAATTGAGTTTGATCCAAGGGATTCATATGCTTTAACCATATCTAATACCTATTCAAAGACTCAAATATTTGGCAATTATTCACAACAAAATAATATTAAAGGTGTCCATACACCACAAATCGCCTAAGACACTATGACGGTTTTACCCTTTGATTTGAAATAAGTTTGATCCAAATGCTTCATATGATTATAATATATCTAATATCCATTCAATGAGTTAAAAATATTTTGGTAATTAAGCTCAAACAATGATTTGAAAGGTGTTGATACACCAGAAATCCCCTACGAGACTATTACGATTTTTGATTTAAATTGAGTTTGATCGAAGGACTTCATATGCTTTAAATAGATCTAATACCTATTCAAGGACTCAAAAATATTTGGTAATTATTCAAAAACAAAATGATTTTAAAGGTGTTCATTCACCACAAATCGTCTAAGAGACTATGACGGTTTTACCCTTTTTTTGAATTGAGTTTGATCAAAGGGCTTCATATGCTCTAAATAGATCTAGTGCGTATTCAAGGAATCAAAAATATTTGGTAATTATTCAGAACAAATGATTTGAAAGGTGTTCATACACCACAAATCGCCTAAGAGACGATGACGGTTTTACCCTTTAATTTGAATTGAGTTTGATCCAAGGGCTTCATATGCTTTAAACATATCTAATACCTATTCAAAGACTCAAAAATATTTGGTAATTATTCACAGCAAAATAAAATTAAAGGTGTCCATACACCACAAATCGCCTAAGACACTATGACCGTTTTACCCTTTGATTTGAAATAAGTTTGATCCAAATGCTTCATATGATTATATTATATCTAATACCAATTCAATGAGTTTAAAGTATTTTGGTAATTAAACACAAACAATGATTTGAAAGGTGTTTATACACCAGAAATCCCCTACGAGACTATTACGATTTTTGATTTGAATAGAGTTTGATCGAAGGACTTCATATGCTTTAAATAGATCTAATACCTATTCAAGGACTCAAAAATATTTGGTAATTATTCAAAAACAAAATGATTTTAAAGGTGTTCATTCACCACAAATCGTCTAAGAGACTATGACGGTTTTACCCTTTTTTTTGAATTGAGTTTGATCAAAGGGCTTCATATGCTCTAAATAGATCTAGTGCGTATTCAAGGAATCAAAAATATTTGGTAATTATTCAGAACAAATGATTTGAAAGGTGTTCATACACCACAAATCGCCTAAGAGACTATGACGGTTTTACCCTTTAATTTGAATTGAGTTTGATCCAAGGGCTTCATATGCTTTAAACATATCTAATACCTATTCAAAGACTCAAAAATATTTGGTAATTATTCACAGCAAAATAAAATTAAAGGTGTCCATACACCACAAATCGCCTAAGACACTATGACAATTTTACCCTTTTATTTGAAATAAGTTTGATCCAAATGCTTCATATGATTATAATATATCTAAAACCCATTCAATGAGTTAAAAATATTTTGGTAATTAAGCACAAACAATAATTTGAAAGGTGTTTATACCCCAGAAATTCCCTACGAGACTATTACGATTTTTGATTTGAATTGAGTTTGATCGAAGGACTTCATATGCTTTAAATAGATCTAATACCTATTCAAGGACTCAAAAATATTTGGTAATTATTCAAAACAAAATGATTTTAAAGGTGTTCATTCACCACAAATCGTCTAAGAGACTATGACGGTTTTACCCTTTGTTTTGAATTGAGTTTGATCAAAGGGCTTCATATGCTCTAAATAGATTTAGTGCCTATTCAAGGAATCAAAAATATTTGGTAATTATTCAGAACGAATGATTTGAAAGGTGTTCATACACCACAAATCGCCTAAGAGACTATGACGGTTTTACCCTTTAATTTGAATTGAGTTTGATCCAAGGGCTTCATATGCTTTAAACATATCTAATACCTATTCAAAGACTCAAAAATATTTGGTAATTACTCACAACAATATAATATTAAAGGTGTCCATACACCACAAATCGCCTAAGACACTATGACGGTTTTACCCTTTGATTTGAAATAAGTTTGGTCCAAATGCTTCATATGATTATAATATATATAATATCCATTCAATGAGTTAAAAATATGTTGGTAATTAAGCTCAAACAATGATTTGAAAGGTGTTTATACCCCAGAAATCCCATACGAGACTATTACGATTTTTGATTTGAATTGAGTTTGATCGAAGGACTTCATATGCTTTAAATAGATCTAATACCTATTCAAGGACTCAAAAATATTTGGTAATTATTCAAAACAAAATGATTTTAAAGGTGTTCATTCACCACAAATCGTCTAAGAGACTATGACGGTTTTACCCTTTGTTTTTAATTGAGTTTGATCCAAGGGCTTCATATGCTCTAAATAGATCTAGTACCTATTCAAGGAATCAAAAATATTTGGTAATTATTCAGAACCAATGATTTGAAAGGTGTTCATACACCACAAATCGCCTAAGAGACTATGACGGTTTTACCCTTTGATTTAAATTGAGTTTGATCCAAGGGCTTCATATTCTCTAAATAGATCTAGTACCTATTCAAGGAATCAAAAATATTTGGTAATTATTCAGAACCAATGATTTGAAAGGTGTTAATACACCACAAATCGCCTAAGAGACTATGACGGTTTTACCCTTTGATTTAAATTGAGTTTGATCCAAGGGCTTCATATGCTTTAATTATATATAATACCTATTCAAGGAGTCATAAATATTTTGTAAATATTCACAAAAAAATAATTTGAAAGGTGTTCATACACCACAAATCCCCTAAGAGACTATGAGGGTTTTACGCTTTAATTTGAATTGAGTTTGATCCAAGGGATTCATATGCTTTAAACATATCTAATACCTATTCAAAGACTCAAAAATATTTGGTAATTATTCACAACAAAATAATATTAAAGGTGTCCATACACCACAAATCGCCTAAGACACTATGACAATTTTACCCTTTTATTTGAAATAAGTTTGATCCAAATGCTTCATATGATTATAATATATCTAAAACCCATTCAATGAGTTAAAAATATTTTGGTAATTAAGCACAAACAATGATTTGAAAGGTGTTTATACCCCAGAAATTCCCTACGAGACTATTACGATTTTTGATTTGAATTGAGTTTGATAGAAGGACTTCATATGCTTTAAATAGTTCTAATACCTATTCAAGGACTCAAAAATATTTGGTAATTATTCAAAACAAAATGATTTTAAAGGTGTTCATTCACCACAAATCGTCTAAGAGACTATGACGGTTTTACCCTTTGTTTTTAATTGAGTTCCATCCAAGGGCTTCATATGCTCTAAATAGATCTAGTACCTATTCAAGGAATCAAAAATATTTGGTAATTATTCAGAACAAATGATTTGAAAGGTGTTCATACACCACAAATCGCCTAAGAGACTATGACGGTTTTACCCTTTGATTTAAATTGATTTTGATCCAAGGGCTTCATATGTTTTAATTATATATAATACCTATTCAAGGGGTCATAAATATTCACAAAAAAATAATTTGAAAGGTGTTCATACACCACAAATCGCCTAAGAGACTATGACGATTTTACCCTTTAATTTGAATTGAGTTTGATCCAAGGGATTCATATGCTTTAACCATATCTAATACCTATTCAAAGACTCAAATATTTGGCAATTATTCACAACAAAATAATATTAAAGGTGTCCATACACCACAAATCGCCTAAGACACTATGACGGTTTTACCCTTTGATTTGAAATAAGTTTGATCCAAATGCTTCATATGATTATAATATATCTAATATCCATTCAATGAGTTAAAAATATTTTGGTAATTAAGCTCAAACAATGATTTGAAAGGTGTTTATACACCAGAAATCCCCTACGAGACTATTACGATTTTTGATTTAAATTGAGTTTGATCGAAGGACTTCATATGCTTTAAATAGATCTAATACCTATTCAAGGACTCAAAAATATTTGGTAATTATTCAAAAACAAAATGATTTTAAAGGTGTTCATTCACCACAAATCGTCTAAGAGACTATGACGGTTTTACCCTTTTTTTTGAATTGAGTTTGATCAAAGGGCTTCATATGCTCTAAATAGATCTAGTGCGTATTCAAGGAATCAAAAATATTTGGTAATTATTCAGAACAAATGATTTGAAAGGTGTTCATACACCACAAATCGCCTAAGAGACTATGACGGTTTTACCCTTTAATTTGAATTGAGTTTGATCCAAGGGCTTCATATGCTTTAAACATATCTAATACCTATTCAAAGACTCAAAAATATTTGGTAATTATTCACAGCAAAATAAAATTAAAGGTGTCCATACACCACAAATCGCCTAAGACACTATGACGGTTTTACCCTTTGATTTGAACTAAGTTTGATCCAAATGCTTCATATGATTATATTATATCTAATACCAATTCAATGAGTTTAAAGTATTTTGGTAATTAAGCACAAACAATGATTTGAAAGGTGTTTATACACCAGAAATCCCCTACGAGACTATTACGATTTTTGATTTGAATAGAGTTTGATCGAAGGACTTCATATGCTTTAAATAGATCTAATACCTATTCAAGGAATCAAAAATATTTGGTAATTATTCAAAACAAAATGATTTTAAAGGTGTTCATTCACCACAAATCGTCTAAGAGACTATTACGGTTTTACCCTTTGTTTTGAATTGAGTTTGATCCAAGGGCTTCATATGCTCTAAATAGATCTAGTACCTATTCAAGGAATCAAAAATATTTGGTAATTATTCAGAACAAATGATTTGAAAGGAGTTCATACACCACAAATCGCCTAAGTGACTCTGACGGTTTTACCCTTTGATTTAAATTGAGTTTGATCCAAGGGCTTCATATGCTTTAAGTATATATAATACCTATTCAAGGAGTCAAAAATATTTTGTAAATATTCACAAAAAAATAATTTGAAAGGTGTTCATACACCACAAATCGCCTAAGAGACTATGACGGTTTTACCCTTTAATTTGAATTGCGTTTGATCCAAGGGCTTCATATGCTTTAAACATATCTAATACTTATTCAAGGACTCAAAAATATTTGGTAATTATTCACAACAAAATAATATTAAAGGTGTCCATACACCACAAATCGCCTTAGAGACTATGACGGTTTTACCCTTTGATTTGCAGTAATTTTAATCCAAGGACTTCATATAATTGAAATATACCTAATACCAATTCAAGGAGTGAAATATATTTGGTAATTAGGCACCAAAAATGATTTGAAAGGTGTTCATACACCAAAAATCACCTAAGAGACTATGACGGTTTTACCCTTTGATTTTAATTGAGTTAGATCCAAGGGCTTCATATAATTTAAATATATCTAATATTATTTCAAGGACTCAATTTTGTTTTGGTAATTATTGAATGCAAAATGATTTGAAAGTTTTCAAACACCATAAATCGCCTAAGAGACTATGACGGTTTTACCCTTTGATATGAAATAAGTTTGATCCAAGGGTTTCATATGATTGAAATATATCTAATACCTATTGAAGGAGTCAAAAATATTTGGTAATTAAGCACAAAAAAAGATTTGAAAGGTGTTCATACACCACAAATCCCCTAAGAGACTATGACGGTTTTACCCTTTGATTTGAATTGAGGTTGATGTAAGGACTTTATATGCTTTAAAAAGATCTAATACCTATTCAAGGACTCAAAACATATTTGGTAATTATTCCAACCAAAATTATTTGAAAGGTGTTCATTCACGACAAAACGCCTAACAGACTATGACGGTTTTGCCCTTTGATTTGAATTGAGTTTGATGCAAGGGCTTCATATGCTTTAAATATATCTAACCCCTATACAAAGTATCAAAAATATTTGGCAATTATTCACAACAAAATAATATTAATGGTGTCCATACACCACGAATCGCGTAAGAGACTATTACGGTTTTACCCTTTGATTTGAAATAAGTTTAATCCAAGGGCTTCATCTGATTGAAATATACCTAATACAAATTCAAGGAGTGAAAAGTATTTGGTAATTAATCACCAAAAATCATTTGAAAGGTGTTTATACACCACAAATCGCCTAAGAGACTATGACGGTTTCACCCTTTGATTTAAATTGAGTTTTATCCAAGGGCTTCATATGCTTTAAATATATATAATACCTATTCAAGGACTCAAAAAATTTGTTAATTATTCACAACAAAATGATTTGAAAGGTGTTCATACACCACAAATTGCCTAAGAGACTACGACGGTTTTACCCTTTGATTTAAATTAAGTTTGATCCAAGGGATTCATATGCTTTAAATATATATAATACCTATTCAAGGAGTCATAAATATTTTGTAAATATTCACAACAAAATAATTTGAAAGGTGTTCATACACCACAAATCTCCAAAGAGACTATGACGATTTTACCCTTTAATTTGAATTAAGTTAGATCCAAGGGCTTCATATGCTTTAAACATATCTAATACCTATTCAAGGACTCCAAAATATTTGGTAATTATTCTCAACATTATAAAATTAAAGGTTTCTATACACCACAAATCGCCTAAGAGACTATGACGGTTTTACCCTTTGATTTGAAATAATTTAGTCCAAGGTCTTCATATGATTGAAATATACCTAATACAAATTCAAGGAGTGAGAAGTATTTGGTAATTAAGCACCAGATTTGATTTGAAAGGTGTTCAGACACCAAAAATCGCCTAAGACACTATGACGGTTTTACCCTTTGATTTGAATTGAGTTAGATCCAAGGGTTTCATATGATTGAAATATATCTAATACCTATTCAAGGAGTCAAAAGTATTTGGTAATTAACCACAAAAAATGATCTGAAAGGTGTTCATACACCACAGAACCCCTAAGAGACTATGACGGTTTTACCCTTTGATTTGAATTGAGTTTGATCTAAGGGCTTCATATGCTTTAAATAGACTTAATACCTATTCAAGGACTCAAAAATATTAGGTAATTATTCACAACAAAATGATTTGAAAGGTGTTCATACTCCACAAATCGCCTAAAGACTATGACGGTTTTACCCTTTGATTTGAAATAAGTTTAATCCAAGGGCTTCATATGATTGAAATATACCTAATGCCAATTCAAGGAGTGAAATGTATTTGGTAATTAAGCACCAAAAATGATTTGGAGGTGTTCATACACCAAAATTCGCCTAAGATACTATGACTGTTTTACCCTGTGATTTGAATTGAGTTCGATCCAAGGGCTTCATATAATTTAAATATATCTAATATCTATTCAAGGACTAAATTTGTTTTGGTAATTATTCAATACAAAATGATTTGAAAGGTTTTCATAAACCACAAATCGCCTAAGAGACTATGACGGTTTTACCCTTTGATATGAAATAAGTTTAATCCAAGGGTCTCATATGATTTAAATATATCTAATAGCTATAGAAGGAATCAAAAATATTTGGTAATTAAGGACAAAAAATGATTTGAAAGGTGTTCATACACCACAAATCCCCTAAGAGACTATGTCGGTTTTACCTTTTGATTTGAATTGAGGTTGCTCCAAGGACTTCATATGCTTTAAAAAGATCTAATACCTATTCAAAGAATCCAAAAATATTTGGTAATTATTCCCAACAAAATGATTTGAAAGGTGTTTATTCACCACAAATCGCCTAAGGTACTATGATGGTTTTGCCCTTTGATTTGAATTGAGTTTGATCCTAGGGCTTCATATGCTTTAAATATATCTAACACCTATTCAAGGACTGAAAAATATTTGGTTATTATTCACAACCAAAATAATTTGAAAGGTGTTCATACACCACAAATCGCCTAAGAGACTATGACGGTTTTACCCTTTGATTTGAAATAAGTTTGATCAAAATGCTTCATATGATTAAAATATATCTAATACCCATTTAAGGAGTTAAAAATATTTTTGTAATCAAGCACAAACAATGATTTGGAAGGTGTTTATACACCACAAATCCCCTACAAGACTATGACGGTTTTACCCTTTTATTTGAATTGAGCTTGATCGAACGACTTCATATGCTTTAATAGATCTAATACCTATTCAAGGACTCAAAAATATTTTGTAATTATTCAAAACAAAATGATTTGAAAGGTGTTCATTCACCACAAATCGTTTAAGAGACTATGACGATTTTACCCTTTGTTTGGAATTGAGTTTGATCCAAGGGCTTCATATGCTTTAAATAGATCTAGTACCTTTTCAAGGACTCAAATATATTTGGTAATTATTCACAACAAAATGATTTGAAAGATGTTCATACACCACAAATCGCCTAAGAGACTATGACGGTTTTACCCTTTGATTGAAATTGAGTTTGATCCTAGGGCTTCATATGATTTAAATAGATCTAGTACCTATTCTAGGACTCAAAAATATTTGGTAATTATTCACAACAAAATAATATGAAAGGTGTCCATACACCACAAATCGCCTAAGAGACTATGACGGTTTTACCTTTTGATTTGAAATAAGTTTAATCCAAGGGCTTCATATGATTGAAATGTACCTAATACCAATTCAAGGAGTGAAAAGTATTTTGTAATTAAGCACCAAAAATGATTTGAAAGGTGTTCATACACCAAAAATCGCCTAAGAGACTGACGGTTTTACCCTTTGATTTGAAATAAGTTTAATCCAAGGGCTTCATATAATTGAAATATACCTAAATGCCAATTCAAGGATTGAAGCGTATTTGGTAATTAACCACCAAAAATGATTTGAAAGGTGTTCATACACCAAAAATCGCAAAAGAGACAATGACGGTTTTACCCTTTGATTTGAATTGAGTTAGATCCAAGGGCTTCATATGATTTAAGTATATCTAATATCTATTCAAGAACTCAATTTTATTTTGGTAATTATTGAATACAAAAAGATTTGAATGGTTTTCATACACCACAAATCGCCTAAGAGACTATGACGGTTTAACCCTTTGATATGAAATAAGTTTGGTCCAAGGGGATCATATGATTGAAATATATCTAATACATATTGAAGGAGTCAAAAATATTTGGTAATTAAGCACAAAAAATGATTTGAAAGGTGTTCATACACCACAAATCCCCCAAGAGACTATGACGGTTTTACCCTTTGATTTGAACTGAGGTGATCCAAGGACTTCATATGCTTTAAATAGATCCAATACCCATTCAAGGACTCAAAAAATATTTGGTAATTATTCCCAACAAAATGATTTGAAAGGTGTTCATTCACCACAAATCGCCTAAGAGACTATGACGGTTTTGCCCTTTGATTTGAAGTTAGTTTGATCCAAGGGCTTCATATGCTTTAAATATATATAACACCTATTCAAGGACTCAAAAATATTTTGTTATTATTCACTACTAAAATATTTTGAAAGGTGTTCATACACCACAAATTGCCTAAGAGACTATGACGGTTTTACACTTTGATATGAAATAAGTTTGATCCAAGGGTTTCATATGATTGAAATATATCTAATACATATTGAAGGATTCAAAAATATTTGGTAATTAAGCACAAAAAATGATTTGAAAGGTGTTCATACGCCACAAATCCCCTAAGAGACTATGATGGTTTTACCCTTTGATTTGAATTGAGGTGATCCAAGGAATTCATATGCTTTAAATAGATCTAATACCTATTCAAGGACTCAAAAAATATTTGGTAATTATTCCAAACAACATGATTTGAAAGGTGTTCATTCACCACAAATCGCCTAAGAGACTATGACGGTTTTACCCTTTAATTTGAATTGTGTTTGATCCAAGGGGTTCATATACTTTAAACATATCTAATACCTATTCAAGGACTCAAAGATATTTGGTAATTATTCACAACAAAATAATATGAAAGGTGTCCATACACCACAAATCGCCTAAGAGACTATGACGGTTTTACCCTTTGATTTGAAATAAGTTTAATCCAAGGGCTTCATATGATTGAGATGTACCTAATACCAATTCAAGGAGTGAAATGTATTTGGTAATGAAGCACCAAAAATGATTTGAAAGGTGTTCATACACCAAAAATCGCCTTAGAGACTATAACGGTTTTACCCTTTGATTTGAAATAAGTTTAATCCAAGGGCTTCATATAATTAAAATATACCTAAATACCAATTCAAGGAATGAAACGTATTTGGTAATTAACCACCAAAAATGAATTGAAAGGTGTTCATACACCAAAAATCGCCTAAGAGACTATGACGGTTATAGCCTTTGATTTGAATTGAGTTAGATCCAAGGGCTTCATATGATTTAAATATATCTAATATCTATTCAAGAACTCAATTTTGTTTAGGTAATTATTGAATACAAAAAGATTTGAATGGTTTTCATACAACAAAAATCGCCTAAGAGACTATGACGGTTTTACCCTTTGATATGAAATAAGTTTGATCCAAGGGTTTCATATGATTGAAATATATCTAATGCATATTGAATGAGTCAAAAATATTTGGTAATTAAGCACAAAAAATGATTTGAAAGGTGTTCATACACCACAAATCCCCTAAGAGACTATAACGGTTTTACCCTTTGATTTGAATTGAGGTGATCCAAGGAATTCATATGCTTTAAATAGATCTAATACCTATTCAAGGACTCAAAAAATAATTGGTAATTATTCCCAACAAAATGATTTGAAAGGTGTTCATTCACCACAAATCGCCTAAGAGACTATGACGGTTTTGCCCTTTGATTTGAAGTGAGTTTGATCCAAGGGCTTCATATGCTTTAAATATATATAACACCTATTCAAGGACTCAAAAATATTTTGTTATTATTCACAACTAAAATATTTTGAAAGGTGTTCATACACCACAAATCGCCTAAGACACTATGACTGTTTTACCCTTTAATTTGAAATAAGTTTGATCCAAATGCTTCATAAGATTAAAATATATCTAATACCCATTCAAGGAGTTATAAATATTTTGGTAATAGAGCACAAACAATTATTTGAAAGTTGTTTACACACCACAAATCCCCTACGAGACTATGACGGTTTTTTATTTGAATTGAGTTTGAACGAAGGACTTCATATGCTTTAAATAGATCTAATACCTATTCAAGGACTCAAAAATATTTGTTAATTATTCAAAACAAAATGATTTGAAAGGTGTTCATTCACCACAAATCGCCTAAGAGACTATGACGATTTTGCCCTTTGATTGGAAGTGAGTTTTATCCAAGGGCTTCATATGCTTTAACTATATATAACACCTATTCAAGGACTCAAAAATATTTTGTTATTATTCACAACCAAAATATTTTTAAAGGTGTTCATACACCACAAATTGCCTAAGACACTATGACGGTTTTACGCTTTGATTTGAAATAAGTTTGATCCAAATGCTTCATAAGATTAAAATATATCTAATACCCATTCAAGGAGTTAACAATATTTTGGTAATTTAGCACAAAAAATGATTTGAAAGTTGTTTATACACCACAAATCCACTACGAGACTATGACGGTTTTTAATTTGAATTGAGTTTGAACGAAGGACTTCATATGCTTTAAATAGATCTAAACCTATTCAAGGACTCAAAAATATTTGGTAATTATTCACAACAATATAATTTGAAAGGTGTTCATACACCACAAATCTCCTTAGAGACTATGACGGTTTTACCCTTTAATTTGAATTGAGTTAGATCCAAGGGCTTCATATGCTTTAAACATATCTAATACCTATTCAAGGACTCCAAAATATTTGGTAATTATTCTCTACAATATAAAATTAAAGTTGTCCATACACCACAAATCGCCTAAGAGACTATGACGGTTTTACCCTTTATTTGAAATAAATTTAATCCAAGGGACTCATATGATTTAAATATACCCAATACCAATTCAAGGAGTGAGAAGTATTTGGTAATTAACCACCAAAAATGATTTAAAAGGTGTTCATACACCAAAAATCGTCTAAGGGACTATGATGGTTTTACCCTTTGATTTGAATTGAGTTAGATCCAAGGGCTTCATGTGATTTAAATATATCTAATATCTATTCAAGGACTCACTTTTTTTTGGTAATTTTTCAATACAAAATGATTTGAAAGCTTTTCATACACCATAAATCGCCTAAAAGACTATGACAGTTTTACACTTTGATATGAAATAAGTTTGATCCAAGGGTTTCATATGATTGAAATATATCTAATACCTATTCAAGGAGTCAAAAGTATTTGGTAATTAACCACAAAAAATGATCTGAAAGGTGTTCATACACCACAGATCCCCTAAGACACTATGACGGTTTTACCCTTTGATTTGAATTGAGTTTGATCTATGGGCTTCATATGCTTTAAATAGACTTAATACCTATTCAAGGACTCAAAAATATTTGCTAATTATTTTCAACAAAATGATTTGAAAGGTGTTCATACACCACAAATTGCCTAAGAGACTATGACGGTTTTACCCTTTGATTTAAATTGAGTTTGATCCAAGGGCTTCATATGCTTTAAATATATCTAATACCTATTCAAGGAGTCATAAATATATTTTTAATATTCACAACAAAATAATTTGAAAGGGGTTCATACACCACAAATCGCCTAAGAGACTATGACGGTTTTACCCTTTGATTTTAAATAAGTTTCATCCAAGGGCTTCATATGATTGAAATATACCTAATGATAATTCAATGAGTGAAATGTATTTTGTAATTAAGCACCAAAAATGATTTGGTGGTGTTCATACACCAAAAATCGCCTAAGATACTATGACAGTTTAACCCTTTGATTTGAATTGAGTTAGATCCAAGGGCTTCATATAATTTAAATATATCTAATATCTATTCAAGTACTCAATTTTTTGGTAATTATTCAATACAAAATGATTTGAAAGGTTTTCATACACCACAAATAGCCTAAGAGACTATGACGGTTTTACCCTTTGATATGAAATAAGTTTGATCCAAGGGTTTGATATGATTGAAATATATCTAATACCTATTGAAGGAGTCAAAAATATTTGGTAATTAAGCACAAAAAATGATTTGAAAGGTGTTCATACACCACAAATCCCCTAAGGGACTAGGTCGGTTTTACCTTTTGATTTTAATTGAGGTTGCTCCAAGGACTTCATATGCTTTAAAAAGATCTAATACCTATTCAAGGACTCAAAAAATATTTGGTAATTATTCCCAAGAAAATGATTTGAAAGGTGTTCATTCACCATAAATCGCCTAAGGTACTATGATGGTTTTGCCCTTTGATTTGAATTGAGTTTGATAGGGCTTCATATGCTTTAAATATATCTGTAACAGCCCGGCCTCCTGAGCTGCTAGCTTAACACCGTTAGCAATCTCATACTTCAATGAACATGGAATCCATAATAATAAGTAATAGTTTAGATGAAATATGCAGCGGAAACAACCTTAAAAACACGATCCTGGACCTGTGGGTTATGGGCCCACAAAACAATATCCTTTATTTCAAATCTCAAATTACACGATGTCTTTAACTCAAGTTCCCAGAACAATACAATAAATCAATGATATCTGATACGAACTATCTTAGCTTAAGCCCCAAACTAAAACTTGAAATTTATTCTACAACTTTGTAAATGGAAGTTTTGAACATCCCGATATCTCTAAACCATTCCGAGCTTTCCATAATATACCTGAAAATAACAGAAGAAATAGAAAACAAGGAAAACATCCAAAATGAGTGGAAAACTCGTAACTCTTACTTCAGCCCGTTTAAAACATTTTCATTTCAAATTGTTTTATTACTTGGAAATCAATCTTGGCAAACAATAATCTTTATTTAATAATATATGGCTTGCATAGCTCAATCCCCTTACACAAATCGCTGGCAATTATAGGCTTTGGACTCGATACGACCACTTCACTTCATTTTTGATTTATTGTTTAGCTCCTCTACCTATACCTTGCCCACTTTTCATTTCAGTTCATAAACTAGCCAGCCAAAACAAATACTATTGATAATCAACCAAAACACAGTTTTAATCACAACAACACATTCATATCTATGGCCATAGTACGAACTACTTCATCAAAATAGAAGTACAAAACACATGGGCATGAAATAGATTTTGCTGAACATAAAAGTTACCTTAACCGCTTAATCCTTTCTTAGATCGATATATCATACTTCGAGAACTCTATAGTTCTGTTAGCTCTCTTGAACTCCATAATTGATATCACAAAACATTCACCTCATAACAGAAACAGCAATAGATATCAATAACCATTGACTACTCTTCACTAGTTACATACCTCGGTAAAATCAAACTTAATATGATTCCTATTACCTCTGAGTAACGAAATAAACATGTCTCACCAATATAACCTTCCTACAGCTTCCCCTGAGTAAGTAAGGTGCTAAGGATTAGTTTAAACAAGCTTTAGAACATGAATAGGTAAGCTAAACACAAGAGGATGCAAAGCTGTACTTACAGCATCCTGTTTGATGTTTCTATGGAGTTTTCTATACCTTTTGCAAGGCTTTAAGGCTTGAACAGATAAATATGGATGTCTAGAAGAGATATATATAAGAAAAGGTAGGTGTTTTTGAAGAAGAATTGGGGGAAAAGAACCGAAAATCCAAAACTGCTATTTATAGCAGGTAAATGGCGGTACCCTTAGGGGAGTGAAACCTCTTCTGGGTAAGGTCGGTTTCATGGAGTTTCTGGGTGATTTTTGCTTGAGGTATTATCTTAATGTGTTGGATTTCATGCATCCAAATGGTTTTGGGATATCGACACCCAAGTAGCTGCTAAGCAGCCTTCTTTGAGCAAAGGTCTGAGCTGTACTTTCAGCTGGCCAGTTTTTACTTAAGGAGCAATTTACCTTAGTGAGCCACGTTATTCTTGGGAATAAATGACCATTTTGACCTTAAGACATCCCAAGCATGTCATATATCAAGTTTGGTTAGGTTCTAAGCTCGGATTCAACCACGAAAGGCTCTTTAACTGGAAGTTCGTTGCTACCCGATAAAACGATCTCTATACGATTTTCACAATCTTAATGAATAAGGTTCTTAAGGACCTTCTAACCTATTTATTGGTTTCCAAAACCTTCCTAACTAATAAGAATGGTAGATCTTACCCACTTTTGTCCTCATATGATGTTGGAGAGTATTCTAATCTGCTTAAAGGGTCAAACCAGATGAAAACTTATCATAACTAACAGTTCCAAGTAACTCTCTTCCACCTGAAACATTAAAACCCTAATATCCTATTTAAATAACTTAATATAATTACTTTAAACCCAACCTGCTTAAAATTCAGGCTATTACAATATCTAACACCTATTCAAGCACTCAAAAATATTTGGTTATTATTCACAACCAAAATAATTTGAAAGGTGTTCATACACCACAAATCGCCTAAGAGACTATGACGGTTTTACCCTTTGATTTGAAATAAGTTTGATCCAAATGCTTCATATGATTAAAATATATCTAATACTCATTCAAGGAGTTAAAAATATTTTTGTAATCAAGCACAAACAATGATTTGAAAGGTGTTTATACACCATAAATCCCCTACGAGACTATGACGGTTTTACCCTTTTATTTGAATTGAGTTTGATCGAAGGACTTCATATGCTTTAATAGATCTAATACCTATGCAAGGACTCAAAAATATTTGGTAATTATTCACTACAAAATGATTTAAAAGGTGTTCATTCACCACAAATCGTTTAAGAGACTATGACGGTTTTACCCTTTGTTTGGAATTGAGTTTGATCTAAGGGCTTCATATGCTTTAAATAGATCTAGTACCTATTCTAGCACTCAAAACTATTTGGTAATTATTCACAACAAAATGATTTGAAAGGTGTTCATACATCACAAATCGCCTAAGAGACTATGATGCTTCTACCCTTTAATGAAATTAAGCTTGATCCAAGGGCTTCATATGCTTTAAATATATATAATACCTATTCAAGGAGTCATAACTATTTTGTAAATATTCACAACAAAATAATTTGAAAGGTGTTCATACACCACAAATCGCCTAAGAGACTATGAGGGTTTTACCCTTTAATTTGAATTGTGTTTGATCCAAGGGCTTCATATACTTTAATCATATATAATACCTATTCAAGGACTTAAACATATTTGGTAATAATTTATAACAAAATAATATGAAAGGTGTCCATACACCAAAAATCGCCTAAGAGACTATGACTGTTTTACCCTTTGATTTGAAATAAGTTTAATCCAAGGGCTTCATATGATTTAAATATACCTAATACCAATTCAAGGAGTGGAAAATATTTGGTAATTAAGCACCAAAAATGATTTGAAAGGTGTTTATACACCAAAAATCGCCTAAGAACCTATGACGGTTTTACCCTTTGATTTGAATTGAGTTAGATCCAAGGGCTACATATGCTTTAAATAGATCTAGTACCTATTCAAGGACTCAAAAATATTTGGTAATTATTCACAAAAAAATGATTTGAAAGGTGTTCATACACCACAAATCGCCTAAGAGACTATGACGGTTTTACCCTTTGATTGAAATTGAGTTTGATCCAAGGGCTTCATATGCTTTAAATAGATCTAGTACCTATTCTAGGACTCAAAAATATTTGGTAATTATTCACAACAAAATAATATGAAAGGTGTCCATACACCACAAATCGCCTAAGAGACTATGACGGTTTTACCCTTTGATTTGAAATAAGTTTAATCCAAGGGCTTCATATGATTGAAATGTACCTAATACCAATTCAAGGAGTGAAAAGTATTTTGTAATTAAGCACCAAAAATGATTTGAATAGTGTTCATACACCAAAAATCGCCTAAGAGACTACGACGGTTTCATCCTTTGATTTGAAATAAGTTTAATTCGAGGGCATCATATAATTGAAACATACCTAAATACCAATTCAAGGATTGAAATGTATTTGGTAATTAACCACCAAAAATGCTTGAAAGGTGTTCATACACCAAAAATCGCCTAAGAGACTATGACGGTTTTACCCTTTGATTTGAATTGAGTTAGATCCAAGGGCTTCATATGATTTAAATATATCTAATATCTATTCAAGGACTTAATTTTGTTTTGGTAATTATTGAATACAAAAAGATTTGAATGGTTTTCATACACCACAAATCGTCTAAGAGACTATGACGGTTTTACCCTTTGATATGAAATAAGTTTGATCCAAGGGTTTCATATGATTAAAATATATCTAATACATATTAAAGGAGTAAAAAATATTTGGAAATTAAGCATAAAAAATGATTTGAAAGGTGTTCATACACCACAAATCCCCTAAGAGACTATGACGGTTTTACCCTTTGATTTGAATTGAGGTGATCCAAGGACTTCATATGCTTTAAATAGATCTAATACCTATTCAAAGACTCAAAAAATATTTGGTAATTATTCCCAACAAAATGATTTGAAAGGTGTTCATTCACCACAAATCGCCTAAGAGACTATGACGGTTTTACCCTTTAATTTGAATTGTGTTTGATCCAAGGGCTTCATATACTTTCAACATATCTAATACCTATTCAAGGACTCAAAAATATTTGGTAATTATTCACAACAAAATAATATGAAAGGTGTCCATACACCTTAAATCGCCTAAGAGACTATGACGGTTTTACCCTTTGATTTGAAATAAGTGTAATCCAAGGGCTTCATATGATTGAAATGTACCTAATACCAATTCAAGGAGTGAAAAGTATTTGGTAATTAAGCACCAAAAATGATTGGAAAGGTGTTCATACACCAAAAATCGCCTAAGAGACTATGACGGTTTTACCCTTTGATTTGAAATAAGTTTAATCCAAGGGCTTCATATAATTTAAACATACCTAAATACCAATTCAAGGATTGAAACGTATTTGGTAATTAACCACCAAAAATGATTGAAAGGTGTTCATACACCAAAAATCGCCTAAGAGACTATGACGGTTTTACCCTTTGATTTGAATTGAGTTAGATCCAAGGGCTTCATATGATTTAAATATATCTAATATCTATTCAAGGACTCAATTTTGTTTTGGTGATTATTGAATACAATAAGATTTGAATGGTTTTCATACACCACAAATCGCCTAAGAGACTATGACGGTTTATCCTTTGATATGAAATAAGTTTAATCCAAGGGCTTCATATGATTGAAATGTACCTAATACCAATTCAAGGAGTGAAAAGTATTTGGTAATTAAGCACCAAAAATTATTTGAATGGTGTTCATACACCAAAAATCGCCTAAGAGACTACGACGGTTTTATCCTTTGATTTGAAATAAGTTTAATTCGAGGGCTTCATATAATTGAAACATACCTAAATACCAATTCAAGGATTGAAATGTATTTGGTAATTAACCACCAAAAATGCTTGAAAGGTGTTCATACACCAAAAATCGCCTAAGAGACTATGACGGTTTTACCCTTTGATTTGAATTGAGTTAGATCCAAGGGCTTCATATGATTTAAATATATCTAATATCTATTCAAGGACTCAATTTTGTTTTGGTGATTATTGAATACAATAAGATTTGAATGGTTTTCATACACCACAAATCGTCTAAGAGACTATGACGGTTTTACCCTTTGATATGAAATAAGTTTGATCCAAGGGTTTCATATGATTAAAATATATCTAATACATATTAAAGGAGTCAAAAATATTTGGTAATTAAGCACAAAAAATGATTTGAAAGGTGTTCATACACCACAAATCCCCTAAGAGACTATGACGGTTTTACCCTTTGATTTGAATTGAGGTGATCCAAGGACTTCATATGATTTAAATAGATCTAATAACTATTCATGGACTAAAAAAATATTTGGTAATTATTCCCAACAAAATGATTTGAAAGGTGTTCATTCACCACAAATCGCCTAAGAAACTATGACGGTTTTACCCTTTAATTTGAATTGTGTTTGATCCATTGGCTTCATATACTTTCAACATATCTAATACCTATTCAAGGACTCAAAAATATTTGGTAATTATTCACAACAAAATAATATGAAAGGTGTCCATACACCACAAATCGCCTAAGAGACTATGACGGTTTTACCCTTTGATTTGAAATAAGTTTAATCCAAGGGCTTCATATGATTGAAATGTACCTAATACCAATTCAAGGAGTGAAAAGTATTTGGTAATTAAGTACCAAAAATGATTGGAAAGGTGTTCATACACCAAAAATCGCCTAAGAGACTATGCCGATTTTACCCTTTGATTTGAAATAAGTTTAATCCAAGGGCTTCATATAATTGAAACATACCTAAATACCAATTCAAGGATTGAAACGTATTTGGTAATTAACCACCAAAAATGATTGAAAGGTGTTCATACACCAAAAATCGCCTAAGAGACTATGACGGTTTTACCCTTTGATTTGAATTGAGTTAGATCTAAGGGCTTCATATGATTTAAATATATCTAATATCTATTCAAGGACTCAATTTAGTTTTGGTAATTATTGAATACAAAAAGATTTGAATGGTTTTCATACACCACAAATCGCCTAAGAGACTATGACGGTTTATCCTTTGATATGAAATAAGTTTGATCTAAGGGTTTCATATGATTGAAATATATCTAATACATATTGAAGGAGTCAAAAATATTTGGGAATTAAGCACAAAAAATGATTTGAAAGGTGTTCATACACCACAAATCCCCTAAGAGACTATGACGGTTTTACCCTTTGATTTGAATTGAGGTGATCCAAGGACTTCATATGCTTTAAATAGATCTAATACCTATTCAAGGACTAAAAAAATATTTGGTAATTATTCCCAACAAAATGATTTGAATGGTGTTCATTCACCACAAATCGCCTAAGAGACTATGACGGTTTTACCCTTTAATTTGAATTGTGTTTGATCCAAGGGCTTCATATACTTTCAACATATCTAATACCTATTCAAGGACTCAAAAATAATTGGTAATTATTCACAACAAAATAATATGAAAGGTGTCCATACACCACAAATCGCCTAAGAGACTATGACGGTTTTACCCTTTGATATGAAATAAGTTTAATCCAAGGGCTTCATATGATTGAAATGTATCTAATACCAATTCAAGGAGTGAAAAGTATTTGGTAATTAAGCACCAAAAATGATTTGAAAGGTGTTCATACACCAAAAATCGCCTAAGAGACTATGACGGTTTTACCCTTTGATTTGAAATAAGTTTAATCCAAAGGCTTCATATAATTGAAATATACCTAAATACCAATTCAAGGATTGAAACGTATTTGGTAATTAACCACCAAAAATGATTTGAAAGGTGTTCATACACAAAAAATCGCCTAGGAGACTATGACGATTTTACCCTTTGATTTGAATTGAGTTAGATCCAAGGGCTTCATATGATTTAAATATATCTAATATCTATTCAAGGACTCAATTTTGTTTTGGTAATTATTGAATACAAAAAGATTTGAATGGTTTTTATACACAACAAATCGCCTAAGAGATTATGACGATTTTACCCTTTGATATGAAATAAGTTTGATCCAAGGGTTTCATATGATTGAAATATATCTAATACATATTGAAGGAGTCAAAAATATTTGGTAATTAAGCACAAAAGATGATTTGAAAGGTGTTCATACACCACAAATCCCCTAAGAGACTATGACGGTTTTACCCTTTGATTTGAATTGAGGTGATCCAAGGACTTCATATGCTTTAAATAGATCTAATACCTATTCAAGGACTCAAAAAATATTTGGTAATTATTCCCAACAAAATGATTTGAAAGGTGTTCATTCACAACAAATCGCCTATGAGACTATGACGGTTTTACCCTTTAATTTGAATTGTGTTTTATCCAAGGGCTTCATATACTTTCAACATATCTAATACCTATTCAAGGACTCAAAAATATTTGGTAATTATTCACAACAAAATAATATGAAAGGTGTCCATACACCACAAATCACCTAAGAGACTATGACGGTTTTACCCATTGATTTGAAATAAGTTTAATCCAAGGGCTTCATATGATTGAAATGTACCTAATACCAATTCAAGGAGTGAAAAGTATTTGGTAATTAAGCACCCAAAATGATTTGAAAGGTGTTCATACACCAAAAATCGCCTAAGAGACTATGACGGTTTTACCCTTTGATTTGAAATAAGTTTAATCCAAGGGCTTCATATAATTGAAATATACCTCAATACCAATTCAAGGATTGAAACGTATTTGGTAATTAACCACCAAAAATGATTTGAAAGGTGTTCATACACCAAAAATCGCCTAAGAGACTATGACGGTTTTATCCTTTGATTTGAATTGAGTTAGATCCAAGGGCTTCATATGATTTAAATATATCTAATATCTATTCAAGGACTCAATTTAGTTTTGGTAATTATTGAATACAAAAAAATTTGAATGGTTTTCATACACCACAAATCGCTTAAGAGACTATGACGGTTTTACCCTTTGATATGAAATAAGTTTAATCCAAGGGCTTCATATAATTGAAACATACCTAAATACCAATTCAAGGATTGAAATGTATTTGGTAATTAACCACCAAAAATGATTGAAAGGTGTTCATACACCAAAAATCGCCTAAGAGACTATGACGGTTTTACCCTTTGATTTGAATTGAGTTAGATCCAAGGGCTTCATATGATTTAAATATATATAATATCTATTCAAGGACTCAATTTTGTTTTGGTAATTATTGAATACAAAAAGATTTGAATGGTTTTCATACACCACAAATCGCCTAAGAGACTATGACGGTTTATCCTTTGATATGAAATAAGTTTGATCCAAGGGCTTCATATAATTGAAATGTACCTAATACCAATTCAAGGAGTGAAAAGTATTTGGTAATTAAGCACCAAAAATGATTTGAATGGTGTTCATACACCAAAAATCGCCTAAGAGACTACGACGGTTTTATCCTTTGATTTGAAATAAGTTTAATTCGAGGGCTTCATATAATTGAAACATACCTAAATACCAATTCAAGGATTGAAATGTATTTGGTAATTAACCACCAAAAATGCTTGAAAGGTGTTCATACACCAAAAATCACCTAAGAGACTATGACGGTTTTACCCTTTGATTTGAATTGAGTTAGATCCAAGGGCTTCATATGATTTAAATATATCTAATATCTATTCAAGGACTCAATTTTTTTTTGGTGATTATTGAATACAATAAGATTTGAATGGTTTTCATACACCACAAATCGTCTAAGAGACTATGACGGTTTTACCCTTTGATATGAAATAAGTTTGATCCAAGGGTTTCATATGATTGAAATATATCTAATACATATTGAAGGAGTTAAAAATATTTGGTAATTAAGCACAAAAAATGATTTGAAAGGTGTTCATACACCACAAATCCCCTAAGAGACTATGACAGTTTTACCCTTTGATTTGAATTGAGGTGATCCAAGGACTTCATATGCTTTAAATAGATCTAATACCTATTCAAGGACTCAAAAAATATTTGGTAATTATTCCCAACAAAATGATTTGAAAGGTGTTCATTCACCACAAATCGCCTAAGAGACTATGACGGTTTTGCCATTTGATTTGAAGTGAGTTTGATCCAAGGGCTTCATATGCTTTAAATATATATAACACCTATTCAAGGACTAAATAATATTTTGTTATTATTCACAACTATACTATTATGAAAGGTGTTCATACACCACAAATCGCCTAAGACACTATGACTGTTTTACCCTTTGATTTGAAATAAGTTTGATCCAAATGCTTCATAAGATTAAAATATATCTAATACCCATTCAAGGAGTTAAAAATATTTTGGTAATTAAGCACAAACAATGATTTGAAAGGTGTTTATACTCCACAGATCCCCTACGAGACTATGACGTTTTAACCCTCTGATTTGAATTGAGTTTGATCGAAGGACTTCATGTGCTTTAAATAGATGTAATACCTATTCAAGGACTCAAAAATATTTGGTAATTATTGATATCACTTATTTATATAATCTTTTCTCCCTTATTTACAAGCTAATTTGTGCGTCATTGGAGCTCTTGGGAGATATTTTGTGCTAACTATCGTATATAGTTGTGGTTTTGTGTTTTAGTGTTGAATTGCAGGTTTTAGGGAGTTTTCTCCCTATTCCCGAATCATTTGGAAGCAACCACGGCTTTACAAGATGTTACGAGGCACGTAGGATGACTCACAAGCTTTATGGGTAGTTTAGGAGGTCACAAGACCCCTAAATGTGAAGATTAGAGAGCCAAAGAGGTAAAAAGGAAGTCTCCGTGCACTGATCGGGCAGAAATGGCCCGATCGGGCAAAGTAATTATGATCGGGTATGAAAGTCGCGGACACGATCGGGCAAGGCGTGCCCGATCCCATCGGGCGAGCAACATGCACCAGACCCGATCGGGCGTAATACACCCGACCCGATCGGGTTGGAGGCTGATAGGTCTCATTGTGAAACTGTAATATCAAGGCGAGCGTATTGGGCAAAAAACGCACTAGGCCCGATCGGGTGGAAGCCCCAGGCCCGATCGGGTGGGCCGCAGATGTCATCCTTAGTGCTGGGCTGCTGCGCTAGAGACCACGAGAAACAAAGAAGGCTTTTGGTGTTTGACCCGATCGGGTGCATGCCTCGGGCCCGATCGGGTCTGGCACCCTTTTACGCGGACTTCGACTTTTTAATTTCCGTTTTATTTAGACTTGAGGGGTATTATAAATACCTTTTTCCTCATTATTTTAGAGACACCTTTTATTCATCTTTTTACTGCTTTAGACTCTAGTTTATTTCTCATTGTTCTTAGTCTAGTTTAAACATTTCAGATTAATCTAGAGGTGATCAAACCTATTTCGATTTCAATAAAAGTTCCTGCTTTCCGTCAATTGGTACTCTTTCCTATCCTAATCTCTTTTTTTATTCTTGATTGCTTAATTTATTTATTTAATCGTTCATGATGCAATTGTTAGGGTTTCATATTAGTTTTGTCGTTGTTAATTCGATTATGAGTGAGTAGTCTCTTTCTAGGGTGTTAGATAGGAAAGCCATGTTTATACCATGATTGTGATTTAGACTCTTATTGATTTCTAGGGCTTGATTAGGGTGATTGTGATGTGGTTTGTTCTTTATTGAGTAATTAACGTTATTGCGCAGTTTCGTTGGTTGCTTGTGGTTAATAGTTGTTTGCACAGATCCGTCTTACGACTAGAGGCCTAGGACACGTCAGTAATTCTGATTACGTTAGTGAACATGCGGCGTATGTTGAACTATGAGCGTTGAGTCTTAACCATAGCTCAACATAGGCTCTAATCCGCCGACTCTTGACTTAGGTTTTGATAGTTATTGACCTTGTTTGATTGGTATAAGCATGGTGGACCGACCTAATACCCTAGGTTTTTATTCCATAGTTAAATCCTTTGTTTAATTCGTCTTTCTTAGCTTAATCATTAGTTTAATTAATTCCTTCCTGATTTACTCTGGAGTAGCTGAATTGGTTGAATATTGATTTAGAAACTCTGTCTCCCTGTGGATTCGACCCTGCTTCCACTGACTACCTTAGTTAGAGGACCGTAGGTTTATTTTTGATTAGGTGATACGACGAAATCCTATCAATTATTAAAAACAAAATGATTTAAAAGGTGTTCATTACCCACAAATCGTTTAAGAGACTATGACGATTTTACCCTTTGTTTGGAATTGAGTTTGATCCAAGGGCTTCATATGCTTTAAATAGATATAGTACCTATTCTAGGACTCAAAAATATTTGGTAATTATTCACAACAAAATGATTTGAAAGGTGTTCATACACCACAAATCGCCTAAGAGACTATGATGGTTTTACCCTTTGATGAAATTGAGCTTGATCCAAGGGCTTCATATGCTTTAAATATATATAATACCTATTCAAGGAGTCATAACTATTTTTTAAATATTCACAACAAAATAATTTGAAAGGTGTTCATACACCACAAATCGCCTAAGAGACTATGACGGTTTTACCCTTTAATTTGAATTGTGTTTGATCCAAGGGCTTCATATACTTTAAAAATATCTAATACCTATTCAAGGACTCAAAAATATTTGGTAATTATTCACAACAAAATAATATGAAAGGTGTCCATACACCACAAATCGCCTAAGAGACTATGACGGTTTTACCCTTCGATTTGAAATAAGTATAATCCAAGGGCTTCATATGATTTAAATATACCTAATACCAATTCAAGGAGTGGAAAGTATTTGGTAATTAAGCACCAAAAATGTTTTGAAAGGTGTTCATACACCAAAAATCGCCTAAGAACCTATGACGGTTTTACCCTTTGATGTGAATTGAGGTTGATCGAAGGACTTCATATGCATTAAAAAGATCTAATACCTATTCAAGGACTCAAATAATATTTGGTAATTATTCCCAACAAAATGATTTGAAAGGTGTTCATTCACCACAAATCGCCTAAGAGACTATGACGGTTTTGCCCTTTGATTTGAATTGAGTTTGATCCAAGGGCTTCATAGTTTTTAAATATATCTAACACCTATTCAAGGACTCAAAAATATTTGGTTAGTATTCACAACCAAAATAATTTGAAAGGTGTTCATACACCACAAATCGCCTAAGACACTATGACGGTTTTACCCTTTGATTTGAAATAAGTTTGATCCAAATTGTTGTGGAATCAAAGAGACTACTCCAAATTATGAATGTATATGACCTTCGCAATTTTTGGGTATGGTTAATTCTTCGGAACAAGGCCATGGGAGTTATGAGTTCAAGCTCAATGCAACCTTTTCCCCCATGTTAAGGTGGATTGAAGATATGTTCCAAGAAAAGTCCAAGAGTGGCATCCAAGTTGAGTCTATTAGGAGTCTTAGCTATTTTAATTAAGTCATTTATTTTTAGCAAAAATAAAGGGCAGATTTTTCTACTAATTTTTGGTTCTATTTAGGAGTCCTAGTTGAGTTGTAATTCCTTTTTAGATAAGAATTGATTTAGCTAAGGGATAAGGAAGTGATAGGCATGTAAATAAGATAGAAAGGGCCGAAATCCCTATCATATGTTATTATATTATCTTCCTTATTTTTATATTTATCTTTTCCTAAATTCTAGGGATTAAGATTTAAATGCTTTCTAGATAGATTTTTGGTTTCCTAATGATACTAGAAGTAGTGTAGTATATATAGGCGCTTGTTTTCATTAATAAAGGTAGAGATTATTTTGAGTTAAAACTTTCGTTTAAGAGTTTAATTGTTTTGCACAATTATATTCGACCATTTAATAATTTTCAGGAGTGATTATTATTGAGTGTTTAATCTACTTAATTCCAGGAGTGGTTTAAGTGAAATTAAGAGTTAATTAAAACTTTCAGGAGTGTTAGTTTTAATTATCATATACGGTTACTTTGTTCCTTGTTTTCGGATTTAGGCAAATTAAACCTAAGTTCCTTAACTTGGATTTCATTGATTGAGACTCTTGGAGTAGCAATCAGATCACAAATGCTTCATATGATTAAAATATAGCTAATACCCATTCAAGAAGTTAAAAATATTTTGATAATTAAGCACAAACAATGATTTGAACCACAAATCCCCTACGAGACTATGACGGTTTTTGATTTGAATTGAGTTTGATCTAGGGACTTCATATGCTTTAAATAGATCTAATACCTATTCAAGGACTCAAAAATATTTGGTAATTATTCAAAACAAAATGATTTGAAAGGTGTTCATTCACCACAAATCGTCTAAGAGACTATGACGATTTTACCCTTTGTTTTGAATTGAGTTTGATCCAAGGGCTTCATATGCTTTAAATAGATCGAGTACCTATTCAAGGACTCAAAATTTTTTGGTAATTATTCACAACAAAATGATTTGAAATGTGTTCATTCACCACAAATCGTCTAAGAGACTATGACGATTTTACCCTTTGATTTAAATTGAGTTTGATCCAAGGGCTTCATATGCTTTAAATATATACATTACCTATTCAAGGAGTCAAAAATATTTAGTAAATACTCACAAGAAAATAATTTGAAAGGTGTTCATACACCACAAATCGCCTAAGAGACTATGACGGTTTTACCCTTTAATTTGAATTGAGTTTGATCCAAGGGCTTCATATTCTTTAAACATTTCTAATACCTATTCAAGGACTCAAAAATATTTGGTAATTATTCACAACAAAATAATATTAAAGCTGTCCACACACCACAAATCGCCTACGAGTCTATGATGGTTTTACCCTTTGATTTGAAATAAGTTTAATCTAAGGGCTTCATATCATTGAAATATACCTAATACGAATTCAAGGAGTGAGAAGTATTTGGTAATTAAGCACCAAAAATGATTTGGAAGGTGTTCATACACCAAAAATCGCCTAAGAGACTATGACGGTTTTACCCTTTGATTTGAATTGAGTTAGATCCAAGGGCTTCATATGATTTAAATATATCTCATATCTACTCAAGGACTCAATTTTGTTTTGGTAATTATTGAATACAAAATGATTTGAAAGGTTTTCATACATCACAAATCGCCTAAGAGACTATGACGGTTTTACCCTTTGATTAAAGTTGAGGTTGATCCAAGGAATTCATATGCTTTAAAAAGATCTAATACCTATTCAAGGACTAAAAAAATATTTGGTAATTATTCCCAACAAAATGATTTGAAAGGGGTTCATTCACCACAAATCGCCAAAGAGACTATGACGGTTTTGCCCTTTGATTTGAATTGAGTTTGATCCAAGGGCTTCATATGCTTTAAATATATCTAACACCAATTCAAGCACTCAATAATATTTGGGTATTATTCACAACCAAAATAATTTGAAAGGTGTTCATACACCACAAATCGCCTAAGAAACTATGACGGTTTTACCTTTTGATTTGAAATAAGTTTGATCCAAATGCTTCATATGATTAAAATATATCTAATACCCATTCAAGAAGTTAAAAATATTTTGGTAATTAAGCACAAACAATGATTTGAAAGGTGTTTATACACCACAAATCTCTACGAGACTATGACGGTTTTTGATTTGAATTGAGTTTGATCGAAGGACTTCATATGCTTTAAATAGATCTAATACCTATTCAAGGACTCAAAAATATTTGGTAATTATTCAAAACAAAATGATTTGAAAGGTGTTCATTCACTACAAATCGCCTAAGAGACTATGACGGTTTTACCCTTTGTTTTGAATTGTGTTTGATCCAAGGGCTTCATGTGCTTTAAATAGATCTACTACCTATTCAAGGACTCAAAAATATTTGGTAATTATTCACAACAAAATGAATTGAAAGGTGTTCATACACCACAAATAGCCTAAGAGACTGTGACTGTTTTACCCTTTGATTTAAATTGAGTTTGATCCAAGGGCTTCATATGCTTTAAATATATATAATACATATTCAAGGAGTCATAAATATTTGGTAAATATTCACAAGAAAATAATTTGAAAGATGTTCATACACCACAAATCGCCAAAGAGACTATGACAGTTTTACCCTTTAATTTGAATTGAGTTTGATCAAAGGGCTTCATATTCTTTAAACATATCTAATACCTATTCAAGGAGTCAAAAATATTTGGTAATTATTCACACCAAAATGATTTGAAAGGTGTTCATACACCACAAACCGCCTAAGAGACTATGATGATTTTACGTTTTGATTTGAAATATGTTTGATCCAAGGGCTTCATATGATTGAAATATACCTAATACCAATTCAAGGAGTCAAAAATATTTGGTAATTAAGCACAAAAAATGATTTGAAAGGTGTTCATACACCACAAATCGCATAAGTGACTATGACGGTTTTACCCTTTGATATGAAATAAGTTTGATCCAAGGGCTTCATATGATTTAAATAGATCTAATACCTATTTATGGACTAAAAAAAATATTTTGCAATTATTCACAACAAAATGATTTGAAAGGTGTTCATACAACACAAATCGCCTAAGAGACTATGACGGTTTTACCCCTTGATTTGAAATAAGTTTGATCCAAGGGTTTCATATGATTGCAATATATCTAATACCAATTCAAGGAGTCAAAAATATTTGGTAATTATTCACAACAAAATAATTTGAAGGTGTTCATACACCACAAATCGCCTAAGAAACTATGACGGTTTTACCATTTGCTTTGAAATAAGTTTTATCCAAGGCTTCATATGATTGAAATATATCTAATACCTATTCAAGGGGTCAAAAATATTTGGTAATGAAGCACAAATAATGATTTGAAAGGTGTTCACACAACACAAATCCCCTAAGAGACTATGACGGTTTTACCCTTTGATTTGAATTGAATTTGATCCAAGGACTTGATATGATTTAAAAATATCTCATACCTATTCCAGGAGTGAAAAATATTTGGTAACTATTCCCAACAGAATGATTTGAAAGGTGTGCATACACCACAAATTGCCTAAGAGACTATGACGATTTTACCCTTTGATATGAAATAAGTTTGATCCAAGGGCTTCATATGATTGAAATATATCTAATACCTATTCTAGGAGTCAAAAATATTTGGTAATTAAGCACAAAAAATGATTTGAAAGGTGTTCATACACCACAAATCCTCTAAGAGACTATGACGGTTTTACCCTTTGATTTGAATTGAGTTTGATCCAATGCTTCATATGCTTTAAATATATCTAATACCTATTCAGGGACTCAAAAATATTTGGTAATTATTCATAAAAAAATGATTTGAAAGGTTTTCATACACCACAAATCGCATAAGAGACTATGATGGTTTTACCCTTTGATATGTAATAAGTTTGATCCAAGGGATTCATATGAGTTAAATATATCTAATACCTATTAAATTAGTAAAAAATATTTGGTAACTAAGCACAAAAAAAGATTTGAAAGTTGTTCATACACCACAAATCCCCTAAGAAACTATGACGGTTTTAGCCTTTGATTTGAATAGAGTTTCATCCAAGGACTTCATGTGCTTTAAAAAGATCTAATACCTATTCAAGGACTCAAAAATATTTGGTAATTATTCCCAACAAAATGATTTGAAAGGTGTTCAGTCACCAAAAATCTCCTAAAGGACTATGACGGTTTTACGCTTTGATTTGAATTGAGTTTGATCCAAGGGCTTCATATGCTTTAAATATATCTAATAACTATTCAAGGACTCAAAAATATTTGGCAATTATTTACAACAAAATTATTTGAAAGGTGTTCATACAACACAAATCGCCTAAGAGAATATGACTGTTTTACCCTTTAATTTGAATTGAGTTTGATCCAAGGGCTTCATATGATTGAAATATACCTAATACCAATTCAAGGAGTCAAAAATATTTCGTTATTATTCACAACCAAAATAATTTGAACGGTGTTCATACAACACAAATCGTATAAGAGACCATGACGGTTTTACCATTTGTTTTGAATTGAGTATCATCTACGGGCTTCATATGCTTTAAATAGATCTAGTACCTATTCAAGGAATCAAAAATATCTGGTAATTATTCACAACAAAATGATTTGAATGGTGTTCATACACAACAAATCGCCTCTGAGACTATGACGGTTTTACCCTTTGATTTGAATTGAGTTTGATCTAAGGGCTTCATATGCTTTAAATAGACTTAATACCTATTCAAGGACTCAAAAATATTTGGTAATTATTCACAACAAAATGATTTGAAAGGTGTCCATACAACACAAATCCCCTACGAGACTATGATGGTTTTACCCTTTGATTTGAAATAAGTTTAATCCAAGGGCTTCATATGATTGAAATATACCTAATACCAATTCAAGAAGTTAAAAGTATTTGGTAATTAAGCACCAAAAATGATTTGGAAGGTGTTCATACACCAAAAATCGCCTAAGAGACTATGACGGTTTTACCCTTTGATTTGAATTGAGTTAGATCCAAGGGCTTCATATGATTTAAATATATATAATATCTACTCAAGGACTCAATTTTGTTTTGGTAATTATTGAATACAAAATGATTTGAAAGGTTTTCATACATCACAAATCGCCTAAGAGACTATGACGGTTTTACCCTTTAATTTGAATTGAGTTTGATCCAAGGGCTTCATATGCTTTAAACATTTCTAATACCTATTCAAGGACTCAAAATTTTTTGGTAATTATTCATAACAAAAAGATTTGAAAGGTGTTCATTCACCACAAATCGTCTAACATACTATGACGGTTTTACCCTTTGATTAAAATTGAGGTTGATCCAAGGACTTCAAATTCTTTAAAAAGATCTAATACCTCTTCAAGGACTCAAAAAATACTTGGTAATTATTCCCCACAAATTGATTTGAAAGGTGTTCATTCACCACAAATCGCCAAAGAGACTATGACGGTTTTGCCCTTTGATTTGAATTGAGTTTGATCCAAGGGCTTCATATGCTTTAAATATATAGAACACCAATTCAAGCTCTCAAAAATATTTGGTTATTATTCACAACCAAAATAATTTGAAAGGTGTTCATACACCACAAATCGCCTAAGACACTATGACGGTTTCACCTTTTGATTTGAAATAAGTTTGATCCAAATGCTTCATATGATTAAAATATATCTAATAGCCATTCAAGGAGTTAAAAATATTATGGTAATTAAGCACAAACAATGATTTGAAAGGTGTTTATACACCACAAATCCCCTACGAGACTATGACGGTTTTTGATTTGAATTGAGTTTGATCGAAGGACTTCATATGCTTTAAATAGATCTAATACCTATTCAAGGACTCAAAAATATTTGGTAATTATTCAAAACAAAATGATTTGAAAGGTGTTCATTCACCACAAATAGTCTAAGAGACTATGACGGTTTGACCCTTTGTTTTGAATTGAGTTTGATCCAAGGGCTTCATATGTTTTAGAGTTGCGTGAATGAAGTTCAGAAAAATGAAATAGAAGTTCAAAAGAATTCAAAGTTCAAAAGAATTCAAAGTTCTTTCATTCACGTACGTTCATAAAGAAAAGTTCGCTTCATTGCTTGAAAATTGGGTTTGTTTTGAGCTTTCATCAGTTTATGAGAATTGGGTTATTTTTCGTGGTTATATGGTGTTGTTGGGAGTTGTTTAGGCCATATTAGGCCTTGTTTTAGTGATTCATGCTCCCCCTTTCTTGGTTTTTCCACCACATCTCCTAAAAATATCCCTACCCTTTACCTAAGCCCCATTACAACCCTATAAAGTCCTCTTGAGCTCGTGTCTGCATTATTTATTGGATTGATTTCGAATCAGTTTGTCAAAGTTAAAGAGTATGTCTGCAAATTGAGTCGACTTGACTAGGATGAGCGTCATTTAACCTTCTTAAACACATGAGAGTGTGAGTGGGAAGGGCAATTATGGTCAGGTTGGTGAGTGTTCGGGCATGTTCTTTGCCTGCCACAAAATAGAGAGGAGTGACACCTTTGTGAGAGCCCTTTCAGGATTTGTATGCCTTGTGGATGCTAAAATTTGATGAATTGCTTGGATGATCGGTGGTTGGATGGATTTGATTAGCCGAACTTGAATTTTGCCTGCTTGAACGGTTCTTAGTCTTGAAAACGTTTTGAGCTTTGATTGTTTTTATCTATGGGGTGAGGCAATTTATTCCATGTACATGTTTTATTTGCTTGAGGACAAGCAAAGGTTTAGCTTGGGGGAGTTTGATGTATCACATTTATATATAGTTTCTAGATGCATTTAGATTGCATTTAGAACTCCTTTTTGAGCATTTAGGTGCATAATGACATGAATTACACAAGTTGTGCTCTACTACTCCCCGTTTGTGTGTTTCGATGATTCTCAGGTTATTTTGATACAAAGTGATCATGAGTACCAAAGATGTAGCCTATTAATCATTGAAGATGAATGTAGCTTGCACAAGGATCACAATGCATCCGTTTGGGACTTTGAGTTGGTATGAAGCAAAGAGTTAGTGAAAGAAGTGCCAAAACTGACACACCTTCACTATTTTCATTATAACTTTTGGTAGAAAATTGATAATCCATAAATTCCAATTGAGTTGGATTCTAGACTTCAAGAGCTTTCCAATGATAGGTCACACGCCCCAATTGGACTTCTGGTTTGAGAGATACGGCCTTTGCAAGTTGATGCAGAATTGCAGTTTACCCACCCGATCGGGCGGGAATTGACCCGATCGGGCCTGAAGCACGGACAACTCTTTTCCGAAATTCTATCTTTTTTTAATTAGACTTTGGGCTATTATAAATAGCTATCCTTCATTATATTTAGTGACCTCTTTTTCTGTAGTTTTATTTTTCATAGTTCTTAGTTTAGTTTTATTTAGTTTAAACACTCTATATTAGATTAAAGGTGATTGGACCTCGGATTCGATTTCAATAAAAGTTCTTGCTTTCTGTCAATTGGTATTTTTCTCTACTCTAATCTCTTTTATTATTCTTAATTGCTTAGCTTAATTATTTATTCATTCATGATGCAATTATTAGGGTTTCATATAAGATTGTTTATTGTTGATTCAATTATGAGTGAGTAGTTTAATTTCTAGGGATTTAGATAGGGAAGCCATGTTTATACCATGATTATTTGAATTGCTATTAGTTTCTAGGGTTTGATGAGATAGGTTATGGTGTGATTTGTTCTTATTGGGTAATTAACGTTATTGTGCAGTTTCATTGATTACTTGAGGTTAATAATTGTTTGCACATATCCGTCTTACTTTTAGAGGCCTAGTACACACCAGTAATTCTGATTATGTTTGTGAACATGCTGCATATGTTGAATTATGGACGTTGAGACTTAACCATAGCTTGACATTGTTCTAATCTATCGATTCTCGACCTAGGTTCTGATAGTTGTTTGATCCTTTGATTGGTATAAGCATGGTGGACCGAACTAATTCCCTAGACCTTTATTTCATAGAGTAAAATTCCACTTTATATTGTTTTCTAGTAGTTAATTATTAGTTCAGCTGTTTCTATCTGATCTTGTCTGAAGTAGTTTTTTAGCTGAATATTAACTTAGAACTCCGTCTCTCTGCGGATTCGACCCTACTTCCTTTTACTACCATTGTTAGAGGACTGTAGGAATTATCTTTGAATAGGTGATACGACTTTAGCCTATCATTCATACACCACAAATCGCCTAAGAGACTATGACGGTTTTACCCTTTGATTTAAATTGAGTTTGATCCAAGGGCTTCATATGCTTTAAATATGTATAATACCTATTCAAGGAGTCATAAATATTTGGTAAATATTCACAAGAAAATAATTTGAAAGATGTTCATACACCACAAATCGCCAAAGAGACTATGACAGTTTTACCCTTTAATTTGAATTGAGTTTGATCCAAGGGCTTCATATTCTTTAAACATATCTAATACCTATTCAAGGACTCAAAAATATTTGGTAATTATTGACACCAAAATGATTTGAAAGGTGTTCATACACCACAAACCGCCTAAGAGAAAATGACGATTTTACGTTTTGATTTGAAATATGTTTGATCCAAGGGCTTCATATGACTGAAATATACCTAATACCAATTCAAGGAGTAAAAAATATTTGGTAATTAAGCACAAAAAATGATTTGAAAGGTGTTCATACACCACAAATCCCCTAAGAGACTATGACGGTTTTACCCTTTGGCTTGAATTGAGTTTGATCCAAGGGCTTCATATGCTTTAAAAATATCTAATACCTATTCAAGGACTCAAAAATGTTTGGTAATTATTCCCAAAAAAAGTGATTTGAGAGGTTTTCATACACCACAAATCGCCTAAGTGACTATGACGGTTTTACCCTTTGATATGAAATAAGTTTGATCCAAGGGCTTCATATGCTTGAAATAACTCTAATACCTATTTAAGGACTAAAAAAATATTTGGCAATTATTCACAACAAAATGATTGAAAAGGTGTTCATACAACACAAATCGCCTAAGAGACTATGACGGTTTTTCCTTTTGATTTGAAATAAGTTTGTTCAAAGGGCTTCATATGATTGCAATATATCTAATACCTATTCAAGGATTCAAAAATATTTGGTAATTATTCACAACAAAATAATTTGAAGGTGTTCATACACCACAAATCGCCTAAGAAACTATGACGGTTTTACCATTTGATTTGAAATAAGTTTTATCCAAGGGCTTCATATGATTGAAATATATCTAATATCTGTTCAAGGGGTCAAAAATATTTGGTAATTAAGCACAAAAAATGATTTGAAAGGTGTTCACACAACACAAATCCCCTAAGAGACTATGACGGTTTTACCCTTTGATTAAAATTGAGGTTGATCCAAGGACTTCATATTCTTTAAAAAGATCTAATACCTATAGAAGGACTCAAAAAATATTTGGTAATTATTCCCAACAAAATGATTTGAAAGGTTTTCATACATCACAAATCGCCAAAGAGACTATGACGGTTTTGCCCTTTGATTTAAATTGAGTTTGATCCAAGGGATTCATATGCTTTAAATATATCTAACACCAATTCAAGCACTCAAAAATATTTGGTTATTATTCACAACCAAAATAATTTGAAAGGTGTTCATACACCACAAATTGCCTAAGACACTATGACGGTTTTACCTTTTGGTTTGAAATAAGTTTGATCCAAATGCTTCATATGATTAAAATATATCTAATAGCCATTCAAGGAGTTAAAAATATTTTGGTAATTAAGCACAAACAATGATTTAAAAGGTGTTTATACACCAATAATCCCCTAAAAGACTATGACGTTTTTTTATTTGAATTGAGTTTGATCGAAGGACTTCATATGCTTTAAATAGATCTAATACTATTCAAGGACTCAAAAATATTTGGTAATTATTCAAAACAAAATGATTTGAAAGGTGTTCATTCACCACAAATCGTCTAAGAGACTATGACGGTTTGACCCTTTGTTTTGAATTGAGTTTGATCTAACGCCTTCATATGCTTTAAATAGATCTAGTACCTATTCAAGGACTCAAAAATATTTGGTAATTATTCACAACAATATGATTTGAAAGGTGTTCATACACCACAAATCGCCTAAGAGACTATGATAGTTTTACCCTTTCATTTAAATTGAGTTTGATCCAAGGGCTTTATATGCTTTAATATATATAATACCTATTCAAGGAGTCATAAATATTTTGTAAATATTCACAACAAAATAATTTGAAAGGTGTTCATACACCACAAATTGCCAAATAGATTATGACGGATATTCCCTTTAATTTGAACCGAGTTTGATCCCAGGGCTTCATATTCTGTAAAAATATATAATACCTATTCAAGGACTAAAAAATATTCGGTAATTATTCACAACAAAATAATATTAAAGGTGTCTATACTCCACAAATTGCCTAAGAGACTATGACGGTTTTACCCTTTGATTTGAATTGAGGTTGATCCAAGGACTTCATATGCTTTAAAAAGATCTAATACCTATTCAAGGACTCAAAAAATATTTGGTAATTATTCCCAACGAAATGATTTGAAAGGTGTTCATTCACCACAAATCGCCTAACAGACTATGAGGGTTTTGCCTTTTGATTTGAATTGAGTTTGATCCAAGGGCTTCATATGCTTTAAATATATCTAACACCTATTGAGGACTCAAAAATATTTCTTTATTATTCACAACCAAAATAATTTGAAAGGTGTTCATACACCACAAATCGCCTAAGACACTATGACGGTTTTACCTTTTGATTTGGAATAAGTTTGATCCAAATGCTTCATATGATTAAAATATATCTAATACCCATTCAAGGAGTTAAAAATATTTTGGTAATTAAGCACAAACAATGATTTGAAAGGTGTTTATACACCACAAATCTCCTACGAGACTATGACGGTTTTTGATTTGAATTGAGTTTAATGGAGGACTTCATATGCTTTAAATAGATCTAATACCTATTCAAGGACTCAAAAATATTTGGTAATTATTCAAAACAAAATGATTTGAAAGGTGTTCATTCACCACAAATCGCCTAAGAGACTATGACGGTTTTACCCTTTGTTTTGAATTGTGTTTGATCCAAGGGCTTCATATGCTTTAAGAAAATCTACTACCTATTCAAGGACTCAAAAATATTTGGTAATTATTCACAACAAAATGATTTGAAAGGTGTTCATACACCACAAATCGCCAAAGAGACTATAACGGTTTTACCCTTTGATTTAAATTGAGTTTGATCCAAGGGCTTCATATGCTTTATATATATATAATACCTATTTAAGGAGTCATAAATATTTGGTAAAAATTCACAAGAAAATAATTTGAAAGATGATCATACACCACAAATCGCCAAAGAGACTATGACAGTTTTACCCTTTAATTTGAATTGAGTTTGATCCAAGGGCTTCATATTATTTAAACATATCTAATACCTATTCAAGGAGTCAAAAATATTTGGTACTTATTCACACCAAAATGATTTGAAAGGTGTTCATACACCACAAACCGCCTAAGAGACTATGACGATTTTACGTATTGATTTGAAATATGTTTGATCCAATGGCTTTATATGATTGAAATATACCTAATGCCAATTCAAGGAGTCAAAAATATTTGGTAATTAAGCACAAAAAATGATTTGAAAGGTGTTCATACACCACAAATCCCCTAAGAGACTATGAGGGTTTTACCCTTTGGCTTGAATTGAGTTTGCTCCAAGGGCTTCGTATGCTTTATAAATATCTAATACCTATTCAAGACTCAAAAATGTTTGGTAATTATTCCCAAAAAATGATTTGAAAGGTTTTCATACACCACAAATCGCCTAAGTGACTATGACGGTTATACCCTTTGATATGAAATAAGTTTGATCCAAGGGATTCATATGCTTTAAATATATCTAATACCTATTTAAGGACAAAAAAAATATTTGGCAATTATTCACAACAAAATGATTTGAAAGGTGTTCATACAACACAAATCGCCTAAGAGACTATGACGGTTTTATCCTTTGATTTGAAATAAGTTTAATCCAAGGTCTTCATATGATTTCAATTTATCTAATACCTATTCAAGGATTCAAAAATATTTGGTAATTATTCACAACAAAATAATTTGAAGGTGTTCATACACCACAAATCGCCTAAGAAACTATGATGGTTTTACCATGTGATTTGAAATAAGTTTTATCCAAGGGCTTCATATGATTGAAATATATCTAATACCTGTTCAAGGGGTCAAAAACTATTGGTAATTAAGCACAAAAAATGATTTGAAAGGTGTTCACACAACACAAGTCCCCTTAGAGACTATGACGGTTTTACCCTTTGATTTGAATTGGGTTTGATCCAAGGACTTGATATGATTTAAAAAGATCTCATACCAATTCCAGGGGTCAAAAATATTTGGTAATTATTCCCAACAGAATGATTTGAAAGGTGTGCATACACCACAAATTGCCTAAGAGACTATGACGATTTTACCTTTTGATATGAAATAATTTTGATCCAAGGGCTTCATATGATTGAAATATATCTAATACCTATTCTAGGAGTTAAAAATATTTGGTAATTAAGAACAAAAAATGATTTGAAAGGTGTTCATGCACCACAAATCCCATCAGAGACAATGATGGTTTTACCCTTTGATTTGAATAGAGTTTGAACAAAGGCTTCATATGCTTTAAATATATCTAATACCTATTCAGGGACTCAAAAATATTTGGTAATTATTCACAAAAAAATTATTCACAAATCGCCAAAGAGACTATGATGGTTTTACCCTTTGATATGTAATACGTTTGATCCAAGGGATTCATATGAGTTAAATATATCTAATACCTTTTCAATGAGTAAACAAATTTGGTAACTGAGCACAAAAAAAGATTTGAAAGATGTTCATACACCACAAATCCCCTAAGAAACTATGACGGTTTTAGTCTTTGATTTGAATAGAGTTTCATCCAAGGACTTCATATGCTTTAAAAAAAAAGTAATACCTATTCAAGGACTCAAAAATATTTGGTAATTATTCCCAACAAAATGATTTGAAAGGTGTTCATTCACCAAAAATCGCCTAAAGGACTATGACGGTTTTACGCTTTGATTTTAATTGAGTTTGAGCGAAGGGCTTCATATGCTTTAAATATATCTAATACCTATTCAAGGACTCAAAAATATTTGGCAATTATTTACAACAAAATGATTTGAAAGGTGTTCATACAACACAAATCGCCAAAGAGAATATGACTGTTTTACCCTTTAATTTGAATTGAGTTTGATCCAAGGGCTTCATATGATTGAAATATACCTAATACCAATTCAAGGAGTCAAAAATATTTGGTTATTATTGACAACCAAAATAATTTGAAAGGTGTTCATACAACACAAATCGTCTAAGAGACCATGACGGTTTTACCATTGGTTTTGAATTGAGTATCATCTAAGGGCTTCATATGATTTAAATAGATCTAGTACCTATTCAAGGAATAAAAAATATTTGGTAATTATTCACAACAAAATGATTTGAAAGGTGTTCATACACAACAAATCGCCTCAGAGACTATGACGGTTTTACCCTTTGATTTAAATGGAGTTTGATCCAAGGGCTTCACACGCTTTAAATATATCTAACACCTATTCAAGGACTCAAAAATATTTGGTTATTATTCACAACCTAAATAATTTGAAAGGTGTTCATACACCACAAAACGCCTAAGAGACTATGACGGTTTTACCCTTTGATTTGAAATAAGTTTGATCCAAATACTTCATATGATTAAAATATTTCTAATACCCATTCAAGGAGTTAAATTTTTTTTTGCAATTAAGCAGAAACAGCGATTTGAAAGGTGTTTATACACCACAAATCCCCTACGAGACTATGATGATTTTACCCTTTGATTTGAATTAAGTTTGATCGAAGGACTTTATATGCTTTAATAGATGTAATAACTATTCAAGGACTCAAAAATATTTGGTAATTATTCACAACAAAATGATTTGAAAGATGTTCATGCACCACAAATCGGCTAAGAGACCATGACGGATTTACCATTTGTTTTGAATTGAGTTTGATCCAAGGGCTTCATATGCTTTAAATAGATCTAGTACCTATTTAAGGACTGAAAAATATTTGGTAATTATTCACAACAAAATTATTTGAAAGGTGTTCATAAACAATAAATCGGCTAAGAGACTATGACGGTTTTACCCTTTGACTTGAAATAAGTTTGATCCAAATGCTGCGTATGATTAAAATATATCTAATACCCATTCAAAGAGTTAAAAATATTTTTGTTATTATTCACAACAAAATGATTTGAAACTTGTTCATACACCACAATTCGCCTAAGAGACTATGACGGTTTTACCCTTTGATTTAAATTGAGTTGATCCAAGGTATTCATATGCTTTAAATATATATAATACCTATTTATGGACTCATAAATATTTTGTAAATATTCACAACAAAATAATTTGAAAGGTGTTCATACACCACAAATCGCCTAAGAGACTATGACGGTTTTACCCTTTAACTTGAATTGAGTTTGATCCAAGGGCTTCATATGCTTCAAACATATCTAATACCTATTAAAGGACTCCAAAATATTTGGTAATTATTCACTACAAAATGATTTGAAACGTTTTCATACACCATAAATCGTCTAAGAGACTATGACAGTTTTACCGTTTGATATGAAATAAGTTTGATCCAAGGGTTTCATATGATTGAAATATATCTAATACCTATTCACGGAGTCAAAAGTATTTGGTAATTAACCACAAAAAATGATTTGAAAGGTGTTCATACACCACAAATCCCCTAAGAGACTATGCTAGTTTTACCCTTTGATTTGAATTGAGTTTGATCTAAGGGCTTCATATGCTTTAAATAGACTTAATACCTATTCAAGGACTCAAAAATATTTGGTAATTATTCACAACAAAATGATTTGAAAGGTGTTAATACACCACAAATTGCATAAGAGACTATGACGGTTTTACCCTTTGATTTAAATTGAGTTTGATCCAAGGGCTTCATATGCTTTAAATATATCTAATACCTATTCAAGGAGTCATAATTATTTTGTAAATATTCACAACAAAATAATTTGAAAGGTGTTCATACACCACAAATAACCCAAGAGACTATGACGGTTTTACCCTTTTATTTGAAATAAGTTTAATCCAAGGACTTCATATGATTGAAATATACCTAATACTAATTCAAGGAGTGAAAAGTATTTGGTAATTAAGCACCAAAAATGATTTGAATGGTGTTCATACACCAAAAATCGCTTAAGAGACTATGACGGTTTTACCCTTTGATTTGAATTGAGCTAGACCCAAGGGCTTCAAATAATTTAAATATACCTAATATCTATTCAAGGACTCAATTTGGTTTTGATAATTACTCAATACAAAATGATTTGGAAGGTTTTCATACACCACAAATCGCCTAAGAGACTATGACAGTTTTACCCTTTGATATGAAATAAGTTTGATCCAAGGGTTTCATATGATTGAAATATATCTAATACCTATTGAAGGAGTCAAAAGTATTAGGTAATTAAGCACAAATGATGATTTGAAAGGTGTTCATACACCACAAAATACCCTAAGAGACTATGACAGTTTTACCTTTTGATATGAATTTAGGTTGATCCAAGGACTTCATATGCTTTAAAAAGATCTAATACTTATTCAAGGACTCAAAAAATATTTGGTAATTATTCCCAACAAAATGATTTGAAAGGTGTACATTCACCACGAAACGCCTAAGAGACTATGACGGTTTTGCCCTTTGATTTGAATTGAGTTTGATCCTAGGGATTCATATGCTTTAAATATATCAAACACCTAATCAAGGACTCACAAATATTTGGTTATTATTCACAACCAAAATAATTTGAAAGGTGTTCATACACCCCAAATCGCCTAAGAGACTATGACGGTTTTACCCTTTGACATGAAATAAGTTTGATCCAAATGCTTCATATGATTAGAATATATATAATACCCATTCAATGAGCTAAAAATATTTTGGTTATTATTCACAACAAAATGATTTGAAAGGAGTTCATACACCACAAATCGCCTAAGAGACTATGACGGGTTTACCCTTTGATTTAAATTGGGTTTGATCCAAGGTCTTCATATGCTTTAAATATATATAATACCTATTTAAGGAGTCATAAATATTTTGTAAAAATTCACAACAAAATAATTTGAAAGGTGTTCATACACCACAAATCCCCTAAGAGACTATGACGGTTTTACCCTTTAACTTGAATTGAGTTTGATCCAAGGGCTTCATATGCTTCAAACATATCTAATACATATTCAAGGACACAAAAATATTTGGTAATTATTCACTACAAAATGATTTGAAAGGTTTTCATACACCATAAATCGCCTAAGAGACTATGACGGTTTTACACTTTGATATGAAATAAGTTTGATCCAAGGGTTTCATATGATTGAAAGATATCTAATACCTATTCAAGGAGTCAAAAGTATTTGGTAATTAACCACAAAAAATTATTTTAAAGGTGTTCATACACCACAAATCCCCTAAGAGACCATGACGGTTTTACCATTTGTTTTGAATTGAGTTTGATCCAAGGCTTCATATGATTTAAATAGATCTAGTACCTATTCAAGTACTGAAAATTATTTGGTAATTATTCACAACAAAATGATTTGAAAGGTGTTCATACACAACAAATCGCCTAAGAGACTATGACGGTTTTACCATTAGATTTAAATGGAGTTTGATCAAAGGGCTTCATACGCTTTAAATATATCTAACACCTATTCAAGGACTCAAATATATTTGGTTATTTTCACAACCAAAAAAAAATTGAAAGGTGTTCGTACACCACAAATCGGCTAAGAGACCATGACAGTTTTACCCTTTGACTTGAAATAAGTTTGATCCAATTGCTGCATATGATTAAAATATATCTAATACCCATTCAAAGAGTTAAAAATATTTTGGTTATTATTCACAACAAAATGATTTGAAAGGTGTTCATACACCACAATTCGCCTAAGAGACTATGACGGTTTTACCCTTTGAATTATATTGAGTTTGATCCAAGGTCTTCATATGCTTTAAATATATATAATACCTATTTAAGGAGTCATAAATATTTTGTAAATATTCACAATAAAATAATTTGAAGGGTGTTCATACACCACAAATCGCCTAAGAGACTATGACGGTTTTACCCTTTAACTTGAATTGAGTTTGATCCAAGGGCTTTATATGCTTCAAACATATCTAATAACTATTCAAGGACTCCAAAATATTTGGTAATTATTCACTACAAAATGATTTGAAAGGTTTTCATACACCATAAATCGCCTAAGAGACTATGACGGTTTTACCGTTTGATATGAAATAAGTTTGATCCAAGGGTTTCATATGATTGAAATATATGTAATACCTATTCAAGGAGTCAAAAGTATTTGGTAATTAACCACAAAAAATGATTTGAGAGGTGTTCATACACCACAAATCCCCTAAGAGACTATGACAGTTTTACCCTTTGATTTGAATTGAGTTTGATCTAAGGGCTTCATATGCTTTAAATAGACTTAATACCTATTCAAGGACTCAAAAATATTTGGTAATTATTCACAACAAAATGATTTGAAAGGTGTTCATACACCACAAATTGCATAAGAGACTATGAAGATTTTACCCTTTGATTTAAATTGAGTTTGATCCAAGGGCTTCATATGCTTTAAATATATCTAATACCTATTCAAGGAGTTATAATTATTTTGTAAATATTCACAACAAAATAATTTGAAAGGTGTTCATACACCACAAATCACCTAAGCGACTATGACTGTTTTACCCTTTTATTTGAAATAAGTTTAATCCAAGGGATTCATATGATTGAAATATACCTAATCCTAATTCAAGGAGTGAAAAGTATTTGGTAATTAAGCACCAAAAATGATTTGAATGGTGTTCATACACAAAAAATCGCCTAAGAGACTATAACGGTTTTACCCTTTGATTTGAATTGAGCTACATCCAAGGGCTTCATATAATTTAAATATATCTAATATCTATTCAAGGACTCAATTTTTTTTGGTAATTACTCAATACAAAATGATTTGAAAGGTTTTCATACACCACAAATCGCCTAAGAGACTATGACGGTTTTACCCTTTGATCTGAAATAAGTTTGATCCAAGGGTTTCATGTGATTGAAATATATATTTAATACCTATTGAAGGAGTCAAAAATAATAGGTAATTAAGCACAAAAGATGATTTGAAAGGTGTTCATACACCACAAATCCCCTAAGAGACTATGACAGTTTTACCTTTTGATTTGAATTTAGGTTGATCCAAGGACTTCATATGCTTTAAAAGATCTAATACCTATTCAAGGACTCAAAAAATATTTGGTAATTATTCCCAATAAAATGATTTGAAAGGTGTTCATTCACCACGAAACGCCTAAGAGACTATGACGGTTTTACCCTTTGTTTTGAATTGAGTTTGATCCTAGGGATTCATATGCTTTAAATATATCTAACACCTATTCACGGACTCAAAAATATTTGTTTATTATTCACAACCAAAATAATTTGAAAGGTGTTCATACGCCACAAATCGCCTAAGAGACTATGAAGGTTTTATCCTTTGATTTGAAATAAGTTTGATCCAAATGCTTCATATGATTAAAATATATCTAATACCCATTCAAGGAGTTAAAAATATTTTGGTAATTAAAAACAGACAATGATTTGAAAGTTGTTTATACACCACAAATCCCTACGAGACTATGACGGTTTTACCCTTCGATTTGGATTGAGTTTGATCGAAAGACTTCATATGCTTTAATAGATCTAATACCTATTCAAGGACTCAAAAATATTTGGTAATTATTCACAACAAAATGATTGGAAAGATGTTCATGCGCAACAAATCGTCTAAGAGACCATGACCATTTAACCATTTGTTTTGAATTGATTTTGATCCAAGGGCTTCATATGATTTAAATAGATCTAGTGCCTATTGAAGGACTGAAAAATATTTGGTAATTATTCACAACAAAATGATTTGAAAGGTGTTCATACACAACAAATCGCCTAAGAGACTATGACGGTTTTACCCTTTGATTTAAATGGAGTTTGATCCAAGGGCTTCATACGCTTTAAATATATCTAACACCTATTCAAGGACTCAAAAATATTTGGTTATTATTCACAACCAAAATAATTTGTAAGGTGTTCATACACCACAAATCGCCTAAGAGACTATGACAGTTTTACCCTTTGACTTGAAATAAGTTTGATCCAAATGCTTCATATGATTAGAATATATGTAATACCCATTCACTGAGTTAAAAATATTTTGGTTATTATTCACAACAAAATGATTTGAAAGGTGTTCATACACCACAAATCGCCTAAGACACTATGACGGGTTTACCCTTTTATTTAAATTGAGTTTGATCCAAGGTCTTCATATGATTTAAATATATCTAACATATATTCAAGGAATCAATTTTTTTTGGTAATTATTCAATACAAAATGATTTGAAAGGTTTTCATACACGACAAATCTTCTAAGAGACTATGACGGTTTTACCCATTGATATGAAATAAGTTTGATCCATGGGTTTCATATGATTGAAATATATATAATACCTATTGAAGGAGTAAAAAATATTTGGTAATGAAGCACAAAAATGATTTGAAAGGTGTTCATACACCACAAATCCCCTAAGAGACTATGACGGTTTTACCCTTTGATTTTAATTGAGGTTGATCCAAGGACTTGATATGCTTTAAAAAGATATGATACCTATTCAAGGACTCAAAAAATATTTGGTAACTATTTCCAACAAAAAGATTTGAAAGGTGTTCATTGACCACAAATCGCCTAAGAGACTATGACGGTTTTGCCCTTTGATTTGAATTGAGTTTGATCCAAGGGCTTCATATGCTTTAAGTATATCTAACACCTATTCAAGGAATTAAAAATATTTTTGTAAATAAGCACAAACAATGATTTGAAAGGTGTTTATACACCACAAATCCCCTACGAGACTATGATGGTTTTACCCTTTGATTTGAATTAAGTTTGATCGAAGGACTTCATATGCTTTAATAGACCTAATACCTATTCAAGGACTCAAAAAAATTTGGTAATTATTCACAACAAAATGATTTGAAAGATGTTCATGCACCGCAAATCGTCTAAGACACCATGACGGTTTTACCATTTGTTTTGAATTGAGTTTGATCCAAGGGCTTCATATGCTTTAAATAGATCTAGTACCTATTCAAGGACTGAAAAATATTTGGTAATTATTCACAACAAAATGATTTGAAAGGTGTTCATACACAACAAATAGCCTAAAAGACTATGATGGTTTCACCCTTCGATTTAAATGGAGTTTGATCAAAGGGATTCATATGATTGAAATAGATCTAATACCTATTCAAGGACTCAAAAATATTTGGTAATTATTCACAACAAAATGATTGGAAAGATGTTCATGCACAACAAATAGTCTAAGAGACCATGATGATTTAACCATTTGTTTTGAATTGAGTTTGATCCAAGGGCTTCATATGCTTTAAATAGATCTAGTACCTATTCAAGGACTGAAAAATATTTGGTAATTATTCACAACAAAATGATTTGAAAGGTGTTCATACACAACAAATCGCCTAAGAGACTATGACGGTTTTACCCTTATATTTAAATGGAGTTTGATCCAAGGGCTTCAAACGCTTTAAATATATCTAACACCTATTCAAGGACTCAAAAATATTTGGTTATTATTCACAACCAAAATAATTTGTAAGGTGTTCATACACCATAAATCGCCTAAGAGACTATGACGGTTTTACCCTTTGACTTGAAATAAGTTTGATCCAAATGCTTCATATGATTAGAATATATGTAATACCCATTCACTGAGTTAAAAATATTTTGGTTATTATTCACAACAAAATGATTTGAAAGGTGTTCATACACCACAAATCGCCTAAGACACTATGACGGGTTTAACCTTTTATTTAAATTGAGTTTGATCCAAGGTCTTCATATGATTTAAATATATCTAACATCTATTCAAGGAATCAATTTTTTTTTGGTAATTATTCAATACAAAATGATTTGAAAGGTTTTCATACACGACAAATCTTCTAAGAGACTATGACGGTTTTACCCTTTGATATGAAATAAGTTTGATCCATGGGTTTCATATGATTGAAATATATATAATACCTATTAAAGGAGTAAAAAATATTTGGTAATGAAGCACAAAAAATGATTTGAAAGGTGTTCATACACCACAAATCCCCTAAGAGACTATGACGGTTTTACCCTTTGATTTTAATTGAGGTTGATCCAAGGACTTGATATGCTTTAAAAAGATATGATACCTATTCAAGGACTCAAAAAATATTTGGTAACTATTTCCAACAAAAAGATTTGAAAGGTGTTCATTGACCACAAATCGCCTAAGAGACTATGACGGTTTTTCCCTTTGATTTGAATTGAGTTTGATCCAAGCGCTTCATATGCTTTAAGTATATCTAACACCTATTCAAGGAATTAAAAATATTTTTGTAAATAAGCACAAACAATGATTTGAAAGGTGTTTATACACCACAAATCCCCCACGAGACTATGATGGTTTTACCCTTTGATTTGAATTAAGTTTGATCGAAGGACTTCATATGCTTTAATAGATCTAATACCTATTCAAGGACTCAAAAATATTTGGTAATTATTCACAACAAAATGATTTGAAAGATGTTCATGCACCGCAAATCGTCTAAGACACCATGACGGTTTTACCATTTGTTTTGAATTGAGTTTGATCCAAGGGCTTCATATGCTTTAAATAGATCTAGTACCTATTCAAGGACTGAAAAATATTTGGTAATTATTCACAACAAAATGATTTGAAAGGTGTTCATACACAACAAATAGCCTAAAAGACTATGACGGTTTTACCCTTTGATTTAAATGGAGTTTGATCAAAGGGCTTCATATGATTGAAATATATCTAATACCTATTCAAGGAGTCAAAAGTATTTGGTAATTAACCACAAAAAATGATTTGAAAGGTGTTCATACACCACAAATCCCCTAAGAGACTATGATAGTTTTACCCTTGGATTTGAATTGAGTTTGATCTAAGGGCTTCATATGCTTTATATAGACTTAATACCTATTCAAGGACTCAAAAATATTTGGTAATTATTCACAACAAAATGATTTGAAAGGTGTTCATACACCACAAATTGCATAAGAGACTATGACGGTTTTACCCTTTGATTTAAATTGAGTTTGATCCAAGGGCTTCATGTGCTTTAAATATATCTAATACCTATTCAAGGAGTTATAATTATTTTGTAAATATTCACAACAAAATAATTTGAAAGGTGTTCATACACCACAAATCACCTAAGAGACTATGACGATTTTACCCTTTTATTTGAAATAAGTTTAATCCAAGGGCTTCATATGATTGAAATATACCTAATACTAATTCAAGGAGTAAAAAGTATTTGGTAATTAAGCACCAAAAATGATTTGAATGGTGTTCATACACCAAAAATCGCCTAAGAGACTATGACGGTTTTACCCTTTGATTTGAATTGTGCTAGATCCAAGGGCTTCATATAATTTAAAAAGATCTAATATCTATTCAAGAACTCAATTTTTTTTGGTAATTATTCAATACAAAATTATTTGAAAGGTTTTCATACACCACAAATCACTTAAGAGACTATGACGGTTTTACCCTTTGATATTAAATAAGTTTGATCCAAGGGTTTCATATGATTGAAATATATCTAATACCTATTGAAGGAGTCAAAAATAATAGGTAATTAAGCACAAAAGATGATTTGAAAGGTGTTCATACACCACAAATCCCCTAAGAGACTATGACGGTTTTACCTTTTGATTTGAATTTAGGTTGATCCAAGGACTTCATATGCTTTAAAAAGATCTAATACCTATTCAAGGACTCAAAAAATATTTGGTTATTATTCCCAACAAAATGATTTCAAAGGTGTTCATTCACCACGAAACGCCTAAGAGACTATGACGGTTTTGCCCTTTGATTTGAATTGAGTTTGATCCTAGGGATTCATATGCTTTAAATATATCTAACACCTATTCACGGACTCAAAAATATTTGGTTATTATTCACAACCAAAATAATTTGAAAGGTGTTCATACGCCACAAATCGCCTAAGAGACTATGACGGTTTTACCCTTTGATTTGAAATAAGTTTGATCCAAATGCTTCATATGATTAAAATATATCTAATACCCATTCAAGGAGTTAAAAATATTTTGGTAATTAAGCACAAACAATGATTTGAAAGGTGTTTATACACCACAAATCCCCTACGAGACTATGACGGTTTTACCCTTTAATTTAAATGGAGTTTGATCCAAATGCTTCATATGATTAGAATATATCTAATACCCATTCACTGAGTTAAAAATATTTTGGTTATTATTCACAACAAAATGATTTGAAAGGTGTTCATACACCACAAATCGTCTAAGACACTATGACGGGTTTACCCTTCTATTTAAATTGAGATTGATCCAAGGTCTTCATATGATTTAAATATATCTAACATCTATTCAAGGAATCAATTTTTTTTGGTAATTATTCAATAAAAAATGATTTGCAAGGTTTTCATACACCACAAATCTTCTAAGAGACTATGACGGTTTTACCCTTTGATATGAAATAAGTTTGATCCATGGGTTTCATATGATTGAAATATATATAATACCTATTGAAGGAGTAAAAAAAATTTGGTAATGAAGCACAAAAAATGATTTGAAAGGTGTTCATACACCACAAATCCCCTAAGAGACTATGACGGTTTTACCCTTTGATTTTAATTGAGGTTGATCCAAGGACTTCATATGCTTTAAAATGATATGATACCTATTCAAGGACTCAAAAAATATTTGGTAACTATTTCCAACAAACAGATTTGAAAGGTGTTCATTGACCACAAATCGCCTAAGAGACTATGACGGTTTTTCCCTTTGATTTGAATTGAGTTTGATCCAAGGGCTTCATATGCTTTAAATAGATCTAGTACCGATTCAAGGACTAAAAAATATTTGGTATTTATTCACTACAAAATGATTTGAAAGGTGTTCATACACAACAAATAGCCTAAGAGACTATGACGGTTTTACACTTTGATTTAAATGGAGTTTGATCAAAGGGCTTCATATGATTGAAATATATCTAATACCTATTAAAGGAGTCAAAAGTATTTGGTAATTATCCACAAAAAATGATTTGAAAGGTGTTCATACACCACAAATCCCCTAAGAGACTATGACAGTTTTACCCTTTGATTTGAATTGAGTTTGATCTAAGGGCTTCATATGCTTTAAATAGACTTAATACCTATTCAAGGACTCAAAAATATTTGGTAATTATTCACAACAAAATGATTTGAAAGGTGTTCATACACCACAAATTGCATAAGAGACTATGACGGTTTTACCCTTTGATTTAAATTGAGTTTGATCCAAGGGCTTCATATGCTTTAAATATATCTAATACCTATTCAAGGAGTTATAATTATTTTGTAAATATTCACAACAAAATAATTTTGAAAGGTGTTCATACACCACAAATCACCTAAGAGACTATGACAGTTTTACCCTTTTATTTGAAATAAGTTTAATCCAAGGGCTTCATATGATTGAAATATACCTAATACCCTTTGATTTGAATTGAGCTAGATCCGAGGGCTTCATATAATATAAATAGATCTAATATCTATTCAAGAACTCAATTTTATTTTGGTAATTATTCAATACAAAATTATTTGAAAGGTTTTCATACACCACAAATCGCTTAAGAGACTATGACGGTTTTACCCTTTGATATTAAACAAGTTTGATCCAAGGGTTTCATATGATTGAAATATATCTAATCCCTATTGAAGAAATCAAAAATAATAGGTAATTAAGCACAAAAGATGATTTGAAAGGTGTTCATACACCACAAATCCCCTAAGAGACTATGACGGTTTTACCTTTTGATTTGACTTTAGGTTGATCCAAGGACTTCATATGCTTTAAAAAGATCTAATACCTGTTCATTCACTACAAAAAATATTTGGTTATTATTCCCAACAAAATGATTTGAAAGGTGTTCATTCACCACGAAACGCCTAAGAGACTATGACGGTTTTGCCCTTTGATTTGAATTGAGTTTGATCCTAGGGATTCATATGCTTTAAATATATCTAACACCTATTCACGGACTCAAAAATATTTGGTTATTATTCACAACCAAAATAATTTGAAAGGTGTTCATATGCCACAAATCGCCTAAGAGACTATGACGGTTTTACCCTTTGATTTGAAATAAGTTTGATCCAAATGCTTCATAGGATTAAAATATATCTAATACCCATTCAAAGAGTTAAAAATATTTTGGTAATTAAGCACAAACAATGATTTGAAAGGTGTTTATACACCACAAATCCCCTACGAGACTATGACGGTTTTACCCATTGATTTAAATGGAGTTTGATCCAAATGCTTCATATGATTAGAATATATCTAATACCCATTCAATGAATTAAAATTATTTTGGTTATTATTCACAACAAAATGATTTGAAAGGTGTTCATACACCACAAATCGCCTAAGAGACTATGAATGGTTCACCCTTTTATTTAAACTGAGTTTGATCCAAGGTTTTCATATGCTTTAAATATATATAATACCTATTTAAGGAGTTATAAATATTTTGTAAATATTCACAACAAAATAATTTGAAAGGTGTTCATACACCACAAATCGCCTAAGAGACTATGACGGTTTTACCCCTTAACTTGAATTGAGTTTGATCCAAGGGCTTCATATGCTTCAAACATATATAATACCTATTCAAGGACATAAAAATATTTGGTAATTATTCACTACAAATTGATTTGAAAGGTTTTCATACACCATAAATCGCCTAAGAGACTATGACGGTTTTACCCTTTGATATGAAATAAGTTTGATCCAAGGGTATCATATGATTGAAATATATCTAATACATATTCAAGGATTCGAAAGTAATTGGTAATTAACCACAAAAAATGATTTGAAAGGTGTTCATACACCAAAAATTGCCTAAGAGACTATGACAGTTTTACCCTTTGATTTGAATTGAGATAGATCCAAGGGCTTCATATAATTTAAATATACCTCATATCTATTCAAGGACTCAATGTTTTTTGGTAATTACTCAATACAAAATGATTTGAAAGGTTTTCATACACCCAAAATCGCCTAAGAGACTATGACGGTTTTACCCTTTGATATGAAATAAGTTTGATCCAAGCGTTTCATATGATTGAAATATATCTAATACCTATTGAAGGAGTCAAAAATATTTGGTAATTAAGCACAAAAGATGATTTGCAAGGTGTTCATACACCACAAATCCCCTAAGAGACTATGACAGTTTTACCTTTTCATTTGAATTGAGGTTCATCCAAGGACTTCATATGCTTTAAAAAGATCTAATACCTATTCAACGACTAAAAAAATATTTGGTAATTATTTCCAACAAAATGATTTAAAAGTTGTTCATTCACCACAAATCGCCGAAGAGACTATGACGGTTTTGCCCTTTGATTTGAATTGAGTTTGATCCAAGGGCTTCATATGCTTTAAATATATCTAACACATTTTCAAGGACTCAAAAATATTTTGTTATATTCACAACCAAAATAATTTGAAAGGTGTTTATACACCCCAAATCGCCTATGAGACTATAACGGTTTTACCCTTTGATTTGAAATAAGTTTGATCCAAATGCTTCATATGATTAAAATATATCTAATACCCATTCAAGGAATTAAAAATATTTTGGTAATTAAGCACAAACATTGATTTGAAAGGTGATTAGACACCAAAAATCGCCTACGAGACTATGACGGTTTTACCCTTTTATTTGAATAGAGTTGAATCGAAGGACTTCATATGCTTTAAATAGATCTAATACCTATTCAAGGACTCTAAAATATTTGGTAATTATTCAAAAAAAAAGATTTGAAAGGTGTTGATTCACCACAAATCGTCTAAGAGACAATGACGGTTTTACCCTTTGTTTTGAAGTGAGTTTGATCCAAGGGCTTCATATGCTTTAAATAGATCTATTACCTATTCAAGGAATAAAAAATATTTGGTAATTAATCCCAACAAAATGATTTGAAAGGTGTTCATACACCACAAATCGCCTAAGAGACTATGACGGGTTCATCCTTTTATTAAAATTGAGTTTGATCCAAGGTCTTCATATGCTTTAAATATATATAATACCAATTTAAGGAGTCATAAATATTTTGTAAATATTCACAACAAAATAATTTGAAAGGTGTTCATACACCACAAATCGCCTAAGAGACTATGACGGTTTTACCCCTTAACTTGAATTGAGTTTGATCCAAGGGCTTCATATGCTTCAAACATATATAATACCTATTCAAGGACATAAAAATATTTGGTAATTATTCACTACAAAATGATTTGAAAGGTTTTCATACACCATAAATCGCCTAAGAGACTATGACGGTTTTACCCTTTGATATGAAATAAGTTTGATCCAAGGGTATCATATGATTGAAATATATCTAATACATATTCAAGGAGTCGAAAGTAATTGGTAATTAACCACAAAAAATGATTTGAAAGGTGTTCATACACCAAAAATTGCCTAAGAGACTATGGCGGTTTTACCCTTTGATTTGAATTGAGATAGATCCAAGGGCTTCATATAATTTAAATATACCTCATATCTATTCAAGGACTCAATGTTTTTTGGTAATTACTCAATACAAAATGATTTGAAAGGTTTTCATACACCCAAAATCGCCTAAGAGACTATGACGGTTTTACCCTTTGATATGAAATAAGTTTGATCCAAGCGTTTCATATGATTGAAATATATCTAATACCTATTGAAGGAGTCAAAAATATTTGGTAATTAAGCACAAAAGATGACTTGCAAGGTGTTCATACACCACAAATCCCCTAAGAGACTATGACAGTTTTACCTTTTCATTTGAATTGAGGTTCATCCAAGGACTTCATATGCTTTAAAAAGATCTAATACCTATTCAACGACTAAAAAAATATTTGGTAATTATTTGCAAAAAAATGATTTGAAAGTTGTTCATTCACCACAAAGCGCCGAAGAGACTATGACGGTTTTGCCCTTTGATTTGAATTGAGTTTGATCCAAGGGCTTCATATGCTTTAAATATATCTAACACCTATTCAAGGACTCAAAAATATTTTGTTATATTCACAACCAAAATAATTTGAAAGGTGTTTATACACCCCAAATCGCCTATGAGACTATAACGGTTTTACCCTTTGATTTGAAATAAGTTTGATCCAAATGCTTCATATGATTAAAATATATCTAATACCCATTCAAGGAGTTAAAAATATTTTGGTAATTAAGCACAAACAATGATTCTAAAGGTGATTAGACACCAAAAATCGCCTACGAGACTATGACGGTTTTACCCTTTTATTTGAATAGAGTTGAATCGAAGGACTTCATATGCTTTAAATAGATCTGATACCTATTCAAGGACTCTAAAATATTTGGTAATTATTCAAAAAAAAAAGATTTGAAAGGTGTTGATTCACCACAAATCGTCTAAGAGACTATGACGGTTTTACCCTTTGTTTTGAAGTGAGTTTGATCCAAGGGCTTCATATGCTTTAAATAGATCTATTACCTATTCAAGGAATAAAAAATATTTGGTAATTAATCCCAACAAAATGATTTGAAAGGTGTTCATACACCACAAATCGCCTAAGAGACTATGACGGGTTCATCCTTTTATTAAAATTGAGTTTGATCCAAGGTCTTCATATGCTTTAAATATATATAATACCTATTTAAGGAGTCATAAATATTTTGTAAATATTCACAACAAAATAATTTGAAAGGTGTTCATACACCACAAATCGCCTAAGAGACTATGACGGTTTTACCCCTTAACTTGAATTGAGTTTGATCCAAGGGCTTCATATGCTTCAAACATATATAATACCTATTCAAGGACATAAAAATATTTGGTAATTATTCACTACAAAATGATTTGAAAGGTTTTCATACACCATAAATCGCCTAAGAGACTATGAAAGTTTTACCCTTTGATATGAAATAAGTTTGATCCAAGGGTTTCATATGATTGAAACATATCTAATATCTATTCAAGGAGTCGAAAGTAATTGGTAGTTAACCACAAAAAATGATTTGAAAGGTGTTCATACACCAAAAATTGCCTAAGAGTCTATGACGGTTTTACCCTTTGATTTGAATTGAGCTAGATCCAAGGGCTTCATATAATTTAAATATACCTCATATCTATTCAAGGACTCAATGTTTTTTGGTAATTACTCAATACAAAATGATTTGAAAGGTTTTCGTACACCACAAATCGCCTAAGAGACTATGACGGTTTTACCCTTTGATATGAAATAAGTTTGATCCAAGCGTTTCATATGATTGAAATACATCTAATACCTATTGAAGGAGTCAAAAATATTTGGTAATTAAGCACAAAAGATGATTTACAAGGTGTTCATACACCACAAATCCCCTAAGAGACTATGACAGTTTTACCTTTTCATTTGAATTGAGGTTCATCCAAGGACTTCATATGCTTTAAAAAGATCTAATACCTATTCAAGGACTCAAAAAATATTTGGTAATTATTTCCAACAAAATGATTTGAAAGGTGTTCATTCACCACAAATCGCCGAATAGACTATGACGGTTTTGCCCTTTGATTTGAATTGAGTTTGATCCAAGGGCTTCATATGCTTTAAATATATCTAACACCTATTCAAGGACTCAAAAATATTTTGTTATATTCACTACCAAATTAATTTGAAAGTTGTTTATACACCCCAAATCGCCTAAGAGACTATGACGGTTTGACCCTTTGATTTGAAATAAGTTTGATCCAAATGCTTTATATGATTAAAATATATCTAATACCCATTCAAGGAGTTAAAAATATTTTGGTAATTAAGCACAAACAATGATTTGAAAGGTGATTATACACCACAAATCGCCTACGAGACTATGACGGTTTTACCCTTTGATTTGAATAAAGTTGAATCGAAGGACTTCATATGCTTTAAATAGATCTAATACCTATTGAAGGACTCTAAAATATTTGGTAATTATTCAAAAAAAAAAAGATTTGAAAGGTGTTCATTCACCACAAATCGTCTAAGAGACTATGACGGTTTTACCCTTTGTTTTGAATTGAGTTTGATCCAAGGGCTTCATATGCTTTAAATAGATCTATTACCTATTCAAGGAATAAAAAATATTTCGTAATTAATCCCAAAAAAATGATTTGAAAGGTGTTCATACACCACAAATCGCCTAAGAGACTATGACGGTTTTACCCTTTAACTTGAATTGAGTTTGATCCAAGGGCTTCATATGCTTCAAACATATCTAATACCTACTCAATGACATAAAAATATTTGGTAATTATTCACTACAAAATGATTTGAAAGCACTACAAAATGATTTGAAAGGTTTTCATACACCATAAATCGCCTAAGAGACTATGACAGTTTTACCCTTTGATATGAAATAAGTTTGATCCAAGGGTTTCATATGATTGAAACATATCTAATATCTATTCAAGGAGTCGAAAGTAATTGGTAGTTAACCACAAAAAATGATTTGAAAGGTGTTCATACACCAAAAATAGCCTAAGAGTCTATGACGGTTTTACCCTTTGATTTGAATTGAGCTAGATCCAAGGGCTTCATATAATTTAAATATACCTCATATCTATTCAAGGACTCAATGTTTTTTGGTAATTACTCAATACAAAATGATTTGAAAGGTTTTCGTACACCACAAATCGCCTAAGAGACTATGACGGTTTTACCCTTTGATATGAAATAAGTTTGATCCAAGCGTTTCATATGATTGAAATACATCTAATACCTATTGAAGGAGTCAAAAATATTTGGTAATTAAGCACAAAAGATGATTTGCAAGGTGTTCATACACCACAAATCCCCTAAGAGACTATGACAGTTTTACCTTTTCATTTGAATTGAGGTTCATCCAAGGACTTCATATGCTTTAAAAAGATCTAATACCTATTCAAGGACTCAAAAAATATTTGGTAATTATTTCCAACAAAATGATTTGAAAGGTGTTCATTCACCACAAATCGCCGAATAGACTATGACGGTTTTGCCCTTTGATTTGAATTGAGTTTGATCCAAGGGCTTCATATGCTTTAAATATATCTAACACCTATTCAAGGACTCAAAAATATTTTGTTATATTCACTACCAAATTAATTTGAAAGTTGTTTATACACCCCAAATCGCCTAAGAGACTATGACGGTTTTACCCTTTGATTTGAAATAAGTCTGATCGAAATGCTTCATATGATTAAAATATATCTAATACCCATTCAAGGAGTTAAAAATATTTTGGTAATTAAGCAAAAACAATGATTTGAAAGGTGATTAGACCCCACAAATCGCCTACGAGACTATGACGATTTTACCCTTTTATTTGAATAGAGTTGAATCGAAGGACTTCTTATGCTTTAAATAGATCTAATACCTATTCAAGGACTCTAAAATATTTGGTAATTAATCAAAAAAAAAATATTTGAAAGGTGTTGATTCACCACAAATCGTCTAAGAGACTATGACGGTTTTACCCCTTTGTTTTGAAGTGAGTTTGATCCAAGGGCTTCATATGCTTTAAATAGATCTATTACCTATTCAAGGACTCAAAAAATATTTGGTAATTATTTCCAACAAAATGATTTGAAAGGTGTTCATTCACCACAAATCGCTGAATAGACTATGACGGTTTTGCCCTTTGATTTAAATTGAGTTTGATCCAAGGGCTTCATATGCTTTAAATATATCTAACACCTATTCAAGGACTCAAAAATATTTTGTCATATTCACTACCAAATTAATTTGAAAGCTGTTTATACACCCCAAATCGCCTAAGAGACTATGACGGTTTTACTCTTTGATTTGAAATAAGTTTGATCCAAATGCTTCATATGATTAAAATATATCTAATACCCATTCAAGGAGTAAAAAATATTTTGGTAATTAAGCACAAACAATGATTTGAAAGGTGATTTTACACCACAAATCGCCTACGAGACTATGACGGTTTTACCCTTTGATTTGAATAGAGTTGAATCGAAGGACTTCATATGCTTTAAATAGATCTAGTACCTATTCAAGGACTCTAAAATATTTGGTAATTATTCAAAAAAAAAGATTTGAAAGGTGTTCATTCACCACAAATCGTCTAAGAGACTATGACGGTTTTACCCTTTGTTTTGAATTGAGTTTGATCCAAGGGCTTCATATGCTTTAAATAGATCTATTACCTATTCAAGGAATAAAAAATATTTGGTAATTAATCCCAACAAAATGATTTGAAAGGTGTTCATATACCACAAATCGCCTTAGAGACTATGACGGGTTCACCCTTTTATTTAAATTGAGTTTGATCCAAGGTCTTCATATGCTTTAAATATATATAATACCTATTTAAGGAGTCACAAATATTTTGTAAATATTCACAACAAAATAATTTGAAAGGTGTTCATACACCACAAATCGCCTAAGAGACTATGACGGTTTTACCCTTTAACTTGAATTGAGTTTGATCCAAGGGCTTCATATGCTTCAAACATATCTAATACCTACTCAACGACATAAAAATATTTGGTAATTATTCACTACAAAATGATTTGAAAGGTTTTCATACACCATAAATCGCCTAAGAGACTATGAAAGTTTTACCCTTTGATATGAAATAAGTTTGATCCAAGGGTTTCATATGATTGAAACATATCTAATATCTATTCAAGGAGTCGAAAGTAATTGGTAGTTAACCACAAAAAATGATTTGAAAGGTGTTCATACACCAAAAATTGCCTAAGAGTCTATGACGGTTTTACCCTTTGATTTGAATTGAGCTAGATCCAAGGGCTTCATATAATTTAAATATACCTCATATCTATTCAAGGACTCAATGTTTTTTGGTAATTACTCAATACAAAATGATTTGAAAGGTTTTCGTACACCACAAATCGCCTAAGAGACTATGACGGTTTTACCCTTTGATATGAAATAAGTTTGATCCAAGCGTTTCATATGATTGAAATACATCTAATACCTATTGAAGTAGTCAAAAATATTTGGTAATTAAGCACAAAAGATGATTTACAAGGTGTTCATACACCACAAATCCCCTAAGAGACTATGACAGTTTTACCTTTTCATTTGAATTGAGGTTCATCCAAGGACTTCATATGCTTTAAAAAGATCTAATACCTATTCAAGGACTCAAAAAATATTTGGTAATTATTTCCAACAAAATGATTTGAAAGGTGTTCATTCACCACAAATCGCCGAATAGACTATGACGGTTTTGCCCTTTGATTTGAATTGAGTTTGATCCAAGGGCTTCATATGCTTTAAATATATCTAACACCTATTCAAGGAATCAAAAATATTTTGTTATATTCACTACCAAATTAATTTGAAAGTTGCTTATACACCCCAAATCGCCTAAGAGACTATGACGGTTTTACCCTTTGATTTGAAATAAGTTTGATCCAAATGCTTCATATGATTAAAATATATCTAATACCCATTCAAGGAGTTAAAAATATTTTGGTAATTAAGCACAAACAATGATTTGAAAGGTGATTATACACCACAAATCGCCTACGAGACTATGACGGTTTTACCCTTTGATTTGAATAGAGTTGAATCGAAATACTTCATATGCTTTAAATAGATCTAATACCTATTCAAGGACTCTAAAATATTTGGTAATTATTCAAAAAAAAAAAGATTTGAAAGGTGTTCATTCACCACAAATCGTCTAAGAGACTATGACGGTTTTACCCTTTGTTTTGAATTGAGTTTGATCCAAGGGCTTCATATGCTTTAAATAGATCTATTACCTATTCAAGGAATAAAAAATATTTCGTAATTAATCCCAAAAAAATGATTTGAAAGGTGTTCATACACCACAAATCGCCTAAGAGACTATGACGGGTTCACCCTTTTATTTAAATTGAGTTTGATCCAAGGTCTTCATATGCTTTAAATATATATAATACCTATTTAAGGAGTCATAAATATTTTGTAAATATTCACAACAAAATAATTTGAAAGGTGTTTATACACCACAAATCGCCTAAGAGACTATGACGGTTTTACCCTTTAACTTGAATTGAGTTTATCCAAGGGCTTCATATGCTTAAAACATATCTAATACCTATTCAACGACATAAAAATATTTGGTAATTATTCACTACAAAATGATTTGAAAGATGTTCATACACCACAAATCGCCTAAGAGACTATGACGGTTTTACCCTTTAACTTGAATTGAGTTTGATCCAAGGGCTTCATATGCTTCAAACATATCTAATACCTACTCAACGACATAAAAATATTTGGTAATTATTCACTACAAAATGATTTGAAAGGTTTTCATACACCATAAATCGCCCTAGAGACTATGACGGTTTTACCCTTTGATATGAAATAAGTTTGATCCAAGGGTTTCATATGATTGAAATATATCTAATACCTATTCAAGGAGTCGAAAGTATTTGGTAATTAACGACAAAAAATGATTTGAAAGGTGTTCATACACCATAAATTGCCTAAGAGACTATGACGGTTTTACCCTTTGATTTGAATTGAGCTAGATCCAAGGGCTTCATATAATTTAAATAATACTCATATCTATTCAAGGACTCAATGTTTTTTGGTAATTACTCAATACAAAATGATTTGAAAGGTTTTCATACACCAAAAATCGCCTAAGAGACTATGACGGATTTACCCTTTGATATGAAATAAGTTTGATCCAAGCGTTTCATATGATTGAAATATATCTAATACCTATTGAAGGAGTCAAAAATATTTGGTAATTAAGCATAAAAGATGATTTGCAAGGTGTTCATACACCACAAATCCCCTAAGAGACTATGACAGGTTTACCTTTTCATTTGAATTGAGGTTCATCCAAGGACTTCATATGCGTAAAAAAGATCTAATAACTATTCAAGGACTCAAAAAATATTTGGTAATTATATCCAAAAAAATTATTTTAAAGCTGTTCATACACCACAAATCCCCTAAGAGACTATGACAGTTTTACCTTTTCAATTGAATTGAGGTTCATCCAAGGACTTCATATGCTTTAAAAAGATCTAATACCTATTCAAGGACTCAAAAAATATTTGGTAATTATTTCCAACTAAATGATTTGAAAGGTGTTCATTCACCACAAATCGCCGAAGAGACTATGACGGTTTTGCCCTTTGATTTGAATTGAGTTTTATCCAAGGGCTTCATATGCTTTAAATATATCTAACACCTATTCAAGGACTCAAAAATATTTTGTTATATTCACAACCAAAATAATTTTAAAGGTGTTTATACACCCCAAATTGCCTAAGAGACTATAACGGTTTTACCCTTTGATTTGAAATAAGTTTGATCCAAATGCTTCATATGATTAAAATATATCTAATACCCATTCAAGGAGTTAAAAATAATTTGGTAATTAAGCAAAAACAATGATTTGAAAGGTGATTAGACCCCACAAATCGCCTACGAGACTATGACGGTTTTACCCTTTGTTTTGAATTGAGTTTGATCCAAGGGCTTCATATGCTTTAAATAGATCTATTACCTATTCAAGGAATAAAAAATATTTGGTAATTAATCCCAACAAAATGATTTGAAAGGTGTTCATACACCACAAATCGCCTAAGAGACTATGACGGGTTCACCCTTTTATTTAAATTGAGTTTGATCCAAGGTCTTCATATGCTTTAAACATATATAATACCTATTTAAGGAGTCATAAATATTTTGTAAATATTCACAACAAAATAATTTGAAAGGTGTTCATACACCACAGATCGCCTAAGAGACTATGACGGTTTTACCCTTTAACTTGAATTGAGTTTGATCCAAGGGCTTCATATGCTTAAAATATATCTAATACCCATTCAAGGAGTTAAAAATATTTTGGTAATTAAGCAAAAACAATGATTTGAAAGGTGATTATACACCACAAATCGCCTACGAGACTATAACGGTTTTACCCTTTGATTTGAATAGTGTTGAATCGAAGGACTTCATATGCTTTAAATAGATCTAATACATATTCAAGGACTCTAAAATATTTGGTAATTATTCAAAAAAAAAAGATTTGAAAGGTGTTCATTCACCACAAATCGTCTAAGAGACTATGACGGTTTTACCCTTTGTTTTGAATTGAGTTTGATCCAAGGGCTTCAGATGCTTTACATAGATCTATTACCTATTCAAGGAATAAAAAATATTTGGTATTTAATCCCAACAAAATGATTTGAAAGGTGTTCATACACCACAAATCGCCTAAGAGACTATGACGGGTTCACCCTTTTATTTAAATTGAGTTTGATCCAAGGTCTTCATATGCTTTAAATATATATAATACCTCTTTAAGGAGTCTTAAATATTTTGTAAATATTCACAACAAAATAATTTGAAAGGTGTTCATACACCACAAATCGCCTAAGAGACTAGGACGGTTTTACCCTTTAACTTGAATTGAGTTTGATCCAAGGTCTTCATATGCTTCAAACATATCTAATACCTATTCAAGGACATAAAAATATTTGGTAATTATTCACTACAAAATGATTTGAAAGGTTTTCATACACCATAAATCGCCTAAGAGACTATGACGGTTTTACCCTTTGATATGAAATAAGTTTGATCCAAGGGTTTCATATGAGTGAAATATATCTAATACCTATTCAAGGAGTCAAAAGTATTTGGTAATTAACCAAAAAAATGATTTGAAAGGTGTTCATACACCACAAATCCCCTAAGAGACTATGATAGTTTTACCCTTTGATTTGAATTGAGTTTGATCTAAGGGATTCATATGCTTTAAGTAGACTTAATACCTATTAAAGGACTCAAAAATATTTGGTAATTATTCAAAACAAAATGATTTGAAAGGTGTTCATACACCACAAATTGCATAAGAGACTATGACGGTTTTACCCTTTGATTTGAATTGAGCTAGATCCAAGGGCTTCATATAATTTAAATAGATCTAATATCTATTCAAGGACTCAATTTTTTTTTGGTAATTATTCAATACAAAATTATTTGAAAGGTTTTCATACACCACAAATCGCTTAAGAGACTATGACGGTTTTACCCTTTGATATGAAATAAGTTTGATCCAAGGGTTTCATATGATTGAAATATATCTAATACCTATTGAAGGAGTCAAAAATAATAGGTAATTAAGCACAAAAGATGATTTGAAAGGTGTTCATACACCACAAATCCCCTAAGAGACTATGACGGTTTTACCTTTTGATTTGAATTTAGGTTCATCCAAGGACTTCATATGCTTTAAAAAGATCTAATACCTATTCAAGGACTCAAAAAATATTTGGTTATTATTCCCAACAAAATGATTTGAAAGGTGTTCATTCACCACGAAACGCCTAAGAGACTGACGGTTTTGCCCTTTGATTTGAATTGAGTTTGATCCTAGGGATTCATATGCTTTAAATATATCTAACACCTATTCACGGACTCAAAAATTTTTGGTTATTATTCACAACCAAAATAATTTGAAAGGTGTTCATACGCCACAAATCGCCTAAGAGACTATGACGGTTTTACCCTTTGATTTGAAATAAGTTTGATCCAAATGCTTCATATGATTAAAATATATCTAATACCCATTCAAGGAGTTAAAAATATTTTGGTAATTAAGCACAACCAATGATTTGAAAGGTGTTTATACACCACAAATCCCCTACGAGACTATGACGGTTTACCCTTTGATTTAAATGGAGTTTGATCCAAATGCTTCATATGATTAGAACATATCTAATACCCATTCAATGAGTTAAAAATATTTTTGTTATTATTCACAACAAAATGATTTGAAAGGTGTTCATACACCACAAATCGCCTAAGAGACTATGACGGGTTCACCCTTTTATTTAAACTGAGTTTGATCCAAGGTCTTCATATGCTTTAAATATATATAATACCTATTCAAGGACATTAAAATATTTGGTAATTATTCACTACAAAATGATTTGAAAGGTTTTCATACACCATAAATCGCCTAAGAGACTATGACGGTTTTACCCTTTGATATGAAATAAGTTTGATCCAAGGGTATCATATGATTGAAATATATCTAATACCTATTCAAGGAGTCGAAAGTAATTGGTAATTAACCACAAAAAATGATTTGAAAGGTGTTCATACACCAAAAATTGCCTAAGAGACTATGACGGTTTTACCCTTTGATTTGAATTGAGCTAGATCAAAGGGCTTCATATAATTAAAATATACCTCATATCTATTCAAGGACTCAATGTTTTTTTGTAATTACTCAATACAAAATGATTTGAAAGGTTTTCATACACCAAAAATCGCCTAAGAGACTATGACGATTTTACCCTTTGATATGAAATGAGTTTGATCCAAGCGTTTCATATGATTGAAATACATCTAATACCTATTGAAGGAGTCAAAAATATTTGGTAATTAAGTACAAAAGATGATTTGCAAGGTGTTCATACACCACAAATCCCCTAAGAGACTATGGTAGTTTTACCGTTTCATTTGAATTGAGGTTCATCCAAGGACTTCATATGCTTTAAAAAGATCTAATACCTATTCAAGGACTCAAAAAATATTTGGTAATTATTTCCAACAAAATGGTTTGAAAGGTGTTCATTCACCACAAATCGCCGAATAGACTATGACGGTTTTGCCCTTTGATTTAAATTGAGTTTGATCCAAGGGCTTCATATGCTTTAAATATATCTAACACCTATTCAAGGACTCAAAAATATTTTGTCATATTCACTACCAAATTAATTTGAAAGCTGTTTATACACCCCAAATCGCCTAAGAGACTATGACGGTTTTACTCTTTGATTTGAAATAAGTTTGATCCAAATGCTTCATATGATTAAAATATATCTAATACCCATTCAAGGAGTTAAAAATATTTTGGTAATTAAGCACAAACAATGATTTGAAAGGTGATTTTACACCACAAATCGCCAACGAGGCTATGACGGTTTTACCCTTTGATATGAAATAAGTTTGATCCAAGGGTTTCATATGATTGAATATATCTTATACCTATTCAAGGAGTCGAAAGTATTTGGTATTTAACCACAAAAAATGATTTGAAAGGTGTTCATACACCAAAAATTGCCTAATAGACTATGACGGTTTTACCCTTTGATTTGAATTAAGCTAGATCCAAGGGCTTCATATAATTTAAATATACCTCATATCTATTCAAGGACTCAATGTTTTTTGGTAATTACTCAAAACAAAATGATTTGAAAGGTTTTCATACACCAAAAATCGCCTAAGAGACTATGACGGTTTTACCTTTGATATGAAATAAGTTTGATCCAAGCGTTTCATATGATTGAAATATATCTAATACCTATTGAAGGAGTCAAAAATATTTGGTAATGAAGCACAAAAGATGATTTGCAAGGTGTTCATACACCACAAATCCCCTAAGAGACTGTGACAGTTTTACCTTTTCATTTGAATTGAGGTTCATCCAAGGACTTCATATGCTTTAAAAATATCTAATACCTATTCAAGGACTCAAAAAATATTTGGTAATTATTTCCAACAAAATGATTTGAAAGGTGTTCATTCACCACAAATCGCCGAATAGACTATGACGGTTTTGCCCTTTGATTTGAATTGAGTTTGATCCAAGGGCTTCATATGCTTTAAATATATCTAACACCTATTCAAGGAATCAAAAATATTTGGTTATATTCACAACCAAAATAATTTGAAAGGTGTTTATACACCCCAAATCGCCTAAGAGACTATGACGGTTTGACCCTTTGATTTGAAATAAGTCTGATCCAAATGCTTCATATGATTAAAATATATCTAATACCCATTCAAGGAGTTAAAAATATTTTGGTAATTAAGCACAAACAATGATTTGAAAGGTGATTATACACCACAAATCGCCTACGAGACTATGACGGTTTTACCCTTTGATTTGAATAGAGTTGAATCGAAGGACTTCATATGCTTTAAATAGATATAATACCTATTCAAGGACTCTAAAATATTTGGTAATTATTCAAAAAAAATGATTTGAAAGGTGTTCATTTACCACAAATCGTCTAAGAGACTATGACGGTTTTACCCTTTGTTTTGAATTGAGTTTGATCCGAGGGCTTCATATGCTTTAAATAGATCTATTACCTATTCAAGGAATAAAAAATATTTGGTAATTAATCCCAACAAAATGATTTGAAAGGTGTTCATACACCACAAATCGCCTAAGAGACTATGACGAGTTCACCCTTTTATTTAAATTGAGTTTGATCCAAGGTGTTCATATGCTTTAAATATATATAATACCTATTTAAGGAGTCTTAAATATTTTGTAAATATTCACAACAAAATAATTTGAAAGGTGTTCATACACCACAAATCGCCTAAGAGACTATGACGGTTTTACCCTTTAACTTGAATTGAGTTTGATCCAAGGGCTTCATATGCTTCAAACATATCTAATACCTATTCAAGGACATAAAAATATTTGGTAATTTTTCACTACAAAATGATTTGAAAGGTTTTCATACACCATAAATCGCCTAAGAGACTATGACGGTTTTACCCTTTGATATGAAATAAGTTTGATCCAACGGAATCATATGATTGAAATATATCTAATACCTATTCAAGGAGTCGAAAGTAATTGGTAATTAACCACAAAAAATGATTTGAAAGGTGTTCATACACCAAAAATTGCCTAAGAGACTATGACGGTTTTACCCTTTGATTTGAATTGAGCTAGATCCAAGGGCTTCATATAATTTAAATATACCTCATATCTATTCAAGGACTCAATGTTTTTTGGTAATTACTCAATACAAAATGATTTGAAAGGTTTTCATACACCAAAAATCGCCTAAGAGACTATGACGGTTTTACCCTTTGATATGAAATAAGTTTGATCCAAGCGTTTCATATGATTGAAATATATCTAATACCTATTGAAGGAGTCAAAAATATTTGGTAATTAAGCACAAAAGATGATTTGCAAGGTGTTCATACACCACAAATCCCCTAAGAGACTATGACAGTTTTACCTTTTCATTTGAATTGAGGTTCATCCAAGGACTTCATATGCTTTAAAAAGATCTAATACCTATTCAAGGACTCAAAAAATATTTGGTAATTATTTCCAACAAAATGATTTGAAAGGTGTTCATTCACCACAAATCGCCGAATAGACTATGACGGTTTTGCCCTTTGATTTAAATTGAGTTTGATCCAAGGGCTTCATATGCTTTAAATATATCTAACACCTATTCAAGGACTCAAAAATATTTTGTCATATTCACTACCAAATTAATTTGAAAGCTGCTTATACACCCCAAATCGCCTAAGAGACTATGACGGTTTTACTCTTTGATTTGAAATAAGTTTGATCCAAATGCTTCATATGATTAAAATATATCTAATACCCATTCAAGGAGTTAAAAATATTTTGGTAATTAAGCACAAACAATGATTTGAAAGGTGATTTTACACCACAAATCGCCTACGAGACTATGACGGTTTTACCCTTTGATATGAAATAAGTTTGATCCAAGGGTTTCGTATGATTGAAATATATCTTATACCTATTCAAGGAGTCGAAAGTATTTGGTAATTAACCACAAAAAATGATTTGAAAGGTGTTCATACACCAAAAATTGCCTAATAGACTATGACGGTTTTACCCTTTGATTTGAATTGAGCTAGATCCAAGGGCTTCATATAATTTAAATATACCTCATATCTATTCAAGGACTCAATGTTTTTTGGTAATTACTCAATACAAAATGATTTGAAAGGTTTTCATACACCAAAAATCGCCTAAGAGACTATGACGGTTTTACCTTTGATATGAAATAAGTTTGATCCAAGCGTTTCATATGATTGAAATATATCTAATACCTATTGAAGGAGTCAAAAATATTTGGTAATGAAGCACAAAAGATGATTTGCAAGGTGTTCATACACCACAAATCCCCTAAGAGACTGTGACAGTTTTACCTTTTCATTTGAATTGAGGTTCATCCAAGGACTTCATATGCTTTAAAAATATCTAATACCTATTCAAGGACTCAAAAAATATTTGGTAATTATTTCCAACAAAATGATTTGAAAGGTGTTCATTCACCACAAATCGCCGAATAGACTATGACGGTTTTGCCCTTTGATTTGAATTGAGTTTGATCCAAGGGCTTCATATGCTTTAAATATATCTAACACCTATTCAAGGAATCAAAAATATTTGGTTATATTCACAACCAAAATAATTTGAAAGGTGTTTATACACCCCAAATCGCCTAAGAGACTATGACGGTTTGACCCTTTGATTTGAAATAAGTCTGATCCAAATGCTTCATATGATTAAAATATATCTAATACCCATTCATGGAGTTAAAAATATTTTGGTAATTCAGCACAAACAATGATTTGAAAGGTGATTATACACCACAAATCGCCTACGACACTATGACGGTTTTACCCTTTGATTTGAATAGAGTTGAATCGAAGGACTTCATATGCTTTAAATAGATCTAATACCTATTCAAGGACTCTAAAATATTTGGTAATTATTCAAAAAAAAAGATTTGAAAGGTGTTCATTTACCACAAATCGTCTAAGAGACTATGACGGTTTTACCCTTTGTTTTGAATTGAGTTTGATCCGAGGGCTTCATATGCTTTAAATAGATCTATTACCTATTCAAGGAATAAAAAATATTTGGTAATTAATCCCAACAAAATGATTTGAAAGGTGTTCATACACCACAAATCGCCTAAGAGACTATGACGGGTTCACCCTTTTATTTAAATTGAGTTTGATCCAAGGTGTTCATATGCTTTAAATATATATAATACCTATTTAAGGAGTCTTAAATATTTTGTAAATATTCACAACAAAATAATTTGAAAGGTGTTCATACACCACAAATCGCCTAAGAGACTATGACGGTTTTACCCTTTAACTTGAATTGAGTTTGATCCAAGGGCTTCATATGCTTCAAACATATCTAATACCTATTCAAGGACATTAAAATATTTGGTAATTTTTCACTACAAAATGATTTGAAAGGTTTTCATACACCATAAATCGCCTAAGAGACTATGACGGTTTTACCCTTTGATATGAAATAAGTTTGATCCAACGGAATCATATGATTCAAATATATCTAATACCTATTCAAGGAGTCGAAAGTAATTTGTAATTAACCACAAAAAATGATTTGAAAGGTGTTCATACACCAAAAATTGCCTAAGAGACTATGACGGTTTTACCCTTTGATTTGAATTGAGCTAGATCCAAGGGCTTCATATAATTTAAATATACCTCATATCTATTCAAGGACTCGATGTTTTTTGGTAATTACTCAATACAAAATGATTTGAAAGGTTTTCATACACCAAAAATCGCCTAAGAGACTATGACGGTTTTACCCTTTGATATGAAATAAGTTTGATCCAAGCGTTTCATATGATTGAAATATATCTAATACCTATTGAAGGAGTCAAAAATATTTGGTAATTAATCACAAAAGATGATTTGCAAGGTGTTCATACACCACAAATCCCCTAAGAGACTATGACAGTTTTACCTTTTCATTTGAATTGAGGTTCATCCAAGGACTTCATATGCTTTAAAAAGATCTAATACCTATTCAAGGACTCAAAAAATATTTGGTAATTATTTCCAACAAAATGATTTGAAAGGTGTTCATTCACCACAAATCGCCGAATAGACTATGACGGTTTTGCCCTTTGATTTAAATTGAGTTTGATCCAAGGGCTTCATATGCTTTAAATATATCTAACACCTATTCAAGGACTCAAAAATATTTTGTCATATTCACTACCAAATTAATTTGAAAGCTGCTTATACACCCCAAATCGCCTAAGAGACTATGACAGTTTTACTCTTTGATTTGAAATAAGTTTGATCCAAATGCTTCATATGATTAAAATATATCTAATACCCATTCAAGGAGTTAAAAATATTTTGGTAATTAAGCACAAACAATGATTTGAAAGGTGATTTTACACCACAAATCGCCTACGAGACTATGACGGTTTTACCCTTTGATATGAAATAAGTTTGATCCAAGGGTTTCGTATGATTGAAATATATCTTATACCTATTCAAGGAGTCGAAAGTATTTGGTAATTAACCACAAAAAATGATTTGAAAGGTGTTCATACACCAAAAATTGCCTAATAGACTATGACGGTTTTACCCTTTGATTTGAATTGAGCTAGATCCAAGGGCTTCATATAATTTAAATATACCTCATATCTATTCAAGGACTCAATGTTTTTTGGTAATTACTCAATACAAAATGATTTGAAAGGTTTTCATACACCAAAAATCGCCTAAGAGACTATGACGGTTTTACCTTTGATATGAAATAAGTTTGATCCAAGCGTTTCATATGATTGAAATATATCTAATACCTATTGAAGGAGTCAAAAATATTTGGTAATGAAGCACAAAAGATGATTTGCAAGGTGTTCATACACCACAAATCCCCTAAGAGACTGTGACAGTTTTACCTTTTCATTTGAATTGAGGTTCATCCAACGACTTCATATGCTTTAAAAATATCTAATACCTATTCAAGGACTCAAAAAATATTTGGTAATTATTTCCAACAAAATGATTTGAAAGGTGTTCATTCACCACAAATCGCCGAATAGACTATGACGATTTTGCCGTTTGATTTGAATTGAGTTTGATCCAAGGGCTTCATATGCTTTAAATATATCTAACACCTATTCAAGGAATCAAAAATATTTGGTTATATTCACAACCAAAATAATTTGAAAGGTCTTTATACACCCCAAATCGCCTAAGAGACTATGACGGTTTGACCCTTTGATTTGAAATAAGTCTGATCCAAATGCTTCATATGATTAAAATATATCTAATACCCATTCAAGGAGTTAAAAATATTTTGGTAATTAAGCACAAACAATGATTTGAAAGGTGATTATACACCACAAATCGCCTACGACACTATGACGGCTTTACCCTTTGATTTGAATAGAGTTGAATCGAAGGACTTCATATGCTTTAAATAGATCTAATACCTATTCAAGGACTCTAAAATATTTGGTAATTATTCAAAAAAAAAGATTTGAAAGGTGTTCATTTACCACAAATCGTCTAAGAGACTATGACGGTTTTACCCTTTGTTTTGAATTGAGTTTGATCCGAGGGCTTCATATGCTTTAAATAGATCTATTACCTATTCAAGGAAAAAAAAATATTTGGTAATTAATCCCAACAAAATGATTTGAAAGGTGTTCATACACCACAAATCGCCTAAGAGACTATGACGGGTTCACCCTTTTATTTAACTTGAGTTTGATCCAAGGTGTTCATATGCTTTAAATATATATAATACCTATTTAAGGAGTCTTAAATATTTTGTAAATATTCACAACAAAATAATTTGAAAGGTGTTCATACACCACAAATCGCCTAAGAGACTATGACGGTTTTACCCTTTAACTTGAATTGAGTTTGATCCAAGGGCTTCATATGCTTCAAACATATCTAATACCTATTCAAGGACATAAAAATATTTGGTTATTATTCACTACAAAATGATTTGAAAGGTTTTCATACACCATAAATCGCCTAAGAGACTATGACGGTTTTACCCTTTGATATGAAATAAGTATGATCCAAGGGTTTCATATGATTGAAATATATCTAATACCTATTCAAGGAGTCGAAAGTATTTGGTAATTAACCACAAAAAATGATTTGAAAGGTGTTCATACACCAAAAATTGCCTAAGAGACTATAACGGTTTTACCCTTTGATTTGAATTGAGCTAGATCCAAGGGCTTCATATAATTTAAATATACCTCATATCTATTCAAGGACTCAATGTTTTTTGGTAATTACTCAATACAAAATGATTTGAAAGGTTTTCATACACCAAAAATCGCCAAAGAGACTATGACGGTTTTACCCTTTGATATGAAATAAGTTTTATCCAAGGGTTTCATATGATTGAAATATATCTAATACCTATTCAAGGAGTCGAAAGTATCTGGTAATTAACCACAAAAAATGATTTGAAAGGTGTTCATACACCAAAAATAGCCTAATAGACTATGACGGTTTTACCCTTTGATTTGAATTGAGCTAGATCCAAGGGCTTCATATAATTTAAATATACCTCATATCTATTCAAGGACTCAATGTTTTTTGGTAATTACTCAATACAAAATGATTTGAAAGGTTTTCATACACCAAAAATCGCCTAAGAGACTATGACGGATTTACCCTTTGATATGAAATAAGTTTAATCCAAGCGTTTCATATGATTGAAATATATCTAATACCTATTGAAGGAATCAAAAATATTTGGTAATTAAGCACAAAAGATGATTTGCAAGGTGTTCATACACCACAAATCCCCTAAGAGACTATGACAGTTTTACCTTTTCATTTGAATTGAGGTTCATCCAAGGACTTCATATGCTTAAAAAAGATCTAATAACTATTCAAGGACTCAAAAAATATTTGGTAATTATTTCCAAAAAAATTATTTTAAAGCTGTTCATACACCACAAATCCCCTAAGAGACTATGACAATTTTACCTTTTCATTTGAATTGATGTTCATCCAAGGACTTCATATGCTTTAAAAAGATCTAATACCTATTCAAGGACTCAAAAAATATTTGGTAATTATTTCCAACAAAATGATTTGAAAGGTGTCCATTCACCACAAATCGCCGAATAGACTATGACGGTTTTGCCATTTGATTTAATTTGAGTTTGATCCAAGGGCTTCATATGCTTTAAATATATCTAACACCTATTCAAGGACTCAAAAATATTTTGTCATATTCACTACCAAATTAATTTGAAAGCTGTTTATACACCCCAAATCGCCTAAGAGACTATGACGGTTTTACTCTTTGATTTGAAATAAGTTTGATCCAAATGCTTCATATGATTAAAATATATCTAATACCCATTCAAGGAGTTAAAAATATTTTGGTAATTAAGATCAAACAATGATTTGAAATGTGATTTTACACCACAAATCGCCTACGAGACTATGACGGTTTTACCCTTTGATATGAAATAAGTTTGATCCAAGGGTTTCATATGATTGAAATATATCTAATACCTATTCAAGGAGTCGAAAGTATTTGGTAATTAACCACAAAAAATGATTTGAAAGGTATTCATTCACCAAAAATTGCCTAATAGACTATGACGGTTTTACCCTTTGATTTGAATTGAGCTAGATCCAAGGGCTTCATATAATTTAAATATAGCTCATATCTATTCAAGGACTCAATGTTTTTTGGTAATTACTCAATACAAAATAATGTGAAAGGTGTTCATACACCCAAAAACGCCTAAGAGACTATGACGGTTTTACCCTTTGATATGAAATAAGTTTGATCCAAGCGTTTCATATGATTGAAATATATCTAATACCTATTGAAGGAGTCAAAAATATTTGGTAATTAAGCACAAAAGATGATTTGCAAGGTGTTCATACACCACAAATCCCCTAAGAGACTGTGACAGTTTTACCTTTTCATTTGAATTGAGGTTCATCCAAGGACTTCATATGCTTTAAAAATATCTAATACCTATTCAAGGACTCAAAAAATATTTGGTAATTATTTCCAACAAAATGATTTGAAAGGTGTTCATTCACCACAAATCACCGAATAGACTATGACGGTTTTGCCCTTTGATTTGAATTGAGTTTGATCCAAGGGCTTCATATGCTTTAAATATATCTAACACCTATTCAAGGAATCAAAAATATTTGGTTATATTCACAACCAAAATAATTTGAAAGGTGTTTATACACCCCAAATCGCCTAAGAGACTATGACGGTTTGACCCTTTGATTTGAAATAAGTCTGATCCAAATGCTTCATATGATTAAAATATATCTAATAACCATTCAAGGAGTTAAAAATATTTTGGTAATTAAGCACAAACAATGATTTGAAAGGTTATTATACACCACAAATCGCCTACGAGACTATGACGATTTTACCCTTTGATTTGAATAGAGTTGAATCGAAGGACTTCATATGCTTTAAATAGATCTAATACCTATTCAAGGACTCTAAAATATTTGGTAATTATTCAAAAAAAAAGATTTGAAAGGTGTTCATTTACCACAAATCGTCTAAGAGACTATGACGGTTTTACCCTTTGTTTTGAATTGAGTTTGATCCGAGGGCTTCATATGCTTTAAATAGATCTATTACCTATTCAAGGAATAAAAAATATTTGGTAATTAATCCCAACAAAATGATTTGAAAGGTGTTCATACACCACAAATCGCCTAAGAGACTATGACGGGTTCACCCTTTTATTTAAATTGAGTTTGATCCAAGGTGTTCATATGCTTTAAATATATATAATACCTATTTAAGGAGTCTTAAATATTTTGTAAATATTCATAACAAAATAATTTGAAAGGTGTTCATACACCACAAATCGCCTAAGAGACTATGACGGTTTTACCCTTTAACTTGAATTGAGTTTGATCCAAGGGCTTGATATGCTTCAAACATATCTAATACCTATTCAAGGACATAAAAATATTTGGTAATTATTCACTACAAAATGATTTGAAAGGTTTTCATACACCATAAATCGCCTAAGAGACTATGACGGTTTTACCCTTTGATATGAAATAAGTTTGATCCAAGGGTTTCATATGATTGAAATATATCTAATACCTATTCAAGGAGTCGAAAGTATTTGGTAATTAACCACAAAAAATGATTTGAAAGGTGTTCATACACCAAAAATAGCCTAAGAGACTATGACGGTTTTACCCATTGATTTGAATTGAGCTAGATCCAAGGGCTTCATATAATTTAAATATACCTCATATCTATTCAAGGACTCAATGTTTTTTGGTAATTACTCAATACAAAATGATTTGAAAGGTGTTCATACACCAAAAATTGCCTAAGAGACTATAACGGTTTTACCCTTTGATTTGAATTGAGCTACATCCAAGGGCTTCATATAATTTAAATATACCTCATATCTATTCAAGGACTCAATGTTTTTTGGTAATTACTCAATACAAAATGATTTGAAAGGTTTTCATACACCAAAAATCGCCTAAGAGACTATGACGGTTTTACTCTTTGATATGAAATAAGTTTGATCCAAGGGTTTCATATGATTGAAATATATCTAATACCTATTCAAGGAGTCGAAAGTATTTGGTAATTAACCACAAAAAATGATTTGAAAGGTGTTCATACACCAAAAATAGCCGAAGAGACTATAACGGTTTTACCCATTGATTTGAATTGAGCTAGATCCAAGGGCTTCATATAATTTAAATATACCTCATATCTATTCAAGGACTCAATGTTTTTTGGTAATTACTCAATACAAAATGATTTGAAAGGTTTTCATACACCAAAAATCGCCTAAGAGACTAGACGGTTTTACCCTTTGATATGAAATAAAATTGATCCAAGCGTTTCATATGATTGAAATATATCTAATACCTATTGAAGGAGTCAAAAATATTTGGTAATTAAGCACAAACAATGATTTGGAAGGTGATTATACACCACAAATCCCCTTAGAGACTATGACGGTTTTACCCTTTGATTTGAACTGAGGTGGATCCAAGGACTTCATTTGCTTTAAAAAGATCTAATACCTATTCAAGGACTAAAAAAAATATTTGGTAATTATTTCCAACAAAATGATTTTAAAGGTGTTCATTCACCACAAATCGCCGAATAGACTATGACGGTTTTGGCCTTTGATTTGAATTGATTTTGATCCAAGGGCTTCATATGCTTTAAATATATCTAACACCTATACAAGGACTCAAAAATATTTTCTTATATTCACAACCAAAATAATTTGAAAGGTGTTTATACACCCCAAATCGCCTAAGAGACTATGACGGTTTTACCCTTTGATTTGAAATAAGTTTGATCCAAATGCTTCATATGATTAAAATATATCTAATACCCATTCAAGGAGTTAAAAATATTTTGGTAATTAAGCACAAACAATGATTTGAAAGGTGATTATACACCACAAATCGCCTACGAGACTATGACGGTTTTACCCTTTGATTTGAATAGAGTTGAATCGAAGGACCTCATATGATTTAAATAGATCTAATACATATTCAAGGACTCTAAAATATTTGTTAATTATTCAAAAAAAAAAGATTTGAAAGGTGTTCATTCACCACAAATCGTCTAAGAGACTATGACGGTTTTACCCTTTGTTTTGAATTGAGTTTGATCCAAGGGCTTCATATGCTTTAAATAGATCTATTACCTATTCAAGGAATAAAAAATATTTGGTAATTAATCCCAACAAAATGATTTGAAAGGTGTTCATACACCACAAATCGCCTAAGAGACTATGACGGGTTCACCCTTTTATTTAAATTGATTTTGATCCAAGGTGTTCATATGCTTTAAATATATATAATACCTATTTAAGGAGTCTTAAATATTTTGTAAATATTCACAACAAAATATTTTGAAAGGTGTTCATACACCACAAATCGCCTAAGAGACTATGACGGTTTTACCCTTTAACTTGAATTGAGTTTGATCCAAGGGCTTCATATGCTTCAAACATATCAAATACCTATTCAAGGACATAAAAATATTTGGTAATTATTCACTACAAAATGATTTGACAGGTTTTCATACACCATAAATCGCCTAAGAGACTATGACGGTTTTACCCTTTGATATGAAATAAGTTTGATCCAAGGGTTTCATATGAGTGAAATATATCTAATACCTATTCAAGGAGCCAAAAGTATTTGGTAATTAACCAAAAAAAATGATTTGAAAGGTGTTCATACACCACAAATCCCCTAAGAGACTATGATAGTTTTACCCTTTGATTTGAATTGAGTTTGATCTAAGGGCTTCATATGCTTTAAATAGACTTAATACCTATTCAAGGACTCAAAAATATTTGGTAATTATTCACAACAAAATGATTTGAAAGGTGTTCATACACCACAAATTGCATAGGAGACTATGACGGTTTTACCCTTTGATTTAAATTGAGTTTGATCCGAGGGCTTCATATGCTTCAAATATATCTAATACCTATTCAAGGAGTTATAATTATTTTGTAAATATTCACAACAAAATAATTTGAAAGGTGTTCATACACCACAAATCACCTAAGAGACTATGACGGTTTTACCCTTTTATTTGAAATAAGTTTAATCCAAGGGCTTCATATGATTGAAATATACTTAATACTAATTCAAGGAGTAAAAAGTATTTGGTAATTAAGCACCAAAAATGATTTGAATGGTGTTCATACCCCAAAAATCGCCTAAGAGACTATGACGGTTTTACCCTTTGATTTGAATTGAGCTAGATCCAAGGGCTTCATATAATTTAAATAGATCTAATATCTATTCAAGGACTCAATTTTTTTTGGTAATTATTCAATACAAAATTATTTGAAAGGTTTTCATACACCACAAATCGCTTAAGAGACTATGACGGTTTTACCCTTTGATATGAAATAAGTTTGATCCAAGGGTTTCATATGATTGAAATATATCTAATTCCTATTGAAGGAGTCAAAAATAATAGGTAAGTAAGCACAAAAGATAATTTGAAAGGTGTTCATGCACCACAAATCCCCTAAGAGACTATGACGGTTTTACCTTTTGATTTGAATTTAGGTTGATCCAAGGACTTCATATGCTTTAAAAAGATCTAATACCTATTCAAGGACTCAAAAAATATTTGGTTATTATTCCCAACAAAATGATTTGAAAGGTGTTCATTCAACACGAAACGCCTAAGAGACTATGACAGTTTTGCCCTTTGATTTGAATTGAGTTTGATCCTAGGGATTCATATGCTTTAAATATATCTAACACCTATTCACGGACTCAAAAATATTTGGTTATTATTCACAACCAAAATAATTTCAAAGGTGTTCATACGCCACAAATCGCCTAAGAGACTATGACAGTTTTACCCTTTGATTTGAAATAAGTTTGATCCAAATGCTTCATATGATTAAAATATATCTAATACCCATTCAAGGAGTAAAAAATATTTTGGTAATTAAGCACAAACAATGATTTGAAAGGTGTTTATACACCACAAATCCCCTACGAGACTATGACGGTTTTACCCTTTGATTTAAATGGAGTTTGATCCAAATGCTTCATATGATTAGAAAATATCTAATACCAATTCAATGAGTTAAAAATATTTTGGTTATTATTCACAACAAAATGATTTGAAAGGTGTTCATACACCACAAATCGCCTAAGAGACTATGACGGGTTCACCCTTTTATTTAAACTGAGTTTGATCCAAGGTCTTCATATGCTTTAAATATATATAATACCTATTTAAGGAGTCATAAATATTTTGTAAATATTCACAACAAAATAATTTGAAAGGTGTTCATACACCACAAATCGCCTAAGAGACTATGACGGTTTTACCCTTTAACTTGAATTGAGTTTGACCCAAGGGCTTCATATGCTTCAAACATATCTAATACCTATTCAAGGACATAAAAATATTTGGTAATTATTCACTGCAAAATGATTTGAAAGGTTTTCATACACCATAAATCGCCTAAGAGACTATGACGGTTTTACCCTTTGATATGAAATAAGTTTGATCCAAGAGTATCATATGATTGAAACATATCTAATACCTATTCAAGGAGTCGAAATTAATTCGTAATTAACCACAAAAAATGATTTGAAAGGTGTTCATACACCAAAATTTGCCTAAGAGACAATGACGGTTTTACCCTTTGATTTGAATTGCGCTAGATCAAAGGGCTTCATATAATTTAAATGTACCTCATATCTATTCAAGGACTCAATGTTTTTTGGTAATTACTCAATACAAAATGATTTGAAAGGTTTTCATACACCAAAAATCGCCTAAGAGACTATGACGGTTTTACCCTTTGATATGAAATAAGTTTGATCCAAGCGTTTCATATGATTGAAATATACCTAATACCTATTGAAGGAGTCAAAAATATTTTGGTAATTAAGCACAAAAGATGATTTGCGAGGTGTTCATACACCACAAATCCCCTAAGAGACTATGACAGTTTTACCTTTTCATTTCAATTGAGGTTCATCCAAGGACTTCATATGCTTTAAAAAGATCTAATACCTATTCAAGGACTCAAAAAATATTTGGTAATTATATCCAACAAAATGATTTGAAAGGTGTTCATTCACAACAAATCGCCGAATAGACTATGACGGTTTTGCCCTTTGATTTGAATTGAGTTTGATCCAAGGGCTTCATATGCTTTCAATATATCTAACACCTATTCAAGGACTCAAAAATATTATGTTATATTCACAACCAAAATAATTTGAAAGGTGTTTATACACCCCAAATCGCCTAAGAGACTATGACGGTTTTACCCTTTGATTTGAAATAAGTTTGATCCAAATGCTTCATATGATTAAAATGTATCTAATACCCATTCAAGGAGTTAAAAATATTTTGGTAATTAAGCACAAACAATGATTTGAAAGGTGATTATACACCACAAATCGCCTACGAGACTATGACGGTTTTACCCTTTGATTTGAATTGAGTTGAATCGAAGGACTTCATATGCTTTAAATAGATCTAATACTTATTCAAGGACTCTAAAATATTTGGTAATTATTCAAAAAAAAAATATTTGAAAGGTGTTCATTTACCACAAATCGTCTAAGAGACTATGACGGTTTTACCTTTTGTTTTGAATTGAGTTTGATCAAAGGGCTTCATATGCTTTAAATAGATCTATTACCTATTCAAGGAATAAAAAATATTTGGTAATTAATCCCAAAAAAATGATTTGAAAGGTGTTCATACACCACAAATCGCATAAGAGACTATGACGAGTTCACCCTTTTATTTAAATTGAGTTTGATCCAAGGTCTTCATATGATTTAAATATATATAATACCTATTTAAGGAGTCATTAATATTTTGTAAATATTCAGAACAAAATAATTTGAAAGGTGTTGATACACCACAAATCGCCTAAGAGACTATGACGGTTTTACCCTTTAACTTGAATTGAGTTTGAGCCAAGGGCTTCATATGCTTCAAACATATCTAATACCTATTCAAGGACATAAAAATATTTGGTAATTATTCACTGCAAAATGATTTGAAAGGTTTTCATACACCATAAATCGCCTAAGAGACTATGACTGTTTTACCCTTTGATATGAAATAAGTTTGATCCAAGGGTTTCATATGATTGAAATATATCTAATACCTATTCAAGGAGTCGAAAGTATTTGGTAATTAAATACAAAAAATGATTTGAAAGGTGTTCATACACCAAAAATTGCCTAAGAGACAATTACAGTTTTACCCTTTGATTTGAATTGAGCTAGATCCAAGGCCTTCATATAATATAAATATACCTCATATCTATTCAAGGACTCAATGTTTTTTGGTGATTACTCAATACAAAATGATTTGAAAGGTTTTCATACACCAAAAATCGCGTAAGAGACTATGACGGTTTTACCCTTTGATATGAAATAAGTTTGATCCAAGCGTTTCATATGATTGAAATATATCTAATACCTATTGAAGGAGTCAAAAATATTTTGTAATTAAGCACAAAAGATGATTTGCAAGGTGTTCATACGCCACAAATCCCCTAAGAGACTATGACAGTTTTACCTTTTCATTTGAATTGAGGTTCATCCAAGGACTTCATATGCTTTAAAAAGATCTAATACCTATTCAAGGACTCAAAAATATTTGGTAATTATTTCCAACAAAATGATTTGAAAGGTGTTCATTCACCACAAATCGCCGAATAGACTATGACGGTTTTGCCCTTTGATTTGAATTGAGTTTGATCCAAGGGCTTCATATGCTTTAAATATATCTAACACCTATTCAAGGACTCAAAAATATTTTGTTATATTCACAACCAAAATAATTTGAAAGGTGTTTATACACCCCAAATCGCCTAAGAGACTATGACGGTTTTACCCATTGATTTGAAATAAGTTTGATCCAAATGCTTCATATGATTAAAATATATCTAATACCCATTCAAGGAGTTAAAAATATTTTGATAATTAAGCACAAACAATGATTTGAAAGGTGATTATACACCACAAATCGCCTACGAGACTATGACGGTTTTACCCTTTGATTTGAATAGAGTTGAATCGAAGGACTTCATATGCTTTAAATAGATCTAATACCTATTCAAGGACTCTAGAATATTTGGTAATTATTCAAAAAAAAAGATTTGAAAGGTGTTCATTCACCACAAATCGTCTAAGAGACTATGACGGTTTTACCTTTTGTTTTGAATTGAGTTTGATCCAAGGGCTTCATATGCTTTAAATAGATCTATTACCTATTCAAGGAATAAAAATTATTTGGTAATTAATCCCAACAAAATGATTTGAAAGGTGTTCATACACCACAAATCGCGCAAGAGACTATGACGGGTTCACCCTTTTATTTAAATTGAGTTTGATCCAAGGTCTTCATATGCTTTAAATATATAAAATACCTATTTAAGGAGTCTTAAATATTTTGTAAATATTCACAACAAAATAATTTGAAAGGTGTTTATACACCACTAATCGCCTAAGAGACTATGACGGTTTTATCCTTTAACTTGAATTGAGTTTGATCCAAGGGCTCCATATGCTTCAAACATATCTAATACCTATTCAAGGACATAAAAATATTTGGTAATTGTTCACTACAAAATGATTTGAAAGGTTTTCATACACCATAAATCGCCTAAGAGACTATGACGGTTTTACCCTTTAATATGAAATAAGTTTGATCCAAGGGTTTCAGATGATTGAAATATATCTAATACCTATTCAAGGAGTCGAAAGTTTTTGGTAATTAACCACAAAAAATGATTTGAAAGGTGTTCATAAACCAAAAATTGCCTAAGAGACTATGACGGTTTTACCCTTTGATTTGAATTGAGCTAGATCCAAGGGCTTCATATAATTTAAATACACCTCATATCTATTCAAGGACTCAATGTTTTTTGGTAATTATTCAATACAAAATGATTTGAAAGGTTTTCATACACCGAAAATCGCCTAAGAGACTATGACGGTTTTACCCTTTGATATGAAATAAGTTTGATCCAAGCGTTTCATATGATTGAAATATATCTAATACCTATTGAAGGAGTCAAAAATATTTGGTAATTAAGCACAAAAGATGATTTGCAAGGTGTTTATACACCACAAATCCCTTAAGAGACTATGACAGTTTTACCTTTTCATTTGAATTGAGGTTCATCCAAGGACTTCATATGCTTTAAAAAGATCTAATACCTATTCAAGGACTCAAAAAAAATTTGGTAATTATTTCCAACAAAATGATTTGAAAGGTGTTCATTCACCACAAATCGCCGAAGAGACTATGACGGTTTTGCCCTTTGATTTGAATTGAGTTTGATCCAAGGGCTTCATATGCTTTAAATATATCTAACACCTATTCAAGGACTCCAAAATATTTGGTTATATTCACAACCAAAATAATTTGAAAGGTGTTTATACACCCCAAATCGCCTAAGAGACTATGACGGTTTTACCCTTTGATTTGAAATAAGTTTGATCCAAATGCTTCATATGATTAAAATATATCTAATACCCATTCAAGGAGTTAAAAATATTTTGGTAATTAAGCACAAACAATGATTTGAAAGGTGGTTATACACCACAAATCGCCTACGAGACTATGACGGTTTTACCCTTTGATTTGAATAGAGTTGAATCGAAGGAATTCATATGCTTTAAATAGATCAAATACCTATTCAAGGACTCTAAAATATTTGGTAATTATTCAAAAAAAAAAGATTTGAAAGGTGTTCATTCACCATAAATCGTCTAAGAGACTATGACGGTTTTACCCTTTGTTTTGAATTGAGTTTGATCCAAGGGCTTCATATGCTTTAAATAGATCTATTACCTATTCAAGGACTGAAGAATATTTGGTAATTATTCACAATAAAATGATTTGAAAGGTGTTTATACACAACAAATAGCCTAAGAGACTATGACGGTTTTACCCTTTGATTTAAATGGAGTTTGATCAAAGGGCTCCATATGATTGAAATATATCTAATACCTATTCAAGGAGTCAAAAGTATTTGGTAATTAACCACAAAAAATGATTTGAAAGGTGTTCATACACCACAAATCCCCTAAGAGACTATGACAGTTTTACCCTTCGATTTGAATTGAGTTTGATCTAAGGGCTTCATATGCTTTAAATAGACTTAATACCTATTCAAGGACTCAAAAATATTTGGTAATTATTCACAACATAATGATTTGAAAGGTGTTCATACACCACAAATAGCATTAGAGACTATGACGGTTTTACCCTTTTATTTAAATTGAGTTTGATCCAAGGGCTTCATATGCTTTAAATATATCTAATACCTATTCAAGGAGTTATAATTATTTTGTAAATATTCACAACAAAATAATTTGAAAGGTGTTCATACACCACAAATCACCTGAGAGACTATGACGGTTTTACCCTTTTATTTGAAATAAGTTTAATCCAAGGGCTTCATATGATTGAAATATACCTAATACTAATACAAGGAGTAAAAAGTATTTGGTAATTAAGCACCAAAAATGATTTGAATGTTGTTCATACACCAAAAATCGCCTAAGAGACTATGACGGTTTTACCCTTTGATTTGAATTGAGCTAGATCCAAGGGCTTCATATAATTTAAATAGATCTAATATCTATTCAAGGACTCAATTTTTTTTGGTAATTATTCAATACAAAATTATTTGAAAGGTTTTCATACACCACAAATCGCTTATGAGACTATGACGGTTTTACCCTTTGATATGAAATAAGTTTGATCCAAGGTTTTCATATGATTGAAATATATCTAATACCTATTGAAGGAGTCAAAAATAATAGGTAATTAAGCACAAAAGATAATTTGAAAGGTGTTCATACACCACATATCCCCTAAGAGACTATGACGGTTTTACCTTTTGATTTGAATTTAGGTTGATCCAAGGACTTCATATGCTTTAAAAAGATCTAATACCTATTCAAGGACTCAAAAAATATTTGGTTATTATTCCCAACAAAATGATTTGAAAGGTGTTCATTCACCACAAAACGCCTAAGAGACTATGACGGTTTTGCCCTTTGATTTGAATTGAGTTTGATCCTAGGGATTCATATGCTTTAAATATATCTAACACCTATTCACGGACTCAAAAATATTTGGTTATTATTCACAACCAAAATAATTTCAAAGGTGTTCATACGCCACAAATCGCCTAAGAGACTATGACGGTTTTACCCTTTGATTTGAAAAAAGTTTGATCCAAATGCTTCATATGATTAAAATATATCTAATACCCATTCAAGGAGTTAAAAATATTTTGGTAATTAAGCACAAACAATGATTTGACAGGTGTTTATACACCACAAATCCCCTACGAGACTATGACGGTTTTACCCTTTGATTTAAATGGAGTTTGATCCAAATGCTTCATATGATTAGAACATATCTAATACCCATTCAATGAGTTAAAAATATTTTGGTTATTATTCACAACAAAATGATTTGAAAGGTGTTCATACACCACAAATTGCCTAAGAGACTATGACGGGTTCACCCTTTTATTTAAACTGAGTTTGATCCAAGGTCTTCATATGCTTTAAATATATATAATACCTATTGAAGGAGTCATAAATATTTTGTAAATATTCACAACAAAATAATTTGAAAGGTGTTCCTACACCACAAATTGCCTAAGAGACTATGATGGTTTTACCCTTTAACTTGAATTGAGTTTGATCCAAGGGCTTCATATGCTTCAAACATATCTAATACCTATTCAAGGACATAAAAATATTTGGTAATTATTCACAACAAATTGATTTGAAAGGTTTTCATACACCATAAATCGCCTAAGAGACTATGACGGTTTTACCCTTTGATATGAAATAAGTTTGATCCAAGGGTTTCATATGATTGAAATATATCTAATACCTATTCAAGGAGTTGAAATTATTTGGTAATTAACCACAAAAAATGATTTGAAAGGTGTTCATAAACCAAAAATTGCCTAAGAGACTATGACGGTTTTACCCTTTTATTTGAATTGAGCTAGATCCAAGGGCTTCATATAATTTAAATATACCTCATATCTATTCAAGGACTCAATGTTTTTTGGTAATTAGTCAATACAAAATGATTTGAAAGGTTTTCATACACCAAAAATCGCCTAAGAGACTATGACGGTTTTACCCTTTGATATGAAATAAGTTTGATCCAAGCGTTTCATATGATTGAAATATATCTAATACCTATTGAAGGAGTAAAAAATATTTGGTAATTAAGCACAAAAGATGATTTACAAGGTGTTTATACACCACAAATCCCTTAAGAGACTATGACAGTTTTACCTTTTCATTTGAATTGAGGTTCATCCAAGGACTTCATATGCTTTAAAAAGATCTAATACCTATTCAAGGACTCAAAAAATATTTGGTAATTATTTCCAACAAAATGATTTGAAAGGTGTTCATTCACCACAAATCGCCGAAGAGACTATGACGGTTTTGCCCTTTGATTTGAATTGAGTTTGATCCAAGGGCTTCATATGCTTTAAATATATCTAACACCTATTCAAGGACTCAAAAATATTTGGTTATATTCACAACCAAAATAATTTGAAAGGTGTTTATACACCCCAAATCGCCTAAGAGACTATGACGGTTTTACCCTTTGATTTGAAATAAGTTTGATCCAAATGCTTCATATGATAAAAATATATCTAATACCCATTCAAGGAGTTAACAATATTTTGGTAATTAAGCACAAACAATGATTTGACAGGTGATTATACACCACAAATCGCCTACGAGACTATGACGGTTTTACCCTTTGATTTGAGTAGAGTTGAATCGAAGGACTTCATATGCTTTAAATAGATCTAATACCTATTCAAGGACTCTAAAATATTTGGTAATTATTCAAAAAAAAAAAGATTTGAAAGGTGTTAATTCACCATAAATCGTCTAAGAGACTATGACGGTTTTACCCTTTGTTTTGAATTGAGTTTGATCCAAGGGCTTCATATGCTTTAAATAGATCTATTACCTATTCAAGCACTGAAGAATATTTGGTAATTATTCACAACAAAATGATTTGAAAGGTGTTCATACACAACAAATAGCCTAAGAGACTATGACGGTTTTACCCTTTGATTTAAATGGAGTTTGATCAAAGGGCTCCATATGATTGAAATATATCTAATACCTATTCAAGGAGTCAAAAGTATATGGTAATTAACCACAAAAAATGATTTGAAAGGTGTTCATACACTACAAATCCCCTAAGAGACAATGACAGTTTTACCCTTCGATTTGAATTGAGTTTGATCTAAGTGCTTCATATGCTTTAAATAGACTTAATACCTATTCAAGGACTCAAAAATATTTGGTAATTATTCACAACATAATGATTTGAAAGGTGTTCATACACCACAAATAGCATAAGAGACTATGACGGTTTTACCCTTTTATTTAAATTGAGTTTTATCCAAGGGCTTCATATGCTTTAAATATATCTAATACCTATTCAAGGAGTTATAATTATTTTGTAAATATTCACAACAAAATAATTTGAAAGGTGTTCATACACCACAAATCACCTAAGAGACTATGACGGTTTTACCCTTTTATTTGAAATAAGTTTAATCCAAGGGCTTCATATGATTGAAATATACCTAATACTAATACAAGGAGTAAAAAGTATTAGGTAATTAAGCACCAAAAATGATTTGAATGGTGTTCATACACCAAAAATCGCCTAAGAGACTATGACGGTTTTACCCTTTGATTTGAATTGAGCTAGATCCAAGGGCTTCATATAATTTAAATAGATCTAATATCTATTCAAGGACTCAATTTTGTTTGGTAATTATTCAATACAAAATTATTTGAAAGGTTTTCATACACCACAAATCGCTTATTAGACTATGACGGTTTTACCCTTTGATATGAAATAAGTTTGATCCAAGGTTTTCATATGATTGAAATATATCTAATACCTATTGAAGGAGTCAAAAATAATAGGTAATTAAGCACAAAAGATAATTTGAAAGGTGTTCATACACCACAAATCCCCTAAGAGACTATGACGGTTTTACCTTTTGATTTGAATTTAGGTTGATCCAAGGACTTCATATGCTTTAAAAAGATCTAATACCTATTCAAGGACTCAAAAAATATTTGGTTATTATTCCCAACAAAATGATTTGAAAGGTGTTCATTCACCACAAAACGCCTAAGAGACTATGACGGTTTTGCCCTTTGATTTGAATTGAGTTTGATCTTAGGGATTCATATGCTTTAAATATATCTAACACCTATTCACGGACTCAAAAATATTTGGTTATTATTCACAACCAAAATAATTTCAAAGGTGTTCATACGCCACAAATCGCCTAAGAGACTATGACGGTTTTACCCTTTGATTTGAAATAAGTTTGATCCAAATGCTTCATATGATTAAAATATATCTAATACCCATTCAAGGAGTTAAAAATATTTTGGTAATTAAGCAAAAACAATGATTTGAAAGGTGTTTATACACCACAAATCCCCTACGAGACTATGACGGTTTTACCCTTTGATTTAAATGGAGTTTGATCCAAATGCTTCATATGATTAGAACATATCTAATACCCATTCAATGAGTTAAAAAGATTTTGGTTATTATTCACAACAAAATGATTTGAAAGGTGTTCATACACCACAAATCGCCTAAGAGACTATGACGGGTTCACCCTTTTATTTAAACTGAGTTTGATCCAAGGTCTTCATATGCTTTAAATATATATAATACATATTCAAGGACTCATAAATATTTTGTAAATATTCACAACAAAATAATTTGACAGGTGTTCCTACACCACAAATTGCCTAAGAGACTATGACGGTTTTACCCTTAAACTTGAATTAAGTTTGATCCAAGGGCTTCATATGCTTCAAACATATCTAATACCTATTCAAGGACATAAAAATATTTGGTAATTATTCACAACAAAATGATTTGAAAGGTTTTCATACACCATAAATCGCCTAAGAGACTATGACGGTTTTACCCTTTGATATGAAATAAGTTTGATCCAAGGGTACCATATGATTGAAATATATCTCATACCTATTGAAGGAGTCGAAAGTAATTGGTAATTAACCACAAAAAATGATTTGAAAGGTGTTCATACACCAAAAATTTCCTAAGAGAGTATGACGGTTTTACCCTTTGATTTAAATGGAGTTTGATCCAAATGCTTCATATGATTAGAACATATCTAATACCCATTCAATGAGTTAAAAATATTTTGGTTATTATTCACAACAAAATGATTTGAAAGGTGTTCATACACCACAAATCGCCTAAGAGACTATGACGGGTTCACCCTTTTATTTAAACTGAGTTTGATCCAAGGTCTTCATATGCTTTAAATATATATAATACCTATTCAAGGAGTCATAAATATTTTGTAAATATTCACAACAAAATAATTTGAACGATTTTCCTACACCACAAATTGCCTAAGAGACTATGATGGTTTTACCCTTTAACTTGAATTGAGTTTGATCCAAGGGCTTCATATGCTTCAAACATATCTAATACCTATTCAAGGACATAAAAATATGTGGTAATTATTCACAACAAAATGATTTGAAAGGTTTTCATACACCATAAATCGCCTAAGAGACTATGACGGTTTTACCCTTTGATATGAAATAAGTTTGATCCAAGGGTTTCATATGATTGAAATATATCTAATACCTATTCAAGGAGTCGAAATTATTTGGTAATTAACCACAAAAAATGATTTGAAAGGTGTTCATAAACCAAAAATTGCCTAAGAGACTATGACGGTTTTACCCTTTGATTTGAATTGAGCTAGATCCAAGGGCTTCATATAATTTAAATATACCTCATATCTATTCAAGGACTCAATGTTTTTTGGTAATTAGTCAATACAAAATGATTTGAAAGGTTTTCATACACCGAAAATCGCCTAAGAGACTATGACGGTTTTACCCTTTGATATGAAATAAGTTTGATCCAAGCGTTTCATATGATTGAAATATATCTAATACCTTTTGAAGGAGTAAAAAATATTTGGTAATTAAGCACAAAAGATGATTTACAAGGTGTTTATACACCACAAATCCCTTAAGAGACTATGACAGTTTTACCTTTTCATTTGAATTGAGGTTCATCCAAGGACTTCATATGCTTTAAAAAGATCTAATACCTATTCAAGGACTCAAAAAATATTTGGTAATTATTTCCAACAAAATGATTTGAAAGGTGTTCATTCACCACAAATCGCCGAAGAGACTATGACGGTTTTGCCCTTTGATTTGAATTGAGTTTGATCCAAGGGCTTCATATGCTTTAAATATATCTAACACCTATTCAAGGACTCAAAAATATTTGGTTATATTCACAACCAAAATAATTTGAAAGGTGTTTATACACCCCAAATCGCCTAAGAGACTATGACGGTTTTACCCTTTGATTTGAAATAAGTTTGATCCAAATGCTTCATATGATTAAAATATATCTAATACCCATTCAAGGAGTTAACAATATTTTGGTAATTAAGCACAAACAATGATTTGACAGGTGATTATACACCACAAATCGCCTACGAGACTATGACGGTTTTACCCTTTGATTTGAGTAGAGTTGAATCGAAGGACTTCATATGCTTTAAATAGATCTAATACCTATTCAAGGACTCTAAAATATTTGGTAATTATTCAAAAAAAAAAAGATTTGAAAGGTGTTAATTCACCATAAATCGTCTAAGAGACTATGACGGTTTTACCCTTTGTTTTGAATTGAGTTTGATCCAAGGGCTTCATATGCTTTAAATAGATCTATTACCTATTCAAGCACTGAAGAATATTTGGTAATTATTCACAACAAAATGATTTGAAAGGTGTTCATACACAACAAATAGCCTAAGAGACTATGACGGTTTTACCCTTTGATTTAAATGGAGTTTGATCAAAGGGCTCCATATGATTGAAATATATCTAATACCTATTCAAGGAGTCAAAAGTATATGGTAATTAACCACAAAAAATGATTTGAAAGGTGTTCATACACCACAAATCCCCTAAGAGACAATGACAGTTTTACCCTTCGATTTGAATTGAGTTTGATCTAAGTGCTTCATATGCTTTAAATAGACTTAATACCTATTCAAGGACTCAAAAATATTTGGTAATTATTCACAACATAATGATTTGAAAGGTGTTCATACACCACAAATAGCATAAGAGACTATGACGGTTTTACCCTTTTATTTAAATTGAGTTTGATCCAAGGGCTTCATATGCTTTAAATATATCTAATACCTATTCAAGGAGTTATAATTATTTTGTAAATATTCACAAAAAAATAATTTGAAAGGTGTTCATACACCACAAATCACCTAAGAGACTATGACGGTTTTACCCTTTTATTTGAAATAAGTTTAATCCAAGGGCTTCATATGATTGAAATATACCTAATACTAATACAAGGAGTAAAAAGTATTAGGTAATTAAGCACCAAAAATGATTTGAATGGTGTTCATACACCAAAAATCGCCTAAGAGACTATGACGGTTTTACCCTTTGATTTGAATTGAGCTAGATCCAAGGGCTTCATATAATTTAAATAGATCTAATATCTATTCAAGGACTCAATTTTGTTTGGTAATTATTCAATACAAAATTATTTGAAAGGTTTTCATACACCACAAATCGCTTATTAGACTATGACGGTTTTACCCTTTGATATGAAATAAGTTTGATCCAAGGTTTTCATATGATTGAAATATATCTAATACCTATTGAAGGAGTCAAAAATAATAGGTAATTAAGCACAAAAGATAATTTGAAAGGTGTTCATACACCACAAATCCCCTAAGAGACTATGACGGTTTTACCTTTTGATTTGAATTTAGGTTGATCCAAGGACTTCATATGCTTTAAAAAGATCTAATACCTATTCAAGGACTCAAAAAATATTTGGTTATTATTCCCAACAAAGTGATTTGAAAGGTGTTCATTCACCACAAAACGCCTAAGAGACTATGACGGTTTTGCCCTTTGATTTGAATTGAGTTTGATCCTAGGGCTTCATATGCTTTAAATATATCTAACACCTATTCACGGACTCAAAAATATTTGGTTATTATTCACAACCAAAATAATTTCAAAGGTTTTCATACGCCACAAATCGCCTAAGAGACTATGACTGTTTTACCCTTTGATTTGAAATAAGTTTGATCCAAATGCTTCATATGACTAAAATATATCTAATACCCATTCAAGGAGTTAAAAATATTTTGGTAATTAAGCACAAACAATGATTTGAAAGGTGTTTATACACCACAAATCCCCTACGAGACTATGACGGTTTTACCCTTTGATTTAAATGGAGTTTGATCCAAATGCTTCATATGATTAGAACATATCTAATACCCATTCAATGAGTTAAAAAGATTTTGGTTATTATTCACAACAAAATGATTTGAAAGGTGTTCATACACCACAAATCGCCTAAGAGACTATGACGGGTTCACCCTTTTATTTAAACTGAGTTTGATCCAAGGTCTTCATATGCTTTAAATATATATAATACATATTCAAGGAGTCAAAAATATTTGGTAATTAAGCACAAAAGATGATTTGCGAGGTGTTCATACACCACAAATCCCCTAAGAGACTATGACAGTTTTACCTTTTCATTTGAATTGAGGTTCATCTAAGGACTTCATGTGCTTTAAAAAGATCTAATACCTATTCAAGGACTCAAAAAATATTTGGTAATTATTTCCAACAAAATGATTTGAAAGGTGTTCATTCACCACAAATCGCCGAAGAGACTGTGACGGTTTTTCCCTTTGATTTGAATTGAGTTTGATCCAAGGGCTTCATATGCTTTAAATATATCTAACACCTATTCAAGGACTCAATAATATTTTGTTATATTCACAACCAAAATAATTTGAAAGGTGTTTATACACCCCAAATCGCCTAAGAGACTATGATGGTTTTACCCTTTGATTTGAAATAAGTTTGATCCAAATGCTTCATATGATTAAAATATATCTAATACCCATTCAAGGAGTTAAAAATATTTTGGTAATTAAGCACAAACAATGATTTGAAAGGTGATTATACACCACAAATCGCCTACGAGACTATGACGGTTTTACCCTTTGATTTGAATAGGGTTGAATCAAAGGACTTCATATGCTTTAAATAGATCTAATACCTATTCAAGGACTCTAAAATATTTGGTAATTATTCAAAAAAAAAAAAGATTTGAAAGGTGTTCATTCACCACAAATCGTCTAAGAGACTATGACGGTATTACCCTTTGTTTTGAATTGAGTTTGATCCAAGGGCTTCATATGCTTTAAATAGATCTATTACCTATTCAAGGAATAAAAAATATTTGGTAATTAATCCCAACAAAATGATTTGAAAGGTGTTCATACACCACAAATCGCCTAAGAGACTATGACGGGTTCACCCTTTTATTTAAATTGAGTTTGATCCAAGGTCTTCGTATGCTTTAAATATATATAATACCTATTTAAGGAGTCATAAATATTTTGTAAATATTCACAACAAAATAATTTGAAAGGTGTTCATACACCACAAATTGCCTTAGAGACTATGACGGTTTTACCCTTTAACTTGAATTGAGTTTGATCCAAGGGCTTCATATGCTTCAAACATATCTAATACCTATTCAAGGACATAAAAATATTTGGTAATTATTCACTACAAAATGATTTGAAAGGTTTTCATACACCATAAATCGCCTAAGAGACGATAACGGTTTTACCCTTTGATATGAAATAAGTTTGATCCAAGGGTTTCATATGATTGAAATATATCTAATACCTATTCAAGGAGTCGAAAGTATTTGGTAATTGACCACAAAAAATGATTTGAAAGGTGTTCATTGACCACAAATCGCTTAAGAGACTATGACGGTTTTTCCCTTTGATTTGAATTGAGTTTGATCCAAGGGCTTCATATGCTTTAAATATATCTAACACCTATTCAAGGACTCAATAATATTTGGTTATTATTCACAACCAAAATAAGTCGGAACGTGTTCATACACCACAAATAGCCTAAGAGACTATGACGGTTTTACCCTTTGATTTGAAATAAGTTTGATCCAAATGCGTCATATGATTAAAATATATCTAATACCCATTCAAGGAGTTATTAATATTTTGGTAATCAAGCACGAAGAATGATTTGAAAGGTGTTTATACACCACAAATCGACTATGAGACTTTGAAGGTTTTACCCTTTGATTTCAATTGAGTTGAATCGAACGACTTCATATGGTTTAAATAGATCTAATACCTATTCAAGGACTCAAAAATATTTGGTAATTATTCACAACAAAATGATTTGAAAGATGTTCATTCACCACAAATTGTCTAAGAGACCATGACGGTTTTACCATTTGTTTTGAATTGAGTTTGATCCAAGGGCTTCATATGCTTTAATTAGATCTAGTACCTATTTAAGGACTCAAAAATATTTGGTAATTATTCACAACAAAAAGATTTGAAAGGTGTTCATACACCACAAATCCCCTAAGAGACTATGACGGTTTTGCCCTTTGATTTAAATGGAGTTTGATCCAACGGCTTCACACGCTTTAAATATATATAGCACCTATTCAAGGACTCAAAAATATTTGGTTATTATTCACAACCAAATTAATTTGAAAGGTGTTCATACACCACAAATCGCTTAAGAGACTATGACGGTTTTACCCTTTGATTTGAATTGAGTTTGATCCAAGGACTTCATATGCTTTAAATATATCTAACACCTATTCAAGGACTCAAAAATATTTGGTTATTATTCACAACCAAAATAATTTGAAAGGTGTTTATACACAACAAATCGCCTAAGAGACTATGACGGATTTACCCTTTGAATTGAAATAAGTTTGATCCAAATGCATCATATGATTATAATATATCTAATAAACATTCAAGGAGTATAAAATATTTTGGTAATTAAGCACAAACAATGATTTGAAAGGTGTTTATACACCACAAATCGACTACGAGACTATGAAGGTTTTAACCTTTGATTTCAATTGAGTTGAATCGAACGACTTCATATGCTTTAAATAGATCTAATACCTATTCAAGGACTCAAAAATATTTGGTAATTATTAAAAACAAAATGATTTGAAAGGTGTTCATTCACCACAAATCGTCTAAGAGACTATGACGGTTTTACCCTTTGTTTTGAATTGAGTTTGATCTAAGGGCTTCATATGCTTTAAATATATCTAACACCTATTCCAGGACTCAAAAATATTTGGTTATTATTCACAACCAAAATGATTTAAAAGATGTTCGTACACCACAAATCCCCTAAGAGACTATGACGGTTTTGCCCTTTGATTTGAATTGAGTTTGATCCAAGGGCTTCATATGCTTTAAATATATCTAACACCTATTCAAGGACTCAAAAATATTTGGTTATTATTCACAACCAAAATAATTTGAAAGGTGTTTATACACCACAAATCGCCTAAGAGACTATTACGGTTTTACCCTTTGAATTGAAATAAGTTTGATCCAAATGCTTCATATGATTACAATATATCTAATAACCATTCAAGGAGTTTAAATTATTTTGGTAATTAAGCACAAACAATGATTTGAAAGGTGTTTATACACTAGAAATTGACAACGAGACTATGAAGGTTTTACCCTTTGATTTGAATTGAGTTGAATCGAACGACTTCATATGCTTTAAATAGATCTAATACCTATTCAAGGACTGAAAAATATTTGGTAATTATTCAAATAAAAATGATTTGAAAGGTGAACATTCACCATAAATCGTCTAAGAGACTATGACGATTTTACCCTTTAATTTGAATTGAGTTTGATCCAAGGGCATCATATGCTTTAAACATATCTAATACCTTATGAAGGACTCAAAAATATTTGGTAATTATTCGCAACAAAATAATATGAAAGGTGTTCCGACACCACAAATCGCCTAAGAGACTATGACGGTTTTACCCATTGATTTAAATTAAGTTAGTTCCAAGGGCTTCATTTGTTTTAAATATATCTAATATCTATTTAAGGACTCAAATTTTTTTTGGTAATTATTCAATACAAAATGATTTGAAAGGTTTTCATACACCACAAATCGTCTAAGGGACTATGACGGTTTTACCCTTTGATATGAAATAAGTTTGATCCATGGGTTTCATATGATTGAAATATATCTAATACCTATTGAAGGAGTCAAAAATATTTGATAAATAAGCACAAAAAATGATTTTAAAGGTGTTCATACACCACAAATCCCCTAAGAGACTATGACGGTTTTGCCCTTTGATTAGAATTGAGTTTGATCCAAGGGCTTCATATGCTTTAAATATATCTAACACCTATTCTAGGACTCAAAAATATTTGGTTATTATTCACAACCAAAATAATTTGGAACGTGTTCATACACCACAAATCGCCTAAGAGACTATAAAGGTTTTACCCTTTGATTTGAAATAAGTTGGATCCAAATGCTTCATATGATTAAAATATATCTAATACCCATTCAAGGAGTTAAAAATATTTTGGTAATTATGCACAAACAATGATTTGAAAGGTGTTTATAAACCACAAATCGCCTATGAGACTATGACAGTTTTACCCTTTGATTTGAATTGAGTTTGATCGAAGGATTTCATATGGTTTAAATAGATCTAATACCTATTCAAGGACTCAAAAATATTTGGTAATTATTCAAATCAAAATGATTTGAAAGATGTTCATTCACGACAAATTGTCTAAGAGACCATGACGGTTTTACCTTTTGTTTTGAATTGAGTTTGATCCAAGGGCTTCATGTTCTTTAATTAGATCTAGTACCTATTTAAGGACTAAAAAATATTGGGTAATTATTCACAACAAAATGATTTGTAAGGTGTTCATACACCACAAATCCCCTAAGCGACTATGACGGTTTTACCCTTTGATTTAAATGGAGTTTGATCCATTGGCTTCACACGCTTTAAATATATCTCACACCTATTCAAGGACTCAAAAATATTTGGTTATTATTCACAACCAAATTAATTTGAAAGGTGTTCATACACCACAAATCGCTTAAGAGACTATGACGGTTTTACCCTTTGATTTGAAATAAGTTTGATCCAAATGCTTCATATGATTAAAATATATCTAATACCCATTCAAGGAGTTAAAAATATTTTGGTAATTAAGCACAAACAATGATTTGAAAGGTGTTTATACACCACAAATCCCCTACGAGACTATGACGGTTTTACCATTTTATTTGAATAGAGTTGAATCGAAGGACTTCATGTGCTTTAAATAGATCTAATACCTATTCAAGGACTCAAAATTATTTGGTAATTATTCAAAACAAAATGATTTGAAAGATGTTCATTCACCACAAATCGTCTAAGAGACTATGACGTTTTACCCTTTGTTTTGTATTGAGTTTGATCCAAGGGCTTCATATGCTTTAAATATATCTAACACCTATTCAAGGACTCAAAAATATTTTGTTATTATTCACAACCAAAATGATTTGAAAGATGTTCGTACACCGCAAATCTTCTAAGAGACTATGACGGTTTTGCCCTTTGATTTGAATTGAGTTTGATCCAAGGGCTTAATATGCTTTAAATATATCTAACACCTATTCAAGGACTCAAAAATATTTGGTTATTATTCGCAACCAAAATAATTTGAAAGGTGTTTATACACCACAAATCGCCTAAGAGACTCTGACGGTTTTACCCTTTGAATTGAAATAAGTTTGATCTAAATGCTTCATATGATTAAAATATATCTAATAACCATTCAAGGAGTTTAAAATATTTTGGTAATTAAGCATAAACAATGATTTGAAAGGTGTTTATACACCAGAAATCGCATACTAGACTATGACGGTTTTACCCTTTGATTTGAATTGAGTTGAATCGAACGACTTCATATGCTTTAAATAGATCTAATACCTATTCAAGGACTGAAAAATATTTGGTAATTATTCAAAACAAAATGATTTGAAAGGTGAACATTCACCATAAATCGTCTAAGAGACTATGACGGTTTTACCCTTTAATATGAATTTAGTTTGATCCAAGGGCATCATATGCTTTAAACATATCTAATACCTTATCAAGGACTCAAAAATATTTGGTAATTATTCGCAACAAAATAATATGAAAGGTGTTCAGACACCACAAATCGCCCAAGAGACTATGACGGTTTTTCCCTTCGATTTGAAATAAGTTTAATCCAAGGGCTTCATATGATTTAAATATACCTAATACCAATTCAAGGAGTGAAAAGTATTTGGTATTTAAGCACCAATATGATTTGAAAGGTGTTCATACACCAAAAATTGCCTAAGAGACTATGACGCTTTTACCCATTGATTTGAATTGAGTTAGTTACAAGGGCTTCATATGTTTTAAAAATATCTAATATCTATTTAAGGACTCAAATTTTTTTGGTAATTATTCAATTCAAAATCATTTGAAAGGTGTTCATACCCCACAAATCGCTTAAGAGACTATGACGGTTTTACCCTTTGATTTGAAATAAGTTTGATCCAAATGCTTCATATGATTAAAATATATCTAATACCCATTCAAGGAGTTAAAAATATTTTGGTAATTAAGCACAAACAATGATTTGAAAGGTGTTTATACACCACAAATCCCCTACGAGACTATGACGGTTTTACCATTTTATTTGAATAGAGTTGAATCGAAGGACTTCATATGCTTTAAATAGATCTAATACCTATTCAAGGACTCAAAAATATTTGGTATTTATTCAAAACAAAATGATTTGAAAGATGTTCATTCACCACAAATCGTCTAAGAGACTATGACGTTTTACCCTTTGTCTTGAATTGAGTTTGATCCAAGGGCTTCATATGCTTTAAATATATCTAACACCTATTCAAGGACTCAAAAATATTTTGTTATTATTCACAACCAAAATGATTTGAAAGATGTTCGTACACCACAAATCCCCTAAGAGACTATGACGGTTTTGCCCTTTGATTTGAATTGAGTTTGATCCAAGGGCTTCATATGCTTTAAATATATCTAACACCTATTCAAGGACTCAAAAATATTTGGTTATTATTCACAACCAAAATAATTTGAAAGGTGTTTATACACAACAAATCGCCTAAGAGACTATTACGGTTTTACCCTTTGAATTGAAATAAGTTTGATCCAAATGCTTCATATGATTACAATATATCTAATAACCATTCAAGGAGTTTAAAATATTTTGGTAATTAAGCACAAACAATGATTTGAAAGGTGTTTATACACCAGAAATTGACAACGAGACTATGAAGGTTTTACCCTTTGATTTGAATTGAGTTGAATCGAACGACTTCATATGCTTTAAATAGATCTAATACCTATTCAAGGACTGAAAAATATTTGGTAGTTATTCAAAAAAAATGATTTGAAAGGTGAACATTCACCATAAATCGTCTAAGAGACTATGACGGTTTTACCCTTTAATTTGAATTGCGTTTGATCCAAGGGCATCATATGCTTTAAACATATCTAATACCTTATCAAGGACTCACAAATATTTGGTAATTATTCGCAATAAAATAATATGAAAGGTGTTCCGACACCACAAATCGCCCAAGAGACTATGACGGTTTTTCCCTTTGATTTGAAATAAGTTTAATCCAAGAGCTTCATATGATTGAAATATACCTAATACCAATTCAAGGAGTGAAAAGTATTTGGTATTTAAGCACCAAAAATGATTTGAAAGGTGTTCATACACCAAAAACTGCCTAAGAGACTATGACGCTTTTACCCATTGATTTGAATTGAGTTAGTTCCAAGGGCTTCATTTGTTTTAAATATATCTAATATCTATTTAAGGACTCAAATTTTTTTTGGTAATTATTCAATACAAAATGATTTGAAAGGTTTTCATACACCACAAATCGTCTAAGGGACTATGACGGTTTTACCCTTTGATATGAAATAAGTTTGATCCATGGGTTTCATATGATTGAAATATATCTAATACCTATTGAAGGAGTCAAAAATATTTGATAATTAAGCACAAAAAATGATTTTAAAGGTGTTCATACACCACAAATCCCCTAAGAGCCTATGACGGTTTTGCCTTTTGATTAGAATTGAGTTTGATCGACGGGCTTCATATGCTTTAATTAGATCTAGTACCTATTTAAGGACTAAAAAATATTTGGTAATTATTCACAACAAAATGATTTGAAAGGTGTTCATACACCACAAATCCCCTAAGAGACTATAACGGTTTTACCCTTTGATTTGAATGGAGTTTGATCCAAGGACTTCACACGCTTTAAATATATCACACACCTATTCAAGAACTCAAAAATATTTGGTTATTATTCACAACCAAATTAATTTGAAAGGTGTTCATACACCACAAATCGCTTAAGAGACTATGACAGTTTTACCCTTTGATTTGAAATAAGTTTGATCCAAATGCTTCATATGATTAAAATATATCTAATACCCATTCAAGGAGTTAAAAATATTTTGGTAATTAAGCACAAACAATGATTTGAAAGGTGTTTATACACCACAAATCCCCTACGAGACTATGACGGTTTTACCATTTTATTTGAATAGAGTTGAATCGAAGGACTTCATATGCTTTAAATAGATCTAATACCTATTCAAGGACTCAAAAATATTTGGTAATTAATCAAAACAAAATGATTTGAAAGATGTACATTCACCACAAATCGTCTAAGAAACTATGACGTTTTACCCTTTGTTTTGAATTGAGTTTGATCCAAGGGCTTCATATGCTTTAAATATATCTAACACCTATTCAAGGACCCAAAAAATTTTTGTTATTATTCACAAACAAAATGATTTGAAAGATGTTCGTACACCACAAATCCCCTAAGAGACTACGACGGTTTTGCCCTTTGATTTGAATTGAGTTTGATCCAAGGGCTTCATATGCTTTAAATATATCTAACACCTATTCAAGGACTCAAAAATATTTGGTTATTATTCACAACTAAAATAATTTGAAAGGTGTTTATACACCACAAATCGCCTAAGAGACTCTGACGGTTTTACCCTTTGAATTGAAATAAGTTTTATCTAAATGCTTCATATGATTAAAATATATCTAATAACCATTCAAGGAGTTTAAAATATTTTGGTAATTAAGCACAAACAATGATTTTAAAGGTGTTTATACACCAGAAATCGCATACTAGACTATGACGGTTTTACCCTTTGATTTGAATTGAGTTGAATCGAACGACTTCATACGCTTTAAATAGATTTAATACCTATTCAAGGACTGAAAAATATTTGGTAATTATTCAAAACAAAATGATTTGAAAGGTGAACATTCACCATAAATCGTCTAAGAGACTATGACGGTTTTACCCTTTAATTTTAATTGAGTTTGATCCAAGGGCATCATATGCTTTAAACATATCCAATACCTTATCAAGGACTCAAAAATATTTGGTAATTATTCGCAACAAAATAATATGAAAGGTGTTCAGACACCACAAATCGCCTAAGAGACTATGACGGTTTTTCCCTTTGATTTGAAATAAGTTTAATCCAAGGTCTTCATATGATTGAAATATACCTAATACCAATTCAAGGAGTGAAAAGTATTTGGTATTTAATCACCAAATATGATTTGAAAGGTGTTCATACACCAAAAATTGCCTAAGAGACTACGACGCTTTTACCCATTGATTTGAATTGAGTTAGTTCCAAGTGCTTCATATGTTTTAAAAATATCTAATATCTATTTAAGGACTCAAATTTTTTGGTAATTCTTCAATACAAAATCATTTGAAAGGTTTTCATACACCACAAATCGTCTAAGGGACTATGACGGTTTGACCCTTTGATATGAAATAAGTTTGATCCATGGGTTTCATATGATTGAAATATATCTAATACCTATTGAAGGAGTCAAAAATATTTGATAATTAAGCACAAAAAATGATTTTAAAGGTGTTCATACACCACAAATCCCCTAAAAGACTATGACGGTTTGACCCTTTGATTAGAATTGAGTTTGATCCAACGGCTTCATATGATTTAAATATATCTAACACCTATTCTAGGACTCAAAAATATTTGGTTATTATTCACAACCAAAATAATTTGGAACGTGTTCATACACCACAAATCGCCTAGGAGACTATAACGGTTTTACCCTTTGATTTGAAATATGTTGGATCCAAATGCTTCATATGATTAAAATATATCTAATACCCATTCAAGGAGTTAAAAATATTTTGGTAATTAAGCACAAACAATGATTTGAAAGGTGTTTATACACCACAAATCGCCTATGAGACTATGACGGTTTTACCCTTTGATTTGATTTGAGTTTGATCGAAGGACTTCATATGGTTTAAATAGATCTAATACCTATTCAAGGACTCAAAAATATTTGGTAATTATTCAAATCAAAATGATTTGAAAGATGTTCATTCACGACAAATTGTCTAAGAGACCATGACGGTTTTACCTTTTGTTTTGAATTGAGTTTGATCCAAGGGCTTCATGTTCTTTAATTAGATCTAGTACCTATTTAAGGACTAAAAAATATTTGGTAATTATTCACAACAAAATTATTTGTAAGGTGTTCATACACCACAAATCCCCTAAGCGACTATGACGGTTTTACCCTTTGATTTAAATGGAGTTTGATCCAAGGGCTTCACACGCTTTAAATATATCTCACACCTATTCAAGGACTCAAAAATATTTGGTTATTATTCACAACCAAATTAATTTGAAAGGTGTTCATACACCACAAATCGCTTAAGAGACTATGACGGTTTTACCCTTTGATTTTTAATAAGTTTGATCCAAATGCTTCATATGATTAAAATATATCAAATACCCATTCAAGGAGTTTAAAATATTTTGGTAATTAAGCACAAACAATGATTTGAAAGGTGTTTATACACCACAAATCCCCTACGAGACTATGACGGTTTTACCATTTTATTTGAATAGAGTTGAATCGAAGGACTTCACATGCTTTAAATAGATCTAATACCTATTCAAGGACTCAGAAATATTTGTTAATTATTCAAAACAAAATGATTTGAAAGATGTTCATTCACCACAAATTGTCTAAGAGACTATGACGTTTTACCCTTTGTTTTGAATTGAGTTTGATCCAAGGGCTTCATATGCTTTAAATATATCTAACACCTATTCAAGGAATCAAAAATATTTGGTTATTATTCACAACCAAAATAATTTGAAAGGTGTTTATACACCACAAATCGCCTAAGAGACTATTACGGTTTTACCCTGTGAATTGAAATAAGTTTGATCCAAATGCTTCATATGATTACAATATATCTAATAACCATTCAAGGAGTTTAAAATATTTTGGTAATTAAGCACAAACAATGATTTGAAAGGTGTTTATAAACCACAAAATGACAACGAGACTATGAAGGTTTTACCCTTTGATTTGAATTGAGTTGAATCGAACGACTCCATATGCTTTAAATAGATCTAATACCTATTCAAGGACTGAAAAATATTTGGTAATTATTCAAAACAAAATGATTTGAAAGGTGAACATTCACCATAAATCGTCTAAGAGACTATGACGGTTTTACCCTTTAATTTGAATTGAGTTTGATCCAAGGCCATCATATGCTTTAAACATATCTAATACCTTATCAAGGACTCAAAAATATTTGGTAATTATTCGCAACAAAATAATATGAAAGGTGTTCCGACACCACAAATCGCCTAAGAGACTATGACGGTTTTTCCCTTTGATTTGAAATAAGTTTAATCCAAGGGCTTCATATGATTGAAATATACCTAATACCAATTCAAGGATTGAAAAGTATTTGGTATTTAAGCACCAAAAATGATTTGAAAGGTGTTCATACACCAAAAATTGCCTAAGAGACTATGACGCTTTTACCCATTGATTTGAATTGAGTTAGTTCCAAGGGCTTCATATGTTTTAAATATATCTAATATCTATTTAAGGACTCAAATTTTTATTGGTAATTATTCAATACAAAATGATTTGAAAGGTTTTCATACACCACAAATCGTCTAAGGGACTATGACGTTTTTACCCTTTGATATGAAATAAGTTTGATCCATGGGTTTCATATGATTGAAATATATCTAATACCTATTGAAGGAGTCAAAAATATTTGAAAATTAAGCACAAAAAATGATTTTAAAGGTGTTCATACACCACAAATCCCCTAAGAGACTATGACGGTTTTGCCCTTTGATTAGAATTGAGTTTTATCAAAGGGCTTCATATGCTTTAACTATATCTAACACCTATTCTAGGACTCAAAAATATTTGGTTATTAGTCACTACCAAAATAATTTGGAACGTGTTGATACACCACAAATCGCCTAAGAGACTATAACGGTTTTACCCTTTGATTTGAAATAAGTTGGATCCAAATGCTTCATATGATTAAAATATATCTAATACCCATTCAAGGAATTAAAAATATTTTGGCAATTAAGCACAAAAAATGATTTGAAAGGTGTTTATACACCACAAATCGCCTATGAGACTATGACAGTTTTACCCTTTGATTTGAATTGAGTTTGATCGAAGGACTTCATATGGTTTAAATAGATCTAATACCTATTCAAGGACTCAAAAATATTTGGTAATTATTCAAATCAAAATGATTTGAAAGATGTTCATTCACGACAAATTGTCTAAGAGACCATGACGGTTTTACCTTTTGTTTTGAATGGAGTTTGATCCAAGGGCTTCATGTTCTTTCATTAGATCTAGTACCTATTTAAGGACTAAAAAATATTTGGTAATTATTCACAACAAAATGATTTGAAAGGTGTTCATACACCACAAATCCCCTAAGCGACTATGACGGTTTTACCCTTTGATTTAAATGGAGTTTGATCCAAGGGCTTCACACGCTTTAAATATATCTCACACCTATTCAAGGACTCAAAAATATTTGGTTATTATTCACAACCAAATTAATTTGAAAGGTGTTCATACACCACAAATCGCTTAAGAGACTATGACGGTTTTACCCTTTGATTTGAAATAAGTTTGATCCAAATGCTTCATATGATAAAAATATATCTAATACCGATTCAAGGAGTTAAAAATATTTTGGTAATTAAGCACAAACAATGATTTGAAAGGTGTTTATACACCACAAATCCCCTACGAGACTATGACGGTTTTACCATTTTATTTGAATAGAGTTGAATCGATGGACTTCATATGCTTTAAATAGATATAATACCTATTCAAGGACTCAAAAATATTTGGTAATTATTCAAAACAAAATGATTTGAAAGATGTTCATTCACCACAAATCGTCTAAGAGACTATGACGTTTTACCCTTTGTTTTGAATTGAGTTTGATCCAATGGCTTCATATGCTTTAAATATATCTAACACCTATTCAAGTACTCAAAAATATTTGGTTATTATTCACAACCAAAATAATTTGAAAGGTGTTTATACACCACAAATCGCATAAGAGACTATTACGGATTTACCCTTTGAATTGAAATAAGTTTGATCCAAATGCTTCATATGATTAAAATATATCTAATAACCATTCAAGGAGTTTAAAATATTTTGGTAATTAAGCACAAACAATGATTTGAAAGGTGTTTATACACCAGAAATTGACAACGAGACTATGAAGGTTAAACCCTTTGATTAGAATTGAGTTGAATCGAACGACTTCATATGCTTTAAATAGATCTAATACCTATTCAAGGACTGAAAAATATTTGGTAATTATTCAAAACAAAATGATTTGCAAGGTGAACATTCACCATAAATCGTCTAAGAGACTATGACGGTTTTACCCTTTAATTTGAATTGAGTTTGATCCAAGGCCATCATATGCTTTAAACATATCTAATACCTTATCAAGGACTCAAAAATATTTGGTAATTATTCGCAACAAAATAATATGAAAGGTGTTCCGACACCACAAATGGCCTAAGAGACTATGACGGTTTTTCCCTTTGATTTGAAATAAGTTTAATCCAAGGGCTTCATATGATTGAAATATACCTAATACCAATTCAAGGAGTGAAAAGTATTTGGTATTTAAGCACCAAAAATGATTTGAAAGGTGTCATACACCAAAAATTGCCTAAGAGACTATGACGCTTTTACCCATTGATTTGAATTAAGTTAGTTCAAAGGGCTTCATATGTTTTAAATATATCTAATATCTATTTAAGGACTCAATTGTTTTTGGTAATTATTCAATACAAAATGATTTGAAAGGTTTTCATACACCACAAATCGTCTAAGGGACTATGACGGTTTTACCCTTTGATATGAAATAAGTTTGATCCATGGTTTTCATATGATTGAAATATATCTAATACCTATTGAAGGAGTCAAAAATATTTGATAATTAAGCACAAAAAATGATTTTAAAGGTGTTCATACACCACAAATCCCCTAAGAGACTATGACGGTTTTGCCCTTTGATTAGAATTGAGTTTGATCCAAGGGCTTCATATGCTTTAAATATATCTAACACCTATTCTAGGACTCAAAAATATTTGGTTATTATTCACAACCAAAATAATTTGGAACGTGTTCATACACCACAAATCGCCTAAGAGACTATAACGGTTTTACCCTTTGATTTGAAATAAGTTGGATCAAAATGCTTCATATGATTAAAATATATCTAATACCCATTCAAGGAGTTAAAAATATTTTGGTAATTAAGCACAAACAATGATTTGAAAGGTTTTCATACACCACAAATCGTCTAAGGGACTATGACGGTTTTACCCTTTGATATGAAATAAGTTTGATCCATGGTTTTCATATGATTGAAATATATCTAATACCTATTGAAGGAGTCAAAAATATTTGATAATTAAGCACAAAAAATTATTTTAAAGGTGTTCATACACCACAAATCCCCTAAGAGACTATGACGGTTTTGCCCTTTGATTAGAATTGAGTTTGATCCAAGGGCTTCATATGCTTTAAATATATCTAACACCTATTCTAGGACTCAAAAATATTTGGTTATTATTCACAACCAAAATAATTTGGAACGTGTTCATACACCACAAAATCGCCTAAGAGACTATAACGGTTTTACCCTTTGATTTGAAATAAGTTGGATCAAAATGCTTCATATGATTAAAATATATCTAATACCCATTCAAGGAGTTAAAAATATTTTGGTAATTAAGCACAAACAATGATTTGAAAGGTGTTTATACACCACAAATCGCCTATGAGACTATGACAGTTTTACCCTTTGATTTGAATTGAGTTTGATCGAAGGACTTCATATGGTTTAAATAGATCTAATACCTATTCAAGGACTCAAAAATATTTGGTAATTATTCAAATCAAAATGATTTGAAAGATGTTCATTCACGACAAATTGTCTAAGAGACCATGACGGTTTTACCTTTTGTTTTGAATTGAGTTTGATCCAAGGGCTTCATGTTCTTTAATTAGATCTAGTACCTATTTAAGGACTAAAAAATATTTGGTAATTATTCACAACAAAATGATTTGAAAGGTGTTCATACACCACAAATCCCCTAAGCGACTATGACGATTTTACCCTTTGATTTAAATGGAGTTTGATCCAAGGGCTTCACACGCTTTAAATATATCTCACACCTATTCAAGGACTCAAAAATATTTGGTTATTATTCACAACCAAATTAATTTGAAAGGTGTTCATATACCACAAATCGCTTAAGAGACTATGACGGTTTTACCTTTGATTTGAAATAAGTTTGATCCAAATGCTTCATATGATTAAAATATATCTAATACCCATTCAAGGAGTTAAAAATATTTTGGTAATTAAGCACCAACAATGATTTGAAAGGTGTTTATACACCACAAATCCCCTACGAGACTATGACGGTTTTACCATTTTATTTGAATAGAGTTGAATCGAAGGACTTCATATGCTTTAAATAGATCTAATACCTATTCAAGGACTCAAAAATATTTGGTAATTATTCAAAACAAAATGATTTGAAAGATGTTCATTCACCACAAATCGTCTAAGAGACTATGACGTTTTACCCTTTGTTTTGAATTGAGTTTGATCCAAGGGCTTCATATGCTTTGAATATATCTAACACCTATTCAAGGACTTAAAAATATTTTGTTATTATTCACAACCAAAATGATTTGAAAGATGTTCGTACACCACAAATCCCCTAAGAGACTATGACGGTTTTGCCTTTTGATTTGAATTGAGTTTGATCCAAGGCTTCATATGCTTTAAATATATCTAACACCTATTCAAGGACTCAAAAATATTTGGTTATTATTCACAACCAAAATAATTTGAAAGGTAAACATACACCACAAATTCGCCTAAGAGACTATTACGGTTTTACCCTTTGAATTGAAATAAGTTTGATCCAAATGCTTCATATGATTAAAATATATCTAATAACCATTCAAGGAGTTTAAAATATTTTGGTAATTAAGCACAAACAATGATTTGAAAGGTGTTTATACACCAGAAATTGACAACGAGACTATGAAGGTTTTACCCTTTGATTTGAATTGAGATGAATCGAACGACTTCATATGCTTTAAATAGATATAATACCTATTCAAGGACTCAAAAATATTTGGTAATTATTCAAAACAAAATGATTTGAAAGATGTTCATTCACCACAAATCGTCTAAGAGACTATGATGTTTTACCCGTTGTTTTGAATTGAGTTTGATCCAAGGGCTTCATATGCTTTAAATATATCTAACACCTATTCAAGGACTCAAAAATATTTGGTTATTATTCACAACCAAAATAATTTGAAAGGTGTTTGTACACCACAAATCGCCTAAGAGACTCTAACGGTTTTACCCTTTGAATTGAAATAAGTTTGATCTAAATGCTTCATATGATTAAAATATATCTAATAACCATTCAAGGAGTTTAAAATATTTTGGTAATTAAGCACAAACAATGATTTGAAAGGTGTTTATACACCAGAAATCGCATACTAGACTATGACGGTTTTACCCTTTGATTTGAATTGAGTTGAATAGAAGGACTTCATATGCTTTAAATAGATCTAATACCTATTCAAGGACTGAAAAATATTTGGTAATTATTCAAAACAAAATGATTTGATAGGTGAACATTCACCATAAATCGTCTAAGAGACTATGACGGTTTTTCCCTTTAATTTGAATTGAGTTTGATCCAAGGGCATCATATGCTTTAAACATATCTAATACCTTATAAGGGACTCAAAAATATTTGGTAATTATTCGCAACAAAATAATATGAAAGGTGTTTAGACACCACAAATCGCCTAAGAGACTATGATGGTTTTTCCCTTTGATTTGAAATAAGTTTAATCCAAGGGCTTCATATGATTGAAATATACCTAATACCAATTCAAGGAGTGAAAAGTATTTGGTATTTAAGCACCAAAAATGATTTGAAAGGTGTTCATACACCAAAAATTGCCTAAGAGACTATGACGCTTTTACCCATTGATTTGAATTGAGTTAGTTCCAAGGGCTTCATATGTTTTAAATATATCTAATATCTATTTAAGGACTCAATTTTATTTTGGTAATTATTCAATACAAAATGATTTGAAAGGTTTTCATACACCACAAATCGTCTAAGGGACTATGACGGTTTTACCCTTTGATATGAAATAAGTTTGATCCATGGGTTTCATATGATTGAAATATATCTAATACCTATTGAAGGAGTCAAAAATATTTGATAATTAAGCACAAAAAATGATTTTTAAGGTGTTCATACACCACAAATCCCCTAAGAGACTATGACGGTTTTGCCCTTTGATTAGAATTGAGTTTGATCCAAGGGCTTCATATGCTTTAAATATATCTAACACCTATTCTAGGACTCAAAAATATTTGGTTATTAGTCACAACCAAAATAATTTGGAACGTGTTCATACCCCACAAATCGCCTAAGAGACTATAACGGTTTTACCCTTTGATTTGAAATAAGTTTGATCCAAATGCTTCATATGATTAAAATATATCTAATACCCATTCAAGGAGTTAAAAATATTATGGTAATTAAGCACAAACAATGATTTGAAAGGTGTTTATACACCACAAATCGCCTATGAGACTATGACAGTTTTACCCTTTGATTTGAATTGAGTTTGATCGAAGGACTTCATATGGTTTAAATAGATCTAATACCTATTCAAGGACTCAAAAATATTTGGTAATTATTCAAATCAAAATGATTTGAAAGATGTTCATTCACGACAAATTGTCTAAGAGACCATGACGGTTTTACCTTTTGTTTTGAATTGAGTTTGATCCAAGGGCTTCATGTTCTTTAATTAGATCTAGGACCTATTTAAGGACTAAAAAATATTTGGTAATTATTCACAACAAAATGATTTGAAAGGTGTTCATACACCACAAATCCCCTAAGCGACTATGACGGTTTTACCCTTTCATTTAAATGGAGTTTGATCCAAGGGCTTCACACGCTTTAAATAAATCTCACACCTATTCAAGGACTCAAAAATATTTGGTTATTATTCACAACCAAATTAATTTGAAAGGTGTTCATACACCACAAATCGCTTAAGAGACTATGAAGGTTTAGCCTTTGATTTGAAATAAGTTTGATCCAAATGCTTCATATGATTAAAATATATCTAATACCCATTCAAGGAGTTAAAAATATTTTGGTAATTAAGCACAAACAACGATTTGAAAGGTGTTTATACACCACAAATCCCCTACGAGACTATGACGGTTTTACCATTTTATTTGAATAGAGTTGAATCGAAGGACTTCATATGCTTTAAATAGATCTAATACCTATTCAAGGACTCAAAAATATTTGGTAATTATTCAAAACAAAATGATTTGAAAGATGTTCATTCACCACAAATCGTCTAAGAGACTATGACGTTTTACCCTTTGTTTTGAATTGAGTTTGATCCAAGGGCTTCATATGCTTTAAATATATCTAACACGTATTCAAGGACTAAAAAATATTTTGTTATTATTCACAACCAAAATGATTTAAAAGATGTTCGTACACCACAAATCCCCTAAGAGACTATGACGGTTTTGCCCTTTGATTTGAATTGAGTTTGATCCAAGGGCTTCATATGCTTTAAATATATCTAACACCTATTCAAGGACTCAAAAATATTTGGTTATTATTCACAACCAAAATAATTTGAAAGGTGTTTATACACCACAAATCGCCTAAGAGACTCTGACGGTTTTACCCTTTGAATTGAAATAAGTTTGATCTAAATGCTTCATATGATTAAAATATATCTAATAACCATTCAAGGAGTTTAAAATATTTTGGTAATTAAGCACAAACAATGATTTGAAAGGTGTTTATACACAAGAAATCGCATACTAGACTATGACGGTTTTACCCTTTGATTTGAATTGAGTTGAATAGAACGACTTCATATGCTTTAAATAGATCTAATACCTATTCAAGGACTGAAAAATATTTGGTAATTATTCAAAACAAAATGATTTCAAAGGTGAACATTCACCATAAATCGTCTAAGAGACTATGACGGTTTTACCCTTTAATTTGAATTGAGTTTGATCCAAGGGCATCATATGCTTTAAACATATCTAATACCTTATCAAGGACTCAAAAATATTTGGTAATTATTCGCAACAAAATGATATGAAAGGTGTTCAGACACCACAAATCGCCTAAGAGACTATGACGGGATTTCCCTTTGATTTGAAATAAGTTTAATCCAAGGGCTTCATATGATTGAAATATACCTAATACCAATTCAAGGAGTGAAAAGTATTTGGTATTTAAGCACCAAATATGATTTGAAAGGTGTTCATACACCCAAAATTGCCTAAGAGACTATGACGCTTTTACCTATTGATTTGAATTGAGTTAGTTCCAAGGGCTTCATATGTTTTAAATATATCTAATATCTATTTAAGGACTCAAATTTTTTTGGTAATTATTCAATACAAAATCATTTGAAAGGTTTTCATACACCACAAATCGTCTAAGGGACTATGACGGTTTTACCCTTTGATATGAAATAAGTTTGATCCATGGGTTTCATATGATTGAAATATATCTAATACCTATTGAAGGAGTCAAAAATATTTGATAATTAACCACAAAAAATGATTTTAAAGGTGTTCATACACCACAAATCCCCTAAACGACTATGACGGTTTGGCCCTTTGATTAGAATTGAGTTTGATCCAAGGGCTTCATATGATTTAAATATATCTAAGACCTATTCTAGGACTCAAAAATATTTTGTTATTATTCACAACCAAAATAATTTGGAACGTGTTCATACACCACAAATCGCCTAAGAGACTATAACGGTTTTACCCTTTGATTTGAAATAAGTTGGATCCAAATGCTTCACATGATTAAAATATATCTAATACCCATTCAAGGAGTAAAAATTATTTTGGTAATTAAGCACAAACAATGATTTGAAAGGTGTTTATACACCACAAATCGCCTATGAGACTACGACGGTTTTACCCTTTGATTTGATTTGAGTTTGATCGAAGGACTTCATATGGTTTAAATAGATCTAATACCTATTCAAGGACTCAAAAATATTTGGTAATTATTCAAATCAAAATGATTTGAAAGATGTTCATTCACGACAAATTGTCTAAGAGACCATGACGGTTTTACCTTTTGTTTTGAATTGAGTTTGATCCAAGGGCTTCATGTTCTTTAATTAGATCTAGTACCTATTTAAGGACTAAAAAATATTTGGTAATTATTCACAACAAAATGATTTGAAAGGTGTTCATACACCACAAATCCCCTAAGCGACTATGACGGTTTTACCCTTTGATTTAAATGGAGTTTGATCCAAGGGCTTCACACGCTTTAAATTTATCTCACACCTATTCAAGGACTCAAAAATATTTGGTTATTATTCACAACCAAATTAATTTGAAAGGTGTTCATACACCACAAATCGCTTAAGAGACTATGACGGTTTTACCCTTTGATTTGAAATAAGTTTGATCCAAATGCTTCATATGATTAAAATATATCTAATACCCATTCAAGTAGTTAAAAATATTTTGGTAATTAAGCACAAACAATGATTTGAAAGGTGTTTATACACCACAAATCCCCTACGAGACTATGACGGTTTTACCATTTTATTTGAATAGAGTTGAATCGAAGGACTTCATATGCTTTAAATAGATCTAATACCTATTCAAGTACTCAAAAATATTTGGTAATTATTCAAAACAAAATGATTTGAAAGATGTTCATTCACCACAAATCGTCTAAGAGACTATGACGTTTTACCCTTTGTTTTGAATTGAGTTTGATCCAAGGGCTTCATATGATTTAAATATATCTAACACCTATTCAAGGACTCAAAAATATTTTTTTATTTTTCATAACCAAAATGATTTGAAAGATGTTCGTACACCACAAATCCCATAAGAGACTATGACGGTTTTGCCCTTTGATTTGAATTGAGTTTGATCCAAGGGCTTCATATGCTTTAAATATATCTAACACCTATTCAAGGACTCAAAAATATTTGGTTATTATTCACAACCAAAATAATTTGAAAGGTGTTTATACACCACAAATCGCCTAAGAGACTATTACGGTTTTACCCTTTAAATTGAAATAAGTTTGATCCAAATGCTTCATATGATTATAATATATCTAATAACCATTCAAGGAGTTTAAAATATTTTGGTAATTAAGAACAAACAATGATTTGAAAGGTGTTTATACACCAGAAATTGACAACGAGACTATGAAGGTTTTACCCTTTGATTTGAATTGAGTTGAATCGAACGACTTCATATGCTTTAAATAGATCTAATACCTATTCAAGGACTGAAAAATATTTGGTAATTATTCAAAACAAAATGATTTGAAAGGTGAACATTCACTATGAATCGTCTATGAGAGTATGACGGTTTTACCCTTTAATTTAAATTGAGTTTGATCCAAGGCCATCATATGCTTTAAACATATCTAATACCTTATCAAGGACTCAAAAATATTTGGTAATTATTCGCAACAAAATAATTTGAAAGGTGTTCCGACACCACAAATCGCCTAAGAGACAATGACGGTTTTTCCCTTTGATTTGAAATAAGTTTAATCCAAGGGCTTCATATGATTGAAATATACCTAATACCAATTCAAGGAGTGAAAAGTATTTGGTATTTAAGCACCAAAAATGATTTGAAAGGTGTTCATACACCAAAAATTGCCTAAGAGACTATGACGCTTTTACCCATTGATTTGAATTGAGTTAGTTCCAAGGGCTTCATATGTTTTAAATATATCTAAGATCTATTTAAGGACTCAAATGTTTTACGTAATTATTCAATACAAAATGATTTGCAAAGGTTTTCATACACCACAAATCGTCTAAGGGACTATGACGGTTTTACCCTTTGATGTGAAATAAGTTTGATCCATGGGTTCATATGATTGAAATTTATCTAATACCTATTGAAGGAGTCCAAAATATTTGATAATTAAGCACAAAAAATGATTTTAATGGTGTTCATACACCACAAATCCCCTAAGAGACTATGACGGTTTTGCCCTTTGATTAGAATCGAGTTTGATCCAAGGGCTTCATATGCTTTAAATATATCTAACACCTATTCTAGGACTCAAAAATATTTGGTTATTATTCACAACCAAAATAATTTGGAACGTGTTCATACACCACAAATCGCCTAAGAGACTGTAATGGTTTTACCCTTTGATTTGAAATAAGTTGGATCCAAATGCTTCATATGATTAAAATATATCTAATACCCATTCAAGGAGTTAAAAATATTTTGGTAATTAAGCACAAACAATGATTTGAAAGGTGTTTATACACCACAAATCGCCTATGAGACTATGACAGTTTTACCTTTGATTTGAACTGAGTTTGATCGAAGGACTTCATATGGTTTAAATAGATCTAATACCTATTCAAGGACTCAAAAATATTTGGTAATTATTCAAATCAAAATGATTTGAAAGATGTTCATTCACGACAAATTGTCTAAGAGACCATGACGGTTTTATCTTTTGTTTTGAATTGAGTTTGATCCAAGGGCTTCATGTTCTTTAATTAGATCTAGTACCTATTTAAGGACTAAAAAATATTTGGTAATTATTCACAACAAAATGATTTGAAAGGTGTTCATACACCACAAATCCCCTAAGCGACTATGACGGTTTTACCCTTTGATTTAAATGGAGTTTGATCCAAGGGCTTCACACGCTTTAAATATATCTCACACCTATTCAAGGACTCAAAAATATTTGGTTATTATTCACAACCAAATTAATTTGAAAGGTGTTCATACACCACAAATCGCTTAGGAGACTATGACGGTTTTACCCTTTGATTTGAAATAAGTTTGATCCAAATGCTTCATATGATTAAAATATATCTAATACCCATTCAAGGAGTTAAAAATATTTTGGCAATTAAGCACAAACAATGATTTGAAAGGTGTTAATACACGACAAATCCCCGACGAGACTATGACGGTTTTACCATTTTATTTGAATAGAGTTGAATCGAAGGACTTCATATGCTTTAAATAGATCTAATACCTATTCAAGGACTCAAAAATATTTGGTAATTTTTTAAAACAAAATGATTTGAAAGATGTTCATTCACCTCAAATCGTCTAAGACACTATGACGTTTTACCCTTTGTTTTGAATTTAGTTTGATCCAAGGGCTTCATATGCTTTAAATATATCTAACACCTATTCAAGGACTCAAAAATATTTTTGTTATTATTCACAACCAAAATGATTTAAAAGATGTTCGTACACCACAAATCCACTAAGAGACTATGACGGTTTTGCCCTTAGATTTGAATTGAGTTTGATCCAAGGGCTTCATATGCTTTAAATATATCTAACACCTATTCAAGGACTCAAAAATATTTTGTTATTATTCACAACCAAAATAATTTGAAAGGTGTTTATACACCACAAATCGCCGAAGAGACTCTGACGGTTTTACCCTTTGAATTGAAATAAGTTTGGTCTAAATGCTTCATATGATTAAAATATATCTAATAAGCATTCAAGGAGTTTAAAATATTTTGGTAATTAAGCACAAACAATGATTTGAAAGGTGTTTATACACCAGAAATCGCATACTAGACTATGACGGTTTTACCCTTTGATTTGAATTGAGTTGAATCGAACGACTTCAGATGCTTTAAATAGATCTAATACCTATTCAAGAACTGAAAAATATTTGGTAATTATTCAAAACAAAATGATTTGAAAGGTGAACATTCACCATAAATCGTCTAAGAGACTATGACGGTTTTACCCTTTAATTTGAATTGAGTTTGATCCAAGGGCATCATATGCTTTAAACATATCTAATACCTTATCAAGGACTCAAAAATATTTGGTAATTATTCACAACAAAATAATAGTGAAGGTGTTCAGACACCACCAATCGCCTAAGAGACTATGACGGTTTTGCCCTTTGATTTGAAATAAGTTTAATCTAAGGGCTTCATATGATTGAAATATACCTAATACCAATTCAAGGAGTGAAAAAAATTTGGTAATTAAGCACCAAAAATGATTTGAAAGGTGTTCATACACCAAAAATTGCCTACGAGACTATGATGCTTTTACCCATTAATTTGAATTTAGTTAGATCCAAGGGCTTCATATGATTTAAATATATCTAATATCTATTTAAGGACTCAATTTTTTTTTGGTAATTATTCAATACAAAATGATTTGAAAGGTTTTCATACACCACAATTAGTCTAAGAGACTGTGACGGTTTTATCCTTTGATACGAAATAAGTTTGATCCATGGGTTACATATGATTGAAATATATCTAATACCTATTGAAGGAGTCAAAAATATTTGCTAATTAAGCACAAAAAATGATTTGAAAGGTGTTCATACACCACAAATCCCCTAAGAGACTATGACTGTTTTACCCTTTGATTTGAATTGAGGTTTATCCTAGGACATCATATGCTTTAAATAGATCTAATACCTATTAAAGGACTCAAAAATATTTGGTAATTAATCACAACAAAATGATTTGAAAGATGTTCATTCACCATAAATTGTCTAAGAGACCATGACGGTTTTACCATTTGTTTTTAATTGAGTTTGATCCAAGGGCTTCATATGCTTTAATTAGATCTAGTACCTATTTCAGGACTCAAAAATATTTGGTAATTATTCACGACAAAATGATTTGAAAGGTGTTCATACACCACAAATCCCCTAAGAGACTATGACGGTTTTGCCCTTTGATTTGAATTGACTTTGATCCAAGGGCTTCATATGCTTTAAATATATCTAACACCTATTCAAGTACTCAAAAATATTTTGTTATTATTCACAACCAATATAATATGAAAGGTGTTTATACACCACTAATCGCCTAAGAGACTATGACGGTTTTACCCTTTGAATTGAAATAAGTTTGATCCAAATGCTTCATATGATTAAAATATATCTAATAACCATTCAAGGAGTTTAAAATATTTTTGTAATTAAGCACAAACAATGATTTGAAAGGTGTTTATACACCAGAAATCGCATACGAGACTATGACGGTTTTACCCTTTGATTTGAATTGAGTTGAATCGAACGACTTATTATGCTTTAAATAGATCTAATACCTATTCAAGGACTCAAAAATATTTGGTAATTATTCAAAACAAAATGATTTGAAAGGTGTTCATTCACCACAAATCGTCTAAGAGACTATGACAGTTTTACCCTTTGTTTTGAATTGAGTTTGATACAAGGACTTCATATGCTTTAAATATATATAACACGTATTCAAGGACTCAAAAATAATTGGTAATTATTCACAACCAAAATAATTTGAAAGGTGTTTATACACCACAAATCGCCTTAGAGACTATGACGGTTTTACCCTTTGAATTGAAATAAGTTTGATCCAAATACTTCATATGATTAAAATACATCTAATAACCATTCAAGGAGTTTAAAATATTTTGGTAATTACGCGCAAATAATGTTTTGAAAGGTGTTTATACACCTGAAATTGCATACGAGACTATGACGGTTTTATCCTTTGATTTGAATTTAGTTGAATCTAACGACTTCATATGCTTTAAATAGATCTAATACCTATTCAAGGACTCAAAAATATTTGGTAATTATTCAAAACAAAATGATTTGAAAGGTGTTCATTCACCACAAATCGTCTAAGAGACTATGACGGTTTTACCCTTTAATTTGAATTGAGTTTGATCTAAGGGCTTCATATGATTTAAACATATCTAATACCTTATCAAGGACTCAAAAGTATTTGGTAATTATTCACAACAAAATAATATGAAAGGTGTTAAGACACCACAAATCGCCTAAGAGACTATGACGGTTTTGCCCTTTGAGTTGAAATAAGTTTAATCTAAGGGCTTCATATGATTGAAATATACCTAATACCAATTCAAGGAGTGAAAAATATTTGGTAATTAAGCACCAAAAATGATTTGAAAGGTCTTCATACACCAAAAATTGCCTAAGAGACTATGACGCTTTTACCCATTGATTTGAATTGAGTTAGATCCAAGGGCTTCATATGATTTAAATATATCTAATATCTATTTAAGGACTCAAATTTTTTTTGGTAATTATTCAATACAAAATGATTTGAAAGGTTTTCATACACCACAAATCGTCTAAGAGACTATAACGGTTTTACCCTTTGATATGAAATATGTTTGATCCATGGGTTACATATGATTGAAATATATCTAATACCGATTGAAGGAGTCAAAAATATTTGGTAATTAAGCACAAAAAATGATTTGAAAGGTGTTCATACACCACAAATCCCCTAAGAGACTATGACGGTTTTGCCCTTTGATTTGAATTGAGGTTGATCCAAGGTCATCATATGCCTTAAATAGATCTAATACCTATTCAAGGACTCAAAAATATTTGGTAATTAATCACAACAAAATGATTTGAAAGATGTTCATTCACCATAAATTGTCTAAGAGACCATGACGGTTTTACCATTTGTTTTGAATTGAGTTTAATCCAAGGGCTTCATATGATTAAAATATATCTAATACCCATTCAAGGAATTAAAAATATTTTGGTAATTAAGCACAAACATAGATTTGAAAGGTGTTTATACACCACAAATCGCCTATGTGACTATGACGGTTTTACCCTTTGATTTGAATTGATTTTGATCGAAGGACTTTCATATGGTTTAAATAGATCTAATACCTATTCAAGGACTCAAAAATATTTGGTAATTATTCACAACAAAATGATTGGAAAGATGTTTATACACCACAAATCGCCTTAGAGACTATGACGATTTTACCATTTGAATTGAAATAAGTTTGATCCAAATACTTCATATGATTAAAATACATCTAATAACCATTCAAGGAGTTTAAAATATTTTGGTAATTACGCGCAAATAATGATTTGAAAGGTGTTTATACACCAGAAATCGCATACGAGACTATGAAGGTTTTACCCTTTGATTTGAATTGAGTTGAATCTAACGACTTCATATGCTTTAAATAGATCTAATACCTATTCAAGGACTCAAAAATATTTGGTAATTATTCAAAACAAAATGATTTGAAAGGTGTTCATTCACCACAAATCGTCTAAGAGACTATGACAGTTTTACCCTTTAATTTGAATTGAGTTTGATCCAAGGGCTTCATATGATTTAAACATATCTAATACCTTATCAAGGACTCAAAAGTATTTGGTAATTATTCACAACAAAATAATATGAAAGGTGTTAAGACACCACAAATCGCCTAAGAGACTATGACGGTTTTGCCCTTTGAGTTGAAATAAGTTTAATCTAAGGGCTTCATATGATTGAAATATACCTAATACCAATTCAAGGAGTGAAAAATATTTGGTAATTAAGCACCAAAAATGATTTGAAAGGTGTTCATACACCAAAAATTGCCTAAGAGACTATGACGCTTTTACCCATTGATTTGAATTGAGTTAGATCCAAGGGCTTCATATGATTTAAATATATCTAATATCTATTTAAGGACTCAATTTTTTTTGGTAATTATTCAATACAAAATGATTTGAAAGGTTTTCATACACCACAAATCGTCTAAGAGACTATAACGGTTTTACCCTTTGATATGAAATATGTTTGATCCATGGGTTACATATGATTGAAATATATCTAATACCTATTGAAGGAGTCAAAAATATTTGGTAATTAAGCACAAAAAATGATTTGAAAGGTGTCCATACACCACAAATCCCCTAAGAGACTATGACGGTTTTGCCCTTTGATTTGAATTGAGGTTGATCCAAGGTCATCATATGCCTTAAATAGATCTAATACCTATTCAAGGACTCAAAAATATTTGGTAATTAATCACAACAAAATGATTTGAAAGATGTTCATTCACCATAAATTGTCTAAGAGACCATGACGGTTTTACCATTTGTTTTGAATTGAGTTTAATCCAAGGGCTTCATATGATTAAAATATATCTAATACCCATTCAAGGAATTAAAAATATTTTGGTAATTAAGCACAAACATTGATTTGAAAGGTGTTTATACACCACAAATCGCCTATGAGACTATGACGGTTTTACCCTTTGATTTGAATTGAGTTTGATCGAAGGACTTCATATGGTTTAAATAGATCTAATACCTATTCAAGGACTCAAAAATATTTGGTAATTATTCACAACAAAATGATTTGAAAGATGTTTATACACCACAAATCGCCTTAGAGACTATGACGGTTTTACCCTTTGAATTGAAATAAGTTTGATCCAAATACTTCATATGATTAAAATACATCTAATAACCATTCAAGGAGTTTAAAATATTTTGGTAATTACGCGCAAATAATGATTTGAAAGGTGTTTATACACCAGAAATCGCATACGAGACTATGACGGTTTTACCCTTTGATTTGAATTGAGTTGAATCTAACGACTTAATATGCTTTAAATAGATCTAATACCTATTCAAGGACTCAAAAATATTTGGTAATTATTCAAAACAAAATGATTTGAAAGGTGTTCATTCACTACAAATCGTCTAAGAGACTGTGACGGTTTTACCCTTTAATTTGAATTGAGTTGGATCCAAGGTCTTCATATGATTTAAACATATCTAATACCTTATCAAGGACTCAAAAGTATTTGGTAATTATTCACAACAAAATAATATGAAAGGTGTTAAGACACCACAAATCGCCTAAGAGACTATGACGGTTTTGCCCTTTGAGTTGAAATAAGTTTAATCTAAGGGCTTCATATGATTGAAATATACCTAATACCAATTCAAGGAGTGAAAAATATTTGGTAATTAAGCACCAAAAATGATTTGAAAGGTGTTCATACACCAAAAATTGCCTAAGAGACTATGACGCTTTTACCCATTGATTTGAATTGAGTTAGATCCAAGGGCTTCATATGATTTAAATATATCTAATATCTATTTAAGGACTCAATTTTTTTTTGGTAATTATTCAATACAAAATGATTTGAAAGGTTTTCATACACCACAAATCGTCTAAGAGACTATAACGGTTTTACCCTTTGATATGAAATATGTTTGATCCATGGGTTACATATGATTGAAATATATCTAATACCTATTGAAGGAGTCAAAAATATTTGGTAATTAAGCACAAAAAATAATTTGAGAGGTGTCCATACACCACAAATCCCCTAACAGACTATGACGGTTTTGCCCTTTGATTTGAATTGAGGTTGATCCAAGGTCATCATATGCCTTAAATAGATCTAAAACCTATTCAAGGACTTAAAAATATTTTGTAATTAATCACAACAAAATGATTTGAAAGATGTTCATTCACCATAAATTGTCTAAGAGACCATGACGGTTTTACCATTTGTTTTGAATTGAGTTTAATCCAAGGGCTTCATATGAATAAAATATATCTAATGCCTATTCAAGGAATTAAAAATATTTTGGTAATTAAGCACAAACATTGATTTGAAAGGTGTTTATACACCACAAATCGCCTATGAGACTATGACGGTTTTACCCTTTGATTTGATTTGAGTTTGATCGAAGGACTTCATATGGTTTAAATAGATCTAATACCTATTCAAGGACTCAAAAATATTTGGTAATTATTCACAACAAAATGATTTGAAAGATGTTCATTCACCACAAATTGTCTATGAGACTATGACGGTTTTACCATTTGTTTTGAATTGAGTTTGATCCAAGGGCTTCATATGCTTTAATTAGATCTAGTACCTATTTAAGGACTCAAAAATATTTGGTAATTATTGATGCATATAGCATTTCATAATCAAGAGCATTCGTTGGTTAAGAACCGAAGAAACAGTTTTGCATCAAGCCTTGTTGGAACCGTGCTAACTACCACCACTTTCACTAGCCTTAGAACCACCAAACTAGGACACCAATGTAAAAGGAGAGCTCTTGATGCAACCTTGATTTGTTGAATTAGTAACTAATCTACTTTAGTTAGCTAATTAACTCAAAGACTTGATTTAGGACAAACTGTCCAGTTTTTACTCTAAGCGCACAACTCAAAGAAAGGAGTATAACTCTTAATTCATTCAACAAAGTCTAATGGAACTTCTTGCCATACAATCCTAACATATAAAGCAGCAACATACCAAAAATTCACGTCATTTGGTGATGTTTTGCTTAGGTAACAAAAGCTATCTTAAAATATTACAAAATCTGGGCAGTTTTCAGTACCTAGGTGCAATGATTAGGATATTCTGAGAAACGAAAATATCCTACTGCAAAAAGGAAACTAAGGTATTAAAATAGACTTCCTAATGAAAATATCCTGAAAAATTCAGCTCCAAAAGCTTTAAAAAAGTTGTTGCCCAGAACTGATGAAATGGGCCCTAGAAAGACGCCACAGAGCTGCGGTTTTTGGATACCATTAATGTACTTCAAAGCTTGATGATCTGAATGCAACACAAACTGAGCTGGCCTAAGATAATGAGTCCAATAAGTCAAAGCACGAACAATAGCATATAACTCTTTATCATAGGTGCTGTAGTTGAGCTTGGCATGATTGAGCTTCTCACTGAAATAGGCTATAGGACGCCCTCCTTGTTGTAAAACAGCACCAATTCCCACGCCACTTGCATCACATTCAACTTCAAACACTTTCTTGAAATCTGGTAAGGCTAGAACAGGCGCCTCACAAAGCTTACTTTTCAAGTGATCAAATGCTTCCTGAGCTGCGGAAGTCCAAGTGAAAGAACCCCCTTTGATACATTCGGTCAGTGGAGCCAAAATAGTACTAAAACCTCTGATGAATCTCCTGTAAAAAGATGCCAATCCATGAAAACTTCGAACTTCTGTGATGGACTTTGGAATCGGCCATGATTTAATTGCCTCCACCTTGGATTCATCCATAGAAATGCCCTGAGATGAAATAACGAAGCCAAGAAAAGACACACTAGAAGTGAAGAATTCACACTTCTCCATCTTTGCATATAGCTTCTTTTCCCTTAGCTTAAGGAATACATTCTTCAAATGAATAAGATGATCCTGTTCATTGTTGCTATACACAAGAATATCATCAAAATAAACCACAACAAATGAACCAATGAAGGGACGAAGTACCTCATGCATGAGCCTCATGAAAGTACTAGGAGCATTAGTTAAACCAAATGGCATAACACGCCACTCATATAACCCACTCTTAGTCTTAAAAGCTGTTTTCCATTCATCCCCTTCCTTGATTCGAATCTGATGATAACCACTACGCAAATTTATCTTGGAGAATATAGTTGCACCATGTAATTCATCGAGCAAATCATCAAGCCTAGGAATAGGATACCTATACTTGATGGTGATGTTGTTTATAGCCTGCAATCTACACACATACGCATAGTCCCATCCTTCTTTGGAACCAAAATAACAGGAACAACACATGGACTAAGACTTTCTTGCACAAACCCCTTAGCTAACAATTCAGTAATCTGTTTTTGCAGCTCTTTAGCTTCTTCAGGATTACATCTATAAGCTTCCTTGTTAGGTAATGGTGCTCCAGGAACTAAGTCAATTTGATGCTCAATACCCCTACTAGGTGGTAAACCATATGGAAGATCCTCGGGAAAAATATCACTAAAATCGTTCACTAATGGTTTAACCAAATCATGTAATTCACGAGTATTCTCATCATTTGCAGCAAATAACAACAACAAGTACATTTCCTTCCCCTTTTCAATGGCCTTATCAACTTGATGTTTTTGGAGAATTAAGGATTTCTGATTTTTAGCTTTCGAATTGGAGGTTTCTTTCTCAGGTAAATTCGGACCCTTTTTGCTAGGACTAAGTATAATTTTCTTGTTTTCATGCATGAAAGTGTATGTATTAGTCCTACCATTATGTAAGGTTTCCTTATCAGATTGCCATGGCCTCCCTAAGAGAATATGACATGCATTCATAGAGCACCACATCACATAAAATCTTGTCATTATACGAATCACTAAAAGAGAAGCTAATTAAAGCTTGTTTTGTTACCTCCACACAGTTACCATCATTAAGCCAATGAAGCTTATGTGGTTTAGGATGATTGAAGGTAGGATGATTGAGCTTCTCCACCATACACCTCGAAGCTACATTAGTGCAACTCCCACCATCAATGATCATGGAACAAATCTTGCCCTTGATTAAGGATTTTGTCTGAAGAATCTGGTATCTTTGTGATGGTATAGCTTCGGCTTCTTTGGAGTGAAGGACCCTCCTTATAACCAAGCTAAGATGATCATCTCCTTCCAAACTGAGTTGGATCTTCATTACCACTCATTTTAACAACCACGAGATTGTATCAAAGATTAGAGGTGAAAAGAGAAGAAAAGAGATGTGTTTGGGCTTAGAAATGGTTTCGATTTTGGGGGGGGGGATAAGTGTATGAGTTTAGGAAATGATTAAACGATGAATAGAGGGTTAAAAGAATGCTCTTAAACTAACCAAAGCTCTGATACCAAATGTTGCATATAGCATTTCATAATCAAGAGCATTCGTTGGTTAAGAACCGAGGAAACAGTTTTGCATCAAGCCTTGTTGGAATCGTGCCAACTACCACCACTTTCACTAGCCTTAGAACCACAAAACTAGGACACCAATGTAAAAGGAGAGCTCTTGATGCAACCTTGATTTGTTAAATTAGTAACTAATCTACGTTAGTTAGCTAATTAACTCAAAGACTTGATTTAGGACAAACTGTCCAGTTTTTACTCTAAGCGCACAACTCAAAAAAAGGAGTATAACTCTTAATTCATTCAACAAAGTCTAATGGAACTTCTTGCCATACAATCCTAACATATAAAGCAGCAACATACCAAAAATTCACGTCATTTGGTGATGTTTTGCTTAGGTAACAAAAGCTATCTTAAAATATTACAAAATCTGGGCAGTTTTCAGTACCTAGGTGCAATGATTAGGATATTCTGAGAAACGAAAATATCCTACAGCAAAAAGGAAACTAAGGTATTAAAATAGACTTCCTAATGAAAATATCCTGAAAAATTCAGCTCCAAAAGCTTAAAAAAAGCTATTGCCCAGAACTGATGAAATGGGCCCCAGAAAGACGCCACAGAGCTGCGGTTTTTGGATACCTTTGGATGAAGCTTTCAATTCCTATTGATTCTTACCTCCAACTCTTCACATGCTTGTTATTGATGTAGGTAAGAACACAGGTGAGTCATGTATGGTTGCCTTAGCCAAGAATAAAGCTCAAAAACATGCTCAAAACACCCCTTAAACCAACCGTACAAAACTGATCTTCCAAAACAGTTTCACTATGCTTACTTTATTGACTTAGAACTAATTATTTAAGCTATTTAACCATAATTCAAGCTTGGTTACTAATACTTTATGATGTTAAGATGATCATAAGCATTAATCAACAAGGCTTAAAACATATTAAGAAGGTGTTAAGCTTAATAATCAATTCGAAGTACTTGCTTGTTCGAAATGGGATTTAGTAAGCTAATGAATTGAATCTCCTTCACCTTAATCTCTTCTTGATGACTCTTTGCGAGGAGACTTGGATTGATCATGGATGCTCCTGCATCAATTATTCACAACAAAATGATTTGAAACGTGTTCATACACCACAAATCCCCTAAGAGACTATGACGGTTTTACCCTTTGATTTAAATAGAGTTTGAGCCAAGGGCTTCACACGCTTTAAATATATCTAACACCTATTCAAGGACTCAAAAATATTTGGTTATTATTCACAACCAAATTAATTTGAAAGGTGTTCATACACCACAAATCGCTTAAGAGACTATGACGGTTTTACCCTTTGATTTGAAATAAGCTTGATCCAAATGCTTCATATGATTAAAATATATCTAATACCCATTCAAGGAGTTAAAAATATTTTGGTAATAAGCACAAATAATGATTTGAAAGGTGTTTCTACATCACCAATCCCCTAAGAGACTATGATGGTTTTACCCTTTTATTTGAATAGGGTTGAATCGAAGGACATCATATGCTTTAAATAGATCTAATATCTATACAATGACTAAAAGTATTTGGTAATTATTCACAATAAAATGATTTGAAAGGTGTTCATTCACCATAAATCGTCTAAGAGACTATGACTGTTTTACCCTTTGTTTTGAATTGAGTATGATCCAAGGGCTTCATATGCTTTAAATAGTTCTATTACCTATTCAAGGACTCAAAAATATTTGGTAATTATTCACAACAAAATGATTTGAAAGGTGTTCATACACCACAAATCGCCTAAGAGACTATGACGGTTTTACCCTTTGATTTAAATTGAGTTTCATCCAAGGGCTTCATATGCTTTAATTATATCTAATACCTATTGAAGGAGTCATAAATATTTTTTAAATATTCACAACAAAATAATTTGAAAGGTGTTCATACACCACAAATCGCCTAAGAGACTATGACGGTTTTACACTTTAATTTGAATTGAGTTTGATCCAAGGGCTTCATATGCTTTAAACATATCTAATACCTATTCAAGGACTCAAAAATATTTGGTAATTATTTACAACAAAATGATATGAAAGGTGTTCAGACACCAACACTCGCCTAAGAGACATTGACGGTTTTACCCTTTGATTTGAAATACGTTTAACCCAAGGGCTTCATATTATTGGAATATACCTAATGCCAATTCAAGGAGTGAAAATTATTTGGTAATTAAGCACCAAAAATGATTTGAAAGGCGTTCATACACCAAAAATTGCCTAAGAGACTATGACGCTTTTACCCTTTGATTTGAATTGAGTTAGATCACACGGCTTCACACGCTTTACATATATCTAAAACCTATTCAAGGACTCAAAAATATTTGGTTATTATTCACAACCAAATTAATTTTAAAGGTGTTCATACACCACAAATCGCCTAAGAGACTATGACGGTTTTGCCCTTTGATTTGAAATAATTTTGATCCAAATGCATCATATGATTAAAATATATCAAATACCCATTCAAGGAGTTAAAAATATTTTGGTAATTAAGCACAAACAATGATTTGAAAGATGTTTATACACCACAAATCACTTACGAGACTATGACGGTTTTACCCTTTGATTTTAATTGAGTTGAATCGAAGGACTTCATATGCTTTAAATAGATCTAATACCTATTCAAGGATTCAAAAATATTTGGTAATTATTCACGACAAAATGATTTGAAAGGTGTTCATACACCACAAATCGTCTAAGAGACTATGACGGTTTTACCCTTTGTTTTGAATTGAGTTTGATCCAAGGGCTTCATATGCTTTAAATATATCTAATACCTATTGAAGGACTCAAAAATATTTGGTTATTATTCACAACCAAATTGATTTGAAAGGTGTTCATACACCACAAATCGCTTAAGAGACTATGACGGTTTTACCCTTTGATTTGAAATAAGTTTGATCCAAATGCTTCATATGATTAAAATATATCTAATACCCATTCAAGGAGTTAAAAATATTTTTGTAATAAGCACAAACAATGATTTGAAAGGTGTTTATACACCACAAATCCCCTACGAGACTATGACGGTTTTACCCTTTTATTTGAATAGAGTTGAATCGAAGGACTTCATATGCTTTAAATAGATCTAATACCTATTGCAAGACTCAAAAATATTTGGTAATTATTCAAAACAAAATGATTTAAAAGGTGTTCATTCACCAGAAATCGTCATAGAGACTATGTAGTTTTACCCTTTGTTTTGAATTAAGTTTGATCCAAGGACATCATATGCTTTAAATATATCTAACACCTATTCAAGGACTCAAAAATATTTGGTAATTATTCACAACCAAAATGATTTGAAAGATGTCCGTACACCACAAATCCCCTAAGAGACTATGACGGTTTTGCCCTTTGATTTGAATTGAGTTTGATCCAAGGGCTTCATATGCTTTAAATATAACTAACACCTATTCAAGGACTCGAAAATATTTGGATATTATTCACAACCAAAATAATTTGAAAGGTGTTTATACAGCACAAATCGACAAGAGACTATAACGGTTTTACCCTTAGATATGAAATAAGTTTGATCCATGGGTTTCATATGATTGAAATATATCTAATACCTATTGAAGGAGTCAAAAATATTTGGTAATTAAGCACAAAAAATGATTTGAAAGGTGTTCATACACCACAAATCCCCTAAGAGACTATGACAGTTTTACCCTTTGATTTGAATTGAGGTTGATCCAAGGACATCATATGCTTTAAAAAGATATAATACCTATTTAAGGACTCAAGAAATATTTGGTAATTATTTCCAACAAAATTATTTGATTGGTGTTCATTCATCACAAATCGCCAAAGAGACTATGACGGTTTTGCCCTTTGATTTGAATTGAATTTGATCAAGGGCTTTATATGCTTTAAATATATCTAACACCTATTCAAGGACTTAAAAATATCTGGTTATTATTCACAACCAAAATAATTTGAAAGGAGTTCATACACCACAAATCGCCTAAGAGACTATGACGGTTTTACCCTTTGTTTTGAATTGAGTTTGATCCAAGGTCTTCATATGATTTAAATAGATCTAGTACCTATTCAAGGACAAAAAAATATTTGGTAATTATTCACAACAAAATAATATGAAAGGTGTTCATACACCTCAAATCGCCTAATAGACTATGACGATTTTACCCTTTGATTTGAAATTAGTTTGATCCAAATGCTTCATCTGATTAAAATATATCTAATACCCATTCAAGGAGTCAAAAAGAGATTGGTAATTAAGCACAAACAATGATTTGAAAGGTGCTTATACACCACAAATCGCCTACGAGACTATGACGGTTTTACCCTTTGTTTCTAATTGAGTTTGATAGAAGGACTTCATATGCTTTAAATAGATCTAATACCTATTCAAGGACTCAAAAATATTTGGTAATTATTCACAACAAAATGATTTGAAAGGTGTTCACACACCACAAATCGCCTAAGAGACTATGACGGTTTTACCCTTTGATTTTAATGGAGTTTGATCCAAGGGCTTCATATGCTTTAAATATATCTAATACCTATTCAAGGAGTCATAAATATTTTGTAAATATTCACAACAAAATAATTTGAAAGGTGTTCATACACCACAAATCGCCTAACAGACTATGACGGTTTTACCCTTTAATTTGAATTGAGTTTGATCCAAGGGCTTCATATGCTTTAAACATATCTAATACCTATTCAAGGACTCAAAAATATTTGGTAATTATTCATAACAAAAAGATTTGAAAGGTGTTCATTCACCACAAATCATATAACAGACTATGACGATTTAAGCCTTTGTTTTGAATTGAGTTTGATCCAATGTCTTCATATGATATAAATAGATCTAGTACCTATTCAAGGACAAAAAAATATTTGGTAATTATTCACAACAGAATAATATGAAAGGTGTTCATACACCTCAAATCGCCTAAGAGACTATGACGGTTTTACCCTTTGATTTGAAATAAGTTTAATCCAAGGGCTTCATATGATTGAAATTTACCTAATACCAATTCAAGGAGTGAAAAGTATTTGGTAATTAAGCACCAAAAATGATTTGAAAGGTGTTCATACACAAAAAATCGCCTAAGAGACTATGTCAGTTTTACCCTTTGATTTGAATTGAGTCAGATCCAAGGGCTTCATATGATTTAAATATATATAATATCTATTCAAGGACTCAATTTGTTTTGGTAATTATTCAATACAAAATGATTTGAAATGTTTTCATACACCAGAAATAGCCTAAGAGACTATGACGATTTTACCATTTTGATATGAAATAAATTTTGATCCAAGGGTTTCATATGATTGAAATATCTCTAATATCTATTCAAGGAGTCAAAAATATTGGTAGTTAAGCACAACAAATTATTTGAAAGGTTTTCGTACACCACAAATCCCCTAAGAGACTATGACGGTTTTACCCTTTGATTTGAATAGAGGTTAATCCCAGGACTTCATATAATTTAAAAATATCTAATACCTATTCAAGGACTCAAAAAATATTTGGTAATTATTCCCAACAAAATAATTTGAAAGGTGTTCATTCACCACAAATAGCCTAAGAGACTATGACGGTTTTACCCTTTGATTTGAAATGAGTTTGATCCAAGGGCTTCATATGCTTTAAAAAATATCTAACACCTATTCAAGGACTCAAAAATATTTGGTTATTATTCACAACCAAAATAATTTGAAAGGTGTTAATACACTACAAATCGCCTAAGAGACTATGATGGTTTTACCCTTTGATTTGAAATAAGTTTTATCCAAATGATTCATATGATTAAAATATATCTAATACCCATTCAAGGAGTCAAAAATATTTTGATAATTAAGCACAAACAATGATTTTAAAGGTGTTTATACACCACAAATCCCCTACTAGACTATGACGGTTTTACCCTTTGATTTGAATTGAGTTAGATCCATGGGCTTCATATGATTTATATATATCTAATACCTATTCAAGGACTCAATTTTTTTTGGTAATTATTCAATACAAAATGATTTGAAAGGTTTTCATACACCACAAATCGCCTAATAGACTATGACGGTTTTACACTTTGATATGAAATAACTTTGATCCAAAGGCTTGATATGATTGAAATTTATCTAATACCTATTCAAGGAGTCAATAACATTTTGTAATTAAGCACAAAAAATGATTTGAAAGGTGTTCATACACCACAAATCCCTTAGGAGACTATGACGGGTTTACCCTTTGATTTGAATTGAGGTTGATCCAAGGACTTCATTTGCTTTAAAAAGATCTAATACCTATTCAAGGACTCAAAAAATATTTTGTAATTATTTCCAACAAAATGAATTGAAAGGTGTTCATTCACCCGAAATCGCATAAGAGACTATTACGGTTTTACCCTTTGATTTGAATTGAGTTTGATCCAAGGGTTTCATATGCTTTAAGTATATATAATACCTATTCAAGGACTCAAAAATATTTGGTTATTTTTCACAACCAATATAATTTGAAAGGTGTTCATACACCACAAATCGCCTACGAGACTATGACGGTTTTACCCTTTATTTGAAATAAGTTTGATCCAAATGCTTCTTATGATTGAAATATATCTAATACCCATTCAAGGAGTCAAAAATAATTTGGTAATTAAGCACAAACAATGATTTGAAAGGTGTTTATACACCACAAATCCCCTACGAGACTATGACGATTTTACCCTTTGTTTTGAATTGAGTTGGATCCAAGGGCTTCATATGCTTTAAATATATCTAATACCTATTCAAGGACTCAAATTTTTTTGGTAATTATTCAATACAAAATGATTTGAAAGGTTTTCATACACCACAAATCGCCTAATAGACTATATTGGTTTTACCCTTTGATATGAAATAACTTTGATCCAAACGCTAGATATGATTGAAATATATCTAATATTCAAGGTATCAAAAAAAATTGGTAATTAAGCACAAAAAATGATTTGAAAGGTGTTCATACACCACAAATCCCTTAGGAGACTATGATGGTTTTACCCTTTGATTTGAATAGAGGTTAATCCCAGGACTTCATATTATTTAAAAATATCTAATACCTATTCAAGGACTCAAAAAATATTTGGTAATCATTCCCAACAAAATAATTTGAAAGGTGTTCATTCACCACAAATAGCCTAAGAGACTATGACGGTCTTACCCTTTGATTTGAATTGAGTTTGATCCAAGGGCTTCATATGCTTTAAATATATCTAACACCTATTCAAGGACCCAAAAATATTTGGTTATTATTCACAATCAAAATAATTTGAAAGGTGTTCATACACCGCAAATCGCCTAAGAGACTATGATGGTTTTACCCTTTGATTTGAAATAAGTTTTATCCAAATGATTCATATGCTTAAAATAAATCTAATACCCATTCAAGGAGTCAAAAATATTTTGATAATTAAGCACAAACAATGATTTTAAAGGTGTTTAAAAACCACAAATCCCCTACGAGACTATGACGGTTTTACCCTTTGATTTGAATTGAGTTAGATCCAAGGGCTTCATATGATTTAAATATATCTAATACCTATTCAAGGACTCAATTTTTTTTGGTAATTATTCAATACAAAATGATTTGAAAGGTTTTCATACACCACAAATCGCCTAAGAGACTATGACGGTTTTACCCTTTGATATGAAATAACTTTGATCCAAAGGCTTGATATGATTGAAATATATCTAATACCTATTCAAGGAGTCAAAAACATTTGGTAATTAAGCACAAAAAATGAATTGAAAGGTGTTCATTCACCAGAAATCGCCTAAGAGACTATTACGGTTTTACCCTTTGATTTGAATTGAGTTTGATCCAAGGGTTTCATATGCTTTAAATATATCTAATACCTATTCAAGGACTCAAAAATATTTGGTTATTTTTCACAACCAATATAATTTGAATGGTGATCATACACCACAAATCGCCTACGAGACTATGACGGTTTTACCCTTTGATTTGAAATAAGTTTGATCCAAATGCTTCTTATGATTGAAATATATCTAATACCCATTCAAGGAGTCAAAAATAATTTGGTAATTAAGCACAAACAATGATTTGAAAGGTGTTTATACACCACATATCACCTACGAGACTATGACGGTTTTACCCTTTAATTTGTATTAAATTTAATTCAAGGGCTTCATATGCTTTAAACACATCTAATACCTATTCAAGGACTCAAAAATATTTGGTAATAATTCACAACAAAATAATATGAAAGGTGTTCAGACACCACAAATCGCCTAAGAAACTATGAGGGTTTTACCCTTTCATTTGATTTGAGTTTGATCCAAGGGCTTCATATGCTTTAAATATGTATTCAAGGACTCAAAATATTTTGTTATTATTCACAACCAATATAATTTGAATGGTGTTCATGCACCACAAATCGCCTAAGAGATTATGACGGTTTTACACTTTGATTTGATATAAGTTTGATCCAAATGCTTCATATGATTAAAATATATCTCTTACCCATTGAAGGAGTTAAAAATATTTTGGTAATTAAGCACAAACAATGATTTGAAAGGTGTTTATACACTACAAATCGCCTATCAGACTATGACGGTTTTACCCTTTGATTTGAATTGAGTTTGATCGAAGGACTTTCATATGCTTTAAATAGATCTAATACCTATTCAAGGACTAAAAAATATTTGGTAATTATTCACAACAAAATGATTTGAAAGGTGTTCATTCACCACAAGTCGTCTAAGAGACTATGACGGTTTTACCCTTTGTTTTGAATTGAGTTAGTTCCAAGGGCTTCATATGCTTTAAATAGATCTAGTACCTATTGAAGGACAAAAAAATATTTGGTAATTATTCACAACAAAATGATTTGAAAGGTGTTCATACACCACAAATCGCCTTAGAGACTATGATGGTTTTACCCTTTGATTTAAATTGAGTTTGATCCAAGGGTTTCATATGCTGTAAATATATATAATACATATTGAAGGAGTCATAATATTTTGTAAAGATTCACAAGAAAATAATTTGAAAGGTGTTCATACACCACAAAGCGCCTAAGAGACTATGACGCTTTTACCCTTTAATTTGAATTGAGTTTGATCCAAGGGCTTCATATGCTTTAAAACTATCTAATACCTATTCAAGGACTCAAAAATATTTGGCAAGTATTCACAACAAAATAATATGAAAGGTGTTCATACACCACAAATCGCCGAAGAGACTATGTTGGTTTTTGCCCTTTGATTTGAAATAAGTTTAATCCAAGGGCTTCATATGATTGAAATATACCTAATACCAATTCAAGGAGTGAAAAGTATTTGGTAATTAAGAACCAAAAATGATTTGAAAGTTGTTCATACACCAAAAATCGCCTAAGGGACTATGACAATTTTACCCTTTGATTTGAATTTAGTCAGATCCAAGGGCTTCATATGATTTAAATATATCTTTTTTTATATTCAAGGACTCAAAAACATTTGGTAATTAAGCACAAAAAATGATTAGAAAGGTGTTCATACACCACAAATCCCCTAAGAGACTATGACTGTTTTACCCTTTGATTTGAATTGTGGTTGATCCAAGGACTTCATTTGCTTTAAAAAGATCTAATCTCTATTCAAGGACTCAAAAAATATTTTGTAATTATTCCCAACAAAATGATTTGAAAGTTGTTCATTCACAACAAATCGCCTAAGAGACTGTGACGGTTTTACCCTTTGATTTGAATTGAGTTTGATCCAAGGGCTTCATATGCTTTAAATATATCTAATACCTATTCAAGGACTCAAAAATATTTGGTTACTATTCACAACCAATATAATTTGAAAAGTGTTCATACACCACCAATCGCCTAAGAGACTATGACGGTTCTACCCTTTGATTTGAAATAAGTTTGATCCAAATGTTTCATATGATTGAAATATATCTAATACCCATTCAAGGAGTCAAAATAATTTGGTAATTAAGGACAAACAATGATTTGAAAGGTGTTTATACACCACAAATCCCGTACGAGACTATGACGGTTTTACCCTTTGATTTGAAATAAGTTTGATCCAAGGGCTTCATATGCTTTAAACACATCTAATACCTATTCAATGACTAAAAAATATTTTGTAGTTATTCACAACAAAATAATATGAAAGGTGTTCAGACACCACAAATCGCCTAAGAGACTATGACGGTTTTACCCTTTGATTTGAAATAAGTTTAATCCAAGGGCTTCATATAATTGAAATATACCTAATACTAATTCAAGGAGTGAAAAGTATTTGCTAATTATTCCCAAAAAAATGATTTGAAAGGTGTTCATCCACCACAAATCGCCTAAGAAACTATGAGGGTTTTACCCTTTCATTTGAATTGAGTTTGATCCAAGGGCTTCATATGCTTTAAATATATCTAATAACTATTCAAGGACTCAAAAATATTTTGTTATTATTCACAACCAATATAATTTGAATGGTGTTCATACACCACAAATCGCCTAAGAGATTATGACGGTTTTACACTTTGATTTGAAATAAGTTTGATCCAAATGCTTCATATGATTAAAATATATCTCTTACCCATTGAAGGAGTTAAAAATATTTTGGTAATTAAGCACAAACAAAGATTTGAAAGGTGTTTATACACCACAAATCCCGTACGAGACTATGACGGTTTTACCCTTTGATTTGAAATAAGTTTGATCCAAGGGCTTCATATGCTTTAAACACATCTAATACCTATTCAAGGACTCAAAAATATTTGGTAATAATTCACAACAAAATAATATGAAAGGTGTTCAGACACCACAAATCGCCTAAGAGACTATGACGGTTTTACCCTTTGATTTGAAATAAGTTTAATCCAAGGGCTTCATATAATTTAAATATATCTAATACCAATTCAAGGAGTGAAAATTATTTGGTAATTATTCCCAAAAAAATGAATTGAAAGGTGTTTATGCACCACAAATCGCCTAAGGAACTATGAGGGTTTTACCCTTTCATTTGAATTGAGTTTGATCCAAGGGCTTCATATGCTTTAAATATGTCTAATACCTATTCAAGGACTCAAAATATTTTGTTATTATTCACAACCAATATAATTTGAATGGTGTTCATACACCACAAATCGCCTAAGAGATTATGACGGTTTTACACTTTGATTTGAAATAAGTTTGATCCAAATGCTTCATATCATTAAAATATATCTCTAACCCATTGAAGGAGTTAAAAATATTTTGGTAATTAAGCACAAACAATGATTTGAAAGGTGTTTATACACCACAAATCGCCTATCAGACTATGACGGTTTTACCCTTTGATTTGAATTGAGTTTGATCGAAGGACTTTCATATGCTTTAAATAGATCTCATACCTATTCAAGAACTAAAAAATATTTGGTAATTATTCACAACAAAATGATTTGAAAGGTGTTCATTCACCACAAATCGTCTAAGAGACTATGACGGTTTTACCCTTTGTTTTGAATTGACTTAGATCCAAGGGCTTCATATGCTTTAAATAGATCTAGTACCTATTCAAGGACAAAAAAATATTTGGTAATTATTCACAACAAAATGATTTGAAAGGTGATCATTCACAACAAATCGTCTAAGAGACTATGACGGTTTTACCCTTTGTTTTGAATTGAGTTAGATCCAAGGGCTTCATATGCTTTAAATAGATCTAGTACCTATTCAAGGACAAAAAAATATTTGGTAATTATTCACAACAAAATTATTTGAAAGGTGTTCATACACCACAAATCGCCTTAGAGACTATGATAGTTATACCCTTTGATTTAAATTGAGTTTGATCCAAGGGCTTCATATGCTTTAAATATATATAATACATATTGAAGGAGTCATAAATATTTTTTAAATATTCACAACAAAATAATTTGAAAGGTGTTCATACACCACAAAGCGCCTAAGAGACTATGACGCTTTTACCTTTTAATTTGAATTGAGTTTGATCCAAGGGCTTCATATGCTTTAAACCTATCTAATACCTATTCAAGAACTCAAAAATATTTGGTAAGTATTCACAACAAAATAATATGAAAGGTGTTCATACACCACAAATCGCCGAAGAGACTATGTTGGATTTTGCCCTTTGATTTGAACTAAGTTTAATCCAAGGGCTTCATATGATTGAAATATACCTAATACCAATTCAAGGGGTGAAAATTATTTGGTAATTAAGAACCAAAAATGATTTGAAAGTTATTCATACACCAAAAATCGCCTAAGGGACTATGTCAATTTTACCCTTTGATTTGAATTTAGTCAGATCCAAGGGCTTCATATGATTTAAATATATCTTTTTTTATATTCAAGGACTCAAAAACATTTGGTAATTAAGCACAAAAAATGATTTGAAAGGTGTTCATACACCACAAATCCCCTAAGAGACTATGACTGTTTTACCCTTTGATTTGAATTGTGGTTGATCCAAGGACTTCATATGCTTTAAAAAGATATAATCTCTATTCAAGGACTCAAAAAATATTTTGTAATTATTCCCAACAAAATGATTTGAAAGTTGTTCATTCACAACAAATCGCCTAAGAGACTGTGACGGTTTTACCCTTTGATTTGAATTGAGTTTGATCCAAGGGCTTCATATGCTTTAAATATATCTAATACCTATTCAAGGACTCAAAAATATTTGGTTACTATTCACAACCAATATAATTTGAAAGGTGTTCATACACCACAAATCGCCTAAGAGACTATGACGGTTCTACCCTTTGATTTGAAATAAGTTTGATCCAAATGTTTCATATGATTGAAATATATCTAATACCCATTCAAGGAGTCAAAAATAATTTGGTAATTAAGCACAAACAATGATTTGAAAGGTGTTTATACACCACAAATCCCGTACGAGACTATGACGGTTTTACCCTTTGATTTGAAATAAGTTTGATCCAAGGGCTTCACATGCTTTAAACACATCTAATACCTATTCAAGGACTCAAAAATATTTTGTAGTTATTCACAACAAAATAATATGAAAGGTGTTCAGACACCACAAATCGCCTAAGAGACTATGACGGTTTTACCCTTTGATTTGAAATAAGTTTAATCCAAGGGCTTCATATAATTGAAATATACCTAATACTAATTCAAGGAGTGAAAAGTATTTGGTAATTATTCCCAAAAAAATGATTTGAAAGGTGTTCATGCACCACAAATCGCCTAAGAAACTATGAGGGGTTTACCCTTTCATTTCAATTGAGTTTGATCCAAGGGCTTCATATGCTTTAAATATTTCTAATACCTATTCAAGGACTCAAAAATATTTTGTTATTATTCACAACCAATATAATTTGAATGGTGTTCATACACCACAAATCGCCTAAGAGATTATGACGGTTTTACACTTTGATTTGAAATAATTTTGATCCAAATGCTTCGTATGATTAAAATATATCTCTTACCCACTGAAGGAGTTAAAAATATTTTGGTAATTAAGCACAAACAAAGATTTGAAAGGTGTTTATACACCACAAATCCCGTACGAGACTATAACGGTTTTACCCTTTGATTTGAAATAAGTTTGATCCAAGGGCTTCATATGCTTTAAACACATCTAATACCTATTCAAGGGCTCAAAAATATTTGGTAATAATTCACAACAAAATAATATGAAAGGTGTTCAGACACCACAAATCGCCTAAGAGACTATGACGGTTTTACCCTTTGATTTGAAATAAGTTTAATCCAAGGGCTTCATATAATTTAAATATATCTAATACCAATTCAAGGAGTGAAAATTATTTGGTAATTATTCCCAAAAAAATGAATTGAAAGGTGTTTATGCACCACAAATCGCCTAAGGAACTATGAGGGTTTTACCCTTTCATTTGAATTGAGTTTGATCCAAGGGCTTCATATGCTTTAAATATGTCTAATACCTATTCAAGGACTCAAAATATTTTGTTATTATTCACAACCAATATAATTTGAATGGTGTTCATACACCACAAATCGCCTAAGAGATTATGACGGTTTTACACTTTGATTTGAAATAAGTTTGATCCAAATGCTTCATATGATTAAAATATATCTCTTACCCATTGAAGGAGTTAAAAATATTTTGGTAATTAAGCACAAACAATGATTTGAAAGGTGTTTATACACCACAAATCGCCTATCAGACTATGACGGTTTTACCCTTTGATTTGAATTGAGTTTGATCGAAGGACTTTCATATGCTTTAAATAGATCTCATACCTATTCAAGAACTAAAAAATATTTGGTAATTATTCACAACAAAATGATTTGAAAGGTGTTCATTCACCACAAATCGTCTAAGAGACTATGACGGTTTTACCCTTTGTTTTGAATTGAGTTAGATCCAAGGGCTTCATATGCTTTAAATAGATCTAGTACCTATTCAAGGACAAGAAAATATTTGGTAATTATTCACAACAAAATGATTTGAAAGGTGTTCATACACCACAAATCGCCTTAGAGACTATGATAGTTTTACCCTTTGATTTAAATTGAGTTTGATCCAAGGGCTTCATATGCTTTAAATATATATAATACATATTGAAGGAGTCATAAATATTTTGTAAATATTCACAAGAAAATAATTTGAAAGGTGTTCGTACACCACAAAGCGCCTAAGAGACTATGACGCTTTTACCCTTTAATTTGAATTGAGTTTGATCCAAGGGCTTCATATGCTTTAAACCTATCTAATACCTATTTAAGGACTCAAAAATATTTGGTAAGTATTCACAACAAAATAATATGAAAGGTGTTCATACACCACAAATCGCCGAAGAGACTATGTTGGATTTTGCCCTTTGATTTGAAATAAGTTTAATCCAAGGGCTTCATATGATTGAAATATACCTAATACCAATTCAAGGAGTGAAAAGTATTTGGTAATTAAGAACCAAAAATGATTTGAAAGTTGTTCATACACCAAAAATCGCCTAAGGGACTATGTCAATTTTACCCTTTGATTTGAATTTAGTCAGATCCAAGGGCTTCATATGATTTAAATATATATTTTTTTATATTCAAGGACTCAAAAATATTTGGTAATTAAGCACAAAAAATGATTTGAAAGGTGTTCATACACCACAAATCCCCTAAGAGACTATGACTGTTTTACCCTTTGATTTGAATTGTGGTTGATCCAAGGACTTCATATGCTTTAAAAAGATCTAATCTCTATTCAAGGACTCAAAAAATATTTTGTAATTATTCCCAACAAAATGATATGAAAGTTGTTCATTCACAACAAATCGCCTAAGAGACTGTGACGGTTTTACCCTTTGATTTTAATTGAGTTTGATCCAAGGGCTTCATATGCTTTAAATATATCTAATACCTATTCAAGGACTCAAAAATATTTGGTTACTATTCACAACCAATATAATTTGAAAGGTGTTCATACACCACAAATCGCCTAAGAGACTATGACGGTTCTACCCTTTGATTTGAAATAAGTTTGATCCAAATGTTTCATATGATTCAAAAATATATCTAATACCCATTCAAGGAGTCAAAAATAATTTGGTAATTAAGCACAAACAATGATTTGAAAGGTGTTTATACACCAAAAATCCCGTACGAGACTATGACGGTTTTACCCTTTGATTTGAAATAAGTATGATCCAAGGGCTTCATATGCTTTAAACACATCTAATACCTATTCAAGGACTCAAAAATATTTTGTAGTTATTCACAACAAAATAATATGAAAGGTGTTCAGACACCACAAATCGCCTAAGAGACTATGACGGTTTTACCCTTTGATTTGAAATAAGTTTAATCCAAGGGCTTCATATAATTGAAATATACCTAATACTAATTCAAGGAGTGAAAATTATTTGGTAATTATTCCAAAAAAATGATTTGAAAGGTGTTCATGCACCACAAATCGCCTAAGAAACTATGAGGGTTTTACCCTTTCATTTGAATTGAGTTTGATCCAAGGGCTTCATATGCTTTAAATATATCTAATACCTATTCAAGGACTCAAAATATTTTGTTATTATTCACAACCAATATAATTTGAATAGTGTTCATACACCACAAATCGCCTAAGAGATTATGACGGTTTTACACTTTGATTTGAAATAAGTTTGATCGAAATGCTTCATATGATTAAAATATATCTCTTACCCATTGAAGGAGTTAAAATATTTTGGTAATTAAGCACAAACAATGATTTGAAAGGTGTTTATACACCACAAATCGCCTATCAGACTATGACGGTTTTACCCTTTGATTTGAATTTAGTTTGATCGAAGGACTTTCATATGCTTTAAATAGATCTCATACCTATTCAAGAACTAAAAAAATTTTTGGTAATTATTCACAACAAAATGATTTGAAAGGTGTTCATTCACCACAAATCGTCTAAGAGACTATGACGGTTTTACCCTTTGTTTTGAATTGAGTTAGATCCAAGGGCTTCATATGCTCTAAATAGATCTAGTACCTATTCAAGGACAAAAAAATATTTGGTAATTATTCACAACAAAATGATTTGAAAGGTGTTCATACACCACAAATCGCCTTAGAGACTATGATAGTTTTACCCTTTGATTTAAATTGAGTTTGATCCAAGGGCTTCATATGCTTTAAATATATATAATACATATTGAAGGAGTCATAAATATTTTGTAAATATTCACAAGAAGATAATTTGAAAGGTGTTCATACACCACAAAGCGCCTAAGAGACTATGACGCTTTTACCCTTTAATTTGAATTGAGTTTGATCCAAGGGCTTCATATGCTTTAAACCTATCTAATACCTATTCAAGGACTCAAAAATATTTGGTAAGTATTCACAACAAAATAATATGAAAGGTGTTCATACACCACAAATCGCCGAAGAGACTATGTTGGATTTTGTCCTTTGATTTGAAATAAGTTTAATCCAAGGGCTTCATATGATTGAAATATACCTAATACCAATTCAAGGAGTGAAAAGTATGTGGTAATTAAGAACCAAAAATGATTTGAAAGTTGTTCATACACCAAAAATCTCCTAAGGGACTATGTCAATTTTACCCTTTGATTTGAATTTAGTCAGATCAAAGGGCTTCATATGATTTAAATATATCTTTTTTTATATTCAAGGACTCAAAAACATTTGGTAATTAAGGACAAAAAATGATTTGAAAGGTGTTCATACACCACAAATCCCCTAAGAGACTATGACTGTTTTACCCTTTGATTTGAATTGTGGTTGATCCAAGGACTTCATATGCTTTAAAAAGATCTAATCTCTATTCAAGGACTCAAAAAATATTTTGTAATTATTCCCAACAAAATGATTTGAAAGTTGTTCATTCACAACAAATCGCCTAAGAGACTATGACGGTTTTACCCTTTGATTTGAATTGAGTTTGATCCAAGGGCTTCATATGCTTTAAATATATCTAATACCTATTCAAGGACTCAAAAATATTTGGTTACTATTCACAACCAATATAATTTGAAAGGTGTTCATACACCACAAATCGCCTAAGAGACTATGATGGTTCTACCCTTTGATTTGAAATAAGTTTGATCCAAATGTTTCATATGATTGAAATATATCTAATACCCATTCAAGGAGTCAAAAATAATTTGGTAATTAAGCACAAACAATGATTTGAAAGGTGTTTATACACCACAAATCCCGTACGAGACTATGACGGTTTTACCCTTTGATTTGAAATAAGTTTGATCCAAGGGCTTCATATGATTTAAACACAATTAATACCTATTCAAGGACTAAAAAATACTTGGTAGTTATTCACAACAAAATAATATGAAAGGTGTTCAGATACCACAAATCGCCTAAGAGACTATGACGGTTTTACCCTTTGATTTGAAATAAGTTTAATCCAAGGGCTTCATATAATTGAAATATACCTAATACTAATTCAAGGAGTGAAAAGTATTTGGTAATTATTCCCAAAAAAATGATTTGAAAGGTGTTCATGCACCACAAATCGCCTAAGAAACTATGAGGGTTTTACCCTTTCATTTGAATTGAGTTTGATCCAAGGGCTTCATATGCTTTAAATATTTCTAATACCTATTCAAGGACTCAAAAATATTTTGTTATTATTCACAACCAATATAATTTGAATGGTGTTCATACACCACAAATCGCCTAAGAGATTATGACGGTTTTACACTTTGATTTGAAATAATTTTGATCAAAATGCTTCATATGATTAAAATATATCTCTTACCCATTGAAGGAGTTAAAAATATTTTGGTAATTAAGCACAAACAAAGATTTGAAAGGTGTTTATACACCACAAATCCCGTACGAGACTATGACGGTTTTACCCTTTGATTTGAAATAAGTTTGATCCAAGGGCTTCATATGCTTTAAACACATCTAATACCTATTCAAGGACTCAAAAATATTTGTTAATAATTCACAACAAAATAATATGAAAGGTGTTCAGACACCACAAATCGCCTAAGAGACTATGACGGTTTTACCCTTTGATTTGAAATAAGTTTAATCCAAGGGCTTCATATAATTGAAATATACCTAATACCAATTCAAGGAGTGAAAATTATTTGGTAATTATTCCCAAAAAAATGAATTGAAAGGTGTTTATGCACCACAAATCGCCTAAGAAACTATGAGGGTTTTACCCTTTCATTTGAATTGATTTGATCCAAGGGCTTCATATGCTTTAAATATGTCTAATACCTATTCAAGGACTCAAAATATTTTGTTATTATTCACAACCAATATAATTTGAATGGTATTCATACACCACAAATCGCCTAAGAGATTATGACGGTTTTACACTTTGATTTGAAATAAGTTTGATCCAAATGCTTCATATGATTAAAATATATCTCTTACCCATTGAAGGAGTTAAAAATATTTTGGTAATTAAGCACAAACAATGATTTGAAAGGTGTTTATACACCACAAATCGCCTATCAGACTATGACGGTTTTACCCTTTGATTTGAATTGAGTTTGATCGAAGGACTTTCATATGCTTGAAATAGATCTCATACCTATTCAAGAACTAAAAAATATTTGGTAATTATTCACAACAAAATGATTTGAAAGGTGTTCATTCACCACAAATCGTCTAAGAGACTATGACGGTTTTACCCTTTGTTTTGAATTGAGTTAGATCCAAGGGCTTCATATGCTTTAAATAGATCTAGTACCTATTGAAGGACAAAAAAATATTTGGTAATTATTCACAACAAAATGATTTGAAAGGTGTTCATACACCACAAATCGCCTTAGAGACTATGATAGTTTTACCCTTTGATTTAAATTGAGTTTGATCCAAGGGCTTCATATGCTTTAAATATATATAATACATATTGAAGGAGTCATAAATATTTTGTAAATATTCACAAGAAAATAATTTGAAAGGTGTTCGTACACAACAAAGCGCCTAAGAGACTATGACGCTTTTACCCTTTAATTTGAATTGAGTTTGATCCAAGGGCTTCATATGCTTTAAACCTATCTAATACCTATTCAAGGACTCAAAAATATTTGGTAAGTATTCACAACAAAATAATATGAAAGGTGTTCATACACCACAAATCGCCGAAGAGACTATGTTGGATTTTGCCCTTTGATTTGAAATAAGTTTAATCCAAGGGCTTCATATGATTGAAATATACCTAATACCAATTCAAGGAGTGAAAAGTATTTGGTAATTAAGAACCAAAAATGATTTGAAAGTTGTTCATACACCAAAAATCGCCTAAGGGACTATGTCAATTCTACCCTTTGATTTGAATTTAGTCAGATCCAAGGGCTTCATATGATTTAAATATATATTTTTTTATATTCAAGGACTCAAAAACATTTGGTAATTAAGCACAAAAAATGATTTGAAAGGTGTTCATACACCACAAATCCCCTAAGAGACTATGACTGTTTTACCCTTTGATTTGAATTGTGGTTGATCCAAGGATTTCATATGCTTTAAAAAGATCTAATCTCTATTCAAGGACTCAAAAAATATTTTGTAATTATTCCCAACAAAATGATATGAAAGTTGTTCATTCACAACAAATCGCCTAAGAGACTGTGACGGTTTTACCCTATGATTTGAATTGAGTTTGATCCAAGGGCTTCATATGCTTTAAATATATCTAATACCTATTCAAGGACTCAAAAATATTTGGTTACTATTCACAACCAATTTAATTTGAAAGGTGTTCATACACCACAAATCGCCTAAGAGACTATGACGGTTCTACCCTTTGATTTGAAATAAGTTTGATCCAAATGTTTCATATGATTGAAATATATCTAATACCCATTCAAGGAGTCAAAAATAATTTGGTAATTAAGCACAAACAATGATTTGAAAGGTGTTTATACACCACAAATCCCGTACGAGACTATGACGGTTTTACCCTTTGATTTGAAATAAGTTTGATCCAAGGGCTTCATATGCTTTAAACACATCTAATACCTATTCAAGGACTCAAAAATATTTTGTAGTTATTCACAACAAAATAATATGAAAGGTGTTCAGACACCACAAATCGCCTAAGAGACTATGACGGTTTTACCCTTTGATTTGAAATAAGTTTAATCCAAGGGCTTCATATAATTGAAATATACCTAATACTAATTCAAGGAGTGAAAAGTACTTGAAGTAATTATTCCCAAAAAAATGATTTGAAAGGTGTTCATGCACCACAAATCGCCTAAGAAACTATGAGGGTTTTACCCTTTCATTTGAATTGAGTTTGATCCAAGGGCTTCATATGATTTAAATATATCTAATACCTATTCAAGGACTCAAAATATTTTGTTATTATTCACAACCAATATAATTTGAATGGTGTTCATACACCACAAATCGCCTAAGAGATTATGACGGTTTTACACTTTGATTTGAAATAAGTTTGATCCAAATGCTTCATATGATTAAAATATATCTCTTACCCATTGAAGTAGTTAAAAATATTTTGGTAATTAAGCACAAACAATGATTTGAAAGGTGTTTATACACCACAAATCGCCTATCAGACTATGACGGTTTTACCCTTTGATTTGAATTGAGTTTGATCGAAGGACTTTCATATGCTTGAAATAGATCTCATACCTATTCAAGAACTAAAAAATATTTGGTAATTATTCACAACAAAATGATTTGAAAGGTGTTCATTCACCACAAATCGTCTAAGAGACTATGACGGTTTTACCCTTTGTTTTGAATTGAGTTAGATCCAAGGGCTTCATATGCTTTAAATAAATCTAGTACCTATTCAAGGACAAAAAAATATTTGATAATTATTCACAACAAAATGATTTGAAAGGTGTTCATACACCACAAATCGCCTTAGAGACTATGATAGTTTTACCCTTTGATTTAAATTGAGTTTGATCCAAGGGCTTCATATGCTTTAAATATATATAATACATATTGAAGGAGTCATAAATATTTTGTAAATATTCACAAGAAAATAATTTGAAAGGTGTTCGTACACAACAAATCGCCTAAGAGACTATGACGCTTTTACCCTTTAATTTGAATTGAGTTTGATCCAAGGGCTTCATATGCTTTAAACCTATCTAATACCTATTCAAGGACTCAAAAATATTTGGTAAGTATTCACAACAAAATAATATGAAAGGTGTTCATACACCACAAATCGCCGAAGAGACTATGTTGGATTTTGCCCTTTGATTTGAAATAAGTTTAATCCAAGGGCTTCATATGATTGAAATATACCTAATACCAATTCAAGGAGTGAAAAGTATTTGGTAATTAAGAACCAAAAATGATTTGAAAGTTGTTCATACACCAAAAATCGCCTAAGGGACTATGTCAATTTTACCCTTTGATTTGAATTTAGTCAGATCCAAGGGCTTCATATGATTTAAATATATATTTTTTTATATTCAAGGACTCAAAAACATTTGGTAATTAAGCACAAAAAATGATTTGAAAGGTGTTCATACACCACAAATCCCCTAAGAGACTATGACTGTTTTACCCTTTGATTTGAATTGTGGTTGATCCAAGGATTTCATATGCTTTAAAAAGATCTAATCTCTATTCAAGGACTCAAAAAATATTTTGTAATTATTCCCAACAAAATGATATGAAAGTTGTTCATTCACAATAAATCGCCTAAGAGACTGTGACGGTTTTACCCTATGATTTGAATTGAGTTTGATCCAAGGGCTTCATATGCTTTAAATATATCTAATACCTATTCAAGGACTCAAAAATATTTGGTTACTATTCACAACCAATTTAATTTGAAAGGTGTTCATACACCACAAATCGCCTAAGAGACTATGACGGTTCTACCCTTTGATTTGAAATAAGTTTGATCCAAATGTTTCATATGATTGAAATATATCTAATACCCATTCAAGGAGTCAAAAATAATTTGGTAATTAAGCACAAACAATGATTTGAAAGGTGTTTATACACCAAAAATCCCGTACGAGACTATGACGGTTTTACCCTTTGATTTGAAATAAGTTTGATCCAAGGGCTTCATATGCTTTAAACACATCTAATACCTATTCAAGGACTCAAAAATATTTTGTAGTTATTCACAACAAAATAATATGAAAGGTGTTCAGACACCACAAATCGCCTAAGAGACTATGACGGTTTTACCCTTTGATTTGAAATAAGTTTAATCCAAGGGCTTCATATAATTGAAATATACCTAATACTAATTCAAGGAGTGAAAAGTACTTGGTAATTATTCCCAAAAAAATGATTTGAAAGGTGTTCATGCACCACAAATCGCCTAAGAAACTATGAGGGTTTTACCCTTTCATTTGAATTGAGTTTGATCCAAGGGCTTCATATGATTTAAATATATCTAATACCTATTCAAGGACTCAAAAATATTTTGTTATTATTCACAACCAATATAATTTGAATGGTGTTCATACACCACAAATCGCCTAAGAGATTATGACGGTTTTACACTTTGATTTGAAATAAGTTTGATCCAAATGCTTCATATGATTAAAATATATCTCTTACCCATTGAAGTAGTTAAAAATATTTTGGTAATTAAGCACAAACAATGATTTGAAAGGTGTTTATACACCACAAATCGCCTATCAGACTATGACGGTTTTACCCTTTGATTTGAATTGAGTTTGATCGAAGGACTTTCATATGCTTGAAATAGATCTCATACCTATTCAAGAACTAAAAAATATTTGGTAATTATTCACAACAAAATGATTTGAAAGGTGTTCATTCACCACAAATCGTCTAAGAGACTATGACGGTTTTACCCTTTGTTTTGAATTGAGTTAGATCCAAGGGCTTCATATGCTTTAAATAAATCTAGTACCTATTCAAGGACAAAAAAATATTTGATAATTATTCACAACAAAATGATTTGAAAGGTGTTCATACACCACAAATCGCCTTAGAGACTATGATAGTTTTACCCTTTGATTTAAATTGAGTTTGATCCAAGGGCTTCATATGCTTTAAATATATATAATACATATTGAAGGAGTCATAAATATTTTGTAAATATTCACAAGAAAATAATTTGAAAGGTGTTCGTACACAACAAATCGCCTAAGAGACTATGACGCTTTTACCCTTTAATTTGAATTGAGTTTGATCCAAGGGCTTCATATGCTTTAAACCTATCTAATACCTATTCAAGGACTCAAAAATATTTGGTAAGTATTCACAACAAAATAATATGAAAGGTGTTCATACACCACAAATCGCCGAAGAGACTATGTTGGATTTTGCCCTTTGATTTGAAATAAGTTTAATCCAAGGGCTTCATATGATTGAAATATACCTAATACCAATTCAAGGAGTGAAAAGTATTTGGTAATTAAGAACCAAAAATGATTTGAAAGTTGTTCATACACCAAAAATCGCCTAAGGGACTATGACAATTTTACCCTTTGATTTGAATTTAGTCAGATCCAAGGGCTTCATATGATTTAAATATATCTTTTTTTATCATTCAAGGACTCAAAAACATTTGGTAATTAAGCACAAAAAATGATTTGAAAGGTGTTCATACACCACAAATCCCCTAAGAGACTATGACTGTTTTACCCTTTGATTTGAATTGTGGTTGATCCAAGGACTTCATATGCTTTAAAAAGATCTAATCTCTATTCAAGGACTCAAAAAATATTTTGTAATTATTCCCAACAAAATGATTTGAAAGTTGTTCATTCACAACAAATCGCCTAAGAGACTGTGACGGTTTTACCCTTTGATTTGAATTGAGTTTGATCCAAGGGCTTCATATGCTTTAAATATATCTAATACCTATTCAAGGACTCAAAAATATTTGGTTACTATTCACAACCAATATAATTTGAAAGGTGTTCATACACCACAAATCGCCTAAGAGACTATGATGGTTCTACCCTTTGATTTGAAATAAGTTTGATCCAAATGTTTCATATGATTGAAATATATCTAATACCCATTCAAGGAGTCAAAAATAATTTGGTAATTAAGCACAAACAATGATTTGAAAGGTGTTTATACACCACAAATCCCGTACGAGACTATGACGGTTTTACCCTTTGATTTGAAATAAGTTTGATCCAAGGGCTTCATATGCTTTAAACACAACTAATACCTATTCAAGGACTCAAAAATATTTTGTAGTTATTCACAACAAAATAATATGAAAGGTGTTCAGACACCACAAATCGCCTAAGAGACTATGACGGTTTTACCCTTTGATTTGAAATAAGTTTAATCCAAGGGCTTCATATAATTGAAATATACCTAATACTAATTCAAGGAGTGAAAAGTATTTGGTAATTATTCCCAAAAAAATGATTTGAAAGGTGTTCATGCACCACAAATCGCCTAAGAAACTATGAGGGTTTTACCCTTTCATTTGAATTGAGTTTGATCCAAGGGCTTCATATGCTTTAAATATTTCTAATACCTATTCAAGGACCCAAAAATATTTTGTTATTATTCACAACCAATATAATTTGAATGGTGTTCATACACCACAAATCGCCTAAGAGATTATGACGGTTTTACACTTTGATGTGAAATAATTTTGATCCAAATGCTTCATATGATTAAAATATATCTCTTACCCATTGAAGGAGTTAAAAATATTTTGGTAATTAAGCACAAACAAAGATTTGAAAGGTGTTTATACACCACAAATCCCGTACGAGACTATGACGGTTTTACCCTTTGATTTGAAATAAGTTTGATCCAAGGGCTTCATATGCTTTAAACACATCTAATACCTATTCAAGGACTCAAAAATATTTGGTAATAATTCACAACAAAATAATATGAAAGGTGTTCAGACACCACAAATCGCCTAAGAGACTATGACGGTTTTACCCTTTGATTTGAAATAAGTTTAATCCAAGGGCTTCATATAATTGAAATATACCTAATACCAATTCAAGGAGTGAAAATTATTTGGTAATTATTCCCAAAAAAATGAATTGAAAGGTGTTTATGCACCACAAATCGCCTAAGAAACTATGAGGGTTTTACCCTTTCATTTGAATTGAGTTTGATCCAAGGGCTTCATATGCTTTAAATATGTCTAATACCTATTCAAGGACTCAAAATATTTTGTTATTATTCACAACCAATATAATTTGAATGGTATTCATACACCACAAATCGCCTAAGAGATTATGACGGTTTTACACTTTGATTTGAAATAAGTTTGATCGAAATGCTTCATATGATTAAAATATATCTCTTACCCTTTGAAGGAGTTAAAAATATTTTGGTAATTAAGCACAAACAATGATTTGAAAGGTGTTTATACACCACAAATCGCCTATCAGACTATGACGGTTTTACCCTTTGATTTGAATTGAGTTTGATCGAAGGACTTTCATATGCTTTAAATAGATCTCATACCTATTCAAGAACTAAAAAATATTTGGTAACTATTCACAACAAAATGATTTGAATGGTGTTCATTCACCACAAATCGTCTAAGAGACTATGACGGTTTTACCCTTTGTTTTGAATTGAGTTAGATCCAAGGGCTTCATATGCTTTAAATAGATCTAGTACCTATTCAAGGACAAAAAAATATTTGGTAATTATTCACAACAAAATGATTTGAAAGGTGTTCATACACCACAAATCGCCTTAGAGACTATGATAGTTTTACCCTTTGATTTAAATTGAGTTTGATCCAAGGGCTTCATATGCTTTAAATATATATAATACATATTGAAGGAGTCATAAATATTTTGTAAATATTCACAAGAAAATAATTTGAAAGGTGTTCATACACCACAAAGCGCCTAAGAGACTATGACGCTTTTACCCTTTAATTTGAATTGAGTTTGATCCAAGGGCTTCATATGCTTTAAACCTATCTAATACCTATTCAAGGACTCAAAAATATTTGGTAAGTATTCACAACAAAATAATATGAAAGGTGTTCATACACCACAAATCGCCGAAGAGACTATGTTTGATTTTGCCCTTTGATTTGAAATAAGTTTAATCCAAGGGCTTCATATGATTGAAATATACCTAATACCAATTCAAGGTGTGAAAAGTATTTGGTAATTAAGAACCAAAAATGATTTGAAAGTTGTTGATACACCAAAAATCGCCTAAGGGACTATGACAATTTTACCCTTTGATTTGAATTTAGTCAGATCCAAGGGCTTCATATGATTTAAATTTATCTTTTTTTATATTCAAGGACTCAAAAACATTTGGTAATTAAGCACAAAAAATGATTTGAAAGGTGTTCATACACCACAAATCCCCTAAGAGACTATGACGATTTTACCCTTTGATTTGAATTGTTGTTGATCCAAGGACTTCATATGCTTTAAAAAGATCTAATCTCTATTCAAGGACTCAAAAAATATTTTGTAATTAATCCCAACAAAATGATTTGAAAGTTGTTCATTCACAACAAATCGCCTAAGAGACTGCGACGGTTTTACCCTTTGATTTGAATTGAGTTTGATCCAAGGGCTTCATATGCTTTAAATATATCTAATACCTATTCAAGGACTCAAAAATATTTAGTTACTATTCACAACCAATATAATTTGAAAGGTGTTTATACACCACAAATCGCCTAAGAGACTATGACGGTTTTACCCTTTGATTTGAAATAAGTTTGATCCAAATGTTTCATATGATTGAAATATATCTAATACCCATTCAAGGAGTCAAAAATAATTTGGTAATTAAGCACAAACAATGATTTGAAAGGTGTTTATACACCACAAATCCCGTACGAGACTATGACGGTTTTACCCTTTGATTTGAAATAAGTTTGATCCAAGGGCTTCATATGCTTTAAACACATCTAATACCTATTCAAGGACTCAAAAATATTTGGTAGTTATTCACAACAAAATAATATGAAAGGTGTTCAGACACCACAAATCGCCCAAGAGACTATGACGGTTTTACCCTTTGATTTGAAATAAGTTTAATCCAAGGGCTTCATATAATTGAAATATACCTAATACCTAATTCAAGGAGTGAAAAATATTTGGTAATTATTCCCAAAAAATGATTTGAAAGGTGTTTATGCACCACAAATCGCCTAAGAAACTATGAGGGTTTTACCCTTTCATTTGAATTGAGTTTGATCCAAGGGCTTCATATGCTTTAAATATATCTAATACCTATTCAAGGACTCAAAAATATTTTGTTATTATTCACAACCAATATAATTTGAATAGTGTTTATACACCACAAATCGCCTAAGAGATTATGACGGTTTTACCCTTTGATTTGAAATAAGTTTGATCCAAATGTTTCATATGATTGAAATATATCTAATACCCATTCAAGGAGTCAAAAATAATTTGGTAATTAAGCACAAACAATGATTTGAAAGGTGTTTATACACCACAAATCCCGTACGAGACTATGACGGTTTTACCCTTTGATTTGAAATAAGTTTGATCCAAGGGCTTCATATGCTTTAAACACATCTAATACCTATTCAAGGACTCAAAAATATTTGGTAGTTATTCACAACAAAATAATATGAAAGGTGTTCAGACACCACAAATCGCCCAAGAGACTATGACGGTTTTACCCTTTGATTTGAAATAAGTTTAATCCAAGGGCTTCATATAATTGAAATATACCTAATACTAATTCAAGGAGTGAAAATATTTGGTAATTATTCCCAAAAAAATGATTTGAAAGGTGTTTATGCACCACAAATCGCCTAAGAAACTATGAGGGTTTTACCCTTTCATTTGAATTGAGTTTGATCCAAGGGCTTCATATGCTTTAAATATATCTAATACCTATTCAAGGACTCAAAAATATTTTGTTATTATTCACAACCAATATAATTTGAATAGTGTTTATACACCACAAATCGCCTAAGAGATTATGACGGTTTTACACTTTGATTTGAAATAATTTTGATCCAAATGCTTCATATGATTAAAATATATCTCTTACCCATTGAAGGAGTTAAAAATATTTTGGTAATTAAGCACAAACATTGATTTGAAAGGTGTTTATACACCACAAATCCCGTACGAGACTATGACGGTTTTACCCTTTGATTTGAAATAAGTTTGATCCAAGGGCTTCATATGCTTTAAACACATCTGATACCTATTCAAGGACTCAAAAATATTTGGTAATAATTAACAACAAAATAATATGAAAGGTGTTCAGACACCACAAATCGCCTAAGAGACTATGACGGTTTTACCCTTTGATTTGAAATAATTTTAATCCAAGGGCTTCATATAATTGAAATATACCTAATACCAATTCAAGGAGTGAAAATATTTGGTAATTATTCCCAAAAAAATTATTTGAAAGGTGTTTATGCACCACAAATCGCCTAAGAAACTATGAGGGTTTTACCCTTTCATTTGAATTGAGTTTGATCCAAGGGCTTCATATGCTTTAAATATGTCTAATACCTATTCAAGGACTCAAAATATTTTGTTATTATTCACAACCAATATAATTTGAATGGTGTTCATACACCACAAATCGCCTAAGAGATTATGACGGTTTTACACTTTGATTTGAAATAAGTTTGATCCAAATGCTTCATATGATTAAAATATATCTCTTACCCATTGAAGGAGTTAAAAATATTTTGGTAATTAAGCACAAACAATGATTTTAAAGGTGTTTATACACCACAAATCGCCTATCAGACTATGACGATTTTACACTTTGATTTGAATTGAGTTTGATCGAAGGACTTTCATATGCTTTAAATAGATCTAATACCTATTCAAGAACTAAAAAATATTTGGTAACTATTCACAACAAAATGATTTGAATGGTGTTCATTCACCACAAATCGTCTAAGAGACTATGACGGTTTTACCCTTTGTTTTGAATTGAGTTAGATCCAAGGGCTTCATATGTTTTAAATAGATCTAGTACCTATTCAAGGACAAAAAAATATTTGGTAATTATTCACAACAAAATGATTTGAAAGGTGTTCATACACCATAAATCGCCTTAGAGACTATGATAGTTTTACCCTTTGATTTAAATTGAGTTTGATTCAAGGGCTTCATATGATTTAAATATATATAATACATATTGAAGGAGTCATAAATATTTTGTAAATATTCACAAGAAAATAATTTGAAAGGTGTTCATACACCACAATGCGCCTAAGAGACTATGACGCTTTTACCCTTTAATTTGAATTGAGTTTGATGCAAGGGCTTCATATGCTTTAAACATATCTAATACCTATTCAAGGACTCAAAAATATTTGGTAAGTATTCACAACAAAATAATATGAAAGGTGTTCATACACCACAAATCGCCTAAGAGACTATGTTGGTTTTGACCGTTTGATTTTAAATAAGTTTAATCCAAGGGCTTCATATGATTGAAATATACCTAATACCAATTCAAGGAGTGAAAAGTATTTTGTAATTAAGAACCAAAAATGGTTTGAAAGTGGTTCATACACCAAAAATCGCCTAAGGGACTATGACAGTTTTACCCTTTGATTTGAATTCAGTCAGATCCAAGGGCTTCATATGATTTAAATATATCTTTTTTTATATTCAAGGACTCAAAAACATTTGGTAATTAAGCACAAAAAATGATTTGAAAGGTGTTCATACACCACAAATCCCCTAAGAGACTATGACGGTTTTACCCTTTGATTTGAATTGTGGTTGATCCTAGGACTTCATATGCTTTAAAAAGATCAAATCTCTATTCAAGGACTCAAAATTTTTTTTTTAATTATTCCCAACAAAATGATTTGAAAGTTGTTCATTCACAACAAATCGCCTAAGAGACTGGGACGGTTTTACCCTTTGATTTGAATTGAGTTTGATCCAAGGGCTTCATATGCTTTAAATATATCTAATACCTATTCAAAGACTCAAAAATATTTGGTTACTATTAACAACCAATATAATTTGAAAGGTGTTCATACACCACAAATCGCCTAAGAGACTATGACGGTTTTACCCTTTGATTTGAAATAAGTATGATCCAAATGCTTCATATGATTGAAATATATCTAATACCCATTCAAGGAGTCAAAAATAATCTGGTAATTAAGCACAAACAATGATTTGAAAGGTGTTTATACACCACAAATCCCGTACGAGACTATGACGGTTTTACCCTTTGATTTGAAATAAGTTTGATCCAAGGGCTTCATATGCTTTAAACACATCTAATACCTATTCAAGGACTAAAAAATATTTGGTAGTTATTCACAACAAAATAATATGAAAGGTGTTCAGACACCACAAATCGCCTAAGAGACTATGATGGTTTTACCCTTTGATTTGAGATAAGTTTAATCCAAGGGCTTCATATAATTGAAATATACCTAATACCAATTCAAGGAGTGAAAATTATTTGGTAATTATTCCCAAAAAAATGAATTGAAAGGTGTTTATGCACCACAAATCGCCTAAGAAACTATGAGGGTTTTACCCTTTCATTTGAATTGAGTTTGATCCAAGGGCTTCATATGCTTTAAATATGTCTAATACCTATTCAAGGACTCAAAATATTTTGTTATTATTCACAACCAATATAATTTGAATGGTATTCATACACCACAAATCGCCTAAGAGATTATGACGGTTTTACACTTTGATTTGAAATAAGTTTGATCGAAATGCTTCATATGATTAAAATATATCTCTTACCCTTTGAAGGAGTTAAAAATATTTTGGTAATTAAGCACAAACAATGATTTGAAAGGTGTTTATACACCACAAATCGCCTATCAGACTATGACGGTTTTACCCTTTGATTTGAATTGAGTTTGATCGAAGGACTTTCATATGCTTTAAATAGATCTCATACCTATTCAAGAACTAAAAAATATTTGGTAACTATTCACAACAAAATGATTTGAATGGTGTTCATTCACCACAAATCGTCTAAGAGACTATGACGGTTTTACCCTTTGTTTTGAATTGAGTTAGATCCAAGGGCTTCATATGCTTTAAATAGATCTAGTACCTATTCAAGGACAAAAAAATATTTGGTAATTATTCACAACAAAATGATTTGAAAGGTGTTCATACACCACAAATCGCCTTAGAGACTATGATAGTTTTACCCTTTGATTTAAATTGAGTTTGATCCAAGGGCTTCATATGCTTTAAATATATATAATACATATTGAAGGAGTCATAAATATTTTGTAAATATTCACAAGAAAATAATTTGAAAGGTGTTCATACACCACAAAGCGCCTAAGAGACTATGACGCTTTTACCCTTTAATTTGAATTGAGTTTGATCCAAGGGCTTCATATGCTTTAAACCTATCTAATACCTATTCAAGGACTCAAAAATATTTGGTAAGTATTCACAACAAAATAATATGAAAGGTGTTCATACACCACAAATCGCCGAAGAGACTATGTTTGATTTTGCCCTTTGATTTGAAATAAGTTTAATCCAAGGGCTTCATATGATTGAAATATACCTAATACCAATTCAAGGTGTGAAAAGTATTTGGTAATTAAGAACCAAAAATGATTTGAAAGTTGTTGATACACCAAAAATCGCCTAAGGGACTATGACAATTTTACCCTTTGATTTGAATTTAGTCAGATCCAAGGGCTTCATATGATTTAAATTTATCTTTTTTTATATTCAAGGACTCAAAAACATTTGGTAATTAAGCACAAAAAATGATTTGAAAGGTGTTCATACACCACAAATCCCCTAAGAGACTATGACGATTTTACCCTTTGATTTGAATTGTTGTTGATCCAAGGACTTCATATGCTTTAAAAAGATCTAATCTCTATTCAAGGACTCAAAAATATTTTGTAATTAATCCCAACAAAATG